>CM077118.1:13918750-14560000 GCA_039645545.1 Dendrolimus houi
AACAGAATAGAGATTTATGCATAGATAATACTATATGTATAAAAGATTTATGTATTTATTTATATTCAGACACAAAATATATTTGTTAATGAATTAATATAAATTTAAAAAAATACAGTTATGTATTATGTTGCGGAATAGTTCTTAAGTCTTCATTAGCTGAATACATAATCCATTTAGTTTTAACAAACTGTATTTGGGACTAGGAAAGAAAATCGGGTCAACGTCTGAACATCATAATCGTTGCCGAAGGCGCCATCGACCGCGAAGGTAAGCCCATCACCTCCGAATTGGTTAAGAAGGTGGTGGTTGACAATCTGCAGCAAGACACCCGTGTCACAGTGCTGGGTCACGTACAGAGAGGTGGTTCGCCCTCCGCTTTCGACAGGATTCTGGTAAATAGTTTTCTGTTCTGAACGGTATTTTAATTCTAATCGTAACCACTAGACCGATTTTGATGCGCTTTTCTCAAGCCCCTAAAGCTGCGTACCCGTCTGCGAGCCGTAACTGTAGCCAAGCGGATACAGTAACGTGCTCTAATGTGTTCACTGACATTGATCTTCGTTTTGTCGGCTCGTTGCGAGCTCGCGAGCCACGTACATACTATGATTTTTGGGTACAGTAACTGCAACGGTTACGGTTACGGCTCGCAGGTGAGTACGCGGCTTAATTCATTGCACTGTATCTCTTACAAAGTTTTCGTAGAACTGAATAGATATAAAGGTATGTCTATTACTTATTTCGGGTTTTTACCTGTTAACTTCATGAATTCATGTGTTTTAATACTAAAAAAACCATTGCCCTGCTGGAAATAGTCTGGTTATAATTATTGGCAAAACGGCTTTGATTTTGCTACGTGCCTAAGGACTAATACTGGTATAAAATATATTTAGGTGCAAATGTTTCACAAATTAAATGTATACGACTGTGAGAGTATAATTTTCATGAAATTCAATATGTAGGCACTTTAATATAATAGGTTGGGGAAAAAGTCTTTTCGCATATAGTATGTATGAACTTGTAATAAGATCTCTTGGCTATATCATTTGTATCTGGCTGGTTTTGGTATCATTAAAAAGTTTTAATTTTAAAGAAGACAATTCCAAATTCAAATTAGGAAAATGTGTGATTTTCATTTGTTTTTCTTATTGTTAAAATGAGTGAATCTAATGAAGAAATTCGATACATTTTAAAATTTTACTACAAAAAAGGTAAAAATGCAACACAAGCCGCGAAAATAATTTGTGATGTTTATGGACCTAATGCAGTATCTGTGAGAGTAGCGCAAATTTGGTTTAAGCGTTTTTAATCCGGAAATTTTGATATCAAAGATGCATGTCGCTCTGGTCGCCCTGTTACGGACAAAATTGATGCCATTTTTGAAAAAGTGCAGCAAGATCGGCATATTAGTAGTTACGATGTAGCTGGAGAACTGGGAATTGACCACAAAACGGTTTTGGCGCATTTGAAAAGCTGGGTACACAAAAAAGCTCGATATATGGGTGCCTCATGAGCTCACTGAAAGAAACCTAATGAACCGTGTACTCATTTGTGATTCTTTATTACGACGTAATGAAACCGAACCATTTTTGAAGAAGCTGATAACTGGTGATAAAAAGTGGATCACGTACGACAAGAACGTGCGAAAAAGATCGTGGTCAAAGGCCGGTCAGGCTTCACAGACTGGCGAAACCCGGGTTAACTCGCAACAAGGTGATGCTGTGTGTATGGTGGGATTGGAAGGGCATTATTCATTATGAGCTCTTACCGCCAGGCAGGACCATCGATTCTGAACTGTACTGCGAACAACTGATGAGATTAAAGCAAAAAGTTGAGAGAAAGCGGCCGGAATTAATCAACAAAAGGGGTGTGGTTTTTCACCATGATAACGCTAGACCTCACACATCTTTAGCCACTCAGCAAAAATTATGAGAGTTTGGCTGGGAGGTGTTAATGCATCCGCCGAATAGTCGTGACCTTGCACCTTCAGATTTTCACCTGTTTCGGTCTCTGCAGAATTCCTTAGGTAGTATCGGTATTACGAGAGGACTGCCAAAACCACTTGTCGCAGTTTTTTGTTCAGTAGCCCCAAAATTTTTATAGCAATGGGATCATGTCCCTACCTACAAGATGGCAAAAAGTTATCCAACAAAATGCCACCTACATACTTTAGTCAAATGTAAATAAACTTTATAAAAAAACCTTTTGAATTTTTATATAAAATGCGAAGAAACTTTTTCCCCAACCTTATATAATAATATAATATATTCTACTTACATATAATATGTTAAGACTATAAGTGGAATATTTAGCGTAGGTCACCATCTGCTATGGGTAAAGTTTGGCTATGTTATCTTGCTGGGATGCCATATTGGCCCGATATCCGATGTAGGCACCAGCCTTCTAGTCACATAAGGCGTTTTATGACCTCTTTGTGTCTTATGGCATCGAGAACCATGACCTAAGTGTCTCAGCAAACAAACAAACAATTATCATTGAGAGTTGCATATTTGCGCTGCTGGAGAATTATAATAAAAATAATAACAGGGTCAAAGGAGACGGATACGCTTTTATACATTCTTGGGCCCATGTTGTAAATAGGGATTGCAATCCGGCCTCATTTTCAATCCGGCCGAATCCGACTGGATTTCCGTCAATTCGTGATCTGACTTGGTTAACTTAACTTTCCTTTTTCGTTTCAACATGGACCATTAATAAAGTGTAAAAATAAGACGATACATATACCAAATCAACTTTATTATGACTAATTTTAAAAAGCGAAAACAATTAAATTCTCAGTGTCAAAACAAATAAAATTACAAATTATTATAATCATCTTAAATAAAATCTCAAAAAAGTGTCTTTATCTCAGGTAATGTTAACTTATGGTTCATTATTCTTAGATTTTAAAGACAAAGTAGACATCAATATTATAAATCAAAACATAACATGCTAACAGACTACCGAATCTATCTATCTAATGAATAGCACAATAATCACAATAATTAGTCTTTATAATATTTTTACTCTTTTTTAGTTTTTAAACAAACAATCAATTTTTGGTTTGAAAAACGATCTTAGGTAACAAATTGTGTTGAATGTGTCATCGGCCAATCGACACGCTGCGGCGCGAGAACGCGGTAGTTCATCTTCAAATGACTCGCATTATACTATATGATCTATGGACTCGCACGCACAAGCACCACGCGTTTAAAGTACCTACTTATTCATGCAACGCGCGATTATTTTGCCAAAATATGTAATCTCCGGATCAGGTCACCGGAGCCGTCATGTTTGTACCGGATCCGGTAAGTGCATATTGATTCCGGATCCGGTTTTCGGGTTGCAATCCCCTAGTTATTATGTTGATATTTTTTATAATTGTAGTGGGTTTAGATATTTTGAATGAATTAATGGTGGTGTGTTTTCATTTTATTAATTGTTGAAATTAATTCACCTAAATCGATAACTTGTTTTATTTGTTACGTTGTTTTTAAGATTTCTCGTCTTCCAGAATTTGGGGCTGATGTTTTCCAGTTTGTAACAGTAAAATATAAAAAAAATTTAAGCCATATCTCAACTCATTACATTTCTTTGGACCAAAAGTCCCTGTCTCCTTTTTCATTTCTTAACTCATTAGACAAGCCTTGCACAGTTATGATTAGTATATGGACAGTTTAGTTGGAAATGTCATTAGTAGGACTTTTATAGCCAATATAGTTTATGGTTATCTTTTGCGTCAGTGTTGATATAAAACTTCCAGGGTTGCCGCATGGGTGCGGAGGCCGTGATGGCTTTGATGGAGGCAACGCCCGACACTGATCCATGCGTAGTGACGCTTGACGGCAATCAAGCTGTTCGTTTGCCTCTAATGGAGTGTGTGCGCCGCACTAAGGCTGTATCTCAGGTAATTAAAAAAAATGTATAATGAAGCATAATGGCGCGCGGAAGAAGTAAAACTTCTTTTACTATTATACTTTATATTTATACATAATTATACATTAATACATGCCCATCCTACTTCAAAACAAATAAAAATTTTCTTCAAAAATTTTACTTAGCAGTTTTTGTAGTATTGATATTAACATGGTTAGTTAAAATTAACCTTGTGCTAGGTTGACTGGAAGAGTTGCTTTAAGCTATTACCCCATATTACTAATGGCTGGTTCCTATATCCTGCTATTCATTCACTTGCCTTACCATCAGTTGAATTTTGACATTACTTGTATGGAGCTAATGTCAAATATTAACTGATACTAAGGCAAATAAACGGTCAGTAAGATATAGGAATCGTCAATAAGAAGGTATTGGAATATTGTATTTTTGTAATTATTTATTGTAGTGAGTAGTAAACTTATGTATCTATCTATCTATTGATTTTCTTATTAAATCACTTGATTATTTTGGTAGAGTGCTATGGTAAAAGCTTTCTAAAGAAAGTATTTATTTCCTAGGCTATGGCGGACAAGAATTGGGACCTAGCGGTACAGTTGCGTGGACGCAGCTTCGCGCGCAACTTGGAGACATACAAAATGTTAACTCGCCTGAAACCACCCAAGGGAGCGTTCGATGATGCTGGAAAACCTATGGTATGTAATACAAGAATTATTTTCTGTTTTAGTATTTACCTATCTAACTTGGCACCTGGTTTAGTCCGCCGCCTTTGGTTGTTATTTTCTACTTGACCTTGCATTTATCTCTATAAATCTGTCTATGATCACAAATACTTACACAGAGATAGAGTTTGAAAAGGTTTATATATACGTAACCGCCGCAATGCCAACATCTATTTATCTCATTACTTTCTCAAACTTGTGACCAAAAATTGTATTTTATATAAAAAAAAAATCCGAACTTAATATTATTTTATTTTTCGTCATCATTACGTCGAAATAACAAAAATAAATTACCGCGCTTAAAACCGTTAAAACGTAGTTTTATAATCCGATCTTATTTTATGTAAACTATCCTGTATACTTTAAGTAAAATAAGTTCAGATTGTTTTACTAATTTTTTTGCTAAAAATCAACTATTTACCTTAGTTTCCCGTTTGGCATTTGTTCACAGAAATTAATTCTTCCAAGCTACACTGTGCATTGGTGTAATTTAGACCAACGCACACTGTAGCTTGTAAGACCTGTAAAATAATACAGTACTTTTTTTATATTGGCCAATTCAATTCCTGACTAGGGTAATCGATTTTCCAAAAATCTAATGATACCCATTTAGTTTTCATCAAAATCGGCCCTGAGACTGCTTTCACTATTTTTTTTTGTAGTTTAGGATTTAGTCTTGGAAGCTCTTTTAAAAAAATCAATCTGTATATTGACTATTCTATCCAATTTTATGGTAACGTGCAGGGAGGTTACACACTAGCGGTAATGCACGTCGGCGCGCCTGCGTGCGGCATGAACGCCGCGGTGCGGTCGTTCGTGCGCAACTGCATCTACCGCGGGGACACCGTGCTCGGGATTCACGACGGCATCGAAGGCTTCATCAGCGGGAACATCGTCAAGATGGATTGGTAAGATAATATTATTGCTACCTATTGCGGGGCTTTAAATAAATACCGAATGAAAACGAGTTTTTAACTGACTTTAAAAAAGTAGGGAGGTTCTCAGTTCTTGTAATTTTTAAAAAAATTATGTGAAGTTAGAACTTCATTGTTTCTGACCCGATTTTGATGACTCTTTTTGTGTTGGATTCAGTAAAACTTCAAAATGATCCCATATAAATGTTATTGCTATTGTACTCTGGGTTCCGACGATATAGCAGAAAACTCATTAAGTTCAGGCAAAAAATGTGTAGTTATTGCGGTTTTTCAGCCATAGCTTTTTGTTTCTGAACCGATTTTGATCAATCTGTTTTATGTGTTACTTTTGTTTTTAGTTTGCATTTTGATAGAAATTTTATTGTTAAAAATTTACTAGGTCGGATGTGACTGGTTGGGTGGCTCAAGGTGGTGCCTTCCTGGGTACAAAGCGTACCCTGCCTGGCGACAAGAAAGCCGATATCGCAGCTCGTATCAAGCAGTTTAACATTCAGGGCTTACTTATTATTGGAGGATTTGAGGTAGCTATAATTTTACTTGTACATCATTCGTATTAAGATAACACGTTACCACTCTCGAGTATCAATCTCGCGTGTCAAAAGAGACGTGGAATCGAATCTAGGACGAGAAGCATTTACCACGCTTGCTGACAGTGAAGGAAAACGTGATGAAATCTGCTCATGAAGGTAGCGATAGCAAATGTGGCAGTTATACTGACCATATTCCTTAAAAATGGGAAGGCTCGCGCCCAACAATGGGACGTTATGGGCGGTTATTATTACCATATCGTTTTATTTTTCTTTCCATTTATGAATATTATTGAATTAACTCTAAGTATTTGTTAGTAGTTGTCATCAGGGAATGAAACAGATGTCAGTTTATTGAATAATGTTAAAACTTATTGTCTATGGATACTATTTATGTTATGGGAACCTAATCGAATGCACCGTGGTTTTCCTACATAATTATGTTTGAACGCCTATTCACATACATGCTCCGGTCTAACTGCACAATCACACTTGCACATATAGACCCTCTCGTGGACTGCAGTCTTCAGATTGAGTTTGGAAATTGTCCCAAATTGATAAATTTATTATACCAGAAGTAACATATCCCGTTGTCATTCTTAGATATATTTTAGCTCTTGGCTCGAAGTTTTAGATCCCAGAGACAGAATTTTGTACTAACCCTAAAGTTTTTTGACATCAAACGAAAATTTTTGGGGATCAAATTAGAGACTAGACATTGCGTGCTGTAGTAAGACATTGGTTGAATTGTAAACTTCTAGTACTATTTTAAAGTATACTATTTTTATGTTCATAATATATTCATCTTAATTATGTTCATACTATGGTAATACTATTTTTATATTCTTACGCAATTTAAAAATGATTGAATTAAAAAAAATTAAATCCATTGGTTAAATTGTTAGCATGATATAAAACAGATGGATGAGATTGTCTGAAAAGAATAGAAGTAGTGTACGTATCCTTGAATTCTGCCTATTTATTCCTGTTTGCAGTGCTTTTAGGTGCCTGAGTGTTGCTTGTGACTATATTTCGAAGCGAACATACATTGAGTAGATTTTTTGTTTAAGTTTGCTTGTAAGCAAACTGGCAAACGGGTCCATTTGATGGTAAATGAGGGAGCCGATGCGTTACCTACCTTGTTGAGACTTTAAGTATGTGCTTAGTGAAATTTATGGGGTCATCTATAAATTACGTCAAAGGGGTTGACGAAGTGTGATAAGGGGTGGGTGATGTTCTAAATTTCGTAATATCACATTTGAACATATTTAAGCTTTAGAACACGAAATTTGAACTATCAACGAAAAACTTCAGAATATTTCCAACTCTGACTGTATGAGAAGTGTTAAAATTATTAAAAAATAATTTTAATGGAAATGAAACTAATTACGAAACTGCTGTTTTAATTTAATAATTTCTTGGTGTCAAATTTCAAAATATGTGATATCACATAGGGAGGGAGGAGTCTCACGAATGTGACAAGGACGGCGGTCGGGTCAAATAATCACGAAATTCGTGTGACGTAATTTGTTTATGGGCCCCGTACACCTCTTTTGAAAAGCCTCGTATTGTAGCGCTGTAGCAAAACTGCAGAGCTTACTTAAGAAAGCCTGAAATTATCACGCTGCCGGCGACGCGTCACCAACAACTAAACATTCAGCGCACGGTTTTTCAACGCGGCGCCCATGTCCATTGCAGACCCACCCATTGCAATAGGTAAATTTCGTTTCGAGGCTTACCAAGCGGGCGTGGAGTTGTACGAGTCACGGGCGCAGTTCCCCGAGTTCTGCATCCCGCTGGTGGTGATCCCGTCGACGATCAGCAACAACGTGCCCGGCACCGACTTCTCGCTCGGCGCCGACACCGCCCTCAACGAGATCACCGAGATCTGCGATCGTATACGACAGTCCGCTCAAGTAAGTCTCGTGGCCGGTTCCGATATCTTCTATTCATTCGCTTCTTTTTATGTTGTTAACACAGGAAAATGTCTTTCCTTGCGACGCACACTCGGGCCATGGATACGGAGGGAGGTCAAATGCAGCGCCTAATGCCGCCTGCACGAGTGCATGTGGGACTCGCGGGAACCAGACCCCGCCCCGGGGGGCGGAATCCAACCAAACTACCCACTAAACCTAACCTGCGCCGCTATCATAGATACTGTAAATCAGTTATATTTAAAATGCACTATGACACTGGAATTCTCTATTTTCTAAATTTACTTACTTAATTATATTTATATTTATGTACATCAAATAGAATTATAAACAATTTTATGTTAATGTTTAATTTATAGGGTACAAAACGTCGTGTCTTTGTCATCGAAACGATGGGGGGATACTGCGGATATTTAGCCACTTTAGCAGGTAAATAGATATTATTTGTTTTGATCTTAGTTGTGAATTTTGTGTAAACTCACTCGTAATAATAAAGCCTCATACATTATTGTAACGATAATAATGATCGATTATATCCATGCTATACACAGATGTGTATAAGTGAACAGTTAACCCGTTTTTCTCTTCTCGCTAGATGCATAAGTTTGCTGAACGAAAACTCTTTTTAGGATTAAGCTCGGCTTTGTACATCACCGCTTTTAGTCTTATATGTAACTCTTCTGAGTACAATAAAGAGAGCCGGACGTACATGTCGTAAACATAGGGGATAACATTCATTTTTTTCAAAATGGCTATGGTACGATCGGCCAAATTGCTCCTTGATCAGTTCTCTTGATTTTGCTCCGAACGGCTCAAAGTTTCGACATCCACGCACACACTCAAATTTTATATACACCAATCAGGACTTTTCTGAAATGTTTAAAAACTAAAGAAAACAGTTATTCGTGTTTAGTTACAATATGCACTTTGCCCCGATTGAGGACGCCTTTTTTCTTTTGGATTCTCCTCTCGCTTTGTTTACGGACTTAGATTTTATTGCTTCCTTGTATAACCCGATACAGGCTACAATAAAACCCCGCCGCTTAAAACTGATGTTTTACTTGTGCGTGTATCATTGCGCTGTTAACAAAAGTTTTTGGCAGACGATTTTATCCTTATGGGTGGTACACCGCCGCTTTGGTCCATTGTATCTTAAAACGATTTTAATAACGCATCACTTTGTACATGATTTAATTATATTTCATATTTGTATTTCATTGTGTTATAGTTTTGTTTAACGTCTCCGTAGGTTTGGCCGGTGGCGCAGATGCCGCGTACATTTACGAAGAGAAATTCTCGATTAAGGATTTGCAGCAGGACGTGTATCATATGGCGTCGAAAATGACGGGCGGTATCCAACGCGGTCTCATCCTGAGGAATGAGAAGGCAAACGACAATTACAACACGGAATTCATATACCGCCTTTATTCCGAGGAAGGCAAGGGTCTGTTCACTGCCAGGATGAATGTTTTAGGTAATAAACTTATATGCATCGTTAGATTATGTTATTCTTCACATTGTCTTTATATTTTTAGGAGTATATACTAAGGTGAAGTGTAAAATATTTTCACTTGTAGATAACTTTTAACACATACATACATGTTCTTAGCACAACATAATTCAGAAACAAAGCATAATTTTTATTTTACTAGTCTTTTCGTCCTGGTTTCTTAATAAATTGAAAAGTAACTGAAAAAGAACTAACGAATTTCAAATAAGTGTTGGCTTAAAAGTCTTTCTTGCCAGGCCTTTCAACAAAGGACAGACTATGAAGTGATGAAATTCAAAATAAGACTTAGTTTAAAGGTTTTTTCCAGGCGTCAGAGTGTCAATCAATTTATTTATCTGCTTAACAACATGGTACACATTATAGATGTTAGGACATATACAGTTTCACACGTTATTTACCTATTAGGCGTACAAATTCGAGGATAGTAAAATTAGTATTATATTACAGATAACATTATTTACTAAATTATAATTTTTATATCACTTGTGTTCAATTTTATTATTGTCATAAAAATAATTCATTGTATAATAACGTAAGTAAAAGTAAAAAAGTATTGGATGATGAACTTCAAATAAGACTTGGTCTAAAGGTTTTTAATGCCAGGCAATAAAGAATAAAAAACTGAAGTAAGAAATTTCAAATAAGACATGGTTAAAGGTTTTTGTTATCAGGTCTTGCAAAAAGGAAATAATTTGTACAGTGACGATGTTCAAATAAATCTGGCTTCAAAGTCTTTGTTATTAAGCCATACATTAAAAATATTAAATAATTATGTTCCAAAGGTTTTTATTCAAACTAAGTTTCACTGGAAGACATGTTTTGTAGTTCATACATATAAGTTAAAATGTAAGTCTACACCATATTCTATTTATGCACAGTGTATACGGCTTCGCAATGTGTTATATTTATTTAAAGAGACCAAGCTGAAAGAAACTCCAACAACACGACTAACTTAAAAATTCTTTTACATCATATTTATCTATCTCAGGCCCTTTTTTATGAATATAAAAGTATACTATACAGTTACTTTATGAAAAATTCAATCGAGTCGTAGCAAACAATACACAAAAGAAAAAAAGATTAGCGTCGTAATAATAACAAATATACTAAACATTCATAGTGCAACATATCTTCATAAACTCCTAACATGTTTGACAAAACAAAATGTTATACTTTGCAGAAGATAGTATTGTTACGTGTTGCGAGACTCGAATTAAAATGCCGTTGGAATTATTATAGAGTTTATTAGAACTATACAAACACGTATAACACAGGTACAAATATAACCGAACACAACAAGTCCAAACGTAATGCAGAAGGTCGTAATTCAATAAAACGCGCAAAGTCCGTCACTATTAGATTCCCGATTGTAGTACACACTTCTCCCTTCGATCGTGGTTCTCGCACGACTGCCCCCCTCCCTCGATCAGGCCATCGTTTTATCCTGCAAAAATGCAATGTGCCCGCCCGGCCACGTGGACCGAATTTCCTGGAATCAGCTTGTACTTTAAAATCCGTAACACCTGACTAATGCTTACAATAGGCTGTTCCCTAGAAACGTATGCCAATAAATAAGTAAACAAAAGAAGGCGATCATAAAAGAATTACAATAGTTTCAATGTTATTAGTTCAAATGCCGACGGGTAATAAATGTGCTTCTACAAATCTGTACGTGGAATTTGTCTTTGTCGGCGCTTAGGTTGTAACAGTATAAAAGGCTGGAGCGAGTTTCTAAGTAAATGCAGTTTTATCATAAATGTTTGATATTATAGGGCATATGCAACAAGGCGGTTCGCCGACGCCGTTCGACCGCAACATGGGCACCAAGATGGCGGCGAAGTGCCTTCACTGGCTGGTGGAGACGCTGCAGCGCGGCGACGCCACCTCGCCCGACTCCGCCTGCTTGCTCGGCGTCGTCAAACGCCAGTACAAGTTCACCCCACTCGAGGACTTGAAGAATCAGACCAATTTCGCGTGAGTTATTCTCATTATTTTTTACTATCTTAAATACATCGATATGGCTGATACACTCCATAGAACGTAACACAGCGACATCTTACACTTGACCTATGTATTAGATACAACTTTTAATATCTATAATATTATAAAATTATAAAAAATGTCGTGTCTGTACATTGGAGCTATTTAAAAAAAACGACTAGAATAGACTATATAAACGGATGGAGAACACGATGCAATTTTTTTTAGATTTCTTGTCTGTTTGTTCGGGATTCACGTAATAACTACTAGGCCGATTTCGATGCGGTTTTCGCTAATCGATAGCAAATTCTTAGACTTAAAATCGACGCTACTTTTTATCCCGAAAATTTTCCCAGGAGCGGTGTGTAGTTGTTCGGATGCATAAAAATTAGCTTATTCCGACACAGTTTTCACTAAAATGATAGCTTACATTCTATCTTAAATGCTGCGGTATTTTGTGTCCCGGGAATCCCGCGGGAATTTTAAGTCAAGCGTGGACAAAGGTGAGAGTAGTGAAAAGTATGCCTGTAGTACGTAACTTTGAAACGTCAAGTGAATAATAAAATGTTACATGAAAATTAGCTAAATAAAGAGAGAAACATCGTAAATATCACTTATTATAACGACACTTTTAAACAGTAAGAAGTGTTATTTTATTTCTACACTAGGATGTGCCTGCGACTTCGTCTACGCTTGACACAAAGTACCGCAGTATTTACGAATCCATCGCCTACATCTGAGTGAAACGGTTTAAAACTATAACATTATCCTATATAAAGCAATAGCAAAAGAAAATAATGTAATTCAAATTACAGCCAAAGAATACCAAAGCAGCAATGGTGGATGAAACTGCGCCCACTTCTTCGTATCCTTGCCAAACACGACTCGACTTACGAAGAAGAAGGCATGTACATGACCGTTGAACAAGGGGAGATCGACTCTGAAAACGTCATCTAAACATCCACTTAAGGTACAATTTGAATGTCGAATAGTAGTATGAAAAGACGAAAGATATAATATTAACAATGGGTATTTGACATTGAAATCAATTGACATACTTTTTTCATCTCATAAGGAAGTGTTAATTTGAAACTTACGTGCGTGATTGCAGTGCGAAGATTTCACTGTTATGCCAAATGAACTTCTATTTATTCAGCAATTATGTTTTAAATGAAATGTTGAAAAAAAAACAACGCCCGCTGTCATTGCGAGGATGGACGAGAGGGGAGTTATTGGAATTTGAATTTTCTCATCTAGTAAATAGAGTTATTAATCTATACATGGAATTTGTCGTCTTTATATTGTAGAGAAGTATTGGAAGATTTCGTCTAGTTCTATTCTAAACTTTTTAAAATAGCTTAGAACATAGGATTGTTTTATTTTGTTTGAATTTTATTATATTACTGGCTGTACCTGGCAGATGTTGTCCTGCCCTTAAAAAATAAAAATCTAGAACCCGATTGCAGCGCCATATACCGGGTCCAATTGTGAATCTAAACCATCCCGAGACCCACTGAAACACACACAAAACATTTCATCAAAATCGGTGCAGCGGCTTAGGAGCAGTTAAGTGACATGCACACATACAGAAAAATTATACACATAAAGATTATTATTTATCGGATCCATTGGTCAATCTTAACCACTCCAAGACCCACTCACACACACAAAAATAATTTCAACTAAACCCTGGAATCCGATTGCAGCGCCACCTACCTGGTTCAAATTTGAATCTAAACTATCCCGAGACCTTCTCAAACGCACACAAAAATAACTTCAACTAAATCCTGGAACCCGATTGCAGCGCCATCTACTTGTTTCAAATTTTAATCTAAACCATCCCAGGACCTACTTGAACACCCACGAAAATAAATCTTGAAACCCGATTTCAGCGCCACTTGGTTCAATTGTAAATCTAAACCTGGAATTCTCAAACTATTTTGGGCAAGAGACCCCCTTTCTAAAATGAACTGATACCTCAGACCCCCATAGCCAAATTACTTAAAAAATCCCATCTCCAGTTTTTTCGTATTGATACAAAAATACTTACCAATTTAAAAAAAATTGCGGATGGTTAACTTGACATCATTTTCTCATCAAAGTTTACCTAATAGACATAAAAATTAGTAAATATCAAGTGTAATTGATAATTATTCATATAAACGACGTAAAAATTCTTAAGTAGGTAATTATTTCTTGAAAAAAACATTTGTACACGTAACACAACTCATACAGTTACTTGAAAGTTTTAAATAAGAACTTGTGTTAATTAATGGGGTGATTTTTAGACCTCGTCGACCCTTAAAATCATTTTTCGTTTATATCGACCCCCATGAAACCGATTGACCACTGTGGGAATCCGTGATATAAACCATTCCGAGACCCACTCAAACACACAAAAAAATCATCACAATGGGTCCCACTATTTAGGAGGAGTTTAGCGGTGCCACCTACCAGGTCCAATTGTGAATCTAAACCATACCGGGAACACTTGAATACACAATTTTTTTCATAAAGTCGATTCAAACGTTTGAAAAGTTTAGTGACATACATTCTTCTGTTTGTGTAAATAGAAGAATTTTATATATAAAGGTTTTTGGGCCAGAAATCCTCGCGACGTCCGTCATCTTTGGGCGTCGTCGGAACATCCTACTAAAATTGCATCAGAATCTGATAAATGCTTTAGGAACACGTCGAGGACACATACAAACATTGATATTTATTTTTATAAATATATTTTATATATTTATAAAAATATATAGATAGATATAGATAGATTTTTTAAGCCAGAAACCCTTTTGGGCATCCTCAGTGCGCTTTATCAAAGTTTTATCCCAATTTGATCAATGGTTTAGAAACGCATGTTGGACAAACAAACAAACATTGATTTTTATTTATAAGATGTGCACCTTCATTTAGTTACTGGTATGGTTTTTGTCTATCACACATATCACACAATCTAATTATTAGTAAAGTATTAAACACTACACTCCATCGAATTTTTAACCATTATATACTTAAATCTCTTTTTCTATGTAAAAAATTTAATATAACAAAGATTTTAAAGAGTTGCCTAATAGGGGAGCGGACTGGCAAATCAATTGAAATACTTTCTATAAAAAAGCGTCGCTGCCTCATAGATTTCTTTCGAGCTTATCTACTTATGATGTCATAAGTATGTACAAGTAAAACAAGTCAAATAGCACATTAATTATTGTTTGGAAAGTAATTAAAATTATTTTTATTATGATTTTTTCAAATTAGATTATTTAGAATTTTAGATGATGAAATATTAAATGGTATTTTAGATCTAATATAAATGGACAAAGGCATGGCATTGAAGTAGAGATTATGTAAAACAAAATTATGCTTTATCAATAAATATACTATGTAAATGTGTTGAGTAGAAAGAAATTGCACACAGATTAATTGAAATGAAAATTATCCATTTATACAAATTGTACTGTTATTTTAATTTTGACTATATCATGCTTATTTTGTAGATTTAAAAGTATTAGGTAAATGTTGTATAGTCTTTTAGAATTTTATGAAAAAGAGAAATTTGTTAATGTCTTATTTCCGTTTTTGTAAAATATTGTATATTTTTACTAAAGATGTTTTATTACTAATATATAATATTTTTATTTTATTTAAAAATAGGCAAAATAATAATAATACCGTCACGTAAATGCAATGAATGTTTTGTAAGTTATTATATATGTAGGTATGTCTATATTGTTCTGTATCTAAGTATGTATAGCCAAATGTTAAAATATTGCATTATATGTTTATATGCAATATTTTTACATTTATGATATTTTATAATTATGCATTTTATATCATCACAATATGTGTCTATTTTGTACCAGTGCTATTTTTATCTTGAAATGTAAGAAATAATAGATACAAAAAAATTGACATTATATGTTTGTATGATAGCATAACAAAATATAAATTTGTTGGTAACGAGGTCGTGTTGTAAATAAAATCACATGACAGAAGTAGTCATATAACTAGATGTCAGTTTCGAGGCATTTATTATCGAGCGAACGGTTATCGGAAATTGAGTAACCGGTAGTCAAAAGTTGGTATATTGTCTATCGACAACCTCTGGATTCAGCTGTCAAATAACTGGAACGTCAGCGCCGCTTATGTGGCGCTCGACGAAGTCTACAATGTGGCAATGGATCGGATGAGTGATGGTACAGTTCTTCGGTGATTTGTCTGCTGAATATATGAAGTTCTTTATAAAGCTTGTAACATTGTACTGTGTTATATTATACTTTGGATGAAATAATTTTATGATTTTATTTCAATCATCACAATACCACAAACTTCAAATAATAAGTACTGGTGCAGAGAAAATCTGTATCAATCTTTGTCAAATTTATATTTTGTTAACTATAGATTTCGGTTTCTACTTATATCCTATTTTATATTTAATGTGACATTAGAACTACATTTTTGTAGTAATATATATATATATATATATATATATATATATATATTATATATATATATATATCTATATATCTCATCTATATTTTATAACAAGATTTACAGATGAAAATTACATTAAATTTGTAGTGAAAAATGATTTTCTTTTTTTGTTTACATGCATCAATTTATATGACTATAAATCTATATAAAACACATACAGAAATTAATAAATCGAAACGGCTGTGCAATTATGGTATAAGAAAGCTTATCCTATAAAAAACTGTGTTAATATTGAAACGAATAATTAATTTATTTTGAGATTATATTGCTATATTTTAGTTATAAGTGTAGTCATCAGTTTTATATCTTGGCTACAAAAATATAATTACGCGCCACAATTTAGTCTCTCTATATTAGTTGCAAAAGGCTGCGTAATACTGTTGTTATGAATAAGGCACAGATTATTTGAAAATATATTATTTATGAAAACTACGTGTAATACATACGACACAGTTCAATTTGAACCACAAACAATGTTCTGCTCATAAGAATTTTCTTGTTTTAGAACTGTGTTTAAATAGTTACCTTATCTATTTCTGTAAAGTTCTAGCTGCGCATATACACAAAGGAACTTCGATATTATATTATAGGGATCCACTGAAAAACTATTTAAAAATTGATATTTTTTATAGTCTAAACTAAACTCTTAACATGTACCTTGAGTAAAATGGATGTTATTCACCTTAAATTACTCCTTTATATATACAAAATGGCAAAACTAATGCTAAATAGAGCTCAAACACCCAAATTCTAAAAGAATATTCATGTTCTATTCTACTCTATGCCTTCGAATTTCGAAAATAACCACTTTATTGTCGGGATAGCATCAATTCAATCTCCTGTATGAATATTAAATATGGGTCATACATTTCCGCTTATTAACAGTTGTTGGAAGCATCCTAAAATCTATTGTACCTTTTCTATTACTGTGTTGCCTTAAAAAGCGGACGAAGAGTAAGGCCTTCAGTAGAGTTTTGGAATTTTCCCCAATCTAATTATTTTTTATGCCAAAAGTAACATGACATCCAGAACGTCGTCATCATAGATGATACACTATATATAGATAGTCGTCATTATTAGATATATTTTATTGCTTAGCTCGCATTTTTACATCCCAGAGACAACATTTTTTCGACACTAAACAATTTCTTTTTTCGAAAAAATCCCAATCTATAGGCCCCAATGAAGATTAACTGAAGATCAGAGTCTTGTAGTGCCCCTGGTCGACAGTAGAAATGTAGTATTTGGAGTTTTCCAGAGTTACTTAAGTTTTTTACTGCGTGATTGTCCTACCTAGTATTCTCCTGGATATCGGGTACATAAACGCGTATTGCATGCGTGTTCTTGGTTGATCTACAGAAACCTGAGGGCTTAGTATACCGTATTATATCTACATATATTACTACTTTGTAGCCAAGTTATTATTACTGACTTGTATTATTTAGCTATTAATGATGATAATCTTATTTGCCATATACTTTGTATTTCTTTTTTAATTTTAGAAATGTTTTGATTATGGTTATTAAAATTAAGAAATCTATTATACTTAACAGTATTTGTCAATAATAATTGGTCTGGTGATTGTATATTTATCACATTATTTATAAGCAAGTAAATCAGTCCTTTCAATTAAAAAAAGTTCTATATTGGTGTTTTATTTAACTTTTATTAGTTTTTAAAGATCAAGCTATATCGAGTTTTCCCTCGTGGATAAATTCCGAAATGAGGAATCCATAAGAGAACTCGGGTGATTACTATATATAACTCACAAAATTAGTAGAGTGCAGTGATGGATTTACATTAGGGGTGGCGAAATTTTCGAGAGCAGCAAAATTTGGTTGTCAAAAAAATTAACTTTCTGCTATAAAAATCAATGATTTTCAAAAATTGGCAAGTTATTGGTTTCATGTCAAATTTTAAAAATCTACTTCTCATTGGATATTTACGTTTTGAAGTCTAGTTACAGTGCATAGATAATAGGGCGATTTTTTCACGGTGCCCCACGCCGGCACTTCGGTAAATCCGGAGGTGAGTGGTATATTAGGCCCTGGATATATGGTAGGGCTGATGTACGATAGAGCAGACGAAAAAGGGACTTCTCAGTAAGCGATGGACCGAGATGATGTGCGCAAATTTACCGTTAGGTTATACACACCGGTAAACTTGACCGCCATATGCGATGACAGATCCAGTGGAAATAGCATCAATTATATAGCTGTAGATTATGTAATTATTTTTTGGAACGAAGTTCTTTTACGCGGTTTATAGTAGAGCGAACTAGCAGAAATCGTCACGTAAGGATAAAGCGTTATGCCCCTCTCCAGCTGACTGCTAACGTAAGGAGATCCTTAAAAACACTAAAATTGTGCAGTCGGGGAATCCGTCAGGTACGAATCTTCGTACATGACGGGTTCCCCGACTGCACAATTTTAGTGTTTTTTTATTTTTCTCATCCAGGCAGTTTGGAACATTTCTGTATCTAGAAACAATACATTAAACCCAGAAAATATACCTTTATATTATGGCACATAACGATCATAAAACTAGAATACCTTCATCAAAATATAAAATTGGAAACAAAATAATTGTCTATGGCAACTTCCGTAGGTTCTTTTATGTGTACAGTCAATAAAAGCGAGTAAAAAAAAGCGATTCTAAACAGAAAGTAGTAAATTAAAACTTAAAAAAATAAATATGTTATTAAATGTTAGTTTTGCAAGCTTTATTATGATATTAATAATTAAAAAGCAACTCCATTGAAAATATACGTGCCAACACAACATCCTCCATTAACTCGTAATCAACAAACGACGTTGACGTTTCATCGCCTAGCAAGTGAAAGTGTCACGTCGAATAAAATTGCTGTCAGAAGTACTTTTTAGCTGATTTTGTTAAACTTATTTAGTGTTTGTATAAGGTAAGATTTTATTACTTAATCTTCATAAATTACCAAATAGGTAGAGGCTTTAATTTACGAAATCTTTATACATAGCAATCACTTTCAATTTTCATTTGTCAGGTAAGGTTATTACCGGGAAAAATGGTAAAACCTGCAATTGGAAGGAAACCTAACAAGAACCCACCTATCTTTAGTCATGAATTCGTCATTCAGAACCACGCGGATATAGTATCATGTGTTGTAATGGTTTTTCTTGTTGGACTGATGGTTCAGGTATGTAACTATGTATGCCACGTAAGCCTCGCTTTCTACTGTATACCGTGCATAATTAATTGACATATACGTTAAAACTGTTATTTTTAATCCATTGCAGTCCACAAGTCCTGTAGCCAGTTTATTTATTAGTCTTCATCACAATGTTAGTGGTGTTGAACCAACCAGAGAAAATCCAAAGGGTGAACCGTTTTTCTATGAAGCTGGCTGGAAGGATGCATGTGCAGTGTTCTTTTACTCATTGGTATGCATTGTTATGCATGCCATACTCCAGGAGTACTTTTTGGATGTAAGTATGAGCTTGGTATTATTCAATCAAATGCCATTTATAATTCTGCCTACTAAGTTTATATGAATTCTTGTTATTGCCAAAAATAGGTCCTATGGGTGGGTACTTACTGTTTTTCAATATACCATATGTTAATCAGTAAAAAAAATTGGCATCATCTATATGAATAAATTAACTATGTATTCTTTTTATAGAAAATCTCAAAGAAATTTCATTTATCAAAATCAAGACTAAGTGCACTGAATGAATCTGGCCAACTGGTTGTGTTCCATCTGGTAACCCTTGTTTGGGGTGCAGATGCTATTCTTCGTGAAGGATTCATATTCAACATTCCTCAATTATGGGATGGTAAGTAAAACTAAAATCATTAATGGTCTACATATCCACTTGTAGAAAACTATTCATTTAAATAAAATATAATGAGTATATGATAAATTTTCAGATCATACACTATTATCTCAGAGCTTTAGTTCACCAATACTTATCAGAATAATACTTAATTTGAGGGTTAAGTTTCACTAAGTTAGAAAATTTAAAGCTTTGTTTTAGAAAAATAATAATATTCAATCATATCCTATATATATCATTATGTGTAAGTTTTATAATAATACTTTTTATTGATTTATTTTAAAATGTTATGGTGTTATTCAAATGTTTACAAAAATTTACCTCATTTATCTTAGTGGTTTTAAAAATTCAAAAGACTACAAATGTACTAAAAGTTACATTGTTTTATTCTGAATACTAATTCTGTAGTGTTCATAATGTCACTATTGTTACCAAGATGTTTGTGAGAACAGCAAAATATTTTGACAATCTTTAAGTGCATTATTATTTTGTAGAATTTATTCATATGTTAGCCAATCTATCGATTTGGCAGTTCTTATCATTGTATTTGTAAATTTTATCACTAATATTTACATGCCATGTGAAATAACAATTACATAATCGTCATGTTTATCAGTTAATAAACTTATAGAATGAAGTTGTTACCAAATGTGCACCAAGATATGAATTTGAATTGAAAGTGATTTTTTAAAAGTTATTAAAAGTAATTGTAACACAGTAATGTGTACTACTTTCATTTTCATTCTCAAATTCTGAACTTCAGTTTCATGTTCGTGTATTAGGACACTTCATATAGCTAACACTTTTCATTACAGTGCTATTGCATAAACTTATTTTCCTGTTTTGTATGCTATGGTAATATTTTTCAATTTTTAGGGTATACTTTGTTTATTTGAAATATTTTAGTCCAATAAAATTTACTTAAATTGGTTCATAGTCAAGGCCATGATTCTAAGGTTGTCACAAATAAGTATACTATGCAACTGTTGAAATAAACTCACTTTGATATTCTATAATGTATGTCACAAATTTATATGTAGTATGAGTATGATAACTAAAGACTGGACAAATAGGTGTCATTTTTTGCATTTGAAATATCCACTGTTTGACAAACTGTACTCCTAATAGAGAATAGCTGTCAGATAATGTGGTATTATCTATTGTAACAATATATAGATTTTTGTTTGATCAATACTGAACTATTCAGGATTCTTAATAAAACTTACATTTAGATCTTTGCTGACAGTGAAATTTAAAGTCGACAACTAAACAATAAAGAACTATTTATGTTACTAGGATATGCCCGCTACTGCATCCATGCTTGACTTGAAAATCCAATTTTAAAAAAGAATGTAAGCTATAGTTTTAGTAAAAACTGTGTCGGAATGAGCTAATTTTTATGTATCCAAATAACTTCAAACCGTTCCTGGGAAAATTCCCGCGGGTTCCCGGGATAAAAAATATCACACATTTTATTACCTTAACTTTGTTGGTCAGTAAAAACATCACATTGAATTTTTTTGTTTAATCTGACCATTTTAAATTATTCCCATTAAAATTCCCCCAGTATTCTCAGAATAAAAGTAGTGTAGATTTTAAGTCTAAGAATTTGCTTTCGGCAAAAACCGCATTGAAATTGGCCCAGTAGTTTTTATGTGAATCCTGAACAAACAGACAAGAAATCTAAAAAAAATTGCATTGTGTTCTCCATTGTTTATATAATCTATTCCAGTTGTTTTTTTAAATAGCTTTAATCTACAGACATGGCAAGTTTAGAATTTTATAATATTATAGATTACATGGATACTAAATAACATTTGATACTACACCTGCAGCTTATTATATAGACTTTCAGTTCTGAAAATTTGGAAACTTGCAATTCATTTACCTTGATACAGGTTATCCAAATCATCCTATGAGCTTTCTTCTAAAACTGTGGTGGGTCGTGCAGGCTGCCTACTGGTTGCACACAATTCCTGAACTCTACTTCCAACGCATAAAGAAAGATGAATGGGCTGCCCGCATCAGGCATGCCGCAGCTGCCTTCGGTTTTGTTGCCCTAGCATATGGATTCAAGTATGTGACCACAGCAGTTTAGTACACACAAACATATGGCCTACAAAGTCATAAAATCAGTAAAATATGTTTAGACTATAACAAAAAGTTTTTGATACAGTAAATGATTGTTCTTGCAAAGACCTATCTATATACATAGACTGTTTTTATTACTAACTTTTGTAGCAAGCACGTTTGCCCCAATAATTAACAGTTGAATGTATCTCAAGAATATTTGTGTGTGCCATTCTAATATACAAGGCATGTGTTTAGTTCAAATAATTTTATATAAAAATTTTGTTAGGATTTTTATACTTCAAAATTTGTGTAAATACATAGGATTATCCTTTGACAGAGTGCATATTAAAGGGTCTATTTAGGTTAGCTACAGAAGGCTGTACATTAATTGATTTTCTATGCAAAAACTGCTTTAAAGTTTGGTGCAAGCTATATGCTAAGCATGTTGATCCAATTTTTTAACATTGGAATATTGGTTATTAATACTGCTGGTATTCAACAGGTTTCAACGCGTGGGAGTCTGCTTAGTGGTCCTCCACTCTTTGGCAGAGTTTGTCGCTCACAGTTACCGTCTTAACACCATACTTCGTGGTGAACGCGAAGACTTCCTTGATAAATGTAAGTAGTGCTTTGTTAATATAGTTACATATAATAAAATTTTGCTTTCGGATTTGAAAGTTTTAAACTGGATTATGTTCGTATATCAGAAATTTGGGAGACCTGATGTCAAAAATATGAAATTATAATATCAATATTTTATTTTAATTTAAACAAGGGTGAATTGAGGAGTAAAGAGGAAGGGAGGCTGTAGAAATCTTGTATAGGGTGCCGATAATGCTAGAATAGAGGAGCAGACAGTAAAATCAATTGAGATACTTTTTATGATCTTGCTTCATAGATTTTATAAGAGAGTACTTACTTGTGATGTCATAAGTAGCTACAAGTAAGAGAAAACAAATAGCGCATTCATTACTGTTAGCTCCATAATTAAAAGTTAGATAACAAGGTGTTATTTGAACGTGTGTTCTTTTAAAGCCGAGTACCTGCGAGCTTTAACCTTAACCGTTGCAGTTACTGTCACCAAAAATCATAGTATGTATGTAGGTGGCTCGAAGCGCGCTCGTAACGATCTGACAAAGCGAAGATCAATGTCAACGTACACATTAGAGCACATTACTGTATCCGCTCGGTTACAGTTACGACTCGCAGATGAGTACGCGAATTTGTATGTAAAAATATTGGAATGTATTAAATTATTACAGAGAGTGGGTGGGTATGTATATAGTAATATTTGGTATATAGTTTTGGGTGTGGTGAATGGGTCCGTGTTCGTGTCGGTGCGGCTGTGCTCGCTGGTGCTGGGCGTGCTGGCCTTCTACTTCGGCCTTGCTGGCGCCGCGCCGCTGATGCTCAGGGTGGCAGCACTGTCGCTCCTCGTTTCATTCCAGGTTTAAATTCATATCACATTTACACTATGTGAACCGTAACCAATTTCAATAAAATGATCATTAATTTGTTATTAATCAAGCAATTTCTACCTGCTAGGTCAGGAATAATTTGGTTTGTGTGTTCTGTAGGGACTCTTAGAAAATATCTGTAGACTGTGAAGCAGTTAAAGCAAATAAACATGTCTCTGCATTTATCTAGTAAATATGAAATAAGCCCAGATTAAATTAATATAAATGTAATTGACTTTTGATGTTTGTATTTTCTTCTCAATGGCCTTGGAAGTAAACCTATTTTCACGAGATGGGTTGCCTCCGATCTTTTAAGACAGAGATGTACATAGAATATTTTGAAATCCCATACCTTTATATACTTATATGTGTAATGTAATGCAGTCAGTTTTAATAGAGTTCTAAACAAGTATGTCGATTAACAAATTTTAATACACAAATTTTTTTATTAACAGGTTTATTTAATGTTTAACTTCATTACCGAAGCCATTAAGCAGAGGCAAGAGGCCCGCCAACAGGCATTGAGCAGGCCCAAGAAAGAGAAGAAAGAAAAGCCCAAAAAAGAAAAAGGTAATTTTATACAACTATATACATCTTCATTATACAGCCTTGTTTATGATTATCTACACTATATTTTACTTCCTAATACTCAAACAATAATCATGACATCATATTAGAACTATATTTTGTACATAATTTCACGAATTTTAATAGTTTTCTCACGATTCCCCCAGATAATTTAGTAATTGATGTTTCTTCAGATGTGAACAAAAGAAAAGACAATATACGAGTTTAGTTGTAGAAGTTAATTTTTTTTTAGGGACCAAGTAACATAATAATTCTTAAACTAAAAGCAAGCATACAACATCACATTCGCCCTTATAAAAACTAGTATTTAGATTTTACGCTTTTTATTGTAAAATGTGTGAAATACCCAATTATAGTGTTTGTTTTAAATTTATCGTTAAATAAAAAAAAATGCCTGTTGAAATGTACTTAATTCCGAGTGATCCCTCATTCCACTCTTATTTTTGGATTCCCCGGGGATAGCAATCATATAGAATTATAGATTAATAATATAATACTTACATATATCTTGAATCAATCCACATCTAACTGTCAATGATGTTTTATAAGATTGAAGTATTATGTGTATTTTTATCCATAACTAGTCCTTACACTTCTGGGTCTTTCTCTTCGTTTACATTATTTTTTCTTTGTTTACAGTGAAGAAAGCTCCTGTGGTGGATGAGTCCGACCTACCCGAAGTCGACCAGAACACGAACAAGACGCTAAGGCAGCGCCAGTCCGCGCCCGCCAAGGCCAAGTGAGACTGGCCACCCATCCTCACCAACTCACTGACAAACTAAATTTTAGGTTCTCGCCATCCCCTCGTAACTAAGTCTTTCCACTATTCAAGTATAAGTTTATTAATTTTTCTATTTGTTTTAGGCTGACCTCACACTAGCTACTATTACTAAAGCAACTAGTAGTTTCGCAATAATAAGTATGTAGTAGAAGGTTATATTTTATATTTGTAAATTATGTGTGTAAATGCAAAATCATATACCATAAATCAATGTTTCTATTGAATTTGCCATATGGCATTTTGCCACTCAGAATAATATATTAAAATTGTTTAAAAACTGATGTTTCAAGCTACGAAGAATATTTTTTCAATATATAGAAAATTTTCGATGAAGCCCTTTTTTAGGATTTCGTGGTTGAATGACAATATCTGTCGATATGCGTCGCTACAACACAATCCTTTTCTGTGAATGGATCGATCCGCACATATCCTATTATTTGGTCCTAAAGGTATATTAGTGTTGCCTAACTGTTCAGGTTCTACTATAGAAAAGAAGTATTAATTGCCAAATCCGTAGCTAATTTATCCTAGATCATGTTTTCAAGTCGTTTTTGCAGCTTTAAGACGTACAAGCAACCTCTCAGTTACTCAAACGGTAGCTTTAATCATTGTCGTCATGCGATAGTTGCCAGTATGCGGTGAGCCTTATTTAACACATGTTGTCGAAGCACAAATTACGCGATTGCCCTCAGGGCCTGCAAATGGCGGTCGTTAAATTTATATGTTCGGATATTAATTATATTATTTTAAAGCACATACGTGACAAGACCTCGGTCCTAGTAGTAATATAATTAATTTTTATACAAACATTTACGCTGACTGCGGAACATACTATTGTCATTAAAGTATAGTGGATACAGGGTTGTAAAATATCTCCTAAAGTGTAAAAAAAATGAAGTCTAGGCTAAAATGTTGTTTATATGAATATATTGATAAGATAAAGTATGTATGTACTGTGTGTTCATACACATTAAATGATGAAAATTCCATTTTAATTTTGCATTTCAATTTTATAATATTTTATTTCTTTTTTTTATTCCAATATACATAGTTATTAAATTATATTTTTATATTTGCTATATACTTTTTTTCTAATTTAATAATTTCTAGATAGATATTTTAACATGACTTCTGTGAGATTCTCATTTGGTGCTTTGTCAGCTTTTATTGTTCAATTACAATTGTCATTTAGTTGCTTTGAAATAAAAATGAAGATTGAGTCCGTGGATATACTTAAATAAATATTTTCAAATTAATTACCCTAATGTGAAAAGAAAATATGCTCATAAATTATTTACACGTTTTTCCTGGAAATTGTCAATTTTAGCTTGATGTTATTTTTATTTCTTAATAAATTTTTGTAAAAATACTAGCCCCGTGTTTTATTATAATAATTATGACCATGGCATAGTGAAACCTTCAATAAAGAATTATAATTATTGTACGGCTACAAATAAGTAATAAATTATAACAAACATCATTGAAACTTGTTACAAACAATATTAATTCTATGAAGTAATTACCGTTGTCTTTATGTTGAAGTGTAACATAAAACTTGATGAGATCTTTTGAACATGAGTTTTAAATATCGTTGCCGTTGCATTATTACCTAAGTAATTACTTAGCCTTAACAACATAATCCTCGATAAATTATTAAAAATTATATTCACAAAGACAAGGTAAAACTATAAAATTTTCTTAAGTTACTTTAAATAATGGCAGAGGGCTTAATACATTTTGTTGATACCTACATGGAATCCACAATGCCTAATACACAAAATATTTTTCGGTGATATGAGTGATATCATTCAGGAAATCTTGCCATACGGTTATGCGAATCTGGCGGGTGAATGCTCATTGCATTCACTTCAAACAAACTAAAACGATTAATCTTCAAAAAAATACATAGTCGTTCGCCAATAGTTAAGAGAAGAGAAAGACTGAAATATGCACAGGACTGGCACCTAAATCTATAGGGTCTGGGTGGCTCAACCGAAATGAGTTACTCAGATTTAGGCAAGTATTATTACTAATATTGAATATAATAATTGGAAAAACTTCGATTAGAAACGACGATCATTACTAAATATTGGTAATCTTGTCAGAACCTTGCCAAATCTGATACGTTACGTTACGTTACGATAATAGTTAAAATACATGAAATTTTTTGGACTAAAATTTTGCAAATCAATCGTAGGAATGTTTTCGGCTTCGGGTCTTGCACCCCCATCTTCTATGTCTGTGGTTGCACTAAAAGTCTATAAAAATTAAAAATATAATTAACATGCCTACATATAGCATTAAATTAATTGAGATAACTTTCGTACTCCCCGAAATTGTTCCAGACGCTACTTTCAAACCCCTTTCGACGTTCGTTTTCGCCCGATCAGCCCGAAAGAATCAATGAAAAATTTTAGATAGAAGAAAGAAAGATTTTTTTAAAAGTACAATAAAACAGTCTAATATAACACAAAAATAAATGGAACATACAGTCGAAACTGTATTTAAATATAAAAAAACAAGCTCAAAAATTCTAAAAACGAATACCAACGACGAAAGACTGCTCTCAGGTGCGAAAACAGGGTGTCGCGAGTCGCGACGAGCCAAATGCCACAGGCACCCGGCTCCGGCTCCCTATATTACCTATTGTTGATTTATCACCACTAAAATATACCTTTCGCATGTAGAAATAAATCTATTGCCGGGTTTTCGAACGTTATTGTTATATCGATCTAATATGCTCAGTAAATTAAAAGTGACTGATGATGAATGAAAAATCCACATAACAAACAATTGAGATAGTTTTCGAACTTAATTATTTCTATTCCTATTAATATTATAAATGCGAAAGTGACTGTCTGTCTGTCTGTCTGTTTCGTTTTCACGGGAAAACTACTGGACCGATTTGGCTGAAACTCAGTATATGTATATTTTCGATGCCGAGGATGAACATAGGATACTTTTTATCCCGAAAAATGGGATGGTTTCCGGGATAAAAATATTTTTGTCTCTCTGTTTGTTATCCTTTTATGGAAAGACTATTGGACCGATTTAGCTGAAACTCGGTACATATGTAATTTTAATACCGAGGGTGGCCAATGGATAATTTTCATCCTGGATAATGGGACAGATTTTGGGATAGATTTATGTAAAGGTTATCCCAAAAAGTGGGATAGGTTTTTTGTGATTTTGTCCATTTCACTCACTTGGTCCCGTAGGTCCCGTAGGTATAGTTTGCGAATGGGAATGGTATAGTTTGCGATATAAAATGAAGTGAATCTTCTGGGGGCAAATACATAAAATATTAAATGTACCTGTACCGCCTGCTTTAACGAGCAGGCGGTACAGGTTACATTGTATACAAGAGATACGTGCTAAAAGTCGACCCGCGGCGCAGCCGCGGGGTTAACTCTAGTACATGTATATTTATTAGAAAGAAACTTCACATCATTTTATTTATAGTATTTGCTAAGGGCATCAACAGTAGGTTTAACGATTACCCCAAAATAATGATGATCGAGAATATCAACTCCCAGACACTGAGAATTTAAAGAATTATGAAATCACCCACTTTTATAATAGAGAGATTTATATTTTGTTACCTATTAAATAAAATTTTCATTTTGTTATTGTTACTTTAAATAAAAAAGTAAAATGAGAAATTCAATCCCCGCTTTTTATATTACATTATCGGACACCGAGTGCGTTTATATTTTACGACTTTCACCACTCTGTACCTAAGTCATGATAGCTTAGTGGCTGAAGCCTAAGGACATGGGTTCGTATCCTAACCGAAAAGCTTAGGCAATTTTTCTGATCCCTATCATCCTAAATCTGTATCCCTATTAATATTATAAATGCGAAAGTAACTCTGTCTGTCTGTACCGTTTTCACGGTCAAAATTACTGGACCGATTTGGCAGAAACAGAGTATATATATATTTTCGATGCCGAGAATGAACATAGGATACTTTTTATCCCGAAAAATGGCATAGTTTTCGGGATAAAAATATATTTGTCTGTTTGTTTGTTATGCTTTTACGGTAAACTTTTTGACCTTTTTGGCTTTTTTGTCCTTTTTGACCTTATTTACCTTTTTTCCTTTTTGACCTTTTTGATATTTTTGTCCTTTTTGACCTTATTGTCCTTTTTGGCCTTGACGGGAGATGGGATAGTTTGCGATATAAAATGTAATTAATCTTCCGGGTGCAAATAGCACTCAGATAAACATTTAGTACAATGTAACCTGTATTAACGCCTGCTCTTTAACAAGAGGCAGGCATCGAGGGTTTTCCCGCGGCACAGCCGCGGGTTAAACTCTAATATTGTTATAATTATCACGTAGTAATGGTGAAGAGAAGCAACATGAGGAAATCTGTTCAAAGATATTACCAATCTATGATCCAGTGGTCTAAACGGATTGCCTAGATTACATCTCAGAGGTCCCGGGTTCCATTCTCAATAGAGACAAATTTCGTAAATTGACTTTCCGTTATTTACTCTATAGTCTGGGTGTTTACGATCGGTCTTAGAGTCGGTTTGATGTATATTAGCCTTAACACGTGCTTAATTTGCTTAGTTTGGGAATATACAATGGGTGCTTGTTTGGCGATGTATTAAAAAAAGAGATCGGTAGTGATTAATTAAGTTTATAATAGAAAAATAGTTTAAAGGCCGTGCAGGAACGCAGAACGAATACAATTTCCTGCGGCCGGGTGGCCTGTCGTAAGAGGCGACTAAACAACCCACAGCCAGGTGGTAGGGTATTTGCTCGAATGGATGGCGACCACCCCTGGTCTAGAGTATGCCGCCATAACAACCTTGTGTTGTGTTCCGGCCTTAGTGGCCAGGTTCCAGTCTCCTATAAGAGAGCAGCAGCGCATTTGTAGCACCTTTGGTGTTGCAAATGTCCATAGGCGACGGTAACCACTTTCCATCAAGTGGGCCGTCTGCCTGTCTGCTGAACTCCTGCAAAAAAAAGGCCGATCCATTAAGACAACTTGGTCATGCTACTCTTACATTTAGATTTAAATGTAAGCAAATTGCTAATTTTCATTTCCATTCAATTTGATGATTGTTATTTGTCGATGACGAACCGTTATAGCGGTGTGCGTGCACCGAGATGCGCGCAGGTTTCAGCCGAGACGCGCCCAAAGCCAACCTAAGCCTTATAAAAGGTGCCAACGAGTGTGGAAAAGCCAGTTCTCGCTAAACAGTTGTTCAGTCCTCACGTCTACAATGCAAAGTTTCACTCTCATCTTGTTCGCGGCAATCCTGGCCGTCGCCGCCGCAGGTTAGTGCCCCTCAGTTTTTGCGCCCGCACCGCATAATTGGGATGAATGAATGATTCTTTTTTTTCTGTCCATGACTTCATTCCCAATTTGTCTGCCTTATATCCGATTGGATTCAGTTCAACACGCGGAAACTTCTTTGTATGAAAAGAATATACGTTTTGCCTTATGAATCATAAAATTGGGAATTCTATTGAATTACTTATTATGTGAACATATTTAAGGGTAATAAGTTTGATTATGCTTAAAGAGTCTGAACGTTTAAAAAATATAGAACAATCGGTCATAAGTCATAATAATATCATAATATGCAAACCGGACTTAACCCATAGGATGGCAGTTTTAATATGATTACGATATTCATAAAGAAGCTGTTTCGAACAGCCAAGGAAACGTATCAACGAAAATATTATCTCGGATAATTATATTAAATGTAAGTTTTGATTTTTAACGCATATAAAACACGCGCTTTGGAACCGTTCCGTATACCTACAAAATTTTGATAAATCTGTGAATTGGGTCCAGTTTGCATAACCACATCCAAGTTTGCCTCTTATCATTAAGTTTAATTATGCTGCTATAAGTTAATCGTAGCTCTAATTTTGTGTATACTAACCCATTTTGCTTTATGCAAGTGAAAGGTGTTTTCGCATGTCGTTTATCACAAATTAGCGTTTTAAATTTTCCTAGTAGAATTTATCAACCGCCAGCTTATTTCACCTACTAGTAACTTAATTTAATTTCAATCTTGTATCTTTGTGTTTAACATTCCTGTTTAATTGGTTGTAATTTTTTATGTTTAACATTAGATCATAATATGAAGCCAGTCACGATTTTGAGGTAGTGCTTTAAAGTTATAAGGATTAAATTATTGTTGGTTTTCGAATGATGATCTCAACTTATATGCTATAACGGTCTTATTCATATTGAGTTAGAGTAAGTTCTTTAAGACCCTTAAAGAAGCCTTCAAACTTATTGTAACTCAATATGAATAAAACCGCAAGACTTTATTCTTATTATATCTATCTATTAAAATAAATTAATGATAGATAATGACAACTATTACTAAAAATCTATATAATATTATACAATAACAAAAGACTACACTTTTACAATGTTATAATATTATAACATTGTAAAAGTGTAGTCTTTTGTTTGTCTTTTTGTTTGGGATTCATGTTAAAACTTCTGGACCAATTTCGATGTGGTTTGCGCTGATCGATAGTAAATTCCTGGATTTAACATCTGCTGTACTTTATATACCGAGAATTGTACAGGAATTTTCTTGGAAGAGGTTTAAAGGAGCCAGGTCGAAAAAAATTTATTCCGAAGCGAAGTGTTCACAACTAACTAACTAAAAACAATTATAGTTATGTATGCCTTTAGTAACATTACTAACTTGTAATGGAATTTCCGGGATTCATGTTTTCATACTAAAAATCCATTACCATGCTGAAAATAATTTTTGGTTTTGTATTTAGCAAAACAACTGTAATTTTTCTTAACTGTCCAACGCGGACATAGTCATGGGCAAATGCTAGTAATAAATATGTTCTTAAGCTTAGAAAGTTTGCCAAAATCAAAAATGAATGATTTTATTGCAATCATTGTCGAATCGAAATGCAGATTTCGATTAGCAGGGGATTGTTGCAATAAATAGGCGCAATTTTATAAATATGTATACACATAAAATTTTCAAGAAATTGTGAGCTGCTAACCTGCAATGTATGTTGTTTTAAAGTGACTCTATATCATGTCATTAATGCGCGAGATACATACCTAAGTATTATGTGATTACATAGCTGCAACAAAACTCTGCCATAACGTGAAAAAGTCTGAAAAAACTTAAGTTAAAAGAACATAAAACACGAAACAAAATTGTTTGGACATAATAGATAGATCATATCCGGTCACGCGGGTACAGCCAAACTACAACATTGTTATTACTTATCGCTGCCGCCTATGGGACTTCATATTCTACGAGGTCCGAAACGAACTGAGCTAGATCCCGATTCAAAACTACGAGGTATTTTTTTATTGTATGAATTCAGCAGACAGGCCGACGGCCCACTTGATGGAAAGCGGTTACCATCGCCTATGGACATTTGCAACACTAAAGGTGCTACAAATGCGCTGCTGCTCTCTTAAGGGAGACTGGAACCTGGCCAGTAAGGCCGGAACACAACTGAAGGTTGTATGGCGACATACTTTAGACCAGGGGTGGTAGCCATCCAGTCGGGCAAATGCCCTAAACAGCCAGGTGTTTAGTCGCCTCTTACGACAGGCCGCCCGGCCGCAGGAAGTTGTGTTCTTTCTCCGTTCCTGTACGGATGATAAGGTAAAGTAATTTTTAAAAATTACTGATTGCAGTCCCACGATATTAACTCAGAAAATAAAACTTGAAATTAAACCTTGGGGGTATAGAGCCCACACGTCTGCAATCGATCAGTCAACTGAACAGCCATAAGATAATAACATAATTTACACAAATTATCCAGCATTATCCGAAACGTATCTATGATGATAGGGTTTTGCAAATAGCTTGTCTACTTTTTTTTACTTTAGCACGCAGAATATACCAATTTAACAATTTAAGTGTCTCTCATCACTTCGTGCATTGAAAGCTGAAAATTGTACCTTTGAAATAAGTGGTTAAGTAGCGTAAGAATTGGAGTAGAAGGAACTTCATCAAATTTAATTATGTATACAAATAATCTGATACAATAAAAGAAAACTTAACTTATTTATTTTGTATTCTCTACCCATAGTCTCAAGACTATAAGTATAATACTGAGCTTAGATCACCGTCTTCTATGGGTAAGGTGCCCAGAAGACTGGCTACGTTTCCTCGCTGGATCGCCATACTGATCCGTTACCGAGGAAGACACTAGCCTTCTGTATATTATGTATACTTTTATAGTCGCTTATGTAACTAATTTGATGTACTAATATTTATTTGTAATTGGTTAATAATAAAAACACATGTGCTGTAATGGACTGAAGCTAATGAAAAAAGTTAAAATTATAATAATTTGTACTTACTAGTAGTCAGATATTTATGATAAACTAATTCTAATTACCTAAGCATACAATACACATGGATATTAATTCATATATATAATATATATGTAGGTGTGTGTGTTATAGCAAAGCAAATATCAACTTTCTTTCAACTCCGAACTGAAAGTTTCATAAAGCATGACTTGACATGAAGCATGATAAACAAATACGTAAAAAAATTTAAGACATGTAAGAATATTAGAAGAATAAGACAAAAGGGATAAATATAGACAAACTTTTAACTGTGATCGGTTTAAATCAGGAACACAGATGATGATGAACGAAGAGTCACGAAGACTTAGCTAATCGGTTGAAAAAAAAAGTCGTGGGTTTACTAGTCAATAACAACTATACTATATAGGTATACTACATTTTCCGAGACAGGGTCTCCACTTCAGGACTCGTCTACTCTAATTGCTGTCGGTCGTGTGACAAATATTAGGTTGGGGAAAAAGTTTCTTCGCATTTTATATAAATTCAAAAGATATTTTTATAAAGTTTATTTACATTTGACTAAAGTATGTAGGTGCCATTTTGTTGGATAACTTTTTGCCATCTTGTAGGTAGGGACGTGATCCCATTGCTATAAAAATTTTGGAGGTTCTGATCAAAAAACTGCGACAAGTGGTTTTGGCAGTCCTCTCGTGATGTTAACCTGACTCTGCCTAAGGAATTCTGCAGAGACCGAAACAGGTGAAAATCTGAAGGTGCAGATACTGCATTAGGTCCATAAACATCACAAATTTTTTTCGCGGCTTGTGTTGCATTTTTACATATTTTGTAGTAAAATTTTAAAACGTATCGAATTTCTTCATTAGATTCACTCATTTTAACAATAAGAAAAACAAATGAAAATCACACATTTTCCTAATTTGAATTTGGAATTGTCTTCTTTAAAATTAAAACTTTTTAATGATACCAAAACCAGCCAGATACTAATGGTATAGCCAAAGAGATCTTATTACAAGTTCATACATACTATATGCAAAAAGACTTTTTCCCCAACCTATTATAATGTTATCTTAATTAATATGTAAATCGTTTTAAATTTCAGCTGGCCAGTACTACGTGCCCCGGGCGTACTACATCATCGACTCGGAGGGCCATGAGTCTGCGCCGGTGCCCCTGCGCCGTCTTCGCAGATCTCTAAACCCTTACCCGTACGTTGCCGGCACAAATGCCAATGCTAATGCTAACGCCGATGCCAATGCATGTAAGTATTTCAAATACAAAAGTTTTTATTCAAATTATGTACTACCGAAAATCTATCTTTTGAAAGTCGTACGTACATATAAGTTATAAATAAATAATCGGCAGAAAAACATTGTATATCCCCAAATTAAGCAACTTACGCTTGTGTTATGGGTAATATACAACGAACCACTCAGGGGCCGATCCCAGACACTCAGCCAATGGTAAATAACGGGAAGTTTGCTTGGGAAATTTACGATGTTAGGAATTGAACCCGGATCCTCTGTTTTGTAGTGAGATCGACCAGCAAAGGCTTAGTCCGCTCAACCGCAGAGGCCCTCATCAGTTAAGAATTGAGTTTAGTTCCTACTCTATATAAGTATACACCAGTTAGCAACGTGTTTTGCTGTCTTAAGGAGAAGTCGCGGCGAAAAACACCCCAGCAATACGGCTTAGTCGAAATTTTATTGTTTTATTGAATTGTATCTTTACTTAATTTTTTTTTGTAAATGGGTGTAACACAATAACGGTATATAACCACACAAAGTGTTCAAGTTACATAAATTCCATATGTACGTCATGTATTATTTTATTATATAAGATTATATTGTGGGTATGTTAGATTTGACAGTCTTTTGTATTTTAACAAATAAATTATTTTTTATTGCTCTCATCTAAACTAAAATGTCTCCTACTGGAGACTGTTCGGTTACTGACTAGACTGACTACCTCAGTTTGGTAGACGTTGAATAATAATCCAATAACAAAAAATAAAGTTTTTAATTATAGAAACATGTAAAAATTAAACAACTTTTCATATAGCAAACCATCTTTGCGAATCAAGACATAAACATATTGTTTCAACATTTGTAGTTTTCTCCTGTAGAAATGTAAATTTTTTTGTGTTTGACCCAAATATGTTATACTTACAAGTTCTTTTCCTACAATTTATGGGAAATGCAATAAATCAATGGAAATTTTCTTTAAAGAAGTATTTTCCCCTGTGTTCAGTTCTCCATCCGGAAATAAAACGAATAAATTGCAGAATTACCTAAAACGTAAAATGCGTTTTATATATAAAGCCATTTTATGAATCCTTAATTAATTTGTTTCTAATAAAATATGGTAATTATCCATAATTGGAAATTTTATTTAAAAAAAATCAAGGCGATTGTCACATTTCAATAGTTAAAAAAACTTTTAAAAGTAAACAGCAGTTATTGATGATAAATCAATGATCTATTGTATAATTTCTTGTCTGTAAACTTGGAAAGGTCAATGTTCAAATATTCAAACAAATTGAAAAAGTTTAAAAGCTTAACAAAACGCGCATTGTACCTAATTTTATAAACCTTTTTAAATGGCTTTTGTGGTCAAATTGCAAAACGTCGATGAGTAATAAGTAATAATAACCTTGATTAATTAAATTGTCCTTCAATTAACAGTAGTCACGATTTCAATTCCTAACATTTTGTAAAATTTATAGAATATTTGTTTAGGTGAGATTTGTTATACGTAAAATAAGAGTATTATTCTGTATTCATGTATCTTTTGGGTATTATATTTTGCGTGCTGTTGTTCACACAATTTAGCGATGCTCCGGATCAGTACCTCTTGAAGACTGTCCCATTTTACCTGGGATAGTACGTGTCGTATGTCCATTGTGCACCCCTATTATTTAAACGTCATCTTCTGCAAGCGGGCGGTTTCCGCAAATCAACCACGTCTATTTTTCGTGTAAGGGTGATTGAGGAACTACTACAACCAGCCCAGCTCCTTCAAGAAGTCCGCCAGCTTCTTAAAGTTGCCGAAGATTTCCCGAAGGCTATTTGAGGCGTCTAGATACTTCGCCCTGTATTGGAACACCCCTTCGCATTCTAACGGAACACGGGCGGCTGTTCCTTCCGTCTCCATTTAAACGTCATATACCTAGATCAAATTTCATTATTATACATAAATAAACAGAAGCTAGGAAGCAACAAAAAAAACATACACACAATCAAATTCACTGATATTTATGTGTATGTATGAATTCATTTAAATTATAAATCAAACTAACGTTGGCACGAGAAGTCGTCTTTGTTTCGAAATTGTGGATATCCGCAGATAACGATTGGCATTACTCTATACCAATTTTTATAGCTACTTTTGTTGACAACTGGTGACTCCGCAATAGAGTTCTCATATTTTTTAATTATTTATGTTTGGTGCGTAATTTGCGGTATAAAAATGCATTTCTAGCCAATTTTTATCTATAAAAAGCCCATAAAAGTAATGTCAATTTTCTATTAGGTCATAGTTAGGGGAAAATAGATTGTGGCTTCTTAGGTTAATGGTTATATATATCAACCTATATTTTTATAGAATCGCGGCTTTAGTGACCATCCGTGACTAGATTTTTTTAACAATATATTACAGTAAAATATGAAAAATTTTCAAGTTCAATAAATAAATAGTCGCCATGGAGATTAATAGGAGTAATCCACTTAAATTGAGAAATCGACTCGTTTTTGGAATATGAATTAAATCTATTAGCATATTTTAAAAATTTCATTGCAGGTATTTTTGGACTCCATCTCCATTTATTAACTACGGCATTTTGAAGTATTTTGTCATAAAACTTATTCTACTAATATTATAAACACGAAAGTTTGTAAGAATGTATGGATGTATGTTTGTTAGTGTTTCACGCAACAACTACTGAATGGATTTTGATGAAACTTAACTTTACATAAGCTATTTATAAAGATATAGTGTGATTTATCCAAAATATAACGATTTTCGATCACCACGCGGGTGATACCGCGGGGCGCAGCTAGTTTTGATATATTTGTGGCTTGCGATTATTGACCTCCAAGACGTCGAAATGCGCGTACAATAAACACGTATGTTACATGCCCATTCTATCCTGGGCACGTTTCAACGATGTGGTTCATGGGAACCGTAAATGCACTGCCTGTACCGGCATCGGTATGCACAAGTGTGCATGGGATAGTGTTTGTAGAGCACCGTGTCGCGACGCTGTAAACGCGTAAAGAAAGTTTAAACACCTAGCCACCACAGCCTTCCCGTCTAACGGTTTCGAATATCTCGAAACTCCGCTTCATCGGTCAATCGCTTTGGTCACAAAAAAGTGATCGATGTACATCACTTTCTCAAAAGCTTTTAAAAGTAGTCTAGGTTAATTACTTGCTTTATCGCCGGTGACAACAGTTCGTTTTTGTTTGATATTTTTTGTTGCAGCGACGTGACTGATACAATTATATTTAAGTTTGGCGACAAAGAATTAGTCCAATTGATAAGATGATTTTACCGTTTGCAAAAAACGTTGTAATAGCGGTTTATAACTGTAAAAAATATATTATATTCGTTGCCGTGGTTTTTTAGAGAAAACAGAATTTATAAGAGATATTAAAAAACGGGTTCGATCCTGGCCGGAACGTATGCACCACTTAGTCAGTTTTCTGATCTAATGTGCATATTGTTACAATTACCACGTGCTAATAACGGTGAAGGAGAACATCGTGATGCAACCTGCACATCGAGATAACCGATGTGTCAAACCTGCCAAGCCGCCTTGGACAAGCATGGAGGGTATACTGTCCGTTCCCCCCTATGATGGGAGGCCCGAGCCCAGCAGTGGTACATTTATAGGCTGATATTATAATATTATATATATTAAAAAACTCTTTTACAAACTTCAGTACATCTTTATTTTAACTTTTCTGTATATATTCTTTTAATAGTCTCTTTCATATTACATAATTGGGTGCAACTTCGTGCCGAGTTAAATGTACTTTGTTTGTTTTGTTCCACACCGGCCCGGCGGCTGAAACCATACTTTAATGGCCGGTTCCTATATCTTAAAGACCGTTCATTTGCCCTACTATGGATTAAAATGTGACATAAGCTCCACACACGTAAAGTCACAATTCAACCGATGGTAACGCAAGTGAATGAATAGTAAGATATAGGTACTGGCCATAAATGAATCTAGTATAGATGTCCCTTTTGACGCCGCGAAGTAGAATTTTGATATAATGCTCATTACCGTCCAAGCATACGAGGCGACCGCTTTCTTAGTTTTTCTTCCCTGCTTCACGCGGTTTTCGGAATCCCTGATTGTCAAACCATTCGCAAGCATAAAATCCCTTACGACGTTAAGCTATCATTTTTTGAGTCTACGCCTTTTATCGGTGCCCGACGAAAACGACATGGTTAGACATCTGCTCTCTAGAGCTTAGGCAATTTTATGATCTATATTGCATATTTTTACCACGTGCTGACGGTGAAGAACAATTTCGTAAGTAAATTTGTAAATTGAGATAAGCAATGGGCGAAGTAGAAGGGTTCAGAACATTTCAGACAAAACTCTAAAAACTTTCATTTTACGTACCTACAGACATCGTTAAAATTTCAATTTTTACTTAAATACTAGCATATACTTATTGGTAAAGATTAAGAACCAGATGATCCTTACTCAAAACCGTTAATGCTCGGACATAGACCTATAGTATGACAATGAAATACTATTTGTTTTCAGGGGGTTCATCCGGGGCGAATGCAAACGCGAATGCTCATGTAAACGGTGGCGCAAGAGCTGGCGGCTGGGCTCTTCCCATCGGAGGATACGGTGCAGCTAACCCTAACGCAGTCATGTAAGTTCACTTGTATTTTAAAACGACGTTTATTTTTCACAGATAAGTGGAAATAAAGCTCTGAATAAAAATATTCCGCTCATTTTAACCAATGCTTAATAATGTTGAAATTTATTTACTACTATAGCCTATCTCGTGTGAACCTTTTCAGATCTTTAAAACTTGTTACATGGAGGTTATAGATGTGGGAAGCTCGCCAATCCTATTTGGACAAGTATGATTTGTATGCCGTCCATATCTCTAAAACTTGGAGGTCCGAGTCCAGCATTGTGACTGACAAAATAACATTATTGCTACTAATTCCAAATAATCCCATTGTATAATTACATACTCTTTGCAGTGGTTGTGGTCATAATGCAAATACCCGAAATCAGAAGATACCTATTCCTAAAATGGAATGGGATATTTAACATAGGAAGTTGATACAACCATAATAAAACGTAACTCCTAATAAATCTGTATACACTAATCTGCAATTTCATATTTTCCTCTACTTCTAGAAATCGGCCCAGTAGTTTTTACGTAAATTCCGAACAAACAGACAAGAATTTAAAAAAATTGTATCGTGTATAGGGTCTATATTAGTGTTTTTTTTAATAGCTCAATGTACAGACACGTCATTTTTACAATATTATATTATTATATTTATATATTTTAGTTAAAACTTATCATTGGGGCTGGCATAGTGACTTCGGCACTAAAAGCTCGTAAATAAATAAGAATAAAAAATAATAGGTCGGGGAAAAAGTCTTTTCGCATATAGTATGTATGAACTTGTAATAAGATCTCTTTGGCTATACCATTTGTATTTGGCTGGTTTTGGTATCATTAAAAAGTTTTAATTTTAAAGAAAACAAATTCAAATTAGGAAAATCTGTGATTTTCATTTGTTTTTCTTATTGTTAAAATGCGTGAATCTAATGAAGAAATTTGATACAATTTAAAATTTTACTACAAAAAATGTAAAAATGCAACACAAGCCGCGAAAAAAATTGTGATGTTTATGGACCTAATGCAGTATCTGTGAGAGTAGCGCAAATTTGGTTTAAGCGTTTTCAATCCGGAAATTTTGATATCAAAGATGCACGTCGCTCTGGTCGCCCTGTTACGGACAAAATTGATGCCATTTTTGAAAAAGTGGAGCAAGATCGGCATATTAGTAGTTACGATGTAGCTGGAGAACTGGGAATTGACCACAAAACGGTTTTGGCGCATTTGAAAAAAGCTGGGTACACAAAAAAGCTCGATATTTGGGTGCCTCATGAGCTCACTGAAAGAAACCTAATGAACCGCGTACTCATTTGTGATTCTTTATTACGACGTAATGAAACCGAACCATTTTTGAAGAAGCTGATAACTGGTGATGAATGGTCGACCACGTACGACAAGAACGTGCGAAAAAGATCGTGGTCAAAGGCCGGTCAGGCTTCACAGACTGTAGCGAAACCCGGGTTAACTCGCAACAAGGTGATGCTGTGTGTATGGTGGGATTGGAAGGGCATTATTCAATATGAGCTGTTACCGCCAGGCAGGACCATCGATTCTGAACTGTACTGCGAACAACTGATGAGATTAAAGCAAAAAGTTGAGAGAAAGCGGCCGGAATTAATCAACAGAAGGGGTGTGGTTTTTCACCATGATAACGCTAAACCTCACAAATCTTTAGCCACTCAGTAAAAATTATGAGAGTTTGGCTGGGAGGTGTTAATGCATTCGCCGTATAGTCCTGACCTTGCACCTTCAGATTTTCACCTGTTTCGGTCTCTGCAGAATTCCTTAAGCAGTGTCAGGTTAACATCACGAGAGGACTACCAAAACCACTTGTCGCAGTTTTTTGATCAGAAACCCCAAAATTTTTATAGCAATGGGATCACGTCCCTACCTACAAGATGGCAAAAAGTTTTCCAACAAAATGGCACATATATACTTTAGTCAAAGTTGTAAATAAACTTTATAAAAAAAACCTTTTGAATTTTTATATAAAATGCGAAGAAACTTTTTCCCCAACCTTATATCATAGAGATTAGTTAAAATTTGTGATCATTATATTAACTCTGCTTTTTTCTGTATTCCATAGGCAATAGCAGCGTCATCATAACTTAGACTAACTTCATGGTGTCGGCTCATCCATCCTGAACGCGTATTTTCCATCAGTTGCACTCACGCGCCGCGCAAGCCTCTGCCATGCTCACAGCTGCGCCCGCGCACTCTTTGCCGTGCAACTGCCGGAAGATGATATTTTATTTATTATATTTGCTTAATTAATAAAACTAGTATATTTTAATTGTCTGTTAAATATTTTTTACCTAATTAGGTATATATTATATAAGGTGCTTAGTAACAATTTCTACTATCTACTCATCCGTTTCTATTCGTACAATAGTAGCAGGGCACGGCGGAGATATCGATCCTCGTTTTACAACAGAAACTTTATTAGTTCTTCATGTCAGTTTATGTGTGATACAGTCGTTTTTTTCAAAGCTTAAATATATTTTGGCTCTATGCTCTGTGTATAAAATTTAAAAAACAATAAGAAAAACTTTCGTCGTCATTCATTTGAACGAAGCTAAAGGATGAAAAGAAGATCAGTAAATACCATACAGAATATTATCGATGCACATAGGCATAGCACGTATCGGTAAAAAGATTTTGTTAAAATCAACGATGTTGTAGTGAGTTTTTCAGTCATAAAAATTGTCCCCCATTAATTTTAGAACTATGGGCTGGCATATTTTATAAAATCGGTAGATTTTAAGAAATATCCTTAGTGAAAATTGGTTTGAATAAAATCATAGGCATGGAGTATTTCGACGGTTATCATCTCTACGAACCACCTTCGAACGAAAACGTCTTTACAAGAAGATACATTCAGAGGCAAATAATTTAATATTGTTTGATAGTAATGTTCTTAATTTCCTAACAATCTTTTTTTAATAAATAATCGGCCTTCAAAGACGCATCTTATATATTCCCAAATTAAGCAAGTTATGCTTGTGTTAATAAACAACGGACTTCTCTGGGGCCGATCCCAGACACCCAGACTTACAGCAAATAACGGAGAAAATTCGTTTCCGATTTTTACCAGCCAGGAATCGAACCTGCCTCTGCGTTGCAGTGACGTCACTGCAACGCGGTCGGCAAATGCTTAGCCCGCTCAACCACAGAGGCCGTCATGTTCTCAGGCTTTTATTTAACCAAAAGTGGCGCCTAGCGTTTAATTCTTAAATCATTTAAACTGAGTAGGATAATGTTTGTTAAAAGCGTTGTAGGCGCGTTTAAAAATAATGATGAAATAGATGGATAACTCTTTATTGTAGACCGTTACTAAAAATTTACAAGCTAGTACTATCATAGCATGGCAGCAAACAGCAAGGTATTATCGCTAAAAGGCAATCTCTGCCAGAAATCTTGAGAATGATGAAATAGATTTTTCATTGGAAAAGTATAGGTAAATGCGTAATGCGGTATAAGATGCACAAAAATTTATATTGAAACATTCAGATAAAGAACGTTTATATCTTTATTAATATAAATAATTATAATGCGAAAGTAACTCTTTCTGTCTTTATGCTTTCACGGAAATACTATTCGACCGATTTGGTTGAAACTCGATATATATGATCAATATCTAGGATGGACATAGGATACTTTTCATCCCGGAAAAGGGGTAGATTTTGGGACTGATTTATGTAAAGGTTATACCAGAATCTAGGATACGTTTTGTTTTTTTTTTTGTTGTCATTTTGGTAATTTTGGACATTGTGATCATTGTAGTCATTTTCGCATTTTTTATCATTTTTGTAATTTACAGATGGTAGACGAACTAAAACGGGTAGAAATAGAGAATGAAAGTTTGTATGGGAGACCAATCATTTCTCAATTTTATAGATATAAAAATTCGTCATTTATAAAAAAATGCAATAGTAACTCCGTCTGTCTATCTGTTAAGCTTTTACGGAACAACTACTGGATGGATCTTCATGACACTTACTGGATCGGTTTTGCTGTAATTTTATACATATGTAGTTTTAATACCGAACATGGATATACTTTTCATCCCGGGAGATGGGATAGTTCGCAATATAAAATGAAGTGAATCTTCCGGAGGCAAATAGCACTAACATACAAATTTAATACAGTGTAACCTGTATTAATGCTTGCTATTGCTACAGACACGCAACAGGGTTTGACCCGAGGCGCAGCCGCGGGAAAAACTCTAGTGGTTTATAAATATAATATGACTGTATGAGCTCTTATTTGGTTTTGCAGTTTATATAATTACAAAAAATACTTTGTAATACAAACATTTTATAGGTTGATTAGAGAAAATTATTCTAAATTTGCAGCATTCTTCCTTCTCGCAAACAAAAATATTAAAACAATCGCCTAGTAAAAAACGCAACTTTCAAAAGCTCCTTAATCTTATTTAACTAGATTTTAATTTTTTGATGTTTTATTATTCAAAAATTGTTATTTAGGCCAAAGCAGTAAAACATTGAACATATAGGTACTTTTCCATGCTAATTAAATTTCTATTAAATTTTTAACCGATATACGCAGCATTTGAGAGGGTGCGATTGGCTTGTTTGGATATACTGATAGGTGTAAGACATAATATTTAACATAAAGTTCCACTTTTATATTTATCATGCGAATCACAAATGCGAAAGTGGCCGCTTTAGCCTCCTGGCATATCTATACACTCTAAAGAGGATTGGTAAGCATAGAAAACCTAAAGCGACAATTTTTATTAGGTTCCGCTTTGATAGATAGATAGATAACTCTTTATTGTACACCATTACAGAAAACCTTATAGCCTAAAAATATTCTAAATGTGCACAATGGGCGGTCTTATCGCTAAGAAGCGAACTCTTCCAGACAACCCGTGACAGGAATAAAACAGATTATATTGGTCAAAGGTGGTATACATAAATATTAGAGGATATGCAGTTACTTACATATATTTTATTCATTTATAAACATATATAAATACACCTACTGATATTACATGCATAAATATATACATATACACATATATATATATATATATACATAAATATACGTAAAAATATATATCAATGATTTATTTAATAATAGAGAATAAATTTAAGCAAATAAATGTTGGACTATTATCAATGTAACTCAAAGAGTACATTGAATATGTAACCTTAGCAATCCAATATTAAGGATTGGGTGATATTCGTTAACGTAGAATAAATATTAATAAAATAACAAAAACTTTTTGTACAGGAATTTTATTGGTGAATTATTTGTTGAATAATTTCTCGCTGGTTCGTATACCTTCCGTTCATTTGCCTTACTATCGGTTAAAATTTGACATAAGCTCCATACAAGTAATGTTAAAATTCAATAGATAAAGAGATAGAAAGAGATTCAATAGATAAGATATAGATGTATATGTTTTTATTTCAGAGCTGGCCAGTCTCGACGGTCTTCTGGTCCAGTTTTGGGTAAATCCGTGACGGCTAGCTCAGCTGTAGGCGTCGACGGTTCTGGCCACGGTTACTACGACCACTACACATCCGTTTCTAATTAATCACAATTATATTTTTGAAATAATCAAGTTGTCTCGAAATATAACACTAGTGTGGCATAGCGTAGTTCTTGTACTCGGTCCTACGTTCCGCCGAAAAGCGGTACAGTCTACTCTCGATAATTTGACACTCGTTAATTTGAATCTCTCGATAAATTGAATTTTTTTTCCGGTCCCTTGAAAAATACTCGATAGTTGTAGGAATATTATCTTGCTCGCAAACATGCGTTAATTTGAAGTCCGGGCTTTCCTACTCTCTATAATTTGAAGCGTTTATCATGCACATACCTGTCGTTTGTTTAGATACGTGTACAGACATGTCAATTGTTTACATAAATGAGATATGGGTAAGTTCGTATTCCATTCGTCTTTCAAACGTTAATGAGTCATGTTAATGTTTGATTTGTGCTATTAAAATGAATCCAAGAAATAACAAATGTCTTTCCATAAGTTCCATAAGTAAACGCTTGTTATTTTGAACTCTTGATAATTTGAAATTTATCTCTAGTACCTTGAGTTTCAAATGATCGATAGTCGACTGTATATTAAATTCCAATTCATGTATGTTTCGAGAAACTAGAGATTATATAAAAATTGATTTGTTATTACCATTTTAATGACCTATAATTTATTTTAAAGTTTATTTTAAGTTTATTTCAATGTCGATATGGTTATTTTATTAAATTTAGTTCATCAGACGCGTGATTTATCGAGTTATCAGTTGTATGAAAATCAGAATCTCAATCTTATTTGAGATAATTTAATTAATTTAATTTAATCAAAATTCACTGTGGTTTATTAAACTTGACAATTATTTATTTCGTTATGGTCTTCATTGAGACAAGGAAGATTTTGTCTTAAATAAACAAAAACATACATTGTTTTCGTGTCTGGGTCCCAACTTTAATTAAAGTACAGCGAATATACCAAACTTAATATTAACCTATTTTAACAACACACAAATATTCAGGATGGGAATAAAATAAGTTTAAATATTTATAAAATCTTTTAATTTTATTGCATTGTAGCCAAAAAATGTGTGTTTTAAAAACATTTATAAATATTACTTGTTTAAATTAAACATAGAAATATTCAAGTCTGTTAGTTCATAATTTACAGTTCGTTCTTAAATTTAACACAGTTAGTTACTTATTCCAAACGTAGGCAAGAATTTCTGAGAGAGCTGCTTATACCCATAAAATTATTTTATTTAAGATTGTAGATCAAAACCGCGTCACTGAAATCATTACAAATTCCACAGATACAACTTCAAATTGTTGATACATTAGATAATTAATCTATTTTTTTAATTTAAAAACAATTCTATATAAGCAATTGACAATTCAACTAGAAAGTCAACATAAATCTATGTTTCATGTATAGTCTTTTTTTAAATTTTTTGCTATATAATTTCTTGCTAGAATAGGTATTATTAAATGAAACCATAGTTATAGTTCCGTACCTATCGTAGTGGCAACTCGAGCCTGAACCTTGGCTTCTCGTAATTATAGCCCTGAGCAGGCTCCGGGATGGGAGCTGGTTGTGGTACTGGCACGGGAGATGGTATGGGGATGGGTGCTGGGGCAATTGGTTGATTGACAGGAACAAAAGGCGGCGTTACAATAACAGCGTCGTCTGTCAAACCAACATCGCGAGCTGTCGGCACGAATCTCTCCCCAAACTGCTGTTGATTAATCGGCTGTTGCTGCTGAAATTGAGGCTGTTGATAGAACTGAGGGTGTTGGTAAAGCTGTGGTTGCTGGTAATTTTGCTGCTGAAATCTTCCTGGTGTCCCATATTGCGTTGATACATCGTACTGATTCGGCACGCCATACTGCGTAGGCAGTTCCATTCGGCCAAACATGTTTCCTAAGAACGGAAATTTATTAGTCAAGTGTGACCATAAACCTGTTCCTCCGACTTGATTACTTCCTTGATTACTCCAGAAAAGACGTTGTGATTGTTCCTGGAGGTCATTAGGATTCACATCTACTGCATAAGGATCGTTCGGCCCAATGTTATATGGAGCCTCTCTTCGCGCTTCGTATCCTACAACAATACCTGCAAAACAATAAAAATTGCACAATAAGTAATTCTTTTAGCACTCTTACAAGCAATCGAAATGATTAAAAATCAGGCGGTGACCCACCGACTGCACAGCACAACACAAATATGCTAAACCCATTCATTTTCGTACGAGTTACTGAACCTCAACTGCGAGTCATTGTTGTTCGTCTTTGCATTTATACCTCGTCTATTTGTTCCTAAAAGTGGGCCTTGAAGTAAAATTCTCGTAACCCAATATTGAAAGAGTGAGGTAATGGCGTGGCAGGGGCTCACCCAGTGGTGGACGCGGCCTGGACAATAGGTGCGACAGCTAGGTGACTCGTGCGACGCTGCGCGGCTCCGCGACACAGGGTGCGTCTTCTTCACTTATCGATCAAGATTTACAAGTTTTGTAACACTACAATGGTGACATTACACCATTTACAGAACAAGAAATTCGCTTTTTCAAAAGAGAAAATAATTTAATTATGTAACTTGGATTGGAAAAAGGTTAAAGGGATATTGTGCCTACAGGTATTTGACTAATTTATTGTTAACAAAAAATATTTACATAAATTGCTATATACTATAAATTAAACTAAAAATAAAATATATATATACAAACTAAAATTAAACTATAAAATCTTGTACCAGACTGGTATTAATTGGAAACGTGCCCAAAAGACTGGCCACATTACCTCGCTGATAGGCAACGCTGATGCGTTGCCCGAGGTATAGACCAGTCTTTTGGTCACGTGAGACATCCACTAGACGTTTGGGTATAAAGCTACTTAGTTAAGAAGCAAACAATAGGTATTTGTTTGCTTCTTAATTAAGTATCACGGTTTAAAAATATTTACTTCTTCAAAGCATTTAAAATTCGCTTTCTAAAGATGTAACTAACATGTATATTTTCTAGTTAATTAATGTTTAAATTTGAAATGGGTTTTTAGATATTTTTATACGAGCCTGAGATTAGTCTTGAAACGATATTAAAACGGTGCAAATATTAAGTTAGCGTTCATGCACGAGTTTAATAAAATGCATTTATTTGAGTTTGATTCTAAACATACACGTTAATTAAATTAATCTACTCTAATTAATAAAATGTTTCAGATCAAAAGATGCCAGATGCAATCAAGAGAGTGAAAAGGTTATGTTAAAAACATATAAATTTTATTTGTCAACACTTATTCCTTGTTTAGTCTTTTTATTCTAAACTATTACAATATATTTTACTTAGTTCAACTAATTTACTTTATTGCGTTATGTGAAGTGTCAAATTAAAGGTCGCATTTTAATGTAGAACTCAACTTGCATGCCACAATTGTAGTAATATTATCGCTAAGAAATTAAATTATATCAACATATCAAAGCGAAGTAAAGAGTTAAAATATAAAAGCTTCCATTTCTAATAGAACAACCTGTATATGGATAGAGTTGGTGAAAAATGCATTGGAACGCCTGTGCGCGTGTTTACTCAACATAATCGGCATTATTCATAAGATAACGAGGCATGTATTTGTCTTCGCCAGTTGTCACGGTATTGTAGCCAGCAGAAGCGTTTTGCGAAATGTTGCAACACGAACATCACACACCTACAGAATGTAGACTTCGAACCACATAGATAAGGAAGTATAAACAACACTCCTTATTTTCCACTAAATATCTTAACTTACGATACATACCAAGAAATCGTGCCTTAGGTTAGCGTAGTGCCTAACACACTCGTGTCTTGTTCCTATGACGTGGGTTTCAATACAGACCGGGAGGCATGTACAGACAATTGTTATAATGACTAAGTACTGATGGTGAAGAGAAATATCGCAATGAAACCTGCAAAAAGAAAAGGTCTACGCAGGTTGCACCTATAAAAAATATAAAAAAAACATTATTTGTTCAACTGGTCTATCAGATTCCTATGGCGTTGAATAATATGTACCTACATATCTAATCTTCCAAATCTGAGTAATATGAAGTAAATTGATTGATTTGTGCTTATGGTACAGCGGTCAGCGATAGGTCAAGAAGTGTCGCCGATGCGGTCGCTGCGTGTGCGGTCTGTTGACACAGATTAGCTTTTGTATTATGCTAATTCACTTTGGATTTTCATTATTTATTCGTTAAAGGTCACGATGAACGATTGATATTCGGTACTGGAACTCTCAATGAAGTAATAAATCGGTCTGTATTTCGTAACATGTTTTGAAAGAGCTGAATGTATATGTGTTGATTTTCGCATTTTGCTACTGGCCCGGTCTAGACTGGTCGTACTGCACGTGTACATGCACGTGTTCACACATTGTACATGGCTCAATGCTTCGAAAGGGATCTCGGCGTTGCGTTTACGAAAATTGACAAGTTAGTGGTTACACAAAGGGTACACCCAGTAATTAATACTAACTTGACGTCATGAAAGATGGTAAGTATGTATGCTAAGAGAGAGAGGATCGCGCGAAGTACCTACAGGTGAACTCCGGGCTCTGAAGCGAAAGGATAAGATGCGACTGATATTTAAGTCTAAGTTAGGTTGATTTTCGTTTTGCCGTAGTAAACAGTTTTTTCTCATTTCGGGATTAGCGGTGAATAATTAATCACTTGGCGTAAAGTAGTTAAGTTTGGATTTCATCGGTAAATAATAAAAATTACTTATGGACAAACGCTGCAAGCGACAAACTTAAGAATGTATTACGTGAAGCTCTCTTGTTTGGATCGGGCTTTCTTTCAGGGGTGCTCAAACAGTCGATCGCGAGTGCTTTTTGAGATGAACTCTAGAAAAAATTCCAATGTAGGTCTATTCACAGTTTTAACTGATTAGTATTCGTTTTATTCAGTCCTCAATTAGGCCTTAATAAGACCGCTCATTGTTAATGCCTTTTTGTTTATTTATTTGTAAGTTACGTTTTTACCTAATGGACAATAAAGAGTCCTCTATCTATCTAGGCCAGAATAACCCTCTCATCACTTTCTTTTATCGTAATAACCCCTTGATAGCGGCTTTATTTAAGGAACGCGTGGCACTTGTCACGCGCCCTGTATATACTTATAAATCGAATCAAATCAAATTCATTTGTTCAAAACATGTTTAAATAGTTGGCATATATGTTATAGTGTACACATGTTCTGCTCACATAGAAGCATAAAAATATTTATAATAAATTTTATTAAATTATATAGTGTTAAATGAAATAAAAGATAAATGTCAAAAAATTTATAGTAATATTAATAATAACATTTCATAAGTCAAGGTAGGTATTTATTTACAACTAGCTGATGCCCGCGACTTCGTCCGCGTGGTGCGGTTTTTTAAATATCCCACGGGAACTCTTTAATTTATCGGGATTAAAAGTATCCTATATGTTGGCCAGGGATATAAGCTACCACCATACAAAATTTCATTTAAATCGGTCGTGTCGTTTCGGAGATTAGCCGGTACAAACAGACAGACAAACAGAGAAACATAAAATTTAAAAATTAAATTAGTTCTATTTCACTTCTTACATCCCCCTGACTCGGTTTTAGTATTTTTTCATTGTACAGAAATTTGACCTCTACAGTTTTATTATTATAATATATGTATATAGATTGAGGAATTCGTCCACCGAGTAAAACATTCTATTTAAGAGGCTATGTAGACCTGATTCAAATCGGTGTTTCAGAAAATCAACCCCGCACGGCCGATATTTACTTCGATGAAACAGAGCGTAATAAAACTTCGAGCGTGGTGAAATATTCGAACTGAACATACCTACGCGCACCGTGTCCATACCAACTTGATTCAATTTATTTCATTCTAAGGCTGCCGAGCACGAGAGCGAGACAAAATATACTAAAGTGAGACAGATCGTTTATAAGCTTAATATGTATTGAAATTTTAACGTAACTTCCTAAGCGTCTTTAGCTCAACCGTTCATCGAGCGCAATAGTAACTAGGAGGTACAGGGTTCGAATCCTCCTCAGGCTATATGTTTCTTTTTATTTTTTAATATTTTTTAGACGAGTAAACTTTATTAAAATGATGTAATTGTATTATGGAACAACAATGAATCCATATATAGGTATATATTAATATAAATGCGAAAGTAACTGTCTGTCTGTCTGTTCCCTTTTCACGGAAAAACTACTGGACCGATTTGGCTGAAACTCAGTGCATATATATATATATATATATATATATATATATATATATATATATATATATATATATATATATATATATATATACACATATATACATATATATACACATACACATATATATATTTTCGATGCCGAAAATGAACATAGGATGCATTTTATCCCGGAAAATGTGATAGTTTCCGGGATAAAAATATATTTGTCTTTCTGTTTGTTCTGCTTTTACGGAAAAAAATATTACGATTCGGCTGAAATTCGGTATACATATAATTTAATAATGACGGTGAACAAGGGATACTTTTCATCCCGGATAATGGAATAGATGTATGTAAAGGTTATTTAAGAAAGTAGAACAGGTTTTTTTCCAGTGATTTCGGTCATTTCATTTTATCATTTAGGCCAGTTCGGCCACATATATTTTCATCCCGGAAACTATCTCATTTTTCGGGATGAAAAGTATCTCTTGGCCACCCTCGGTATTAAAATTACATATGTACCCAGTTTCATCCAAATCGATTCAATAGTCTTTCCATAAAAGGATAAAAAAGTGGAGCAAGATTGGCATATTAGTAGTTACGATGTAGCTGGAGAACTGGGAATTAACCACAAAACGGTTTTGGCGCATTTGAAAAAAGCTGGGTACACAAAAAAGCTCGATATTTGGGTGCCTTGTGAGCTCACTGAAAGAAACCTAATTAACCGTGTACTCATTTGTGATTCTTTATTACGACGTAATGAAACCGAACTATTTTTGAAGAAGCTGATAACTGGTGATAAAAAGTGGATCACGTATGACAAGAACGTGCGAAAAAGATCGTAGTCAAAGGCCGGTCAGGCTTCACAGACTGTGGCGAAACCCGGGTTAACTCGCAACAAGATGATGATGTGTGTATGGTGGGATTGGAAGGGCATTCTTCATTATGAGCTGTTACTGCCCGGCAGGACCATCTATTCTGAACTGTACTGCGAACAATTGATGAGATTAAAGCAAAAAGTTGAGAGAAAGCGGCCGGAATTAATCAACAGAAGGGGTGTGGTTTTTCACCACCATAACGCTAGACCTCACACATGTTTAGCCACTCAGCAAAAATTACGAGAGTTTGGCTGGGAGGTGTTAATGCATCCGCCGTATAGTCCTGACCTTGCACCTTCAGATTTTCACCTGTTTCGGTCTCTGCAGAATTCCTTAGGCAGTGTCAGGTTAACATCACGAGAGGACTGCCAAAACCACTTGTCGCAGTTTTTTGATCAGAAGCCCAAAAATTTTGATTGCAATGGGATCACGTCCCTACCTACAAGATGGCAAAAAGTTATCCAACAAAATAGCACCTACATACTTTAGTCAAATATAAATGAACTTTATAAAAAAACCTTTTGAATTTTTATATAAAATGCGAAGAAACTTTTTCCACAACCTAATAGAAAAGTATTTTTATTGCATTTTATAAAATTATTTAAGAAGAGAAAAAGACCATTTTGTCAACTTTGATATAAAAATAAAAAATTCTACTAGATCAAGTGAAGCTAGTAAGATTCGAACTCACACAGTCTATGATTTAGACCAGTCCTCTACTGTCTACGCCAAATAAGTATAGCTCGATCGGCTCGAAATTGTGGTTATTATTGCTCCTTCGTTTATTTAAAATTTAATTTCGAATAGCACGCTCGAGCAGAGCGACGCGTGTACACAGCATCGAGTCGTCCGGCGTATTGATAAATTCCATACATTGGGACCGGCAAGCGTGATTTTTGAGGTCATTTATAATAAAATAATTAATTACTTGCAAATTCTCTAAGTAACCGAATAAAAAAACTATAATGCGTATATTTCTTATAATATGATATGTTACTGTTATTTATTTTAGAGATGTACGATTAACAGTAATAACATGACACAAGATTGAAGAACACGTTTAGAGGTTACTTTGCAATTATTTTCTATCGAGAAAATTTACCGAAAATGCGTTTTGAGTACATAGTTCACCTCAGAAATATGATCAAGATTGACATATATTTTTTTCACCACAATAAAGTATGTATAATTACTGTAACATGGGCTGAGAAATCGATCAAAAAACGCTTTTTGTCTGTTGTCACGCTGTTAAGAGCCATTCTTTTAATTGAATTTTAAATTTATTTCTCCTAAACTCTTTTATGTGGATTGGAATTTTATTATAGAATTGAATGCACATGTTATAACAGTTTCTGGTAAAGAGGGGTGTTTTTGATGCCACATTTAATACTAGGCGTTCACTACTTCTAGTATTGTTTGGATAGAAGGATGGAAATCCTTCTATCCAAACTGCGCCACGATACACTCTACCGACCTAGATGACAATCGTAATCATACATATTTGCAGCCTCGGAGTCAATCGATCGGAGTCTAACAATATTCAAACTAGAACTGCTGGTGATCGACCGCCAGCATTTCAAGTTTCAGCACCCCTGCTCTACATCTATGTCGATAAATGTGGCAGTATTATTATCATATCTATAATATGTATGTGAAAATTGTTAATTTTTTATTCATTTTTCAAAATCCAGTTTAAAAAGTGATTTATAAAACTTTTTCGTAATATTCGGTACTTACCATCGGGAGCCGTCGAAAAAATTAAGAGGTAGATATCCCTATCTACCCTTTACTTACATATCAATGGTTTTATTCATATTAAGTTAAGTAATCAGCTACATCAACTGAAAGATTTACATTAATTACTTCTAGGTCATTGTACTGATAAATCAGTCCAAAGAAAAGAAGCTTAAATATTTTGTAATGCAGACAGTGCTTGGTCTAGTACGCAAGACGTGCATATCTCTCGCATACAAATAGAAAAATTAAATAAATATAAGAACTTTTTTCAATCAACACGTTTAATCTCGTCACTCGTGATATACGAGTATGTATGAATGTTTATTAAGATATTAAAATATTTATTAACTACTGCATTGAATAAAAGCCAACCTAACGAAACCAATAACATTTGATATGAATTACGTATTTTATCTGTGCGAGTCCTGGTGTGGAGACCGCATTTTAGTAAGGATAATGTAGGATGTCCTCTAGCGCGATGGACTATCAACCTTCGGAAGGTAGATGTCGGATGAGGAAAGCATAAAACCGGAATATTAGCGTAAACTTTGGGTGGTTCAACATTGGGCATTGATTAGTCGAATTGAGATCTCATACTTGATCATTTTACCAATTTTCAATCAAAATTAGAAGTACTTAGAATACGAAACAGAGTCGCAGTCTTCCAAGGATATAGTACATGTAGGGATGGCTACTTTACTTCGCGCCTTGTAAAATCGCCATACTGATTCGATATCCGAGTAACTTGAAGAGTCGATCAGGCGTTTTAAGAATAATTTACCATTTAAATGACCAATACCTATCTTTAATAAACCCAACAATTCTAGGGTATGACACAAGAAATTTTATAACTCCTGACTTGTAAGATATGGAAGACTGAAATAAGAAACTACGGTATACGGTAAGGTTAATAACTGAAGACCATTTCAGTTTTTCTAGATTTTCTCCCTCTATAGACAATAATAGCAAGTCTGATAGCCGTTCCTGTTCGCCCAGCAGTTATTTTCAAAAATGTCATTGATCTATAAAAGATTGTGGATAACATTTTGATTATGATGATAAACTTTTCTCGCCTTTTTTGCTTATTTATCAAATCATCCATAACTGAATTTTTATTGATCTATAAAAGATTGTGGATAACATTTTATGAATTTTTGCTTACACACTTTCGGGACCCCTGTAGCCCGGTGGCCCCATATAATTCATACGGTTGATACGGCGGTAAGTATATCGCAGCTATTCGACTTATTGATACTTTCGAAATAATTTTATATACTTAATTACACCTCTAAGCAGTAGATTCAAAGATTATTTTTTTATTTTTTATTTATTTCAAGTGCCAACATATGGATCAATAAATTAAGCAAAATCCTTTTATTGGCATTAGTGCTAATGTTAGGATTTCTACGAATATTATCAACGAGCGAGTTTATGATCGATTTGTAAAGATTTTAAATTAAATTATTGTTTGTTCATCAATATTATTCTTCAATAGCAATTTCCAAATGTTGGCACACAGTGCCAATAGCAAAAGCTAATTATTATCAGTAGTGCCCATAATAGAATATGGAGTGCTAATAACCTATATGCATGTTTTTTATTCATATAGAGTACGTCGTAAACAATGAGAAAATAAATGAAAAAGAAACAAATAAAAAGAAGTCTAGAGGAAAAATAGAAATAAGGAGACAAAAACAATATAGTCAGGAAAATATAAAAAAAGCTTTAGACGCTATTAAAAATGGCATAGCCAAAAAGCAAGCAGCCAAAACAATATCAAGTTCCTCGAGCTACATTACAATTTCGCATTAAGAAACCAGATCATAAACCTCAACCTGGTCCGAGTCCAGCACTCAACGCAGACGAGGAGAATAAAATAAAGAATTGATTAAATGTCAGCCATGCGAAGGGTTTTCCTAAACGTAAAGAAGATCTTTTGAATAGCGTATCAGAATTTATAAAAAAAAGCGGCTGATCTAACCCGTTCAGACACAACATTCCAGGATATAAATGGTTTAAACTCTTCTTAACCGACACCCGGGTATTGTTGTAAGAACTCCTGAAGCAGTAACTGCGGTAAGTGCTGCGGTATCAGACAATGATATAAAATGATGGTTTCAGGCAATTGAAATATATCTAAAAGATCATGGTTTGTTTGAAATTCTATTAGACCCAAAAAGAGTCTTGAATGGTGACGAAACCAATTTCGTTCTTTGCCCAAAGAAAGGTGTGGTCTTGGCACCAAAGGGGCAAAATTTTTTACAAGAACGACCACGCTCCAGCTAAAAGTTCACTAACAGTGATGTTTACTTTTGTTGCCAATGGCAAAATCACCCCACCTATGGTTATATTCCCGCACAAACGCCTGCCAAGTGAAATTGCTTCAAAGGTACCACCAGATTGGGGTATAGGCCTATGTGACAATGGCTGGATGAAAACAGAATTTTTCTCTCAACATATAGAAAAAATGTTACATCCGCATCTCGTGCGAAATTAAGTACAATTAACGGTAATTTTATTTGTAGATGGACACAAAACTCACCTCACTTACGCTGTCAGTGAGCTTTGTTCCTCATTGGATATTGTGCTTATAGCACTTTATCCCAATTGCACTCGATTGCTTCAGCCTGCAGATGTCTCAGCTTTTAGACCTCTAAAAGGTGGTTGGCAGAAGATGGTATTAGAGTGGTGGCGTGACAATCCATCTCGAACTCTTACAAAAATCGATTTTTACCGTTATTGCTAAAGACTATTGATAAATGTGTTAAATCAGATACAACTATTAATGGTTTCCGAGCTACCGGTCTTTGTCCATGAGACTCAAATGTTTTAGACTACTCGAAATGCTTGGGGAAGAATCTAAAAATTAAGCCCGAAAGTGAAGCAATACCGGAAACTTTAAGAACGATGAACATAAAGGATTTTATTAGATATGCAGGACAGTCTACAATAACAGATCTACTAAAAAAACAGGATTTGACATAAATTTGTTATGAAAACTTTAAATACTTTAAGGTTTATAACATACTAAATTAAAATCAGACCTTGTAAAATAAGTGTTTTAATTATACCCTAAGTATAGGTAGGCATTTTTATATTTTTAATGATAGATTTATACCTACCTATTTCCTACTTTAACTACGTGCCAATATTTAGACTAGTAAATGCCAATATTGAGAATTTCTATGCCAATAATAGGATTTTCTAGTCTTTCGGATTTAAGTGAAAAATATTTATTTAATACTATTCAATCACATAAATATTATTATAAAAACAAAGATTAAATTATTTTTGTTGATTCTGTCACATGTTTTGTCTACTAGCTTTTGCAAATGAGGTTTTATGGTAATTTAATTTCAGACTGACACGAAGCTCACTGTTAAAGTGCCAACGATTGGGTGGTTTACCCTAATAATTGTTGCAATAAATTTATTACTTTAATTTATTATTGTATATACTTTACATAAGTATATACAATAATAGTAAGTGATACAACACAGTAATAGTAAGTAGTCATCGGCAAACCTTCTGTACGCGGCTTATAGGGTAGTTATTATTCATACTAACCGGAAAAAGTGATTAATCATGCAGTTTTATTTATATTGCCCACTTGATTGGGCGTTATATATACAGACCGGGCATTATTCCTAGTGATCGCATTTGTCACATTGCCAGTAACATCCAATCATCTTCTTCCTATCACCTTTATATTAGTAAAGATTAAGTACCAAAAATAATAAATATATTGTTACAACTTAGGCTCCGACAAAGACAAATTCCACATACAAATCTGTAAAAGCACATTTTATTACCTGTCAGCATTTGAACTAATTGTAATCCTTTTATAATCGCCTTCTTTTGTTTACTTATTTATTGGCATACGTTTCTAGTTATTGTGGAGAACAGCCTTGGTCTATTGTACTCGTTTACGGCGGATTGCAGCCTGCATCATTAGCCAGGTGTTGCGGATTAAAATTACAAGCTGATTCTAGGGAATTGTGTCGACGTTGCCGGGCGGGCAGATTTGCATTTGTGAAGTATAAAACGACGGCCTGATTGAGAGAGAGTGCAGTTGAGCGACAACTACGATCAAGGCGTGACGTGTGTACAATCGGGAATCTAATAGTGGCGAACTTTGCGCGTTTTATTGAATTACGACCTTCTGCGTTAAGTTGGTTTGTATAGTTCTAATAAACTCTATAATAATTCCAACGGCATTATAATTCGAGTCCCGCTAACTCGTAACAATATAATATGCTAAAATATATATATAATCATAATGTTTATTTTGAATACAAATAAGACTTTCAGGAACAAAAGTTAAGCAGAAATTTTGTAGCACTTCATACCATGAATATAGTATTTGTTTAACAAGTGTTTATATAATAATGTGAGGTCACGTAATAAGTTCTGTTGAACATCTATGGGCATTGCACTTCTCCAAAGTGATTACAGCATGACAAACATTACGATTGGTAGGCATATTTTCATGATGCAGCTCTCTTGTTCAATTTATTGGTAGAAGTTAAACAAACTGTTGGGCTATTACGACTTGATACTATAAATTCGATAGAATACCCTATTATAAAAGTTGCCAGATTATTATGAAACAAATAAGAACGTTCTAGAATATTTGGCGGAACTTGGAACGGTGATTTTTTACTCTTTCAGTGTCATTATTTTATTCCAATTTATCGATTGATTTTTTTATTGCGTTCAGCAGACAGGCAGACGGCCCGCCTGATTGAAAGCGATAAACATCACCTATGGACATTTGTAACATCAAAGAAGCTACCAATACGCTGCGGCTCTTTAAAAAATGAGACTAGAACCTGGCCACTAATGCCGAAACACAATTCAAGGTTGTTTTGGCGGCATATTCCAGACAAAGGTAGGTTATTTGCCCATCTAGATGGATACCATATCTATCCAGATGGGCAAATAACCTACACCACCTAGCAAATAGAATTATCATTTTAAAGTTTCCCCGTTCGAGTGGTTCTAGAATATGACCCTAAAACTTGACGAAAACTATCGAAATGTTTAAGGAAGAATAAAAAATAATTGCAAGTAAAATCATAAAAAAAACTTATTGCTCTATTTTCCAATTTTTTAATCTTTACAATTTGAAACAAGTTTGTGAATACAAACCTTATCATTATGTTTAACAAAAGCAAACAAATATGTAGGTACTTACACAATTTTAAAAACACATTCTTGATCGAATCTTTAATTATTACGAAACAAGAAAAACAAAACGTGTTTATTAATTATCCTTTGTTTTCTAATGGAACTGTTGGATCTTAATTTGGATATTAAGTCTAGATGAGACCATCAACAATTTTATTACTTTGTAAATTTAGAAAAAAATTAAACACAATAAAACTACTTTTTAACGGTTTTAAGCGTGGCATTTTAATCAAAATTTATTCCGACGTTTCGGCCACTTTTCAGTGGCCATGATTGCGGAAGACAAACATGTCAAGTGCCAATGAGTAATGTTAATGTTTTTATGAGAGCCTTATCTAATTTACCACTGCTTCTTCTCTTTCAACCACAACGTGTTGCGAAGCGAAGGTAAATTATATTTAGCTCCCATAGACTAAAATTAAATAATAAACATAAACAATTAAAATGAACATGTTGGGGGTAGGCTAAATAAAAACTTTAAGGTTACTCATTGATACTTGACATATTTTTCTTTCGTGATCACGTCTACTGAAAAGTGACGGAAAAGTCTGAATAAAAAGAAAATAAAATATCACGCTTAAAACCGTTGAAACGTAGTTTTATTATGTGAACCAGTCGGGAAAACTTTTTAAAAAAATTAAGCACTTTTTGTAAAAGACTTATTTTAAAATCGATGCTTGTGTCCTATTATACTAATTTACTCTGTGGATGCATGTTACAGCTACATAATTATTTAGTCATAATAATTATGTCGCTGTACCACTAGGGCCGCTCTTGTTCATATGGCTATAACGTTGCCTATTATGCTCACTTGCTCAGGAACGTAAAGATTACACTTAGAATAGTTCAAAACATACATATATATTATAACTCCCGTTTCCTATAGGGATAGGCAGAGACGATGGATCTCCACTTGCTACGATTTTGACATATTTTGCTTCATCTACTTTCATGAAATTCTTCATACATACTCGTTTATTATAGCTTTTTACCTAAGCATTCTTCAAGACATCTGCGAGTTGATCATAAAACTGTGAAACAATTAAAGGGTTGGGTATAGATATAAGTCCGGATGATTGTAATGGTGAATGTATTTAGGAATATATTTAAGACTTATTTATATCAACTAAAACTGGTTTTGACTGGAGAAAAAACGTTTTCAATTCATTATGGAAATTTAAAATTCACGACAATGATCTGGTAATTTTGACAATAATAAAGTATGATTTAACTTTAGAAATACACTCACTTGTTGTATAACACTACTAAAACTGTTTTTAACCACTAAATAATCACTAAAACTGATTTTAAGTCTAAAAATAAAGTTTAACTTTAAATAATGAAGCCACGATAAAAAATACGATAGTGAAATACAGTTGTGTTTTTTTTGTTCGATAACTTTATATGGAGATGTCACTAGGTTAGCTTTAGGCCAGAACTGACTGGTAACCATTTACTATTTATTTTATACACACGAACAGTCGGCTAGGTATATCCGTAACTAGGCAAATAATCGTACGCTCGCCAGTATGTATATATCAAAAAAAAATCGTAGCTTAAACGCCTAGTTATTAACCATAAAATTTAAAAAAATAAATAAGTATAATCTAAGATTTTCATGTTTCTTGATTTTCAAATTACGTGAGTTGCTCGGTTGTGTTTTATTTCATTTTCAACAACTTTATGTTGTGTTTCTGGACTATTTTGAATCTTTTTATGTTGATTACTGGATTTATATTGGATTTTCAACTTTGGACCTATGATATAAGTGCAATATTAATGAAAAACATAAGTGAGGTTAGATTTACAAAAACATTAATATCTCAAGAACTATACATATTCTCCACATAGGAGTTGCAGAAGGGGTAAGTTTTCCTCCCTCCCCCCCTTCATTACTTATAATAACCCGGGCTTATATCTATACCACACCCCAATTAAAAATTGGGGGTGGTCGTCATACATGTAACCAAGAGTTGCAATTTTAATGTAGGTACGTACATATTCGTGTTTGGTATCATCAGTTAGATTCTAAAAAGTCATGACGATAATTTTCGATGACTTTGTTGAGGAGATATTAGCTACCGTAAACGTAAAACGGTAGAACGAGCACAGCGAGCAGTACTTAAAGTTATGCATAAAAAACCGTACAGATATCCCACCAATACACTATACATAGAAAGTGACGTTTTGACAGTCCGACAACTGTATATTTGCAAGGTAGCCACAGCAATTCATAAAGAAAATCTAAATGCCCCTAACTTCCAATACCTCACCTCCCGTAGAATTTATAATACACCCTTACCTAAAATACATACATCCTTTGCCAAACGCCTTCCTCCATACGTCCATATATCCATTTATAATAAAGTATACCAAAACACACCCTTCGCCAAAGATATGTCAGCATCAAAGTTTAAACACCAAATTAGTAAATGGTTAAAAACATTAAATTATAGCGACACAGAATGCATATTACCAAAACGACTATAACACTAGGGACACACACACCAAAAACACACACACACACACACACACGCGCACACGCACACGCACGCACTCATAGGTTAATTAATGAGTAATTCCATTATATTTAAGTTCTTTTCATAAAATTGTGTTGAAAGAAAGAAAAGAAAGAAAAACTTTATTCGAAGAAATAGCGACGTAATTACATTCGTTATACATTATTATACACAGAGCATATTTTGAGAATTTGTACGCCGCATTTTCAACGAACAAGGTTTGCACTCAGCATATTGCTGTGCCGGAATTATATCCGACACAACGCTGATTTTCAGTGCAAACCTTCTTTCAGTGCAAACCTGTTGGGTGCAGCGATACAGACCTAGAGTCTAGTGCAGCAACCGCCGCCAAAAAAATTATAGCCTTAATTTTAATTCAAAATGTGTTATTATCATAAGTTTTAGATATAGTTATATAAGGCCTAGAAATAAGTTTATATAAATAAATGAATTTGAATTTTTGATAAACTATGCTTCCTGTAACTTTTGGACTGTGATGTGAATCTGAAAAAAATGAAGTTGTAAAGCTTCAAAAACACTAGTTTAAACATTTAGGGGTGAATGCGATTGAATTTTTTTATAGTTCCCTAGGTAAATGACAAATATGTACAGTCGACGTTTGTCAACTCAACGGAATCCTTTGTTATGCGCGGACAGTAAATAATTTCCTGAATTGGTAATTATCGTTATTACTAGAGTTTTCCCCGCGGGTCAAACCCTACGAAGTGGCTCTATATTACTTACATAAAAACTTAATTAGGTTTTTTATACGTATAAACCTTTAGTGAACAATTATCTAACAGATAGTGAAAACCGCTTAAAAATCCGTTGGGGAATTAGCGGATATACAGACAGACAGACACGGAAAGACACTTTGTTTGATATTATGTAAAGAAGTGATGCAATATCGTAAGATGAGAAATAATTAAACTGTGGCTACCTTATGTTAATCGATTGTTCTTAAACTCTTGAGTACGGTAGTTAATCAGCTAAATGGATTTAGAGGATTAGAGTGGTGTTGTTGTTTGTTGTTAGCAACGGGAAGTCTTAATCTGTATAACCCTGACCTTACTGTGACATGATATATTATGTCATGACTCAGAAACCTGTTTGGGTATGCTTAAGGTGAGTACTAACATAAATATAATTATACGGCTCACTACACTGAGCTAATCTTTTATCTTATACAACGATGAGGCTTCTTATTTATAATACTTTTACTCGAGGGGTACAAACTAACTAACAACGAATATTTATTTTCTTTTATGCTTAATCACTTCCGTTTGAAATTAACAATACGAATTTAACCTAAGATTAAAAACATTCTTAGATTGGAGGTGCAAACAAAACTCAATCCATAGATTGAAAACGGACACGTATTTCAATAAAAATTAAAATATTAGTCCCAAATAGCTAAGCCAGTATTTTTTCCTATTAATTTTAGGCATTATACCTGTAGGCAATTTAAAATCTAACGATGAATCCAATTCAAAGATATATTCAAGAGGGCATATTACAACATGTGGCCCATACATACAACAATAGGGCCCCACAACATCTGGGCTAAAGTTAATTAAATTCAGGTCTCTCCATTTATGGGAACAAATGATATATCCGGCACCGATGTGCAAGTTTTCTCACAATATTTTCCTCTACAAGCCACCGTCTTCATGTAGCGATTGTAACAGTATGGACATCAAGCCTGAAAACTACCAAGGCAGTGCATGCTCTCTGCCTGATTCATACCCGCGTTATTTGTAACATTTACACACATTTGGGTGTGGCTTCGCTACTAAGTCACCACGACTTTAATTTTACTGATGATCAACACAAGCATAGATTTACCCGCGAGAGCTGTTTTAGAATTTAACATTTAAATAATCATCGATTTCCAAAACTACCTAAATAATATATATTATAAAAAATTATAATACATGCATATTCTCTATTTGAATGGTCATGAGAGTATAGTTTAATAAAACGGATTTCTTCGCGCTGTGTTTCGCCTGATAGCAACGCGATATACGTGTTACGTATTATACGATATACGTTTGACCTAGCCCGTAGAAGTAGAAAATAAGGTCCTTATCACAGTTATTCATAAGATAAGCATAACTGCCCTGCCCGTTTATTATTCGAAGCCCGAATAAGCAGAGGTAAAATCAAGGACAAATAAAAATCTACTCATCGCTAAAGTCGTGGTAGCGCAGTGTCCCGAAATTTCATTAGAATCAAATTGTAGGCTAGTGTCTTGGTGGAAGGCAGGCAGTCTCTTTGAAATATTACCATTATCACGCAAATTTAAATGAACGTGTTCACTGTGAACGATTACCGATATAATTCGCCAATCCATTTTAGACAGGCATTGAAACACTAATTATGGGCCTATAATTATAAAATTAATTGTTTGCGTAGCCCTGTGACGCGTCGTATTTTAGAAAATAACTTGATTAAACCGCTTTACATTATTCAAATCTAGAATGTGGAATTAATATCTGAAATGACCAAATTCTGCTAATATTGATATTTGACTAATAGTTAGAAGAAGGCAGATATTCTTCCACAATTATCACCCGACTGTTAAATCCCGGATACATCGGAGCGTCTTTTTCTTCTTCACTTCATACGATCTTCAACATACCTATTGCAAGATCATCGTTACGCACATCATCCCGTACGATGTTAAACCAGCATTTCTTGGGCCTACTCCTTCTAGGGGATCTGACGGGGGTAGCTTGACTAGACATAGGTATTTTGTTCCCTACATAGCTATCCAGTAATAGGCTGATATTATTAAATAATGATATTATAAAACTAGATAAAAGAAGGGCCCCACTATTTCATATTACATTCTCGATTACCTTCTACATTTTAAAATATGTATAATTATTGCTTCAATGACGTTTTAAAACAAAGATAAAAATATGTAATGCTACATTTCAGATACTATTAACATCAATTAATTAATGGATCTAATTTATACATAGGAAAGCCTTCTAAGAATATAAAAATAAAAAATAATGTTCAGTTAAATTTTATAACCGGAGATTAGAGCATCGTTCAATGTTATTTCCGTTCTACAAAGTCAAACTTAAAATGTATTTACCAATTTATTGTGGGCTTTCACGGAACAATGCTCTTGACTATAGTGACGTGACTCTTCAAGGGAATTTACTAGTTGCTTTCAGGATATGAAGTCACCAGAAAAATCTTTTATTTATTCTGCACTACGTACTATTATGATCAGAACTCTAATAAATCGTGATGCAATTGTTGCATAGTAAGTATTGTTTATAGTTTAGATATTAAAACAATTCCGATTCATTACTACTCTACCAGTAAAATACGTAACGTCATACTTAGCTTATTTGAGAATTAGGAAGTCTTAAATACTAGCATACTCACGTTGGAATCCTTATTAATGTAGGCTCCTCATTTTAAGATATCGGGTAGTATTCCACCAGCTTTCTTCAAGGTGGATTAGCGGGTTTGACATATGTGAGACCCGCTAAGCCTGAAGCTTGAGATAATATATAGGGTGCCTCATTCGGCAGGTTTCCTCACGATGTTATACTTTACCATGAATAATACATGGTAGTTCAAAAATATGCAAATAGCTTAAAAAATAGCGCCTGTATGTTTCCCGTCAAGCATTCGAATCTATTTCATCAGATCGATATTTTAGTTCATTGCACAACAGCTAACTCAGTCATCTTAATTTTAATTATCCATATTTTAATAGCTACAGTAGTTAGGCAAGCTTTTTTTATATTATAAACTAGAACATGCCCGCGACTTCAACTATGCTTGACTTGAAATTCCCGCGGGATTTCCGGGAAACAAAATACCACAGCATTTAATAAAGAATGTAAGCTATCGTTTTAGTGAAAACTGTGCCAAAATATAAGCTGATTTTTATGCACCCGAACAATTACAAGCCGCTCCCGGGATATAAAAATATCACACATTTTATTACGTAAAATTTGCTGTCGATCAGTGAAATAATTACAATGGAATTAGTTTTTTTATAACCTAGCCATTTTAAATAATTTCCAGAAAAAATATCCCGCGGGATTCCCAGGATAAAAAGTAGCGCAGGTTTTAAATCTAAGAATATGCTGGCGATTAGCGAAAACCGCATCGAAATCGGTAGTTTTTACATGAATTCCGAACAAGAAGACAAGAAAAAAAAATGCAACGTTTAAAGAGTTTTATTATGTTAACTAGTCGCGAAAACTTAAGAAAATAATAAACTTTAATAATGGATGCAATACTAGGTATTCTTTTTTGCAAAATTGCTTCACGACCGCATCGTATTCTTTATGGCTGTTTACATATTTTATTGACCAGGGTCGACGTGTCATGCGGCCCTTCCCACGCTGGAATCTCATAATGTTGTTCTTTATAATCAAGTAAACAAAAAAACTATTTCATATGAAGTTTGGATATTACCATAAAAGTATAAATGTCTTATATCAACTGAAAACATCATAAGACTAGAAAGTGGGATAGTTAAGTGTTAAAACGAAAAAAAATGTGTTTCGTCGAATCTGTCCTCTGTCTGTCTTTATATTACACAAAAATTAAAAATCTACACTAATAAAATTGAAGAATATGTTTGTGATTTCAAAATAAATAGCACTACTATAATATTTAAAATGCCGCTCAAATAAAAAATGACCGCTTTTTAAATTTTGTCTCTCATTTTGTTTGAAAGTCTATCTTGAATAGACTTTGAAACGGATCAATGGATGTTAATCAAAGTTTTAGAATCATATTTGGGATGCCTATTTCCAGTAGTGGTTATCGATTAGATGGCCTAAAGAAAACCTACCTGCCTGTGTGCCTCAGATACGCCGTATAAAAGTAAAATTGTGAAAAAATAAGATAGGATGACAAAAGTTACTGCACGCAAGCGCGTGGCGTATAGACAGGATCAGGTCTTAAATAATGATAATAAATTAATAAATAATAAATGTATTGGTCCGTTATTATCTATTGTTGCATTAACTAAATTCTTAAGTAAAGTTTGCTATGGCATATCTAAATAAATAAGTTTTTATTAACACAGCTGACTTGGAGTTTGCCTTCATCTTCATTTATGAATAATTAATTTCGCAGCATCCGCCAACTTAGTACGGTGTTAGTCGTGAACAATAGATGAGAGCATAGTATGATTGTATCGGTAAATACCTGGCACGCCTTGAGTGATTTATGACAAGACGCGATCGAACCTCTTTATGTCCTTAGTATAATATGGTATAATGGTATGTAACGAGTGTAATCATTATAATTTTGTATCATAAATAAAAGATATCAAATAGAATCGTTACAACTTTTAATATATATTAACATCACGTAGGTAATGTGATGTTTTAAAGGTAAAAGGAGACAGATATGCTTTTATACATTCTTGGACCCTAATTGTAAAAAGATGAGAGTGATTTTAAGATTTCTTTTTAATATGTTGATATTTTTTTCAATTTTAGTGGGTTTAGTTATTTTAAATAAATTAATCATGTGGTGTAGGTAAGTGTTTTATATTATTAATTGTTGAAATTAATTGAAATAAATCGATTATGGTAAACAATAAAATATTTTATTTATGACCTTATTTTTAAGATTTCTTGTCTTCCAGATAGAATTAAGGGCTGATGTTGTCTTTTTTGTAATAGAAAATATAACGCTTTTTTAAAGCCATATCTTTACATTTGTTTGACCCAAAAGTCTTCGTCTCCTTTATGTATATCGTTATTTTGATAAAATGTAACTAACGTTCACTACCAGTATTGCAAGTTACCTACACACTTATTGAAAATATCATAATAAATTAAAATAATTAAACAATGCACTATTAGGAACGATAATCGCCCATTTAAGTTTGTAAAACTCCTAAATTCTATCGGTCTTATTCATATTGAGTTAGAGTAAGCTTGTAGCATTTTTATGGTTCTTAAAGAATACTACAAACTTACTCTAAATCAATATGAATAAGACTGTGAACGATCTGATAGATAGCGCCACCAGTGGTTCTTATCTCGCTTTTGGACGTTTTGTTACTTAATTTAAAACATGTTTTATTAGAGTTTAGACGAAGTCAGTCATACATGTAAATGCGGCTATTTAAGGCTATCAATGTTTGACTTGGTTTTTAAAAGAAAGAATGACTAATGGCGTACTCTAGTCATGTCCAACTTGGGAGCTTTACAAACTTACATTATTTTATTGGATAATTTATTATTCATAATATTCGTCTTCCATGCTATAAGCCATGTTTCTACGTAATTTTTTATGTTGTTATTTGTCTACAGAGATATTAGACTTCATATCTAATAAAATGTTAGTCTGTAACGAAACTTTAGTTCTAAAAAGCCCTTTGATAAAGCAATTACTTAATCCTATTAATGGTCGGTTCCTATACCTTTACATTCACTTGCCTTATCATCGCTTGAATTTTGACATTACTTATATGGCACTTATGTATATCGGTATGTCAAATTTTAACCAATAGTAAGGCAAATGAACCGGTGGTAAGATATAGGAACCGACCATAATACACGATCAGTATCAATGGCAAATCTCTGTTAGTTCTACATGATTCTACTATATACAAATTTAAGTCTAATTATTAAAATCTCTTATGTAATGTAAGTAAATATATAACCAAAAAAACTCAGAAACAAATTTTATAAAAACATCTATTTTTAATGGCAATTTAATCTATACAATAATAAAACTTCAGCAACCTAATACAATTAGCCGCAAAACATATTATAGTTATCACAATGACTACCTTTTGTACAATATCCGATGTACTAAGATCACGAAATAAATCTTTCAATCGATCCTTATTGCATTTTCAAATTGCGATATTTTATCGTTTTCCGTAACCTGTAACAAAAAATACATGGTTGTTATAACCTCAAGATTTTTCTTGAAATAATTTAATGACTAAATAATAGATGCTTATACAATCTCAAAAATGAACAATATGTTTCCGTCATCATTACTTATTATGAGTGCTGTTCAATTGCAATAGCTTAGTGGTTAAAGCACTCGATTCTTCTAATGAAGTAAATTTCTTTCTAGAAGAGAACGTGGGTCACATACGAAATTTAAAATCTATTCCAAAGGAAATACTGTGACGAAACCGCAACGTCATACTTACCGACGTGTCAAACCGGTCATCGTGTCTTAGAAAAACATGGAAGATATAAAATCCATTATGACGCTTACTAGTAAAGAATTTAATTAGGTCTATATAGACGATTTTTTTTTTGATTATTATTACCTCCTTTTGTAGGAAATCCTGCAGAAGCGTGGGAAGAAGCGGAGCTACTCGCGTAACTGCCTCCAAAACCTCCGAATGCTCGTGCTCCGGCTACACTCTTAGTATTGGCTGCGCTAAGTCCAGTACTATAGCCTGCTCCATGATATCCTAAGTTACTGCTGCCAGTATATGAAGCACCACCACATCCTCCGTCACAGCCGCCACTTTTTTCAAATCTGTACCACTGCCAGCCTGACTGTTTTGGATTCCAATACCACCGTATCCACTAGAAAATGCAACAGCACCTGCACTTGCTTGAGCTACAGAATTTGCTTGTGATGCAGCAGAGGCAGCATTATAAGAACTGCCAAGAGCATCACTAGTTCCACAACCTTCACCACAACCTCCATCTAGTTTGACATCCTTTCCAGTTACAGCTTGAAGGCCACTATATTTACCATGACTACTACTACCACTAGAAACCACACCAGCAGCAGCACCTGCTTGAGCTCCAACATTCGCTTGATTAGTACTACCCAAATGAATCTCACCAGCAGCTATTTGACCGTTCAAAGCGCTTAGACTTCCAGAAGTAACTTTAGTATGATCTTGATCATCTTTAGTTCCTGTTTTATGCACTGTGCTATCTTTATTATCTGAGTTTAGAGATACTTTACCTCCCAAAATAGAACTTTCTAATTTTCCACCATCGTAAGGTTTCAAAAAACCTGGTGGACCTCGAAATCCACCTGTATACGCTACAGCATCAGCTTGAGAACCAGCTAAAGCTTCTACTTGAGTATTTTTTGAAGTGTCAGTTTGTCCTTGTGTATGACCACTAGGATTTGACTGGGCGTCACAATTTCCTGATGAACATGGCTGGTTGAGTGTGTTTACAGTCAATTTGTTGAGATTTCCGGAGCTGGGAGAATTGTAATCGTTTGGTTTTAATAAACCACCAGGAGCATGGAATCCTCCAGTGTAAGGAGGTAGCTTTTTATCATCTTGATCCTTTTGGCTAGTAGGTTTTACAGTTCCCACTCCTGTTTGTATTGGCGTGCTTACATCAAATTTGCCAAATGCTTGATTAGTACCTGCTACAGCAGATTTTGAAGTGTCTGCAGTATTAGCAGTATTTGTACCAAACTGTAGAAGCGTCTGACTGTCATAGGCTGTTGCACCTGAATGAACTGTCTTTTTGGAATCTGCTGAAGTATGCTCGGTGCCAAATTCATTAGGTTTTAATAATCCTGTTGAAGCCCCAAATCCACCAAGATGACTGGGCAATTTGTCTTGAATGGGTTTAGATGGGTGAATTGGGTTTAAGTTAGTGTTAGATCCAGAATCTAAACTAATGCCACCAGAGCTTAGAGTGCCTGGAGCGGGTGCATAATGCCCAAAAATAACATTCTGACTACCAATACTACCTGTGGCAGTGGGATGTTTTGGTAGTGTTGTAGCTGGTGCAGAAACAGATCCAACTGGCTGTAATAAACCAGTTGGACCACCAAACCCGCCACTGTAAGTAGGAAGATTTTTATCTGGATGCTCCGGGTTAGATGTTGTACTAGGAAATACTACGGAAGGCGGAGAAAATTCATTAGGTTTTAAAATTCCAATTGGCCCTCCAAATCCTCCCTTATAAGGTGGGAGGCTGTCTTTTAAAGAATCTGTTGGAGAAATGTTACCAGCACAGTTACCAGTCTTACAATCACTTTGGTAAATTCCATTTGAGACATTTGGTAAAGATGGTACAGTTATTATATGATTCGGCATAGATCCTGTTGGCGTATAGCCACCTGCTGATATTGGAATGTTTGCTTGTGACTCTCCATTTGGATGTAATTGGTTAATATAACAATCGGGTGCGTTACAGCTTAATGGGGTGACAGAATGAGGTTTATTATAAACCGGAAGATCGGAGGCAGGTTTAGGTGCACAGTTTGGTGTTGTACAACCTGAAATTGTACCAAAAGTTGTAGGTGCTAGTCCAGGATGTGTGTAGCCTGGCTTTTTATTCGGTGCTATTGGTGGGTTATTATCAGTAAATAAGAGACCAGGCTGTCCTTGGTTATTTAGGTCAACGTTAAAAGTAGGCACTCCAGGGGCACAATTTGGTGTATTACAGCCTAAATTAGGACTACTTTGATGAGGGCTTATGTGTCCCGGAAGATTTGAAGAAAGCTGTGGAAAACAGTTTGGTGTTTTACAACCTGACGAGAGAGTTGGATTATTATGGGACGGTAATCCGGGAGAAGTGAAGCTTGGCAATTTGTTAAACGAATGTGTTGATCCAATATCACTAAATATGAGACCCTGTTGAATGTCATAATTGCCAGAAGTTCCGACACCGGATGCGCAGTTTGGTGTATTGCAACCGGTATTAGGACTAACATTGGAAGAAGTCTTTGATGGAAATGTCGAATATGGTATAGCTGGATTTGACAAAAGTCCACCGCAGTTACCAGAAGCGCAGTCTGATGTGCTTGGACCAGAAGTTCCAGGCACAACTGAACTTGCACAATCACCATTACTACACTGAGATTTTATAGGGATTTCGATAGGTCTTGTAACATGTAAGTTGTTTGATAAGGATGGATGTTTTGAACCAGTCACAGAGTAATCATTATTGCAGTTACTAGTTATGCAGCCAGTACCAATATTTGGAGGACTTAAATCTGTCGCTGGTTTATTTAAGCCACTTGGAAACCCATTGTGACTAGCTGCTAAGTTAATATTGCCAGAAATACAGTCGGGGGTATTACAGCTGGAACCATGACTTGGCTGTTGCGTAGATAGATTCTGATATGAATCCGATACACTTAATTCAGTTATTGGAATAATGTTCGATAAAGTTGGTGATCCACACTTTTCATGAGTACAACCACTATCATTATAACCAATAGAAACTTGTTCGTTATTTTTAGTCTGATGTTTTGCATCATGCGTTAAATTTATATCAGCGTTGTTAGAAACTTTGACTGGAATATCGTTAGGATTATAAGTTGCAGCAAGTGAACCTGTATTCGTTTTTGATCTACAGTCACCAGAATCACATCCGGTATTTGAGTTATACCCACTTAATGGTATTCCGGGTAAACCAGGCGTACATTTCCCGGAGGTACACTTGGTATTTAATGGAGCTTCTGCCTCCTGACTACATTTTCCCGAAGTACATTTATTATTTACTTCAATGTTATTACATGTAGCACCTTCACACCCTGTTGCTTGATTTTGACATTCACTACCACTACATGGAACTTGGCTTCCTATATTTCCACCAATGAATGCACCTCCGGTTGCAATAGAACCACTTGATGCACCTGCGGCGTTATGGCCTGTATATCCTTGGAGATTAGCGACCGAGCTTGAACCGGTACTGCTGGCTATGCTGTGACCCCCACTTGACTGGCAGCTTCCAGAACTGCATCCTGTTCCACCAATTGCTCCATCATTGTTAGTTTTGAATGTGTTCAGACCGCCTCCAGTGCCACTGAAGCTAAAGGAGCTGGAACTGGAACTCGAACTGGCGCTTGAAGAAGCAAAACTAGAAGATGAAGATTTTGAATAACTTCCAGAAAATCCACTGCCAGTTGGTATGCTGAATGGTAACGGAGCTGGTCCACTAAAAGTACCGGATGCAGCACTGGCATCAGCTAAAATAAATAAAAAAATATTTTTAATTATCTTTTCGTAGGTAGAATTAGCGTTGTCTATTACTTGGTTTCTACAATAAAAATATGCCTACTAAATATCAACATCGGTTCATACCCAAAGCCGTTAAGCAAGATTTAATCAAACAAAATCAAAACACACAATGTCATTTGCATATTAGAGGTATTGGCAAAGCGTTTCTAGGGCATATTATGTACTTACAAGAAATACATGTTGTAATTAGTTTTTATTTTACTACAATTAGAAATACTGTTGGATATACATCTAGATAATAGCTAACGTTTTCCGGTAAAAAAACGCGAAACATAATTAACATTCTGGGGCATATTTACCAAATATTTTAAATTAAATATCTATATTTTTATTTTAACGAATATATCAAATTAGGTGCTAAAATGATAATATTAAATAATAGCCCATTGGTATGTCTGTGTGAAAACATGTGCCCGAGGTAAAATTAGTAAACAAACCTTTGGCAACTGCACCTCCTTTAGTGCCGTATCCGTAAGGGGTCGCGGTCACTAAACTAACAACAAACAAAGCTATACAACACAAGAGCTCCATCTTTGTGAAGCTTCTGAAACACAGTGTGATCATAAGTATGACGCCTGCTTTTATAAAGCACACAAATATGTAGTCATTTATATCATAGCAAAAAACCTGCCAAGAGTGCATTGAGCGCGTAGACGTCAGTTCCGAAGTATGCATTGTAAATGACCTATGCAATTTGAGTTTTTAAGTAGGCACAATAATTTATTCGTCAAGAACGATTTTAAATTACTTTTAAGGGGCCATTCAAAATACATTTATTTGTCATTGTTGCTACCACCCTTTGAGAAAGAAGCGTGATGTCCAAAGGTAAATATTTATTCGTCAAGAACGATTTTAAATTACTTTTAAGGGGCCATTCAAAATACATTTATTTGTCATTGTTGCTACCACCCTTTGAGAAAGAAGCGTGATGTCCAAAGGTAAATAATCAACCCATAATTTATTTAAATCTTAAGATACCAAACAGGTTTGCTTATGTAATGGCTAGGTAATTAAAGAGTTTACTATCTATCATACTATCATAGTTACTATGGCAAAGGTTCACTTAAAAAGCATTCAAATATGAAATCGATTTAAAAAAATTAAAGATCTTGTTTCCGCATTCAAGGAAACGGCTGCAGTCCATATGTTCTTTAGCCTAGCAACTGGTTTAACTAACCATTTTTAAATTAATTACGTTCACATAATAATACACTCAAAGTGTCACATCAAACATGCACCAATATTTTATTTACCAATAAAATATTTTTGGATTTATTTTCGGCCAGAATACGTGGAACCCTAATAAACCTGTTAGGGCTTTACGAAGAAACAGATTTTGTGTGTAGGCAGCCGGTATTATTTCTCGCCTTCAATGAGAGCTACTATCAGTGCGATGCGATATTCAAATCGGTATTACTCATATCAATTTTAAATATCGTATGCAGTCAAGGTAGGACGTATGCGGGGAAACACGCTGACAGCATAGCCTGTAGTAGCTCCGGCTCAACGTTCTAATGTTGTTGTTTGAGATGCGAATAAAATAACTAATGAAGAAGAATATAGATAGATAGATAGATAGATAACACTTTACTGTACACCATTACAGAAAACCTTATAGCCTAAAAATATTCTAAATGTGCACAATGAGCGGTCTTATCGCTAAGAAGCGATCTCGATTATATATTTTATTTAATAATATCTCATTTAACCAACCGCAAATACCAAGTTCAATATCGTTTATACGATTAGTTCCTACACGAATACATTACCGGATACAATCCACGCCCACAATAAATTTCAGTCCTTTAACCTTTTACTGCAGAATTGGTTTCTGAAATCTTTATAAATAGAACTTAGTTGTATTTTTATATTTACTCGTTTTCCCTCAAATCAGTCTTTTTCATTAAATGTTAGGAAATTACAGCTGCAAACCAAAGTTAGCAATGAGAGATTATATGTGAATGCTTAACAGTCATAATTATATTGTCACTTTATCATCACCTTGTCATTAATAGCAGGTTCCTATATCTTACTATTCATTCACTTGCCCTACTATCATTTGAATTTTAACATTACTTGTATGGGGCTTACGTCAAATTTTAACTGATACTAAGGCCAATGAACGGTCGGTAAGATACAAGAACCGGCCATAAATCATGTACCACAATTGACAGAACTACAAGATACTATAAAAGTAATATTATTTTCTAATTACAATCCCGTGGGTTCGAACCCCGGCAAGAGTGCATGCTTTCAATGTTCAGTTAATGTGGAGAAAGTAACTTTTCTTTTTCCATGTTGCTATCACGTGTTTTAGAAGTCCAAGGTTTATGATTTATGATTATTATTTATTATAAATCTGGTTAAATATTATGCTCACACATTTAATTTAAATATGAAAAAATAGATTGGAAGGACTATGATTTGGTACCGGCAAATTCCTAATTGGGCATACCTTGTTGTTTGATTGAGTATAATATGGTGTCGGAATTGGTAATGATTTTTAGTTTACCAAGAGAAAACTAGATGGCGCTGTACCGTTTTGTAACGCAGTATGGTTTTAATTTATTGTATAATAGAAGTGTTCTTTTATTTGTACGAATAAGATTCGATTCGATTCCAGTAGTGAATATATATATTTTTGAGCATCCGTCATTTTATTTAATTTCGCTTCACTGGGAGTTTTTGGGACTTTTGTACATGGTCCTTCGTTTAGCCGGTAACAAGGCGACACGTGAGGTAGACCTGTGCATAGTTCAGCAAGTGCTGACCAGGTAGTGGATTGCTACCTATAGTGCTGTTTTATCATCGTGTTCCGGCTTGACATCTGAGCGGGGAGCACCCCCTCGGATATCTGGTGGCTGGCAAGCTGACGTTGGAGCGTTTGTTCGTGAGACGGAAACGGCGCGGGGGGAATCCTCCCCAAGAGATCCTGAGCAGCGCCCTCTGGTGGGCAATAGCGGCGACAACGTTAAGTGTCATTATCTTCGGTAGTGTGAGTGTGAGTGACAAAAAACCGTGAGTACAATTTGAACCTTATTATTAAGAACTTTTGAGACTTGTAAAATTTTAACAGTGTATAATATTAACTTAGAATAATTTGAACGTGGTTTTGGACTTAGTATAATTTTAAGGTGTGCATGGACTTAGAATAGTTTGTAAAAAAGTGAACCGACGGGGAATCCATGCCGGATTTTGCCCTGATGTGAATTTGTTTCAAACACTTAGAATAATTTTTAAAAATTTTCATCGACTTGTAATTTTTCGTAAATTCTTCAAACACTTAGAATAATTTTTAATTTTTTCATCAATTTGTAATTTTTTCGTTTGTTCTTTTCAACACTTGGAATTATATTTGTGTACCTTCCAATAACTTGTAACTTTTAATACTTGAAATAAACTTCTGTTTTTTAAATACATTATTGTTGTGACTTGTGTTGTTTTCTGTATTTGTTTGATTTTTTTATTTGGTTATCTTTACCATGGCAACCAATTATTTTAAACTTCAAGAAAATATTCTTGGTCAAATTGTAAAATCCAAAAGTAACTTTAAAAAGACACCTAAAGAACGTCTAAATCTATGTTATGTTGAAACTCGTTTGGACACTTTAGAGCAACATTGGGCAGATTTTACAAGTAATGATCAAAGAATTGTTATGGAATTTAAGAAAGAGGAATTAGAGGTTTCTTCTTATGTATTAAATGACATTTATAACTCTGCGGAGGAATATTATATTGAGTATAAGGCTTTACTTAAAGACCAACTTCGAAAACTTAATCCAGAATCAGTTTCTGATAAGTGTAGTACCGGTCAACAACAGTTCAGCGTTAAATTGCCGAAAATTGAAATCCCTAAATTCTCAGGCAAATATGCCGAATGGGCTAGTTTTCGGGATTTATTTACGTCATTAATACATAAGAATGGGAACATAGATAATGTCCAAAAGTTACATTACCTCAAAAGTTCTGTTACTGGAGAGGCAGAACAATTGTTGCGACACATTCCTGTCACTTCTGATAATTATTTAATTTGTTGGTCACAATTAGAATCTAGATACAACAACAAAAAGTTTTTAGCTAATTGTATTTTGAAAAAATTAATTAATCAAAAGGTTTTAACTACAGAATCCTCTACTTCAATTAAACAATTATTGGACACAACGAAAGAATGTTTATATGGATTACAAAATTTAGGAATAGATATTAGCTCTTGGGATATCATTGTTATTTTTTTAGTAAGTCAGAAACTTGACCCAGATTCTAGGAAACTTTGGGAACAAAAAGTTACAGAGTCCGCCCAAGAGTTACCCACTTTTATTATGTTTGAAGATTACCTAAAAAATCGTTATAGGTCAATTGAATTTTTAGATCCTAAGGTTCAAAAACAAGACAAACCTAATTGCAACCACGTAACTACCACCACTGTAATAATTTGTTCATTTTGCTCCGATGGTCACAAATTGGCCAATTGTAAAAAATTTGCAAGGGAAACTACCGATGTACGACGTGCCTTTGTCCAAAGTAACCACTTGTGCTTCAACTGTTTAAACGCTGATCATACAGTATTCCAGTGCAACATGTCTACAAGGTGTCGTCTGTGTAAGAAAAAGCACCACACACTTTTACACCCTAAAACTCCAAAATCTGTCATTGATCCTATCAAGACAGATCAGTCTGTGAATAAGAGCGTTGTGGCCACAGCTACAACATCAACATCACAGACCCAAAGCGAATCGACAGGTACTCCGACTATTACGTCCTATTTTTCAAATACCCCTAGTCAAGTTCTTTTGGCTACTGCTTTGGTTAAGGCAGAGTCTGCTACAAAGAACATGACTGTCGTGTTAAGGTCTCTTTTAGATCAGGGATCTCAGGCGTCATTTGTCACAGAGTCTGCAGTCCAGCTATTAGGTCTCAAACGTATACCTGAGACTAGCACAATTTCTGGATTGGGCGGTGACCGGGACTCGACTATAGCGTCGAAGTTCACCGTTGTTTTAAATCTTCAGTCTCGTCTCGATTCCACTTTTAAAATTTCTGTCAAGGCTCATGTTTTGAAGAAGTTAACATGCTTTTTGCCAAGCAGGCAAGTTCGTGTCTTGCCTCAACTTGCGGCTTTGGAACTAGCCGATCCATCGTTTGGGACTCCAAATAAGATAGATCTGCTATTAGGGGCGGAAGTGTACAATCAGATTTTGTTACAAGGTTTGGTCAAAGGTCTACCTGGCTCAGTGATTGCTCAAAATACTCGACTAGGTTGGATCTTATCTGGCAAAACTGACACTTCCAACTGTCTTAGTGACGTCAACCAAAGCGCCAAGTGTAATATCATTAGTATGCATGTAGTAGATGCTACTAACAATGATTTGTTGAAGAAGTTCTGGGAGATGGAGTCAGAACCATCTTCGTATAAAGTAAAACACTTGACTCCTGAGGAGCAGAGTTGCGAGACTTCGTTTTCGCAATCTACTTGCAGGGATGAGTCAGGGCGTTATATTGTTAAACTTCCCTTCAAGTCACAAGATCCGTTATGTAAATACGGAAACTCAAAGGAAATTGCTCGTAAGCGATTTTTCATGTTAGAAAAACGCTTGTCCAGGAACCCTGGACTTAAGCGTGAATATTCAAAGGTTATTAATGAATATCTGCAGTTGGGTCACATGGAGGTAGTCAGCAACCCCGATAAATCGGATGCTGTATATCTGCCTCACCATGCTGTCGTAAAGCAAGATAAGATCACAAGTAGGGTACGTGTGGTTTTGATGCATCTTGCTCAGGCTCAAATGGGGTATCATTAAATAACGATTTGATGACAGGTCCAACTCTTCAGCCGGAATTGAGGCATTTGGTAATGCGCTGGCGTCGTTTTCCAATAGCTCTCGTAGCGGACATTGTCAAGATGTATCGACAAGTCAAGGTATCCGAGTCAGATATAGATTTCCAACGTATGTATTGGCGTGAAGATCCTGATCAAGACCTCCAACAATTTCGTCTTCTTAGAGTCACTTTCGGAACCTCTCCAGCACCCTTTCTTGCAGTGAGATGTTTACAACAGTTGGCTTATGATGAAGGTGCCGATTTTCCGTTAGCTGCCCAGCGTGTTTTGTGTGACTTCTATATGGATGATTTGATCAGTGGCACTCACTCTGTAGACCAGGGAGTACTTATTCACAAGCAAATGATAGGACTGCTCAATCGTGGTTGTTTCCCTCTACAAAGTGGTCCAGCAATAACGTCGATTTAATGTCACACATAAGCAAAGAAAACAATATTCCTGAAGACTTGGAGTTGAAGACTGATGAGGTTATGAGGATTTTGGGTCTCACCTGGAACAGAGAAGGAGACGCGTTTTATTGTACAGTTAAACTTCCTCCACTTGAAATTCCAGTTACCAAACGTAGAGTTGTATCTGATATAGCGCGGTTGTTCGACCCCTTAGGTTGGTTGGCACCATCCATTACAACAGCAAAAGTCTTTATACAAAGACTTTGGCTTTCGGGAATAGAATGGGATAGTGAACTTCCTTCGTCCTTGTTAGAGGATTGGATCTCATTTCGTGATGATTTGCCGAAACTAGCTGAAATTCATATACCCAGATGGATGAGCTCTAGTGAAGATGATAAATGTTTCGAACTTCACGGGTTTGCAGATGCCTCAAATGTGGCATATGCTGCAGTGGTATATGCTCGGGTAGTTGACAAACATGGCTATGTTCACGTTAGTTTGGTTACTTCCAAAACAAGAGTGGCACCTATCAAGCAAGTGTCAATACCTCGCTTAGAGTTATGCGGTGCAGTCTTGCTAGCCAAACTTTTACACGAAGTATCAGAAGTTCTCGAAGTACCTAAGCATCATGTATATGCTTGGACTGATTCATCCATAGTTCTTGCTTGGCTTAGATGTCATCCCAGTAAATGGAAGACATTTATTGCCAATAGAGTATCGGAAATACTTACCCTTTTAGATAGTAGCCAATGGTCACATGTCTCCTCGAAAGACAATCCTGCCGACTGTGCATCGCGGGGATTGCAACCTTCCGAACTTATAGGATATGATCTCTGGAATCGTGGTCCTGAGTGGCTGTATCTGGAAGAAAAAGATTATAAGAAAGGAGATATACCGGACACTGACCTAGAAGAAAGAAAAACGAAGATTAAAAGTCATACTACCTGCATTTCAGAAAGGGATCCATTCTTGGAACGATTCTCCTCCTTACGTAGACTCGTACGAGTTTTAGCTTGGTGCAGGAGGTTATACTTACCTGGTCTTCAAAAACCTTCTTGGCTGTTAGCTAAGGAATTAGGAGATGTGCTAAACGCCTGCATCAAACGATGTCAAAATCAGTATTTTATTACTGATTTGGCGAAAATTAATAAATTTTCGTCTCTTAACCCCTTCAAGGATAATAATGGTATATGGCGTGTTGGTGGTAGATTGCAACATGCTAGTTTATCCGAAGATAGAAAACATCCTATACTTATTCCCCGTCAGTCACATATAGCTAAACTTATTATAGCTAATGCCCATGAGAAAACACTTCACGGTGGTCCTCAGTTGACCATAAATTATATTCACTCTAAGTATTGGATTGTTAACCTGAGGAACTTAGTGAAATCTCACATCCACAAATGTGTCACTTGTATTCGATACACTTCTACAACCGTCCATCCATTGATGGGTCAATTACCAACGGCGAGAGTGACAACAAGTAGGCCATTTCTACAGAGCGGATTAGATTACGCAGGTCCGATCGCCGTTAGGACGACCAAAGGCCGGGGACATAAGGCCACTAAAGGCTATATTTGCCTTTTTATATGTATGGCTACCAGAGCGATCCATCTTGAGGTCGTTAGTGATCTCACTTCGGATGCGTTTCTGGCAGCGTTTAAACGCTTCGTTGCTAGACGAGGCCATTGTAATGAATTATGGAGCGACAATGCAACCACATTTGTCGGTGCTGACAGAGAACTTAAGACTCTGCTAGAGTCTGAAAGGTCTACTGTAGCAACAGATATAGCCGATTGGCTTTCTACCAATGGCACTACGTGGCATAGAATACCACCCTACAGTCCTAACTTTGGAGGATTGTGGGAGGCTGGTGTTAAATCAACCAAGGGTCACTTGAAGAAGGTTGTTGGCGACACCACGTTGACGTTCGAAGAGCTCACCACGGTACTAGCTCAAATTGAGGCTTGTCTCAATTCGAGACCGATAGCAAGATCCGGTGCAGATTCTGATGACGCTTATCCTTTGACACCTGGACATTTCCTGGTTGGAGAACCTTTGGTACTCATTCCGGATGCCAACTATGAACACGCAAATGTAACCAGTCTCAAGCGTTGGCAATTTACACAGAGAATGGTTCAAGAGTTTTGGAGAAGATGGTCTCGCGAATATTTAACCCAATTTCTGCAAAGGAATAAGTGGAAAGAGCGCACTTCAGAACCTGAGATTGGCGATATTGTACTCGTGAAAGAGGACAATCTTCCTCCAGCTCGTTGGCTGTATGGTATTATTACAGACAAGCATAGTGGTTTGGACAAGGTAACTCGTGTCGTTAGTTTGCGTTGCAAAGACACAATCATAAAAAGGCCACTTAGCAAAATTGTAAAATTGCCAGTAACGTAGTAAGTTTGTTGTATTACTTACTTCTATGTATTCACTTGTGTTATTGTATTATCTTTTATTTGTAATTTGTGTTATCATTATTTGTATGTTTTTTCGTGTATCTTATTGCATTGTATAAAGGTGAATTTAAATGTATGTTTTGATCGGTATACATTCTAGTTTAAGGTTACACATTTAGTGATATGAACAGTGTAGTTCATAGCTGGCGGCCATGTCGGAATTGGTAATGATTTTTAGTTTACCAAGAGAAAACTAGATGGCGCTGTACCGTTTTGTAACGCAGTATGGTTTTAATTTATTGTATAATAGAAGTGTTCTTTTATTTGTACGAATAAGATTCGATTCGATTCCAGTAGTGAATATATATATTTTTGAGCATCCGTCATTTTATTTAATTTCGCTTCACTGGGAGTTTTTGGGACTTTTGTACATATGGAAAGAAGTAACAACAAGAATTTAAATGAAACTTGTATACCGGGCGTGATACAAGGTATAATTTGAAAGGGCCCCATTGGAATAATTGATAAAAGTAGATAGGAAAAGTTGTTGGTACAATTGACTGGTCGTATGCTATACTAATATTATACAGAGAAAAGATTTGTATATTTGTACGTTTGTAAGGAATAAACTCAAAAAATACTGGACCTATTTCAAAAATTCTTTCACCTTAGAACGATATATTACTCATCAGTAACATAGGCTATATTTATTACTAGAAAAAAATAGGGATCCCTACTAAAACTTCAATAATGTAACCCAAGGTGTATAAAAATTAGCCATAAACTACCCGTGCGATGCCGGGACGAGCCGCTAGTATACAATATATTTCAGAGTTAAACTGTTTTAAGGGGATATCAATATCACATGACAATTTATCCATAACAAGCCTCCTTTATAAATATTTAAACGAGTATTGTAAATTATAAGTAATGTAATTAAACGTGACAAATCCGGTGTAGCTGCAGGCCTTGCGATCGCAGGATTCAACTCTAGCAAGATCCGGGTATAACATGTGCACTTACCTACTCTTAACTATTCACACATGTCATGACATATTTGTATACTAGGGGTGTGCGATTAATTCGAGCTTACGAATTATTGGTTCTGAATCGAATATTAATATTCGATTCGAAACTCGGATCGAACATCTCGAAGATTCGAATTATTCGAAAATTCACGAATTATTCGAAAAATTTCGTAGAATTCGATTTTTTTCCGAATTATTATATTATTAGCAAATATTCGAGTATTTTATGTGTAAACTTTTTCTTATAGATTTTTTTCAAACGGAAATTAATAATTATAAAAACCAAAATGAATTGAAAAGATCTCTTGCCAATATTAGTATCTAGATTTTTATGTTACTGACAGAAATGAACATATATTGAAATTGAGCAATTGTTTTCTCCGGGTAATTGATTTTTAATCAAAAAGTATATTATTCGTAAGTAGAATATTTTGGTACACGATGTATTGGAATTCAAATAAGAAACAATAGAAAATCCAGTCATAATTCGATAATTCGCGAATTGTTCGAATTTTTTCGAATTATTCATCGAATTTCGAATCGAATATTGCTATTTGATTCAAATGATATTCGCACACCCCTATTGTAATGTATACCTATTATATAATAAACTCCTGCGACTTCGTTCACATAAGATCAAATATTTTTAATTTACCAGTAAACTACTTCCGGTATTTACCAGTCCATTTGACAAAAGAACTCTGCTTTCAAAATTTTATTTTATCTAATCTAAGCTTGATTTCCTTACTAACTTTTATTACATATTATGATGGCATACTGGCTTGTAGTTGCATTTTCTCTTCTCTTTTTAATGAGCGTTTACCATGAATAAATAAAAAATATTGTACATACAACATATGAATAGTATTTTAATATTACCAATACTTGTGTCATCTGACATTGAACCGACAGAAACAGTAAAACAAAGAATGCATTATGAAAGTATTCTTTATGAATCACATATATTTATATTTTAATGGATTAATTTCCATAGTGTAGTGGCTGTCCACAACTGTTTGTAGCCTACCCAATTTTGCACCATATATCCCACTCAGTGTACCTACAGGTCATCGTTCTACTGGGCTAAAGGGTATTATCATTGATAACTATGTTTTCCAAGAAGCAGTCTCCAAATCAAGAATCCTTTACTCCACCGGCCATCGGTATCGCGACAGATGTGACAGGCCCACTGCCAGTTCATCTTAGTAATTGGCGAATTATTATCACTTATTTTGTGACTTTGGTAGATTATCCGTGCAGGGACGGATAAATACAATTTTCTACGGCCTGGCGGCCTGTCATAAGAGGCGACCAAACAACCCACAGCTTTGTGGCAGGGTATTTGCATGTCTGGATGGCTACCACCCCTGGTCTAGAGTATACCGCCACAACAAACTTGAGTTGCGTCCCGGGATTAGCGGCCAGGTTCCAGTATCCCTTAAGAGAATAGCAGCGCATTTGTAGCACCTTTGGTGTTGCAAATGTCCATAGGCGTTGGTAACCACTTTCCACCAGGTGGGCGTATGTCTGTCTGCTGAACTCATGCAATAAAAAAAAGATTGTGGATATTCGTATAACTCAGTCCATAGTCGAGTCTAATGATTTACTCAGCACGTCTGGGAGTTGTACAGCATGAAAAGTGGGACGTACTTATAACTAACCAATAATCATAAGTCGACTATGTTATTTGAGGTAACGAAGATAATCTATGGTCTGCAGACTGTAGATATTCTATTCTCGAAAATACTGCCACTTATATCTAGGCGTAGGTAAGTCCGAAGAAAAATACAAAATAGCCTTAGAATTATAAAGTGAAATAACAACGATTCCATAATGTAAGCAGGCATTTTAGAGGTCAAGGATTAAAGCGATTTGGTATACGGCGCCACAATTATGAGATGATGACTTACCTTTTTTTTACAATTTTATTTTTGATAACTTTTCCTCTTAGCTTAACAACTCCGGGTCGATCTTCGTGGAACCAAAAAAGGAGAAGGTCAATTAACCTACTGATAACTATTTGAAAGGTGTGACGTGTTTATTTAATTATGACCATAGTTTGTGGTTTTACTGTATACCATTACTAAGTGCTTTTTTGCGGTTTCATTAGCGTAAAATTTGCATCTTTATTCCGGGGATCTTATGTTCCCTATTATCGAAAGTATTATTTATATTATTATAAATTGTTTGCTATAATTATTATACATTTTTTTCCTTAGAAGATCATTTTGATACCGCCAACACACGATTTTTGCAAGCAATTACACTATGTATAATGAAGTTTCATAATAATGCGTATTATTATAGTCACCGCACGCTACGACCAAAGGAAAGCATCGTGCGGAATCCTGTGCTTCAGAATTATCGATACAATACGAAATTCGAAAAACTGCCTTGAATAAACGAGTCGAAAACACCGTTCGGTCCCTCAAAATATATGCGTAATTTGCTTACTTAGTAATTATAAAATTATTTATTATAGTGTGAATATATTTTTTATCTAAAAATTCAATTTTTAAATTCATATCATGATGGTGAAACAACTCTCTGGCGTGAGTAAATACAAATTAGTTCGCTGTCAAGAAGTAGTCTTTCCATCACCCACAGATAATAAATACTGACTCCATAGGCACCGTCATTGAAGTTCTAGATAATTCACTTATACGTACTTAATATGCAAATTATATGCTTAGATAACAATGTCAAATTTCATGATCTATTATAATCATTAACGGTCTTATTCATAGAGAGTCAGAATAAGTTTGAACGCTTCTTTATGGCCCTAAAAGAAGTGTTCAAACTTACTCTAACTCTCTATGAATAAGGCCATATATCTTTTCCAACAAGATTTGACACCGCCAGCTTCAGTATTTCGAACGGAAAAATTGTAATGTGAATGCGGCTGGTTGTTTTTACTGGTTTCAAATAGTGTTGGAACAGACATATGTTACAAGATGTCCACCACAGTAGTCATGAGAACCATAGTGTATATTAATATGACATAGACAATCGTCATAGATAATACTTTTAGTCGATTTATCAGGTGATTCGATTTATAATTAAATTACCATTTTCTACCGGTTAGTAATTTTATAAGCCCACTAAATTATCGTCTAGATAATTTAGTGCATCAGTAACTAATTATTATAATTGTTTTTATGATCCCGGCAACACTATGATGTAATTGCTATTTTTAGCAATGATGCAATGTTATTGTTTTGTAGGGTAGGATTTTTCTTATAAAAGGGGTAGTGGCGTTTAGACGGTGTTCATTGCTTACTGTGCTGTGTGAATATTCACATCAGGCTGTACAATAAAGGGGAAACCCTGTCCAAATAGTTAATATTTGGTATATTTGGTACTTTCTTACCCAAATCTCTCCTTGCATTTTACACATATTATATGGGCTATTAAGTCAAAAACATTTTTATCATTCTCAACTCCACTATATTTATCAATTTACTAAAACTCTAATAAGTCACTCAAGTTTATTATTTGTACCCAAAAAACATTACTTTTTAAAATATTTCTTCACCATATCCGCCGACACGTCAAAAACCTTAAGAGATAAAAAGTGAATTATTGTATAAGAAAATGTTTGTAAGAGCCTGACAGTGATTTATAAATTTATTGAATGTATGCTGCAGTGGCGAAGGGTAATTTTTTTAAAGATAACGGACATTTTTTTGGCTTGCATTGGTGTTATGCATGACTTCTAATTGTTAATTATTCCCCCATCATAACAATAAAAATATAAGAAAACTAAAAAAAAATATTGTAATAGGTGAGGACGAGTACCAAACCAAGAGTGCCATATTCTAGGCATTAACCTGTATATAAATTTGGCACCTTTCAATGCGATAGATCAATTTTTATTGCTATATCTTTAGGTAATTTGTAAAAGTTACACCTACGTGAATAATATGACGGCATGATACTAGAAGTTGTTGCATTTTAAAAGAGAGGCCGGTAGGAATTGTTATATGGAGCCTTCACCACTGGTACATTGCGAATTTGTGAATATAATGACATCTACGTGCATATTGTAACTGCCTCCTTTGGCAAGCCACCGATGCGGGAATCCAAGTTAAATGAACTCGTCAGGTTCGCGAGGGGCGTCCAAGTCGCGGTAGTGTATGACCGGGCGGAAATCAGCGCCACCGCCCCTTTAACAAGCAACCACATCTACATTAAAAGTAGCTCACTCACAATACACACACACACACACACAAACAAACGACAATATCACTCGTAATGTTCTAGATATAAAATTTAAGGCTAAATATAAGGCTTTAGTTACGACACGATTTGAATCAAATAAAAATCTCAGCTTCCCGGGAGTTATTTTGCTTAATACTAGATTGGATAAGGGTGAATCACACAACGAGAATTAAGAAGAAGAAAACTTTTATTTGATTATATTTCAGACACTTCATTATGATCACAATAGATGTATGTACAAGAATATTAAGACTCACGACATTCATTACATCATAAAAAAATAATCTACCCAGACTTGCCAATTTAGAGACTTTTATTATGAATCTGATGTGTATGCCTACTACTATAGACCAGCAGTTCATACGTGACACTAGCACGATCCGTGGGCGAAGAGAGACTCAAAAGAGCTGGGGCGAAAACAAGTATGTAGCAGCACCTGCTAAGCGTTTCTGCTGCCATCACACTTCTTTTCATTCCCACTGTTATGAATTCCCCATCACCCGTGGCCAATGGGAGTAGTAAATTCGAACTTACCGGTCAATAACACTCGCTCTTTTTCGTAAAATTCTTACTAAGACTTATTCCTCGTTTGGACTACGTAACAATTTTAAGAGAGTAGCGAGCATTTTACCAGTTACTCGTGTCTGATTTACCAAAAAAGTCGCTAAATTAGCAACAATGAGTTAAATTTGCACTTAATTTGATCACCATATTCAAACAATTATTTTTACATACACTTTCCTATCAACAATACTGCAGGTTCGTTAATGACAAAATAAGAGATGTTTTATTTTATCTTCTTTACTAAACGTAGATAATAAAATAAACAAACATGTTATTTAAATCTTAAGAGTTTGAAAGTCAAAGTATTAAATATTTTTACAAAATTAAATATATTTAAGTGTTAGTCATTCTGTTCAAATATAAATTATTTTCAAAACAAGTATAGACAAGTGAAAGACATAAAGATGGCGGTAAATAGTTTACACCGTGGGAGTGCCATGATAACCGATCTTAATTTATAAAAATATATTTTTGTCATGTTATCAACTTCTAACCCCGATTTAGAACAATAATCAAGCGCAAAGGGAACCAAACCTGTTTAAATAAAAAATATTTTTTAATAAAACAGTGTGTTAACTATTTTTTTAAACATAATTAAGCACAGATGAGTGTAAAGACAGTAAATACTCATCACAAACATTCAAGGTGATAAATAAATTAAAAAGTATTTTTGATTACACGATGCGTCAGAGGGCGTCACGACATTTCAATTTTACCGATTATCGTCTTAGCTATTGTTCTGAATCAGGGGCTTTCTGTCACATCTTAAAACAAGTCACCACTTTCCGGGAAGTCAAGATCGTTGTATGCAATTATTGGCCGCGATCGATCCACGGTTTCCCTGGAAATCATTTCTTTGATCTCAAAATTATATTTCTTAAACATTTTACGCATATAAACGGTATATTATAGCTTATAGCAACATTGATATTAAGTGTCGTCAATAGATACAAAAGCAAGCAAATGTCAAGGTCATGCAAAAAATGAGTAGGTATATTGTTTAGTGCCCTTTCGTATTAAGACAATACTAGCAACGTCTGTTGCCTGTTGCTAGTATTTGCTACTAATTTAAAAAAGAGACTCTTAAAAAGAGTCTTATTAATATGAATATAAATAATTATAAAATTTTCTGTATTTAAAACAAGTTTAATGCAGTTTATTTTTGTTTTTACCTTGCGTTAAACTATTAAAATTCTAAGTAGCTCCAATAGACCAAAGAACAAGGAATTAACCATTGTTATTTTCAAGGACACTATAACCATTTTCATTGTAATAGAATAATATACCTATTAGGTTGGGGAAAAGTTTCTTCGCATTTTATATAAAAATCCAAAAGGTTTTTTTATAAAGTTTATTTATATTTGACTAAAGTATGTAGGTGCCATTTTGTTGGATAACTTTTTGCCAACTTGTAGGTAGGGACGTGATCCCATTGCTATAAAAATTTTGGGGCTTCTCATCAAAAAACTGCGACAAGTGGTTTTGGCAGTCCTCTCGTGATGTTAACCTGACACTGCCTAAGGAATTCTGCAGAGACCGAAACAGGTGAAAATCTGAAGGTGCAAGGTCAGGACTATACGGCGGATGCATTAACACCTCCCAGCCAAACTCTCGTAATTTTTGCTGAGTGGCTAAACATGTGTGAGGTCTAGCGTTACCATGGTGAAAAATCACCCCCCTTCTGTTGATTAATTCCAGCCACTTTCTCTCAACTTTTTGCTTTAATCTCATCATTTGTTCGCAGTACAGTTCAGAATCGATGGTCCTGCCTGGCGGTAACAGCTCATAATGAATAATGCCCTCCCAATCCCACCATACACACAGCATTACCTTGTAGCGAGTTAACCCGGGTTTCGCCACAGTCTGTGAAACCTGACCGGCCTTTGACCACGATCTTTTTCGCACGTTCTTGTCGTACGTGATCCACTTTTCATCACCAGTTATCAGCTTCTTCAAAAATGGTTCGGTTTCATTACGTCGTAATAAAGAATCACAAATGAGTACACGGTTCATTAGGTTTCTTGTAGTGAACTCATGAGGCACCCAAATATCGAGCTTTTTTCAAATGCGCCAAAACCGTTTTGTGGTCAATTCCCAGTGCTCCAGCTACATCGTAACAACTAATATGCTGATCTTGCTCCACTTTTTCAAAAATGGCATCAATTTTGCCCGTAACAGGGCGACCAGAGCGACGTGCATCTTTGATATCAAAATTTCCGGATTGAAAACGCTTAAACCAAATTTGCGCTACTCTCACAGATACTGCATTAGGTCCATAAACATCACAAATTTTTTTCGCGGCTTGTTTTGCATTTTTACCTTTTTTGTAATAAAATTTTAAAATGTATCGAATTTCTTCATTAGATTCACTCATTTTAACAATAAGAAAAACAAATGAAAATCACACATTTTCCTAATTTGAATTTGGAATTGTCTTCTTTAAAATTAAAACTTTTTAATGATACCAAAACCAGCCAGATACAAATGGTATAGCCAAAGAGATCTTATTACAAGTTCATACATACTATATGCGAAAAGACTTTTTCCCCAACCTATTATTATAATTACAGCATGGTTACTATACAATAAAGGTAGGATTAAGGACTTTATACAATATTCTGCGCCAAACTTGATAAATTGTAACATATTAGTAGCAGAACACTATGTATAACTGATTTCTTATAAAATCTCACATTTTAATAAACCAGCCATTTTGTCATGGAATATATTAACTGGTAACGATTTGCAATGTTGGGATGAAATCCTTAGAATCCTCCCATCTTGTTGGTTAAATATCTTATCTATCAGAAAAGTAGGCGCAATGGACATGGAAATTAAATTTCACCAAGATAGCGAGTAAAGTAAAAATCAAAGTTTATTTAAACTCTAGTTATCTTTTGTGTGAATATTAAGGCGTGGATAGATTCCAAAGTCAACGATAGTAAGAAATATTTTAAAATTTTAAATCTCCAAAGAACTGTGCCTATAAAAAAAAATAATGCAATTGGCATGAATATTTGAAAATTAGGAAGATATTAAAATATATCACAAAAGTTACCTTCTACAATTATCTCGTCACTTTATTTTTATTGTTAACCATACCTAACTAGCGGTTTAAAATTCAACAGGTCAAATAATTCATTTGATTTATGTATTTAGATGTGGTAAAATCTCTATCTTAAGCGCAAAGCCGCTTCACCAATGCATATTATGAGAAAATATGAACGTTAAATAATTAATGAAGCATAAATTTCACCCTTCCATTCAAACATGTGCCAGTGCATTTAAGGCAATTTCCAGCCACTCTGTTTCCAAACTGGTTGATTACTGTTCATATGAAATTGTGACGAAATAAACTTAATATTTGATAAAATTAATCTCACTCTAATAGTTTAAGACCATCGATTGTGAACAGAGTAAGACCATTATAATGTTAGAAAAAACGGATACAGTAAACATTTTAAATATGGTATAAATGACTTGCGCCCACTTGACTTTGATTGTGATGGAGTATGACGTGCGTTACATGTGTATCACAGACAGACAGAAAAACGACCAATAACATTAAATAGCATGTTTTCTCAGGTTGTATGCCTACAATTACACAGCATAATGTACTGAGAGATATCTTTATTCGGAAATAAAAAACAAAAACATGCTTTGATGTTTAAAAAAAATTATGTTATAGATAGATAAACAACACTTTATTGCTCACCAAATTAACATACATATATACTAGTTAGAATATTTTTAGGGAAATTGATAGCCAGCTTTATCATTTAATTAAAATGCTACCTATAATGATGAAATATATTTTTACGCGATAATAATAATCGTTAGACAAACATACATCGTATATCCCCAAATTAAGCAAGTTAGGCTTGTATTATGGGTAATATACAAAGTACCATTCTGGAGCCGATCCCAGACACCCAGACCATAGTAAATAACGGAGGAAATACGTTTCTATAACAGGAATCGAACCCTGAGCCTCTGCGTTGCAGTGAGGTAGGCCGGCAACAGCTTAGCTTGCTCAACCAGAGGCCGTCAAACTAATAAGCACATAATATCAAAACGTAATTGCATAAAAATAGGCATAGTTATGTAATGAAAGATAGTGCTTCCTGAGTAGATTCTTAAACGTCAGTAATGTGAATTATCATTGGTCGTTTTTATGTTTGCCTGTAAAACAGAGTATTTATCTATACACATATTATATCTCACCTGGGTCGGGTGAACCTCGGGTGTCGGTGCGCGTAGGGCTGCGGCGGTGCCCATCCCCCCCAGCCCCAGCCTCTTCCACCTCCACCGCCACCGCCACCCACTCCTCCGTACCTGTAGCAACAAAAACAATACGGTAAGTAGACACTCAAATTAACTAAGATTTACTTTCTATTAAGCCAATATTAGACTGTTCTTTTGTGTCTTTGAATTAGGATGAATCAACCAGAGTAATTGATCTACATAAACAAACTTGAATCATTCAGTGTCATTGAGTACTGCGGTATCCTTTCAGTTTTGTATCTTTTAAGCAAATTGATTCAATTGGTTGATTCGTCTATTACTAGCTAGCATTATCTTACAATACATCGCAACCTCATAAATTTTGTATTAGCGTATACTGACACATAGAGCGTACTATAATGTTCCCGGAACTGGCCACATACATTATACAATATTTAAAAGTAATTACAACATTTGAAAATGGAACTCTAAGAATGGTAGTATAATTATTAATTTTGATATTTTTTTCTTATTTATTTCAGAAACTTTTACTGCGCCTTACGTAATAAACAAAAACATCATGTTAAACCAGCACATCGAGATATGTGAAACCCGGCAAGCCGTCTTGCACAAGCGTGGTGGGTATATTATCTGTTCCCCCTAAAAAATAAATAGAGGTCCGAGTCCAGCACTGGGATGTTTATGGAGTGATGTTAATAAATGCAACTGACGGGTTGGGTGGCGGATGGTGGTTGGCGCTGGGCGCGGGCGGCGCGCGCTGCGGCGGCTCCGGCTGGTGCGGGCGGCGCACGTCGCGCACGTACGCGTTGAAGTACGCCACCTCGCGGCGAACCTCATCAACCTGCAACAACAAACGAAAACATTGTTTCAATACGACGATATTCGTAACATCTTTAAAAATAACCATTTACTAAAGTAAGATAAACACAGCATTCGATTGAATATTGAATAATTAAAAGTGGCCGAATACCGAGGGAAGCCGAATATTCGTGGCATCTCTAGTTATTATGCCCAACTATATTGTAAACAGCATCGATCGTGCTAATACTAGAGACATGCCGCGACCTGAAGGTCGGAAATTAATTAATTAAAGGAAATTAAACTGGAAATTACGGTAATATACGATAATATGTGGTTGACATCTAAAGCGGGGTATATGTCTTAATTATTCTTTTACCTTAATATTGGTAAAAAATTATTGCCATTACTTATACAGATTTTGTGCCAAATTTTAACCAGGAGTAGTGCAAATGAATAGATAAGACATAGAAACTAGCTGTAAAGAGACATTGAAATTTCAGTAACTGTAATTTTATAACTTTTTAAGTTTAAACTCACAAAACATATTAGTTCAAATATATTTTTTACCTTTTCAGCATGTTTGTTGAAGATATGTTTCCTGATGAAATCTGGTCCCTTGAACTTTTTGCCGCTTAGTGGACACAACCACTTGTCCTTTGCCAACTCTTGGGTGTTGGCTTGTATGAATTTCTCCACCTCTGCATCCTGATCCTAATACATTTTTAGACCATTTAGTATTACTACTTATCAGTTATTTTTCGCACTCGTATAATCAATTTACATATACTCAGTGTAGACAATGCATGCACTGCGGCGTCATATAGTAAACTCGATAACAAGAAAATAACACAGGTCCACAAAAAAAGTGTGTGGGGTGAACACGAATCTGAAGTTAGAATTGGGAGTCAAACAAGCAAATAATTGAGAAACCCAAAAAATCAATAAAAATCAAGAATATTGTGGTTTTTTGATTATTTGCTCATTGACCTGACACCCAGCACGTACAACTTTTTTTTGTGGACCTATGTAATTTATTTTTAATATTAATTAATTAATATCTAACAAATAATACTGATAATTTATTAACATTGTCCCAATATTACCGTCATATTGATAACCATTGTTACATAATAAAAATAGAATATTGTCCATGTAATTAATAATAATATTGAGTGAATTCTTGTTGGAATAAACTCACCTTTATTCCCAATTTCTGTAGCTCTTCATCAGCCAAAGGTTTAACATCTTGAAGGAAGGCTGACATTTTACTCTCGAACGATTTGATGTAGTCTTGAATTTCTTGTTGTATTGGCTGTTATCAAATAAATATTAATATAAATGTAACGACTTTAAAAATAATTCACTTTGAAATTTCATTCAGCCTTCATTTGGTCATTCATGACGGCCTCTGTGATTGAATGGGCTAGGCCTTTCCCGGCTACCTCACTGCAACGCAGAGGCTCCGGGTTCAATTCCTGGCATGGTAAATGCGGAAACGACTTTTCTCCGTTATTTACTACGGTCTGGGTGTCTGGGATCGGCCTCAGAGAAATCCGTTGTATACTACCCATAACAGAAGCATGACTTGCTTAATTTAGAGATATACAATATGTTTTGTCTGCCAGGTATTATTATTATTATTATTCATGTGTGAAAATTACACTTTTTAGAGAAGTCTTAAATTAAATTTTGTCTGGGGTCAAAAAAATCTGGAATAGGTTTAAAACTTGGTATATTTTTTTTTGTCTGTGAGATATAAAAATTCAAGCCATGTACTAAACTGTATTTAATAATGACGACGGTCTGGTTGTCATGTTTCTTTCGGCATTATAAATTCATCAAATTGGAGAATTTTCCAAAAGTTAATCTGGAGGCCGTAGATATAGCATACCTTATTAGCTGGTGGTCCGGAACGTGCGTGCATAATACCGCACCGGTTGGGCATCTCGTCCTCGTAAGGGTACTCGCAGTGGTTGTAATAATCGACCGAGTGGACGACGCGCAAGTACAACACTAGTCGATCCAACACACGCATCAATTCAGGGTCCGGCTGTTCCCCGTTTGTTTCCGCAGATGCCTCTAAACCCAGTAATTCTTCTTCTTCAGTAGACGCTTCTTCGATTAGATGCTCGGTTATTTTATGTAACACTGGATTTTTTGAGTTCAGGCTGAAGTTCTGTAAGTTAAAAACTTTATGACATATTATGACTTTGACACATTGAGGGAAACCAAAGATAATGCAGTGTAGAAGACAAAATTAGGAAAATCCAGACTACAAAGCAGATGTTCACAAAATAATTAAAATTTCATACTAGTAACAACCGAACTACTAAAGCTTACGCTGTTGGTTTCTGATTAGTTTTAGAAATATATAAATGACTTGTTTATTACTTTGAAAAGTCAACATGAAAAATACACATTTCCTCTAAAAGGTTTAAAAATATTAGCCTAAAAGGAAATCACCAAAAACATCTTTACATAGTATAGAAAACCTGAGAGAACTTACAATGATCAGACTTTTAGAAAACTGCGTAGTGTGTGTATATTTAATTATAGGCAGTCTGTGGCAAACTTATCGAGACGGTCTTCAGATTACCCAAAACATGTATTTTTCCTATCATCTCGAAAGCTACTTTTCTGCATAAAAAATCCTCCTCAAAGTGTAGCTTGATATCTAACTCTACACGACATGCAATGATTTTTCATTTTCCCATATAAATTCCATGATGAATTTATTTTATTGTTTTATTCCATAAGTGTTAAAAAAAAACAAATTTTCAATGGACATATTCTTGAACGAAAAATTAAAAAAAAGCTCCAACGTGTTTTACTCATAATTCTTAGTGAAAAAGTTTTAAACTCTAGCAATAGCGCTATAAATATTCCTAAAAATAAAATTGAATGGAAAGCTACTCAAATGCAATTTCGCCATCGAAATATTCATAAATAAATGATTAAAAGCAACAAGGAGCCACCTACATCAACCTGGTTGTTTTCCTCTTGGCGCTTTTCATCCTCTTCTCGTGCCCACAGCTTAGTGCGCGTGTCTAGTAAATGCGCCAAGCGAGCCGCGAGCCGCGCATCCGCACGCAACACAGGGCGTTCTAGTGTAACGCCCGACACCGGTCGGATGCGGCGTTGCAGGTCGCGGTTCACTATCGCGCCCAATTCACAATCGCGTAGCTGTTAATAATAGAAGTGATAATATTGACAATTTTCATCTTCTAAGCTACACATAATGATAACTATTTCTCGGTTAAGTAAGAAGCTGAAAAATTCCTGGCAAGGGTAATTGATTTTTCAAAAATATAATGATATTATATTTTTAGTTTTCGTCAAAGTCTGCCTAGAGACTACTTTGAGTGTTTTCGCTATTTCGTATAGTTTGGATTAGTTGATTAATTGGATTTGGCCCTAAAGGTCCACCTGAAAATTCACCACCTGTACATCTAAGTAACAGAATCTTTAGATCTATATAATTTTCATTGACATCTGTATGTATGGTTAATTTGAAAATTTGTACACGTATTAAAGGGCAGTGATAATAAATTAATTGAAGATACAAGTTTAGGAAAGAGTTGAAACAAATTCACCAAAGTTGTTAAATAATTAAATACATACATAGTAAATAGTTTATTTACAGTGATATAAATAGATCGAATTATTCTTACCCGTATATTGTTAAGATTCCAGCAAATGTCTTTGATGTTAACTTCCCGTCTAAACGTAACCCATCCTCGCCGGAACCAGCGCCTCTCAGGCAACGGGTCGGCTAACGCAACTCGAAGGAATCCGCCATAACGTTTGCACATCTGTTTACAAACAACAATTCTTATAAGCAGGGCTTCTTTTTGACGTGGGGGCAGTGCCCTTAAAGGAAATTTCGAAAATATCGAATAATTGCCATAAAAACTGGAAAAAATGAAAGAATTTGAAAAAAAATCAATTTTGGTTTTACAAAAAATTTTGGATTTTTTTAATAGGTCAAAATTATTCTAATACAAAATCAATTTATCTATTTGGAAAGATAGATTTATCTTTTACTTAACAATTACCGCCGCTCGCCTCATACGAAATATGCGATGCTCTTCAAAAGCGAAGTGAGCCGAGTTTAGATTTGCAAAATCGTGAGTGCTAATCAGAAAATTGAGAATGTGGTTCAATAACTGAACCTGGTACGTAGTATGAAAAGGCTTTGGAAGCGGTGAATAAACTATCATTTTTTGGAGTGGAGCTACACAACGAAAGCGGAAGAAATATACAGCAACCCATAGATCTAGAGACGTTCTATTTTCAATTGGCAGCTTCTATGAAGGATCGTTTACTAGAATCGAGTAATATAGATATCGTTCAAGCTTACGATGTTCTCATACCCGAAAAATGTCCAAATGAAGTTGAAAAAAACATTACGTTTGGAGAAAAATAGATTTTGTACGTTGACAAACAAGTTCCATTTGAATGAACGAAATATTATCCGGGCATTTCGCGATTATTTAGTAGACAAAAAGTAAATAAATAATATGGACTTTCAACTTTCGAAAATTAGCGTGCCCCAAAAAAGATGTGACAAAAAAAGGCCTGCTTATAAAAAATTATACATTGCAAGAGAATCTACAGACACAAAATGACACATTCACAGAACATAATATGAAGTTTCCTAGTGTGAAAGGCACTAACTAGTATATCTAGCTAGATATACTTTGGATTATTTAAGATTAAAATATAAGTGCAGGTTGATGATTAATGATGACATGATGTGTTACTTAAACGTCACACATGGTAATTGTAGCAATTAGGGTAGAAAACTTACCTAAAATGTGTATACATTAGCTACTAAACTAACCAAGAATTGTTACATGAGTGAAGCAACATAGTGTTAGAGAAGGGTATTAAATTACAATATTTCTTTTTTTACTAAACCTTAAGGATGTAGGTACAATATATGAACAGTGATTAATATAATTTTTATTAATTAGTTTTTAATAACAGAAAGAAACGCAATAATGAAGTATCAGCACGTTCTTTCAATATAATTTTCCTAAATAATGAACTTACCGCCTCAACTTCAGCCTTGGTGATAGTTGGCGCTAAATTTCTCAGGAATATTGAAGTAGTTTTATGCAGGGCTCGGGACTCTTTCTTTTCCACGATGACGTCATTCACTGACTCTGCTTTGTCACTTTCACCACCTTTTTCTTTCTCTTTCTCCTTGTTCTCTTCCGATTGTTCAGTTTTCTCAACACTTGGAGATCTGGATGGTTTTCGTACCGGTGATTTATCAGGTGTTTTTGATTTGGATTTTGATTTGCGTCGGGTATTCGTCTCGCCTTCGTCCTCCGAGCTGGATGACGATGAACTTGATGAAGACGAGCTCGATGATGAACCTGGTGGAGCTGAAGTACGCAGTCAACTGATTTATATGCAATGTTTTCTTTTAATGTGTATGTAAATACTAAATATGAAGCTAAGGATCTTTCCTGTTCATAGAAGAATATATGATTCATTAACCCTTATTACATTATATCCACATCCAGGCTGCAGCAGTGACAGGTGAGAAGTGCTAGTATATGATTGCAATGTGTTTGAACATCGCCAATCTCCTGCTTGCTGTCGTGGAGGTAAGCATAAAGTAAAAGAGGGGTTACATGAAAACAATTTCGAAAATTCGAAATTTGTTAATTTCATAAGTAAAACATATCAGCATCAATACTGGAAATTTGAAAAACCTTAATATACTACCACACAGGGTTTATGGTAAAACTTAAAGGGTGATGTTATGCAGTTTTAGTTACAAAAAACCTATGTATAAAAGCTACCACAAGAACTCTATTGTTTGCCATCAGTTAAAGATCTATTATTTAGCTGAGCTTAAGTTTCAACAAGTCAAATTTTGAAAATCAGATAACCTGGTTTTATTAAGGACTTAAAAAGGTCTTTATTACCAAAACTAAAAAAATAAAAACCTACTAAACTGCCAAGCGGAATCAAGAGTAATGACAAAGAATAATTATGTATTTATTTCAATTTTTTCAAAATTGTTAAAAGAATTACTATATCTACTTACACTACAAGAATATGAAAAACTTACGTGGCTCCTTTTCTGGAACTTCCGGCTCTGGTTCACCACTGTTAGAGTTGAAGCGCGAAAACAATTTCGCTTGTTCCTGCAAATGACGCAAATGGGGGTCTATTTCCATAGACAATGGCGTTGATGGCTTTGGCGAATCTGCTTTCTGGTCCTATACACACAAACATGTTTTTGATTCATAAGCTAAACACATACCGTTAAAAACTAAAAGGGCTCTTTTTTGAAAAATCATTGTTTCCAAATGAATCGAGCGCCAATAACAAACTTTACTTTTTACAAAAATATGATTGATATCTTGCAGAAATTAGTGTTCAGTGTTTATGGAACAAAGTCTTTAAAAATCATCAAAATATTTTGTTTATTATGACTTATAAGATATTCCGATTTCTTAGCATAAGTAGTACACTATAGCTATGTTTCACAAGAGATTCATAGGGCGAATTCCTTTAATATCTCACGCCCAAAATGCTCAGTCTGCCGTTCCACTAGGCGACCAGGGTCGTTAAGAGGCTACGTAGGCCTGATTCAAATCGGTGTTGCAGAAAATCAACCCCGCACGGCCGATATTTACTTCGATGGAACAGCGCGTAATAAAACTTCGAGCGTGGCGAAATATTGCAACTGAACATACTTACGCGCACCGCGTCCATACCAACTTGATTCAATTTATTTCATTCTAAGGCTGACGAGCACGAGAGCGAGACAAAATATCCTAAAGTGAGATAGATCGTTTATGTGCTTAGTGAGTATTGAAATTTTAACGTAACTTCCTAAGCGTCTTTAGCTCAACGGTTTACCAAGCGCAATAGTAACTAGGAGGTACAGGGTTTGAATCCTCCTCAGGTTGTACGTTACTTTTTATTTTTCCAACAATTTTTTGACAGGTAAACTTTATTAAAATTAATTAATTGTATTATGGAACAACAATGAATCCATATATAGGTATATATTAATATAAATGCGAAAGTAACTCTGTCTGTCTCTCTGTCTGTTCCGTTTTCACGGAAAAACTACTGGACCGATTTTGCTGAAACTCAGTATAAATATATTTTCGATGCCGAGAATGAACATAGGATGCTTTTTATCCCGAAAAATGGAATAGTTTCCGGGATAAAAATATATTTGTCTTACTGTTTGTTCTGCTTTTACGGAAAAACTATTACACCGATTTGGCTGAAATTCGGTATATATGTAATTTTAATAATGACGGTGGACAAGGGATACTTTTCATCCCAGATAATGGGATAGATTTATGTAAAGGTTACCTCAGAAAGTAGAACAGGTTTTTTTATGATTTACCATTTCGGTCATTTCAGCCATTTCGGTCATTTCGGCCATTTGGGCCATTTCAGCCATTTCGGTCAATTCGGCCATTTGGACCATTTCAGCATTTTCAGTCATTTCGGTCATTTCATTTCATCATTTAGGCCCGTTCGGCTAAATATATTTTCATCCCGGAAACTATATCATTTTTTGGGATGAAAAGTATCTCTTGGCCACCTTAGGTATTAAAATTACATATGTACCCAGTTTCAGCCATATCGGTTCAATAGTCTATCCATAAAAGGATAACAAATATACTTTTGGATTTATTTTTCGCGGAACCCTAAATACACAGCCTAAGTTACTTCTTATAACATCAGCTATCTGCCAATGAAAATTACGTCAAAATAGCTCCAGCTGAGCTTTCAGAGATTAGCCGGAATATCCAGACAGACAGACAAAAATTCTAAAAATAGCATTTTCGGAATCTGGTCCGATTTTTAGTTTTTATTTTGAGATTACAAACAGGCACTTCACTTTTATTTATCTGTATAGATAAGAACTATAAAATAAATAATAATAGATAAAACATAATAGGGCTAAATAAAAAAAATAGTTAGAAAAGGAAAATGGGGCGAGCACTCTAACTTTGATCTTCATAATTCTAATTGGACCTACTTATGCAAAACAGAACCAATCCACAAACATGCTAAAATTGGGTTAAGGATGCAGAAGGCTTTCAAAATGCACCTTCTATCGACTCAATAAGAATCATAACGATCTGACAACATTTACAGAATAAAACATTTTTGTCACAAAGTAGCTAACCCACAAAACACCAAGAGTATAATAAACTAACAAGATCCATGACCCATGGTAATCCAAAAACCTAAAAGGTTTACAATTTTTATTTTTTCATAAAAGATCAGACTGCATGGTTCCTTGTATTATTTTTAATTTTTATCTATCAAATAGAACCATGCCGGTTGGTTCCTGTTTGCGTATTGAAAATCAAATAATTCTATATTTTCACAAAGACTCATATTCACATATTACTTGGTTTCTTGTTGAAAAAATTATTTTTATAACATCAAGTAATCATGTCCTTTGAATCTGTGTTGTTAAATAAATTTCTTGATATAATTATTTATCCAGTCAATGATAGCTACATAGGCTATTGGATATATTACTTTTTTAATTTAATTTATTTTGTCTGAAAAGACATACATCTTATGGACTATTTATTGTATGTGGCAACTTTTACCAACTAAACTAAATAAATAAAATCTACTAAACTTAATAATAACTACTAAACTAAATTTAAAAAAAACTTTTACCAACTAATTTGTTAAATAACTAATATTGGCGATTGCAACGGCAACATTACGTGAAAAATCAGCATCACAACGGAACGCTGTTGTTTCTGTGATGTGAATTCTTTGGCAAATAAAATTTATACCTACTATTTTGTGATCAACCACGAAGAGAGTGAATACAAGAATACAGAATATGATATCTAGCTGTCTGAATCAGTCTGATAATGAAGATAATGACAGACAAGGTATGTAAATCTTAGTTTGAGGTTACAAAAGTTTAAGTTGTTTCATAAAACTTTTTTGTCATTTTTTAAATAGTACAATTAAATATTTATTTATAGAACATGAAGTTTATAATAGTTTGAACATAACATAATTAACATCCTTAATTAGAAATCAATTTTCATACCAAAAATCAGTATATGAGATGTAATATTAAAAAAAGGTTTTTAAATTTTGAAAATTATTAGTTTCCTGATTGTGTTTTTTTTTAAATTAATATTGTTATGAAAAAAACTATATAATCCAAAAGAAATTTTTAATAAAAAAGGGTTTTTCTCAAAACTGTCAGTATGTGGGTTGGTTCCATTTTGCATAAGTAGGTCCAATTATCCACGTGTCTACATCATTTCTATTGAGAATCATAGATGGCGCTTTCGAATTTTAATGTTACAGGTAAGATTGATTTAAATACATTTTATTGTCAATAGTAGAAAAGTCCAAATGAAATATAAAAATATAGAAAAGGATTGCATTTTATAAAATTATTTAAGAAGAGTCTTTTCTCTTCTTAAATAATGGTCTTTTGTTTTGACCATTTTATCAACTTTGATATAAAAATAAAAAATTCTACTAGATCAAGTGTACTAGAACCCTACTAGCTTAGTAGGGTTCGAACCCACACAGACTATGATTTAGACCAGTCCTCTACTGTATACGCCAAATAAGTATAGCGCGATCGGCTCGAAATTCTCGTTATTATTACTCCTTCATTTATTTAAAATTTAATTTTGAATAGCACGCTCGAGCAAAGCGACGCGTGTACCACCCACCATCAAGCCCTCGGGCGTATTGATAAATTCCATACATTGGGACCGGCAAGCGTGATTTTTGAAGTCATTTATAATAAAACAATTAATTACTTGCAAATTCTCTAAGTAACCGAATAAAAGAACTATAATGATTATATTTCTTATAATATGATATGTTACTGTTATTTATTTTAGCGATGTACGATTAACAGTAATAACAATACACAAGATTGAAGAACACGTTTAGAGGTTATTTTGCAATTATTTTCCATCGAGAAAATTTATCGAAAATGCGTTTTGAGTACATGGGTTACCTCAGAAATATGATCAAGATTGACATATATTTTTTTCACCGCAATAAAGTAGGTATAATTACTGTAACAACGGCTGAGAAATCGATCAAAAAACGTTAATTTGTCTGTTGTCATGCTGTTAAGGTCGTGGCGAAAACGTCATTAACGACGTCATGATTTTCGCCCACGCAGCGCTTACAACGACCCATGTCAAGAGGTGGGTCGAATAACTGTTCCACTTGACTTTACGATTGTGACGTCGGCAAGTAAGTAGAACGGGAAAAATCGCGGTCGTGAACGTGGTCGTTGAGTATCTAATGGAACGTAGCCACAACGACCACGTTTGGAACCGCGATTTTTCCCGTTCCACTTGCTTGCGGGCGTTACAATCATAAACTCTAGTGGAACGGATTATGGAGCGTTGATGTCATAAACGACGAAGTACATAAACGTCTTTGGTTGATTTGAAAAATCAGTCTTTTTCAATGTCAATCGATAGAGAAAATGCTCTGTGGTCAACGCCCACTTGGACCCACCTATTGACATTATTCGTTGTGAGTGCTGTGTGATCGAAAATAATGACGTTTTCGCCACGACGATAACGACCGTGGTCGCCATGTGGAGCGGCAGACTGAGCATTTCGGGTGTTGTGATATACTAAAGAAACGCGCCCTATATTATTAGACATTTTCATTAGCATAACGACGTATTGAAGGAGATCATCAGTTTTAGATATGGATTTAACACCCGATTTGATCAGAGAAGTAGTTGTTGGATTAACTAATTAGTTTTTATTTACTTTGCTCATATTCGAAATGAAAAGCAGAGTGTTAACCTCGGGTATAAGGCCTACTTAGGCACTCGAACTATTAGCGTCCTGGCTACGCTCGTGCGCCAAACCATCTCATTCCTAAATAAGTCCTTTCAACCTTCATGTAACAATCTAGTATTGTATTTCATAAAATTAATGAAGAGTCATAAACCTTGTCTTTTTTGTTATCAGTGTCTTCTTTTTCCTCTTTCACTTTTATTGCATCAACATCGATAATGATCGGTTTATCTGCATCAGTTTTATCTAAAAAAAAATGATAAAGAAAAAAGAAATGGTTACTTTAGTTTAGGGTTGTCATCCATCAAATGCATGTAAGGAATATAACAGCTCAGATATAGGCATTATTGTATATAATTATATATAGGAATATTTAAATTTGCCTTTTAAACTAATAAATTAACAACTTTATATTATAATTATTAATAAATAAATAACATTAGAAATCAATGTCATATGATCATACCTAAAAAAAGTTAACACATTTAATTTTGGCAGTATATTTAGATACGCATCAATTTTACTAAGTAATTCTATAAAAGCGGTCACTTTAAGCCCCCAGGATGATGATCTGCTGGTCATACTAACCTGACTTTTCGGTAGTATTCACATTTTCTGTTGGTGTTGGTTCATCCAATTCTTTGATATCTTCTTCGGTGCCACCTTCCAGTTTAATCACAACAGTGTCGAGCAATCTTATCAACTTATCAGATTTGTCCACATCCACTGTAACTTTATCCAACTCACCATTTTCCAGTAATTCCAAGAAGACATTTAAACGATTCTAAAAGAGGTTATGGACATTGTTAGTATATTATGTACTTGCTTGCATGTCTATCACCCGCTTTAAACTATAAGGCAATACATAACAGCTGTATTGTTGGTATACTCTTCCAGGTAATCTTTGGATACCGAGACCTCATTAAATGAGTTAGAAGAGCAAAAAAAGTATAATTGTATATAGTGTGACATCTCTTAAACTGTATTTTTAGTTGTAATTACAAGTTGGTATATTGTCTTAGTTACCTTTAATGCTACCAACTGCTCTTCTTTCCGTTTTACAGACTCCTCAGGATGATATTTGATCTTGAACCTAAACAAAAAGTTGGATAGGCTCGAAAAGAATTTTACACTATGGTATACAATTTGAATATTATATACATAATAATATAATATTCAATTTATATACCAATCAAAATAATTAATATACATTAAACATCAACTAAATATGGACCTTGATTCTATGACAAGATTTTTTAAATTGTTATTGAATATTTAAGTAAAAATATATATGGGAGAAAAGTGACTAAGTGCAAAAAGTTTTTAATTACAGTATTTGCTTTATGGTAGCATCAAATACTAGATGATTGATTCAGCACAGAAATAAAAATAGTCTACAAACTGGTAGTACATAATTATATATGAAATTTATATGTAATAAATACATAAAGAAAACCTTTTACTTCACCATTGGCAAACAGCTGATTTTCAGTTTACGCAAAACTAAAATAGCTTAGTATACTTAAATTTAATAAAGTCGTCATAATCTCACCTGTTCCACACGTGTGGAATCGTATAGCCCTACCCCTAACAATAACGAAACCTGTAGCATTGCGCGCTACTGGTCAACGCGATATAAACTAGCTAAACACAGCATTTAGTCATTTTATAAAGTTTGATTAAATTGTTCTCAACGACGTCCAGCAATTCCACACGAATACGCTGTAGACTGTAGGGAAAAAAGGTTACTGTTAAGATTTGGATAGCATCATTAAAAAATTCTAAGCATCACATCTTTATTATCCATTTATATGTACAACAATAGCCAGAGAAAAGTTAATGCTTAGAATTTTTTGACTACCAACAAACAGCAGTAGAACTGATTAATACAAATTAACTGATAGAACAAATTCTCAACATTTAGACATTATTCCTTGTTTTTTATGCCATATCAAACAAGATTAACTGTTTCATAATTCTTGGTAGATACAATTTATTATAGTAAATAAATGAAAGAGAGATTTTAAAATATCTTACCATTCTTCATCTTTGTGAGCTACGAAAAACTCATTTAGTTGTTGTCTTCGGAATTCAAGTTTGTACTCATTGTACTTCTGAATAGCATCATCCACTGTGATGGAGTCATCTTGTGCAGCAAGGAATGCTTTGAATGACATCATTGTTGTTGGTCCGTCTGTTGCTCCCATGGGTAGTACGGCATCCCTATTATCATAATGGCTACACATATACCAAAAAATTGTGTTCACGAAAATAAATTTAAAAAATATTTTAAATGACTATATTAAGAACTAGTTTCTTTTTTATACCCGGTAAAAAAAGCAATGTTTATACAAACAAACTTTTGTACATGTATATTTTGTTACACTGTTTTGTCTTTTACTCATTTATTGTATTAAAATAAATGTTGTTTGATCAGACTTTCACAACTTTTATAATACAAATTTGAAAAGAAAAATAAGTCGTAAGGTTGAACTTTCATGAAAATAAAGATTTGAAAAAGACCTTAAATTCAAAATCAATTTCATCAGCAATTTTCTACCTCTGTTAAACAAGACTCTGATTCAAACTTCCTTATGGGCCCAAGATCATAAGTAAATAGAATGCTAACTTTAGCCTATTCAGATATATCTAAATAAACCTAATCAGTATATTTGGATATATCTGAATATATCAATTGGAATCAAAAAATCATTTGGATATATCAATGAAATAGTAAAAATTTAATTCCTTCTATTACTTTGTTCCTATAGCATATCAGTAACTAAATAAAGCCAATTTTGTTATATATTATAAATAATCATTAAATAATTAAAGTCCATTAATCAACTCGGTTTGGTAAACCTAATCAACCTGGTGTAACTTGAATAAAACTGAGTTAAAATCTCTGCTCAACTCTGATTCTCGGACACAGCAGTTACTCTAACAGTAAACAAATTAAACCATCTTGTTCAAGAATCATACGTCTTATGCTGGGCCACACCTATGTTAATGTTAAAGACTGTTGTCAAATGGGTATTATTTAAAATGTTAAAAAGTAATGCCATTAGTGCATAGCCACATTACTCTATAAATTGTTTTTCCTTAGAAGATCATTTTCGTTCACTACTAACAGGATTTTTGCAATGAATTACAATATTTAATGATGTTTAATGGTAGGAACATACTGAGCCCACGTACACAACGTATGCCACGCATTATGACATCTAGACTCTTGAATTTGTATGAAAACCGTTCAATTAGAAACATACTTGTCATACGCAACACTATCACACGCGTCTCATGCAACGTTAGATCTATCAATCCAGATCGGCGTGGGATGGTGGAGGGGATAAATAAGCGATCCCACGCGTAAGACTAAGACCAGTGTGTTTCTGGAACTTACGTTCGCAGCACGTCGGTCTTGAATAGACGTTGATTGGTACGCTTTTCGAAAACGGGAGCCGAACAATTGATTGATTTAGTTAGGCGATATGAAGCCAATTATAATATTAAATGCATTGAATATCGCGATGTTACATTACGCAATGTATTGTTCTTTCGATGCGTAAATATTAATTTATAAATAACAAACGTAATAAATCGTCATCAAATTCACTCTCAGAATCGGAAAACTTTGTACACAACTGCACCTGAAGAAATGACTTATGAGTCTGACGTCAATTTGCGTTGTGTACGCGGGACAAGTGTGCATACCAACTCTCCCACATTGCATCGCATATGTAGCGTACGTGGGATCAGTTTGTTATTACCTTAAATGTCTTAGACAACATAAACCACATCTATAGTTAGATATTACAGTAGAATTTTTTTTACATTAATAATCTAAAGATACAATTTAACTAAAATTTCATCAAAATTATATCTTGTAAGAAAAAACGAGGTATATAATATACCTAGTCTTGCCATAAATATTGTAAAAAAGAAACTTTTTTTTCTTTTGTAAATAAAATTTACAAGTTTTACAGTGTGTTAGTTTAATACATAAATATAAAACAATTTAAAATATGAAAAGGTTATTCGAAGTGGTCTCCATTGGCTGCAATACAGTCCTTTATACGTTGAGGCCAGCTATCAATAGAAGCACGCACTATTTCCATTGGAAAATTCTTGACCGTTGAGGCCAGTTATCAATAGAAGCACGCACTATTTCCATTGGAAAATTCTTGACCGTATGGAGTGTTTTAGGGACTCCAATTTATCATGGCGTTTAGAGCATGCCGTACTCTCAAAAACTGACCATAATCGTAATCCATAATCCAGTGGATTAAGATCGGGACTAGACGACGGCCAGTCTTCATCTCTAATGAAGTTCGAAACATTCGTTTCCAACCAAGACTGCCTGGACCGAGCTTTATGACCCGGCACCGAGTCTTGCTGGAAGGACCATTCTTGGTTATTGAACATGGTGTTGTTAAGGGGATTAACTAACTTCTCAAGAATGGTATCTTGATACACTTGTGCCGATGTATTGATACCTTTTTCACAAAAATATGGCTCAGTCACTCCTTTATAGCTAACACCCCACCAAACCACGATTGAAGACGGATAAAATACCCACGTTGCACTCTGTCGATTAATTGAGAAGCTACCTTAGAGCTTTGAGCATAAATATGGTCATTTTGTTTGTTAAAATGTTGCTCAATTGTAAAATTTTTCTCATCTGTAAACAATTTTTTTCTGTGATCTCCCTTTGCGTACCCGCTGCTTCAGTGGTTGTTTCGATTTTACCACCCTATTCTCTTTTAAATTATGAGTTAAGAAATGACCAGTGCGTCACTTATAGGCTGCAAGTCCTAAGTCATCTTTTAAAATATGCGACATGGTTCTAGGTGATATCTTCATCTCTCGAGATAAAATCTTTTGCTTTCGGACAGGATTTCTTCGAATTCTTTCCCTTCGTCCTTTGACCACCTTTTTCGTAGGAACACTACGTGGACATCCAGACCTTTTTCTGTCACAAACAGAGAAGGTCTCATTGTACCTATTAATAACCCGGTACACAAACATTTGACTAATACCAAAGGTATGGAGAGTTTTAAAAATTGCATTTGGCTCCCTACCTAGTTTGTGTAATGCGATCACAGCGATTATGTTCTCTTTATCGCCCCACTCCATTTTAATGTCGCAAAATGTTGTATTGTATGTATTGGCGCCAAAATGAGAAAAGATAATGAACAATCATATAAAAATGACAGATTCCTAATTCAAATGTAATATTTTGTTTCTTTTTAATTGTAACAGTATTTATGGCCAGACTAAGTATACATACATTATCTCTCAATAATTAACATCATTAACAATATTGCATCTAAAATAATGGATTAAACCCATTGCCATATCTGCATGAAACGGCTTCTATCTGTAACACTATAAACACTATCGCAGATGAAGCTGCAGCTTTATAATTAAGCACTAGGGTTCGCCCACAACTTCATCCACATTGGATGGGTAGCTCAAGATCTCAGTTGTTTTACACAGAGAATTTGGATCAGTGAAAATATTGCATCAAAACTAGAATTTTGACCTGGCCACTTCAAACTGCTCCTAAAAAAGTGTAGTCTTTTGTTTTTATATTTTTTGTGTTTGTCTGTTTGTTCCAGATTCACGTAAAACCTACTGGGCCGATTTTGATGCAGTTTTCGCTAAGCGATAAAAAATTCTAAAATCTGTGTTACTATTTATCCTGGAAATGTCGCGGGATTTTTTTCTGGGAATGGTTCAAAATGACCAAATTGAAGAAAAAAATTGAATTCCAGTGCGATTTTTTCACTGATCTATAGCATTTTTAAATAATAAAATGTGTGATACTTGTCATCCCGGGAATCCCGCGGAAGCTTTTCCGGAAGTGGCTTGAAGTTGTTCGGGTGCATAAAAACTAGCCTATTCGGACAGTTTTCACTAAAACAATAGCTTACAAACTTTTTTAAATACTGCGGTAATTTTGTGTTGCGTAAATACCATGCAAATTTTCCTGGGAGTGGTATAAATTAGTTAGATCGCATAAATATTAGCTGATTTCAATATGATTTCATTAGAACAGGTTAATTTTTTTCAAGTGATACAATACTTTTTGGTCCGAGAATCCCATGAGAATTTTCCCAGAAGTGTTTTAAAGTGGGTATTATAGATAAAAATTTGTTGATTCAGATCAGATTGATACTGAAAGAATAAAATATGGGACTATTATATTACCAGGGATTACCTAACTCACAACCATGTGGTATTAGGACGTGCTTGATATGATAATTTCTATATTTATTAGACATCTTTATAGAACAGATTTAGTTATGTATGCCTTTAGTGACATTACTTTTCAGTTTTTTACAAGAATCTTTAGAATTCATTATTTTCATACTAAAAAGTCCTCTGCCTTGCTGAAACACCCTTCAATTTTAAATACTGGCAAAATAACTGTAGTCTATGTTACCCGCCAAACATGGACGAAGTTATGGGAAAACCCTAGTATGTACATGTGCCAATTCAAACTGAGATTTCTAATTTAATTAGTTGGAAAAAATTATAAGCACTCTTGAGCCATCACTAGATTTAATCTATCAGTAAATCAATTTTTACTACTATATATGTCTAAATATCTCTATGGCAATTAATACAATCTTACCTGGCTGGCACAGGGGGCATTGGTTGCCCATATCCCTGGTGTGCTGGATGTGGTCCAAAATGGTCATGAGCCCAACCATATGACCCATAAGAGTCATGTGGCATTGCCCCATATCTTCTGTCTTCTAAAGGCCAGTCAGGCCTGATCCGTTTGCTTGGAGGACCTTCGCCTCTTACGGGTGAATAACCTCGACTTGCACCTGCCCCACCTCTGTATTCCCTGTAGTCTGGACCAGAACGACCTCCACGAGATCTACTAGCCAAAATCATAGAACAAGACCCTTAAATGGTTAGCTATTATGCAGTCTACTACTTGATCTCTATACTTATCACTAGAAATTATATTAGATATCTACTTCTATTACACTATGCTACCATTATTTTTCTATTGTTCTGCACGAAATGGAAACATCTACCAACAGAAATCAAATAACTTAGGAAAACAATGAACAATTTATACACTTCATCTACACAAAATAATTATTTCTATAAATTTAAAATACCTCACACTAAAGGCAAATGTACGTTTTATAGGTTTGGGATTTGGAGTAGGGATTTTATGAGGTTCATTCTGAGAGTGAGATCTGAAATATAAAGTTTTATAGAAAAATTACTACAACTAATATAAAAAATAATAAGTAGCAACTAGGGGTTACTTAAGTCTCACACCTTTCAGGCCAGTCTTCACGACCCCGACTTCGTTCTTCGCGTCTATCGCTGCCTCGATAGCTGCTTCCTTCAGCGGTGCCTCTTTCACCCCGGAACTTGTCGCGTCTTTTGCGGTCATATTCATCATCGCTATCAGCCATATCAGCAGTTAAGGTTTTTAATCTACTTCAGCTATTATTCCAAATTTCAGAAGTGGGGCAAAATTAGAAAATTCACTATGACAACGTAACCAAAAAAAGTTTTTTTTTTAATTAATGGCTTGGCAACTAGGCCTTTAAGTCAGGTCTTAATTATTATTAATGTATGTATACAGTAAATAATAGGTTGGGAAAAAATTCTTTTCGCATATAGTATGTATGAACTTGTAATAAGATCTCTTTGGCTATCCTCCTGACGCCTAATTTTTTCAACGCTTTCGAAAACTAAGCGCTCAAAGTACTTTTTTAAGGTTACAATGGCGCTTAATACCCAAGACTTTGAACTTTAAAAATTGTATCTTACTGTAATTTCACAGGTATGATATTTTTTTTCTTGTATCAGGTGAACGAGGAGAAGGAAAAAAAGGACAAACATAAGTTACCTTTTGGTAGGCTTTTGGGTCAAAAGCACTAAACGTAAAAACAACAAACATTTACATTTACAACAATTTGTTCCAATTACTTTAAAAAAAACAAAAATTAAATTTAACTTAAAAACTAATTTAATAACCTTAATAAACAAAAAAATCTTTAAAATTAATAGAAACATTTATTTTATTATTAGTTATTTAAAACATTTGAAACAATCATGATAGTCCTTATTAACCCAAAGGTCTATTAAAAGGCCTCAAATTTAGAATTAAGATAATTTTCACTATATCTCATATCCATATAAAGTTTTGATTTAAACAGCAAATATAGTATATAAACTCCTATTTTTGATAAGCATATCAACACAAATCGTAAAGATTTCAAGAATAAATTACGATTTATTTTCACACTCGACGATCTTGTTCTATGTTAAGTCAAGAAAGACAAATTTCTTTTGTTTTTGTTGGCACTGTTGCTTGGTCGTAGACAAATAAAAACCTCGAACATACGTTCGGAGACATCACTTTATAAAAAGGTGGTAAATTTGAATTAGTAGCAATGGCTAAAGTTGGGGTACTTAGAATAGTACCCTGGGCGTTTATTTGACGAAATTGGATTTGTGGTTGGGCTTTATTCACTATTTCATTGAAGTACTTTTTTAAGGACCGTGGGCGCTAGAAGGCTACACCATTTGTATCTGGCTGGTTTTGGTATCATTAAAAAGTTTTCATTTTAAAGAACACAATTCCAAATTCAAATTAGGAAAATGTGTGATTTTCATTTGTTTTTCTTATTGTTAAAATGAGTGAATCTAATGAAGAAATTCGATACATTTTAAAATTTTACTACAAAAAAGGCAAAAATGCAACACAAACCGCGAAAAAAAATTGTGATGTTTATAGCCCTAATGCAGTAACTGTGGGAGTAGCGCAAATTTGGTTTAAGCGTTTTCAATCCGAAAATTTTGATATCAAAGATGCACGTCGCTCTGGTCGCCCTGTTACGGACAAAATTGATGCCATTTTTGAAAAAGTGGAGCAAGATTAGTAGTTACGATGTAGCTGGAGAACTGGTAATTGACCACAAAACGATTTTGGCGCATTTGAAAAAAGTTGGGTACACAAAAAAGCTCGATATTTGGGTGCCTCATGAGCTCACTGAAAGAAACTTAATGAACAGTGTACTCATTTGTGATTCTTTATTACGACGTAATGAAATCGAACCATTTTTGAAGAAACTGATAACTGGTGATGAAAAATGGATCAGGTACAACAAGAACGTGCGAAAAAGAACGTGGTCAAAAGCCAGTCAGGCTTCACAGACTGTGGCGAAACCCGGGTTAACTCGCAACAAGGTGATGCTGTGTGTATGGTGGGATTGGAAGGGCATTATTCATTATGAGCTGTTACCGTTACCGCCAGGCAGGACCATCGATTCTGAACTGTACTGCGAACAACTGATGAGATTAAAGCAAAAAGTTGAGAGAAAGCGGCCGGAATTAATCAACAAAAGGGGTGTGGTTTTTCACCATGATAGCGCTAGACCTCACACATGTTTAGCCACTCAGCAAAAATTACGAGAGTTTGGCTGGGAGGTGTTAATGCATCCGCCGTATAGTCCTGACCTTGCACCTTTAGATTTTCACCTGTTTCGGTCTCTGCAGAATTCCTTAGGCAGTGTCAGGTTAACATCACGAGAGGACTGCCAAAACCACTTGTCGCAGTTTTTTGATCAGAAACCCCAAAATTTTTATAGCAATGGGATCACGTCTCTACTTACAAGGTGGCAAAAATTTATCCAACAAAATGGCACCTACATACTTTAGTCAAATGTAAATAAACTTTATAAAAAAACCTTTTGAATTTTTACATAAAATGCGAAGAAACTTTTTCCCCAACCTAATAGATCAGTTAATTTCACTTTTTTGTTTGTTTCATATTAAATTTTACCGATAGTGTTTTTGACATATCGGGTGTCCCAGAAAGAATGGATAATAGTAGAGAACACCTTATAGTAGAGCTATTGGGGACTCAAAATTAAAAATAAAATAAATGTTTCTTAGGTAGTACCCAAATTACGTATTTAAAAAAAAGTTGCTATTTTCCATACTGCTGTGCGTTTCTGGAATATACAACAGCTACAAATAAATGAAATCCATAGGATTTTTCGTGTTATAATCTACATGGACTATACTAAGGAATATGCAGGAAATCGTATGAGTAGCTAGTGTAATTTTTTATAAAAGTTAATTTGAACTTAAATTTTAATCATGAAATTTGGTATTTATCTTTAGTTTTAAAGTTTAAGCGCGTACTTGATGAAAAAAAGATGTATGAAAGCCTAAGTGGCCAACTATTTAAAAAATATGCGCGTTTAATACAGATTTTAAAATGGTATATTATATACTTTTATCTAACGTAAATATGAAGTTATTGCTATTAATATGCAGAAAGAGTAAATTAGACTAAAACACAAATTTTTAAAAATCATTAATTTCTTGTCTTAACTGACATGGTAGTTGAAAGTCTTGTGACCTTGCGGATTTGCTACCTGAGCATGCTCTGTGTAACCCACCTATTGTTAATGCGAGACAAGGAGAGTTTAGCAGAGCAGTTTTTTTTTCAGGCGGGGGAAATGCATTTCGCACATACCGGGTCCTTTGCTAGGGTAATCCCTAGCAAAGGACCCGGTATGTGGTATGAGCCTCCATGATCGACAACGGTCTAATGACCGTTGTCGATCATGGAGGCTTTCCACTGAGGCAATCCAAACAATAATCGACCGGCTTGTGAGGGGACTCGAACCCATGGACAAATGCCCATGAGCTAATACCCCACTAAAACCACCCTCCACCATGTGCCCCACGCTTATGGTAGGAAAGGCATGAGACTTAGAACGTAGTTACGCCTACGCAAATCCTAGCGCAAAAGTGCTTGAGAATGCCCCGGGAGAGGCAAACCCACTTCGTCAACAGGGGTGAAGACTCCTCTGCTCCCTAAATGCTAGAGGGCCCCTGCAACGGTATTTCAGGGAGGGAGATCATGCGCATACCTGCGCCTCCGGGCTCTCGACTGACGTCGGTGCCAGCGAGACGCATGCGCATTTCCATCTCTCTCCCTATCTCGTGTCTCAAGTTCAAACCTCTGAGGTGCCCATGCTGCGCACTCGACTAGCGTGTGTAACGCCGTGTCTAGCGCGCCACATTGGCGGCATTGAGGTGAAGGCAAGCAGCCCGCAATCTGACACAGATACTTATCGAAGCAACCGTGGCCGGTAAGTATCTATGTCATTCTGAAGGTCAGGGTCCCGCGTTTCCGCGAGAACCATCGCAACAGCTGCGGTCGAACCGCTTCCACCGTGTTAATGCCAGCAACAGGGTTTTCCAACTCTACTGACCAAGATTGGATCATGGCCGCGGTTTCCCGCGTCCTGATCACCTGGAGTTCGGCCTGGCCATAGACCAGGCCACGGGCGAGGGCATCCTGTCGGGAGCGCCGAACTTTGGCAATCATGTCCGCCTGGAGAGGCCAGGTCGGAGCACCCGCCAAGAGTGTCGACGCCATCCACGACACTGTACGGTATCCTCGGATGGTCCTCACCGCCAGGACCCGTTGTGCGCGGCACAACAAGGTCCTATTGTGGCGGTGAAGTGCAGTGGACCATACGGGTGCACCGTACAGGGCCATACTCCTAAGGATGCCCATGTTTCCTATTCGTCGTCCCCGGTCCCCCCACGTTGGGAAGAAGCCGCCTGCGGACCTCAAGAGCTTGGGAACTAGCTGCTCAAAGTGCACTTTAAACAGCCATTTCCCATCGAGAATGAGCCCCAGATATTTCATCTGGGGACCTACGCGAATATTCACCCCTTGGACTGTGACGGACAAGTCCGCGGGGGGATTACAAAACCGCCTATGGAACATGATGGCCTCCGTTTTCGCAGGGGACACCTTCAAGCCCAGCCTACCTATTCTTCGGACCACGATCGCCAACCCGGCGTTGGCGAGGTCCACGGATTCCGCGAATGACGCAGCGCGTGCCGTGAGTAGGGTGTCATCCGCAAAGCAAATTAGCCCTATCTTCCTACTGATATTATACTTACGACGGCCAACCGGTTGCCGATCGACTTAAAAAGACCGAAAGATCTGCGCAGTAACAGGAAATTGAAAACATTCCTAAATCTATAAGTTGTAATAGCGATATTTTAATTTTTTTTCGGATTCATTTGTTCTAAGCTTAACCTTTTTTTTGAAACGTCGCACTGCTATAATCTCATATATAGATGACAATTTTGTATATAGTTCGTTATTAGAAATATTCGTAGGAACAAATCGAATAATTCCTGTTTTTTCAATTTGTGCTGCTGGGATGTAAGCCTTCAAATTGTGCTTGTCTAAAAAGGTTGCATTCATTAAAAAATTGTTTGCAGTATTATACTGTCTGAAGATGACTGCTATTTTATTTGCATTTACTCTACGTAACGCCACTACACCTTTAATGTCTATGGAAAATATATGGTTTAAATATACTGAATTTTTATTACCCAATTTGTCTTTTCTATTTATGTCCTCTACATACACTTTATTGAGCATTGGACGAATGTTCCGGATATAGGCTTACGTAATTCGATTTAAAATACGGTAAAAAACCACTGTCTGCAGAAGGAACACTAATATTGTCATTTACGTGAGATACGCGTTTGAAGGGTTTTTTACAAGGAGGCTCCTGGGCTGGGGGATTAGTCCCCCGCCCTCACTATCACACACATTTAAACCTTATCACTGTGTTTAATTTCTACTACTGCAATTAATCGTGTTTTACTATATTAGTTAATAAATTTTGAATTAGGTATTTAGAAATGCGCGTCCTTTCGGTTTGGAATTCCCGCCAAAAAAGGTAATAAAAAAGTTTTTTATGTTTACGGCTTGGCAACTACGCCTTTAAGCCAGGCGCAGTTGTATTGTAGGCTACAATCAAAGCCATCCAACGGAGTTCTTGTGAAAACTCGAAAGGCCACATTTGGCTATACAGGTCACATTTCTCACAAAAACACATAATTACTACTCAAAAACTATCAATATCCTATAACTATTGTTCATTTTAGAGTAATATTACACATTTTTAGAAAATAAAACTGCACAGCACAACGTCCCTTATCAGTTCCCGCCAAAAACTCCCAACCAAAACGTAAAAACCACAGAGCATAGATAATACACTATGGCTACGTCCTAAACGACACTCACAACGACCACGATGTTTCATTTTTCCCGTTCCACTTCCTTGCCACAATCGTAAACTCGAGCGGAACGGTTATTCGACACACCTCTTGACAGGGATTGTTGTGAGCGAAAATCATGACGTCATTAGTGACGTTTCGCCACAACCATAACGACCGCGACCGCCAAGTGGAATGGCAGACGGTGCATTTTGGGCGTTGTGAAACACGAAAGGAACGCGCCATAAATATAAAACCACATTAATATAGGCTACGTTCCATTAGATTAGAGACTCACAACGATCACGTTCACAACCGCGATTTATCCCGTTCCACTTGCTTGCCGGCGTTACAATCGTAAACCCAAGTGGAACGGCTATTCGACCCAGTTATTGACAAGGGTCGCTGTGAGTTGTGTGATCGAAAATGAAGACGTCATTAGTGACGTTTTCGTCAGTACCACAACGGCCGCGGTCGCCCTGTGGAACGGGTAACTGAGCATTTTGGGCGTTGTGAGCTACTGATGGAATGCCCTGTCAGAGTTTCGTTGTATTAACATTCTTAAGTGTCAAACCGGGCTTCTTATTTTGCAATTATTATAATCACGTTATAAAAATAGGTTATAACCTCCTAGTGCCCTCCTTCCTTCAAAAAGTACTTCAATAAAATAGTGATTACAGCCCAGCACCAAATCCAATTCCATCAAATAAACGCCCAGGTACTATATTAAATACCCAAACTTCATACATTGCTGCTAGTTTCAATTTATCGCCTTTCTTTAGAGTAGTACATCCAAACACATGTTCGAAGTTTTTATTTCTGTGACCAAGCAATAGTGGCAACCAAAACAAAATAAATTTGTCTTTCTTGATTTAGCATCGAACAAGATCGTCGAGTGGAAAATTAAGCTTCATTTATTAATGAAATCTTTACGATTTGTGTTGATATGCATATCAAAAATAGGTGCTTACATACTATATTTGCTGTTTACTTCAAAACTTAATATCGATCTGAGATATAGTGAAAACTATCATAATTAATAAGACCTTTTAATAGCCTTTTTTTCTAGACTTTTTTAAACCTTTGGGTTAATAAGGACTGTCATGATTGTTTCGAATGTTTTAAATAAATAATAATTAAATAAATATTTCTATTAATTTTAAAGGATTTTTTGTTTATTGAGGTTATTAAATTGGCCTTTAACTTTAATTTCATTTATAATATTTATGAAGGTAGTTGAAAAAAAAATTGTGTTGTAAAAGTTTCTTGTTTTAAGTCTAAGTACTTTTGACCCAGAGGACAAAAGTTAATCTATTTTTGGTCTTTTTTACTTCTACTCGTTCACCTGATAAAAGAAAAAAAATATCATACATGTGCGATTACTGTTAGGTACAATTTTTAGAGTTCAGTCTTGGGTTTTCGCCATTGATACCTTTTTTAAGGACTTTGGGCGTTTACTTCACTAAAGCGTTGCTTAACCTGGGCGTCAGGAGGATAAATAGAGATTATTACAAAACGTACTTTATTAATTATCATCGTGATTTTAGGTATTTTTGACTCCAGTATTAGGTGTTAATATTATTAATTGTTGGTAGCCCTGCGTGTCAAGTTATCGTGAACGGTGAAAATACTACACTTAGATGTAAGGTAAAGTGGCTCTTGAGTTTTAATTGGCTAAAAAGAGCGTCTAAAGCACCAAAAGTCGATTATTCTTTGGCGGGAACTATGAGAGTAGTAAGTAATAACATCTATAATATTATAAAATTCTAAACATGCCGTGTTTGTACATTGAAGCTATTTAAAAAAAACAACTGGAATAGACTATAATCGATGGAGTACAAGATGCATTTTTTTAGATTTCTTGTCCCTTTGTTCGGGACTCACGTAAAAACTACGGGGCCGATTTCGAAGCGGTTTTCGCTGATCGACAGCAAATTCTTAGACAAAATCTACGCTACTTTTTGTCCCGGGAATCCCGCGGGAATTTCAAGTCAAGCGTGGACGAGGTCGCGGGCATATCCTCGTGTTTATATATAGTTTATTTGCTAGACAATACCTTAAATGCTATTCCAGCTTCATTACAACATTATTAATGCAAAATATCGTAAGAATTGGTACAATATTTTATTTTTTATTGCAAAGCTGCCAACAAGCAAACGGCCCAGCTCATCGAAAGTGGTTATCAACGCTTCTAGACGTTTGCAACACCAGGGGCGAGGCTAACGCGCTACCAGCCTTTAGGATGGGATGGGGAATGAGATGGAGGGATCAGCCGCGAGGATTAGGATAGAGGGGGTGGGATGTGAGATTGGAGTGGGGGACAGGATAGGGAAAAATTGGATAAGGGGAGGCCGAATTAGGCCATCGGATCTCTCACTCAGCGCACGCAACACGCATTAGCTCAAGGCTAATAGTTTCACGCCGATATTCTGTGAGAGCGTGGTATCACACCGATTCAGCTGGCCCAAAGAGCTGTAATCAAGATAACGATTCCAGCATGGCTCAAACACAATACAAACATGTACATGTCAAACACAAACTACAGTTACAATTTGTGAAGAAATGTGCAAAAAGCGTTTTATTGTACTCGTCCATATAAAATAAAAAATAGTAAAGCATTCATAGTGTATGATAAACTTACCTTTACTTATAACAATTTTTGTCCTATGAAGTAGCAAAGTTAGAATTTTGACATTTAATTTTTTATTTTATTATTAACCTTTTTTAATCATGAGTACATCGGTAATGCGAAGTTTTATCTTACACATCAGAAATCGTAAACACAAAAAGGCTAAAATAAAAGCTATACTTATATAAAAATAATTTCATTTTTATTAAGAGTCAAGAATTGTTAGGGCAGTTCAATTCGTCGCTTGAATCGCCACAGTTGTCACGTCCATCGCATAGAACTGCTTTTGATACGCATCTTTGATTTTTACATCGGATTTCATGGGCACCACAAGTACCGCAGCCCTGAGGTTCGTCACTGCCATCAGAGCAATCTGTTAAACCATCGCAAAACCTAGAAAACGGGATGCAACGCTCGTCTTTACAAGTGAATTGGTCCTTTGGGCACTCTGTGAACAAAGAGTTCCGATTGAACTTGATTAATAATATAAATAAACTTTTAAACTGTATCTTTGGTACGCATATAAATGTAACACATATAGTATCTATATTTTGTATGTTAGTTGGTGTCATTGTAGGTAGGTATATGTCCTTCTGCGAGCGTGTTATGCTTGCGAAGGAGGAGGCGGAGCGAGAGCGTGAGCGGACGTCCTTGCTCCGCTCCCGCCAAAGGAGGACGCGCCGACGCCGGAGGGTGAATTTCAACCTTCGGCCACCGTAAACGGACGGGGCGGGTGGGGCCCCTTGGGGTATAGGGGTTCTCACTCACCCGCATATGCCGTCGATATGAGAGCGCGAGTGTCCCGCGCGCGCTCATCTCTCCTCCCGTGGGGTGCGTTACAGACCGCCCCACGCCAAATAGAGCATAACCATGCCGGGGGATGAGTCCCCCGGCAGTGGAAGAAGCCTCGCGAGGGGGGCCCACGCCTGCCAGGGCTGCGGAGAGGCTAGGTCATATACCCGTAGACCTGGCATAAGGCGAAGGACGGAACACCCCAGGGGTTTAGTGGGTATCTCTAACCGGGGGTGGCAATAGCATGGCACCAGTTCTGACTGGGTATGCTGGTGCCACCTCCGATCCGGCGAACCCCACACACAGGTCGCGAATTAACCCCCCAAGGTTCTGCCCTTTGTTACGGCTTATGGTCCTCAAGCGGATTTCCCCTGGCTAAAAAAAAGGTAGTTATATGTAGTTGCGATGGTTGCGTTGTGAAATTTTAGAAATATGTGAGTTTGAACAGTAATCTAATTCACGACTTTATTTTTCCTTCACGGCCTTGTTATTGAGCATTATCATCAAGTTTGGTATTATTGAAAAGTCAATGAGGTGTTTTGATTGCCCTTTGTAGAGGTTTATGACCTTATGACCCCGCGGGCCAAGCGTATCAAGAGTAAATGACACAAAGAAGTAACACTTATTAAGGGTTAGATATTTGTGCGGCTTGTGTGATTCGGCTGTTTCTCCGGCTGACCTGGCTGATCAAACCGTATTTGGTAAATGAGATATGGTCAACGTGTTTCCGGACGTAGCATCTTATACCAGAGGCTTGTCATACCGCCTGGCAATTAGAGTTATTCTGTCAAGACACCTACCATCATTACGAGAAATACCGTTTATATATATTATCTATGGGCAATACCGTTCGGCTCCAATAGCCACGTTATACTTCTCCTTTTCTAAATATCGTTTTGCGTAGGAATTTTCAACATTTAAAGTAATCCACAAACAAATAGCCACCAGAAGAAACTTAGATGGTTTGAACAGAAGCCCTAGCCAAGTCCTAGTTCTTTGACTGACATAAAACGAGGAACTTCTTATGGTAGCTCGAGAAGGCACATGCCAGCAATCTTTTTTGCATAAAAACAATATTCTAATACTATTGTTCGTTTTTTAACGAATATTTATTGTGTATCTATAATATTATAAAATTCTAAGCATGCCGTGTCTGTACATTGAAGCTATAAAAAAAACAAATGGAATACACCATATAAACGATGGAGAACACGATACAATTTTTTTTAGATTTCTTGTCTCTTTGTTTCGGATTCACGTAAAAACTACTAGCCCGATCTCGATGCGGTTTTAGCTGATCAACAACAAATTCTTAGACTTAAAATCTGCACCACTTTTTATCCTGGGAATCTCGCGGGACTTTTTCTGGGAATGAATTAAAATGGCCAAATTAAAAAAAATATGTAATGAAAAGCGTGATATTTTTATCCCCAGGAATCCCGCAACAATTTTCCCGGGAGCGGTTTGTAGTTGTTCTGGTGCATAAAAATTAGCTTATTCCGACACAGTTTGCACTAAAACGATAGCTTACATTCTTTTTTAAATGCTGTGGTACTTTGTGTCCCGGGAATCCCGCGGGAATTTCAATCCCATATACTAGTTTTGAAATAAAGCTGCCCTACAAAACAACGCTCTTGAAGTTCCCGCGAAAAATGCCTTAGAATGTGTACCGCTCCATATTTCACGTGCGTCGTTTACTTATAAAGAGTTGATATTCCACCGATATTATTTTTTATTTAATTATTTCCATGAAGTTAACCATAACTTAAAACGTAATTACTGTTAACATTTTTAACATTTACAATAAAATGGGAAGCTGTTGTAGGAAGCCCCGTTAGGTCTGAGTGAGTACATTCATAACCCAGTTTCGTGGGTAACTGAACGGTATAGGTATATTTTTTATCTAGATTGTATGTCATAAAGAATAAATTATGTGATTTAAGTAATAGGTTTATACCGGCAGTACAGTTGACTTCGTCATACGCGTCCCAACAATCTACGGTACCATCGCACAGCTTGGAATTAGGGAAGCATGATATAGAATTTCCACAATGGAATTGTTCTGTCAGATCACATTCTGAAAACACAATACAATTAGATTTATAGTGGTTTCGTTCGTAAAAATATTAGTATTAGCATTAGAGTTACACTGATATCATCTGAGATCTTACATCACAATTTTAATGATCCTAAGATTGCCGTTAACCTGAGGGATAAATAATAGTCCAACAGACCAACTACTTGCATAATTGTTTTTGAGCAGGAATAACATCCACAGACATTGCAATAACTACCGTAACTATCGCGAGAATCAATCATACAATATTTTATTATCAGGAAAAGAAATAATCAGATTGTTCTTTATATTTTTTAAAATATATTTTAAGTAAACAGTTTGTGGATCCAGCCAGTGTTAAGTATTTATGAATATTTAAATTTTAGATTAACCTTCAACAAAATAGGCACCAGACCGTTTGCCTTACTTACTATGGGTTGTGACCCATATGACCCTCCCACCTCAGCCTCAACCAAATAGTAAGTCTTTTGACTGACGCCAAACAACGGAGTTCTTGTGGTTATGATGTTTATGTGTGGCTAGAAGTCACATTTTCCACATAAATACACATTTATTTAAAACTACCAATATCCAACACCTATTGTTCAGATTTATATATAAGTACTTATAATAATAGTCAAGTATATATAGTATAGTAGAATGGTCAAGTTTGTGCATAAATTTAAAAAAGATAAAAAATTTAGGGTGGATTATTTGGACCATTAGATTCCGAATGTTGTAAGTTTTAGAATTTTTGTCTGTCTGTCTGTTAGAGTATCATGTAAAAGCTACAGAACGGATTTAAATGAAACTTGATACAGAGTAAATTACATCATTTCTATGGGATAGACGGCTATAGTAAAAAAGTGGTGCTGCCATCGCGTCTTGTAAATATAAAACTGCAGAGTAAAATACCAACTTTCAAGTTTCCGCAACAACTCGCAATATGTTTTAAAATTGGAATGTTTTATGGAGGGCCGCCTTTATCCGGGAGTACAAGGAGTGCGTGGCTCATAGACGTAGGGGCGCAAGCGGATCACCTTATACATATCTACACATAGCATGCATAATTAGTTAGTTTTGAAAATTATCGAACATCATCTCAACTCGATCACTGAAAAAATTGTTAGTCGATTATTGAGATTCACGATCTATATCGTTTTACTACTATTTTTATTTTTTATCACTAGCAAAGGGGCAAGCACTGATCTTCGCACACCGGCGCCCAACATGGTAAAGCCAGCTTTGGTTCTATATTTAAAAAAATCTAGTCAAAATGTAGGTATATAGTATTTAATAGATAATTGTGGTCTCACCGCATTGCATTTCATCGGAAAAGTCGTAGCATTGTATCGAACCATCACATCGGGCTTCTGCAGAAACACATAGGCCATTGCGACATCTCCACTCGTCTGGTGTGCAAGTAGATGGACCCAACGAACGGCATACACGTACCCCTCGTTCTTTATCAACCAAATGACAAGCTTCGGTCTCAAAAGCACAAAGACCTCCACAACCTGTGTTAATGTATTAAATAATTATGAACATTTCAAAGGACCAATCCATGAATATTAAAAAGGTTCGGGTCACTGAACTGAAATTTGTTACATTGTGTTTTTAACAATGTAATATTTATTTCTGTTGTCAAACTCTTCCTGGAAGAAACTAAAGATAAAAATGAAAATAAATACACAAGTAAGAAAGCCTTGTCTCACTTTGACTCCTGTATAAAATTAATGTATGTTTTTTAAATGCACCGAATTATATAATTATAAACACATGCACACATAAATTTACTTAGGTTTTCGCAACTTCTATATTTGTATTTTAATAAGGTACATCGATCAATGCTACTTTTGTATTATTTTGATACTTTAAACACTTATCTTGACTTGTTATTAAATATGTTGCTTAAATCAAATAGCCTTTCATCCCTTGATGTAATATTTTTAGCTTACCGGTCGGATCGTCTTCATCTACCGAGCGTCGACAAATCGATTTTCCGGTGCTTTCATCTAACATACAAATATCACTTTTTTGGCACGAACAAAACTGTTGAGACTTGTCTGCATTATTCATTTCTTTTGTTTTTAATTCATCGCGGCCTTCTTTTGAAGCTCTTGGATATGTTTTGATATTCTTACGAATTTTGGATATGATGCTAGATGTGGCATTTCTTTTCTTATTGATCTCGGAAAACAATTCAGTCGTAGTAATATGAGATTCTGTTTTTGTCAGGATTAAAATATCAGTTGTAGCAAACGATGTCTCAGTATAATTAATATTTTCGATTGGCACTACTATTGTACTGCTATAATCTTTAACGGATTGTGTAAATTGAGGAGTTGTAAAATTGACCAAAACAAAACTAATTACTACAATTGCTATAATCATAACACTTATTGAGCAAGCTTGAATCTTTTTTCTTTTCTTCTTAGGGCTATCAGTTTGCGAAAAATTAATAAGACATCCTATACCCTTATAATTTTTCCTTAATATCTGATTCGATTCGTTGACCTGTATATCGTAGGATGTAAATTTTTGACAAAGCTCCAAATCAATCTGGTGGGATATTGTTGGGATACCTTTATTTATATTTGAATATAATGATTCATTCTGTGAGCTTCGTGGATCGAAACATATAGCCTCGATTTCACTTTTATTCGTTTCTGTTATGTCTTTCCTGTTGGGCGTAGAATGATCATTTGGTGTGAAGATGTTGTCATAAGATTTAACCTCATATTTTCTTATTTTGCCTCTACAAGTGAAACAATATTTTACAGATTCATTTTCATTGCATGGTGCTGTTAGTATTGTATTTCTCAGCTTGCTATTCGACCAAAGGTGTGAGCAATATAAAGAATTTAGATTTATAGAGTTATTAACGTTATTACTAGAGGTAGGAATGGAATCTTCTAAGCACTTTTCTGTTAGTTTCATTATAAACATTAAAATACTTTAACAGCATATTTTGTTTGAGTAATTTTATTACCTGAAACAAATCCGCTAGAGAATTTTTCGCGCAGTAATTAATAAATTATTTACTAAAGTAAATTACTTAAGTGAAATTGATACGTGTAATAATCATTCATTAAATGAGTAATTTAACCTTTCGCCTTTACTGGTAAATTGGGTTTGATACCATACAAGAACGTAAAAGGGGTGAAATTACATTCAAGGCTATTAATAACAACTTGACTCCACTGATCTAGTACAGGAGGTTACGAATTAATATTTAATTACGAATGCGCAATTTCTGAACTGTACTCAGTAAAATCGGCTGAATGCTTGTCATTCCACACCTAAGGATGGATTCCTTAGAAGTGGCCAATGTCTATTTTTTATCATTTGGCTTAAGAACCCTAAAAAGCAATAAATCAAAAATATGTCATCTCAAAAAAGTACAGAATGAACCTTGTTCAAACTAACTGTCGCATTTTTTTGTTATTGCCCGAGTTCAGCAGACAGAAAGACGGCCCACTTGATGGAAGGCGGCTACCGCCTATGGACATTTGTAACACCATAGGTGCTACCAATATGCTGCCGCTCTCTAAAGGGAGACTGGAATCTGGACACTAATGCCGGAACACAACTCAAGGTTGTTATGGCGGCATGCTTTAGACCAGGGGTGGTAGCTACCACCCCTGGATAGACGGGCAAATGCCATACCACGTGGCTGTGGGTTGGTTTGTCGCCGCTTACGACAGGCCACTCGGCCGCAGGAAATAGTATTCTTTCTCCATTCCTGCACGGATAAAACGCATATTTTTGAAAAAAAATTAAAATTATAGTTTCGCAGTTTTTAGAAAAATAACAGGATGGATAACATGGACAGCAGCACATTATGATATTATACGGTATCAGTTTTTATCAAAACGGTCACAGGACAGCAGGAAAAAAAAAATATTGGGCACCTAGAATATTTCGGTCAATCAGGACAGCAGATCGTAAAAAACTACCTATATTGGGCACCTAGAATATTTTAATTCAAGCGTTCACAGTCGAATCGATTTTGTTATTAAACATTCGTAATAATAATATACATGTAGGTATCTCTCTGAAGACCATGGGTCATAAAAATGGTCCGGAGCTTTGAAAGGCCTACGTGGGGCCGTTGGAAGGCCAACAGGTAGAGGCCCTTGACAAATTTAATGTAAATGTGGCGTTATTGTTGAGATTCGTAGTCGTAAAATACAAATTTGTCCGTCAGTCAATTTCAAATCTTCAAAAATGTATAAATGCGCGAGGGAGATAACGAACTCTCATTTAGGTAGCTCCTTAGCAGCTCAAGAACATCCCAGTCTGTTCGGGGCTTGGGAATCCCCATGTTCAAGGTACTAGGGCTACCCACTAAGGGCAATCAGTCAGTTCCCCACTAGCGTACTGGGCAAGCGCTAGTGCCACTAATTATTATTTTAAATTGGCTTAGCGGATTTCACATATCGCTAATATAGATGTCCGTATTTTCTCAAAAAGATTTCCTTCATCATCAGCACATGGGAATTGTAACAATATGCACATTAGGTAAAAAACCGTAAGCGATGCATGCTCTCTGACCAGGATTTCGCACCCATTACATTGGAACGAGACGCAAAAGCCTTAGCCACTAATATACTACCGTAAGATTTCCTTATATAGGTAGGTATACTTACTTATGCATAGATTTTTTATATTGTCAGTACAAAAATATAACTGTTATAACTTCACTCTGTTCAAACAGGGATATTCATACTAAGCCTGCTTTCAGGGGAAATTAAGAATAATTATTTAATCAAATCGTTATTTAGATGAGTTTATTAAAATCTATTCATTAAAGAAATTGTCTTTATTTACATTTAAGTTAAATCTTTTATGTTAACGAAATGGTGGAGAGAATCCAAATTTAGATATTTTCTCATATCTTTTGGGGAATTTATACAAAGTGAACTCAGCTGTAAGTTTAGGAATAAGTAGGTACATTTTCACTTTGGTGGTAGTACCTACTATTATGACGTTATAATAAAATAAACAAATATATAGATGTAAATAAAAAATCAAAATAATATTTATTAGAGCCGATTTTACAATCACCAGATAAAAGTTATTCTTTAGAATAAAACACAACATAGTGTAATTAAAAATTACAGTTGCACGAATAAAAAAAACAGTTGTGTTATTTCACTTTTGAATTCACTCAGGTTATAATTTAATCCACTGATAACTTTTATCCGATGATTGAAAAATCGGTTCATAGACAAGTACTGTCGGATGATCTGACAATAATAATTGTTATTTGCTTCATTTAAATCGTCTTTAATTTCTAGACATTTGTATTAACGAACTAACGATGATAATTATTGTTAACTATATTCTGTTAATGCAGCATGCACAGTAATTCGAAATGTCTTCATATTTATTTAATTTAATAATATGTACATATTTGTAGGCTATATTACAGTTGAAGATACACAATTTCGTATTTTGTAAATCTCTCATGTTTTATTCAACAGAAAGAAAACACGAACGAACCGACTAAATATAATAAAGAGAAACGTAAGAGTAGTTAAATAATTAATTTAACGCTATTATGCTGGAATAAATGTAATGTGTCTAGAGAGCCGAAACAAACTCCATTATGAGTCAAGAAAATTACATAAAAATAATAAATACATAATAATATAATTGTTATGCCTTTACGTTTTTTACGAGTGCATGTTTATAAATAATATAAATAAAATACAATATAAACTTTTTAATATTGGCGATGTTGCCGCCTAACAGCGATCTTGGGTTCATTTTAAATGTAAAAATGGACTGCGCCTCAGCTGATTGAAAAAATACCTTACTCTCAACGCCTTTCGTCGTTCGCTTTCGTCCGATCAGACCAAAAGAGTCAATGAAATAGATAAAAGAAATAAAGAACAAAGATTTCTTTAAAACTACAATAATATAGTCTATGTAACACAAAAATAAATGGAAAACATAATGGAAAATATACCTAAATATGACAAAAACAAGCAAATAAATCTAATACGAACACGACCGACGTTTGAGAGTAAGCCCTCAGGAACTGCCAAAGTTAGAAATATAAAATATCAAGTATTGTCTGTATATAACAAAATGCGTGCAGTGCTTTTTTTATTAAAATATTTTCTTTCATGTTAAAAATTAAAGGTTGAAAAATATCACTAAGTTGAGCATAAAACCAAAGATCACTTTTAATACATTTCAGAAATATTGTTTATGTTACCCACGAGTACCTATCTATTATAATCAAAAATGTGCTTAAGAATTCCTAACGGTTCGAAAAACTACCAGATAATACAATTTTAATCGCGTAAAATTTAAGTTGTACAATGTAAAAATGGTAGCTTACAGGTCAAGAGTAACTTCTAGGTCAAACAAAAAATTTCAATCTATTTTCTTTTTAGAGTCCTAATTTAACAAGATTTAAATGACTTACTTGGCGGTAAATACCCGTGATGTTTGTGGTACGGGGACCATTTTTCAAGATTATTTTTTAAAATAAACTACTCGCGGGAGCAGTTGCAAGGGGCACGTCGTTTGCTGTACAGCCGCGTGCCTTGTATCGGACCACCGTTGCCGGTGACAACGTTCAAACAACTTTACAACAACACTATAACCCCTAGGGTCTACCATTGTGGGAAAGGGATGAAATTATATAAGTTTAGCGATTAAATAAGAGAGAATAGGTAGGGGTAAGTGCCACACGGTATACCAGGCACCAAGGTCTGTGCTCACTGAACAGTGACGCGTGCAGCTGTTTTTTTGTTCGGAACCGAATTTACACCTGTGTCGTTGGGTTTGCATATTTTCAATGACTATAATGAAATTCTGAGATATTCTGCTTTGTTTTAACGTTAATCGTTTATAGTATGCATATAAGTATTAGATATTAGTTGTCGTATTTATTACACATAATCTCAGAGAACTGATTATTATTATATACGAGCTCCATAAAAGTAGTGAATTCTTTACAAAATAGCGGACTTATTCATATTGAGTTAGAGTATGTAGGTTTCTTTAAAAACCTTAAAGAAGCCTACAAACTTACTCTAACTCAATATGAGTAAGTCCGTATGTTTTTAATTCTACTACCCGTAAACTCTCCAAGTTTATTGCTCTTGTTGGTACCTGATTAATTATCTAAATTTTGCAATTAATGAAATTCAAACGAATATTGCAGTTTATAATCAAATGATCATTAAGTAAATCTGCTATAATGAAAATAGTGTACAAACTCGCCATTATTTCCAATTGCCACTGATGGTCGTCGACCGGTCATCACATGAGATGATTGCGCCAAGCAATTTCACAGTGATTGATATTATTCTCTTTTACAAGCTATCAACTCGTTAAGGCAATGGCGTTTCGAATTCGACTGCAGCTCGGTACCCTGGTTTGGTTGAGCAGTAATCCACTGATGTTGCGGCGGCGACGGCGGCTGGCGTGACACGGGTGCATGTGCAAAGTGCAGCATCTCGCGGATGCAGCAGCGGCCTTCGCTGCCTCGGCGCTGCCGTCTGCCGTGGAACCGTGGTAGCTGCGACACGCAACACGCAATGGAAGGCACAACTCTCACTGCGCGCGCCGCGTGTGGTTGTGGTCGCTCGCCCACCTCCTCGTCTCGTCACTCGCCACTTTGCCACTGTGACTTCAACGCACACTTCAGTTCAGTGTTTTGTCACAAAGCTATCCGTTTGCCCGTTTTTACACACACCGCGCAATTTCTCTCTTAAATTAATTAGTATGTGAATGCGACGTTTTTATTTGTTCAACACGAAAACGAGTGAAATGTTGTCCGCTCGTTGATCGAAGCGCGTTAACAACATCTAAAGACAGGCTACATGAATTGCTGACAATTTGTTTTCAGTTACGGTAAGTGCGAATTAATATTTTAATGTCTACTTAAGTAGAGTTCGACAATGCAATAATGCTAGACTACTTAGAGTACAAGCTGTATAATTATGCTGTATATGTATAAAAATATTTTTAATACAAATATTAAGTTTATTAGGAGGTAAACATAAATTTAATTGACTCACCATTCAAACTTCAGGGAAGTTAAACATTTTCTATGTGAAGTGTTATAATTTCCTATTATAACAATATAATTTGGTTTGTGTATTGAGAAAAACGTCTGTAGGTCAGCCTGTCAGATGTCCCACTTCACACAAGAACCGACATCAAGCTACCAGGTCGTGGACTGTTATTTTGTTATTCATTTTGAACATGACAGCTGATCTATTTTACCAGTGTTACGCGTACCTTAGCTATTTATCATTACTAATTTACATTATAATTACAAAAAAATTTATTTCTCAATTATTTTATATACCTACATTTACATAATGTACTTAATAATTATGGCAGGTAAAATACATAATACATTTATATAAATGGCTTGTATTGTCAATTTGGGTCATAAAAGGTTGCAAAAGAGTAAAATAAATATTTATTAGAGTTGCGGACAATTTGGTCAAGGAGCTAAAGTAAATGTCAAAGCCTATAAACAGGCATGATGGGCTAATATTTAGGCTTTGACACGCTATAACTATTTTAATCAAAAACAGCTACAGTGTAGGTGTAACTTTTTAAAATCAATTATGTATTAATGCAACTTTCACTGTCGACGAGCTTACCGTATCAGTCATAAACAAGTGATTACTTAACATCAACAATATACAGGTGAATTTCTCAATTGGGCCTTCAGGGCCAAATCCTTAACTATGCTAAATAGCGAAAAACAGTCTTTCTTTAGAATTTCGAGGCTGATTTTGATGAAAACCAAAGTGGTATCATTAGGTTTTGGAAAAATCAATTACCCTTGTCAGGAATACAATCGGCTGATTTTGAAAAAATAAACACACCCAGTATTATACCAAATCATAGAGTAGCTTGTAAGGGTACATTTCTGTGAAGGAATGTCAAACTGCAAACCAGGGGAAAGGGTTGATTTTGGACAAAATTTTATATTTTTCTATTTTAATACAGGTGGGTATTTTTTCAAAATCAGCCGATTGTATTCCTGACAAGGGTAATTGATTTTTCAGCAATCTAATTAAACCACCTTAATTTTCGTTAAAATCGGCCTCGAGACTCCTTTGAGTGTTTTTGTTTATTTCGTATAGTTTAGGATTTGGCCCTGAAGGCCTACATGAAAAATTCAACCTATATATATATCTATGTATATGTGTACACTTGGTTATATTCATTTATTGAACCTTATGTCAATAAGTACCTTATAATTAATGGTAGATGGTTTGATGTTGTTTATTACTAAAGGAACCCTATCCAACCTACCATCAGTCTGTTTTCGTAGACAACAAATAATGCGTTTAATTTAGGTACTATATATACTATACTATAAAATGGTCTATAATATGTGTAAAACCCAAATCCATATATATCCAAATATAGGAGTCTTTGGAACGCACTTAGATATTTCTAAGCAACTAAGTAGGTACAACACTTAGGTACTTTTAACTTTGTAATCCCCAAGTAATCGATTAATAGTCATAAAGTCATAAGCATAACCTTAAAGAAATATATCTGTTAATAAGGTTTTTAATGGGAGTTGTCCCAATGAATTATTTGAAATTCTGCATTAATAATTTCGCAAAATAAATTTCGGTTATATCGACCGCTATGTAGTATAAAAATATTTTAAGTTCTCCTTTTCAATGTTGAAACTTCATCGAAACTTTTGCTTGATAAAGGTGACAACACAGTTTTAGAGAAAACTTTCAGCCAGTGTGTGTGCACAGTGACAGTATTTTGTACAAATCTCTTATTTATCTTTACGTAGTATCAAAAATGTGAAATCTGTATGTTTCAACTTGCAGTCACGATTGCTATCTGCTGTATTTAAGAAAGTTGTGCGATATAGTTATTGTTTCTATTAGATGTTCATTGATTGAAAGCATTATATTCTTACATATCACTAGCTTTTTTACGCAATATAAATTAGCCTCTCATTGCTAAATTTGGGTGTTCCAATTGTTTAGGGGAAAGGACAGTGGCCGCCAAGCTTGTCTTAGACGAATTGGCGGGTATGACACGTTGGTTATCGCGATATACAGGTTTCATCACGATGTTTTCCTTCACCATCAGACTATCATTTCATTACTTAGTACGTAATGAATCATTAGAAAAATCTAATTACGAATCATAACTAAGGAGATTAATAGGTACATACGCATATATCTACTTAGGGAATAACGTACAATATCTATGACTATATTCAAAGAGGATTAAAAACTAATCCTATTAAAGTATCTAATCGTTATATGTTACAATGAAATATAGAATTTGTAATTTTCCTTTATATCTAAACTAGCGGTCCGCCCCGGCTTTGCACGGTTATCTAAAAAAAACTTTAAACTTTTGGGTTGAGTTTAATTACCTACTAAGCGAATTCAAAATATTTTTCCCTCCCGTACGGCCCGTACCTCAGTGACACCTACATCGCATAAGGTGCTGCCTAGCTAGCCCTGCAGGGTGAGCGGTGACCACGTAACTTTTTTTCTAATACTTACATTTTGTAAAGTCGTGATATCTTTCGAATGGAATGTCCAAATTGAATAATTCAAAAAGTTATATAAAGACATTGAAGCAGTCTTGAATATGAAGAATTTTTTTTGATAAAGATGAATACCAAGTTACAAATAAAGAGCGTTTTCTAGCGGCGGCATTTCAATTAAATTTTTTAAATAAAAGAACACTTATTGTGGCATAACTATAATAGTTAGACATATGCTGTCGCGACACTTTTTGTAAATAATGATGTGCTCTGCAAAGTCGTAGTATATTATTTTATTCCATCATCAATAGTTTTCGCAACGCACGCGATTTTAGGTAATTTTGCACATCTTGAGTTACACTACTGGAGTTTTAGTAAGAATTCCTAATTTTTTTGAAAATATAATATAGCCTATGTCAACCGGGGATAGTGTAGCTTGCCAACAGTTAAATAATTTTTCAAATCGGTTCAGTAGTTTCGGAGCCTATTCAATGCAAACAAACAAATATTTGCTCTTTATAATATTAGTATAGATATATAAGTATTTAAGCCTAAGGTATACAGAAAAGGTTTTGTATCGAAACGTAGAAACAACAAAATATTAAACTTAATATCATATATAAGCTACAGCGAAGGGCATATTATGATCAGTATGCCATGTTAGTATGGAAGACAGGTTTTTAAAACTATGTAAAATTTCGGAAAAATGTAGTTTTATATATGTGGTTACCAGAACTGACTTTGCTCATAATACTCTCTTATATAACAAGTTCAGTAATATAATATCAGTGATTCGTAAAATCGTGTCATCCGACGCCTGACTCCGACTGTAGCTACTTTCTTTATGGCAAGAAGAAGGAGGTTAACGGCGAATTTCGATGTGTTTGGAATTGCAAAGTATTGTGAACGGTGTTATTTGTACCTTCATCGCATATAAATATTACATTTCAATTCAATACGAACTAATAATTTGTGTTAAAAAACTAATCAATTCTCAATGTAAGGCACGCTGGTTATTCATAAAATTCGAAAAAAAAATGCCTAAATGGTAAAATGAATTAATAAATTGTCAAGTTTACGTAATATTTTTATATATTATACAGCATAATTTTTTTTAGTAAATCCAGTATTTAAATTAATTTCTTAACCGTCCCTCGAGGCTCTAGATAGAATACTGAGTCTAGGCCACCATCTCCCATACGCAAAGTCATTAGAAGGCTGGCAACATTATAGTTCAGAAGTAATACATTGTTATTATATTCGTGGTTGTGGAAAAAGACAAAAGTTATTAAAACGCTCTTTAAAATAGGTCCAACAGTTATTATGTTTATGATTTTGTTATAACAATGAACGTAAATTACAACAAATAAAGCGTAGTGAAAATATACCGATATCTCAATTTAATACAACACCATTACGGTTTTACAAAATAATTTAGCTTTGTAAAGTGCGTTTTGAGTTCCTATAAACTTATTCAATTACAAACAACTCTAAAGTCAAACTTAATTCGTATTTTTTTAAATCGGCAAATAAATATACACAGACAGATGTTAAATATTAAAGGATGACGTATGTATATATATTAATCAGGCTATGCGTTAACGACGTGATATTTAACGCTTTAAATAAGACGCAATCGGCCACAGTCTAAATCTTTACTAACACAGGTGCGGCCGCAGCATCAAACAAACTGAAACATAAACCAATATATTATATTTTATGTATAAATATAATACTTTCATGTTAAGGTCGGTTTGTTTTTGTAAAACGAAGGCAATAAGTTATCGAGACATTAAATGTTTTTACTTACGTCCTGGTAATGGTAAGGTTTTAAAAAAAATTAACGATCATTTAAGGTCCCGAATGACAAAAACCTTACGCAAACTCACAAGAAAATTTTCGTATGTAATAAAATTGTGAAGCGTGTCATTAACAATGTTATTATACGTCTGACCTTATTACATCAGACCTCTTACAGCTAAAAGAAAGTGTGAGGAGGCCATCGGATAATAAGCACACTAGTATTCATTAAACGAGGGTTGGTGTTTTAGATACCGGTGATGAAATTTAAAATCACTCGTACAGCAGATACCTCATCATAATTGCCTCATTATGATCAATAGACCGTCAAGTTAGTCTGCTAAAATATTTAAGCAAAAGCAATTTTTATTAACTACTAACAATAATTTTGATAATGTGCTGCTATTATTAGATAAACAATGCAGTAATTATATGTTAGCTTTTTAGACTTGGTCACATTACATAACAAAGAATTCTTTATTCTTTTGCTTTCAATACAGGTAACGTTGACCATATTCTTAAACCGTGGTTAGTGACTAATAATTAAAGAAGCCGGGTTAAACAATTTTACAACACATAACTTGATTTTGAAATAATCAAATTTGAAAATAAGAATTTTGATTCTGATGCTCGGGCTTCACCTACGATAATGTTATAGTTATTGACTAAGGCCAAATTCGTCTTATTTATAGCGTTAAAAATAACGCTTTAACGAATAGTTACATTAATGTATATACAAAAGTTATTTGTTAATATGTTACGTCATTAGCAATTAATAATAACATCGCATCGCGAATAACGCATTAACCCTTCGCTACATCTGCGTGAAATGGTTAATAACTATGACATTATCCTAGATGAAGCAGTAGCATTAAAAGCTACGCTTAACAGTTACCGTGATGGCAGTGATAAAAAGTCATTTCAATGTCTTTTCTTATGGATCTCCTAAAATACCAGTAATGTGTTAGCTATAAAAATAAAAGCAATAGCTAACTAGTGTTATCGACATAACATAAATATATCTACATTAGCCGATATCCGACTCTAAAGACCAGGGCGGTTTAAAATAGCAACTTTCGCAGACTGTTATTACGAATAGGACAAGTGTCAACATAATTTGGAAACTTTTGCCATGTCTTGTATGCTGCACCTACCAATATATATGGACACATCTTAATTTCATAATGCAATTCTCTTAACACGACTGTTTTAAGATCCCAGACATCTTTGAATATAATGAGAATCAAGCAATAGACTTAATTTTGTGATTTGAACTCAATATTTTATAAAGAAATTGAACGCAAATATGTATAAAATCGTGCTGTAAAATTCTATGCTCATAATTTGTTAAAGCTTACATGTATATTTTTACTTCATTTACAATTCTTAGTACCTTGCATTAAAAAGTAATAAAAAGACAAACAGGATTGTGGTCACTTACCGAGCTTTATATTATAAATTGTAGAGTCATATATGTGTCATTTATTGGTTACGCTGATATTTTGATAACCTTGTGTTTTTTATAATTAGGTCAGCCATTTTTCTAATAACGAATGCACATTGAGGTCGTTTTCATTACGGTAAATGATTAAAGTTATTAAGAACATTCAAAGATACTTTTATGTCCTAGCTACTTGTACGGTAGCCGCCATTTGAGTTGATCAGAGGTCAACCTTTTTATCATAGCACTTAAAGTGCAATGATAAAAAGGGCACTTAGGTCAATAATCATTTGATACTAGTAAGTTTAACATGTCTGTATTTTATTGTTTTAAATATATACTTAACAAAAACTAGTGCATAACTATACAGCTGTTGAATTATAGAAGTAAGTATTAAATAATGAAATATTTTTTTTTAATATCGTTTATATAAAGAATAATAGTAATCGTAATATTCAGTACTGGGGTTGGTCTTTGGGTGTATTTCTGTACAGTGCATACAAGGATTATTGCCGGCCAGTGTCACGGCACATTTATGTTAGGTTCCTATATTAAAAATATGTCCGTTATACAAAATATCAGTTACAAATATAAAATCAATAATAAATACAACTGATTAAGGACCAACACTTTCTATAAAATATATATTATCCAAAGAATGTTGGCCCATGTTGTAATATAAGATTCATTTAATAATAATATTAATTACTAGGATATGTCCGCGACTTCGTCCAGGTTTGACGTGAATTCCCGCGGGATTCCCGGGACACAAAGTACCGCAGCATTGAAATATGTTTGTTTTAACAAAAACAAAACCGTCTTCATACTAAGAAGTAAAAAATAAATTTTAACCGCCTCCTTTCTACAACATCTTGAAGTCGGTGCCAAGTTAAACATAAAAAACAACAATAAATACCTATGTTAAATTTACTATTTTTTATGTTTTATTTCGCACATACACATTCGACTTCAAAATATTGTAGAAAGAAGGCGGTTAAATATTTATTTTTTGCTTTTTAGTTGCGCAAGTACTTGAATAGCTTTAGAAATAATATATTAAGCGCCTGTAGAAATTTTACTACTCGTTAACAAGCGTTGTTCTCGATTTCCCTACTATTCACTCATCAGATCCTGACAGGTAATCATGGGAACACTTCGGGTATAAACTCTTACGAATAAAAAAAAAATTAAAATCGGTCCATAATAGACGGAGAAATCGCATTACATGCATAAAAAAATTTAAGCACCTGTAGAAAATGTAATACTTACACGCTACAAGCTTTTTTTCCCAAGAATTTAGGCGCACGGCGTTTTTAAACAAGTAATGGTTACTCTTGATTTCCCTGGAATCCACTTACCAGATTCTAACTTGGTGACCATGACACCACCTTGGGAGTATAGACATACGAGTAAACAAAAAAAAAATGAAAATAGGTTTAGAATTGAAGGAGATATCGTGTTATGAAAAAGTCTGTCATCAATTTTCGTGGGTTTCTCTAATTCCTTGGAATCCACTCATCAGATCCTGACATGGTGACAATGGGATCTATTCGGGAATATAACCTTTCGATTAAATAAAATATTTGAAAATCGGTTCACAATTGACGAAGAAATCGAGTATATACAGTATATACAGACGAATTGAGAACCTCCTCCTATTTAAAGTCGGTTAAAAAAATATAAGCTATCGTTTTAGTGAAAACCATACTGAATTTTTTATGCACCCGAATAACCACAAACCGCTCCCGGGATAATTCCCGAGGGATTCTCGAGACAAAAAATATCACACATTTTATTACATAAAATTTGTCATCAATCAGTGAAAAAATCAATTTTTTTATAATCTGGCTATTTTAAATCATTCCCAGAAAAATTTCCGTGGAGTTCCCAGGATAGAAAGTAGCGCAGATTTTAAGATTAAGAATTTGCTGTCGATCAGCGAAAACCGCATCGAAATCGGCCGAGTAGTATTTACGTCAATCACGAACAAACAGACAAGAGATCTAAAAAAATGCATTGTGTTCTCTATCTTTTATATTATAGTCTATTCAAATTGCTTTTTTAAATAACTTCAATGTACAGACACGGCATATTTAGAATGTTATAATATTATTAGATTTAATTAATCAAAGTATTCATAACATATAAACTAATATAATGAAGAAAACTTAATATATCTTATATTCTACCTATATAATTCCTTAAAACTATAAGTAACTTACTAATAAAAAAGATTTATATAAATATTTTAAAAAGTCTCAATAATATAATTTAGCGTAATATGCGTAGAATGCATTAATTATATTAAAAAAAACTTTTTATTGTAAAACTAGACACACACTTCCAGTTAGATTTATTACATAAACTGCTTTTGGAAAGTGCGTAAATTGCATGAGGTAGTTTTTTATCGCATGTTTTATCTGTGATGGTTTGTAAATAAAGACAATTAAAGTGAAGTAATTATTAGAAAAACAGTACTACCTTTCCATAATTATGTGGTGAACGGATTTTCATCCGATAAATTTCAATGCATTCCACATTAATCTTGAGTGAGAACACATTAGCCGAAATGATCAATAAATACGTAAAACTGACCACGTTTATCAATGCCGGTACCAGTCAGAATAATACACTATTGACCGAGCGATATGGAAGTAAATGACCAAATCAATCAAGTGCGAGTCAGGTCACCTACATTGAAGGGTTCTGTAACGGCAAAGAACGTCCATAATCATCGTCGAATTTACCATTGTATGTATACTTAGATTTCGCCACTCATTGATTTATAAATACATAAAACTCATCAACCCACATCGTAATGATTTTTTTAGACCTGACTATCAATACCCTACGTGGCTAAATTATTGCAATCCTCATTTACGTAATATAGCGCTAACCTTTAATCTTTAGTTTATTCATCATTACACTACACCATTATGTAGCGGTATCTGAATTGTATATTCCTACTACGGAAAAAGAATACTATTCTTCCTCCAAGTTTCTACTAAACCGCTATTTAGAGGTCTAAGAAGAAGTTTCCGAAAAATATTACTGTTACTTTACAATTCTTTTCTTTTTACAACATAGAATTTTCCTTATCCTGAGTTGTAGCTTCTTCACTTACAATAAAACGTTATTAGGTTTTTATATATTATATAAACCTTCAGTGAACAATTATCTAACTTATACTGAAAACGGCTTAAAAATCCGTTGCGTCGTTTAGTAGGAGTTAGTGGATATACAGACAGACAGACAAACGAGGCAGGCGGTTTTATTTTATATACTATATATAAAGATGGTCGTAACTATTTTATATGGATTCCGTTTTTGCCAGAGTGACTGCGAAACTATAAAATTTAGAAGTTGCTCACCACGTCTCGCATCGTACCCTCCAAATTAAGCAAGCAATCGTTTCTTTATGAATAAGTGTATTGTTGTTTAAGTTTCATAAGAATTATTTAAAGTGTAAACGTAACTAATAAGTAATGTATGATGTATAAGGTTTTACGTAAATGAATTTAAGAATGAAAGTCAATTCGGAGTGGCTGCGAGAGTAGCGTGCCTTAAGATTTAAGAAAATTTCGCCATTTGAAAGCGGTTTAAATGCTGCTCCTTTTGAGATAGTTTCCTTTTGTCCAATGATGTTTATCTGAATAAAATCTTTGTAGTTGTTTTAAATAGTATCCATTGAATAACCCAGTATTTCTATCTTCATGTTTAAAATATTGTTATAAATAAAACAAATTTAACAGTTTATTTTCAAATATGCATATCACTAAGGATTATTATATGATTATTAGCATATTGAAGGATTGTTTCATTTATTAGTTTCGTTGTCTAGACAATTGTAGTAGATTACTACTTGCATGGTTATAATAATCATCAAAGAATAATTGTCTAAAATCGGTAATTATAATTGAAAAAAGGCTTATTGTGGCTTTCAAATTCTGATTGATTTGGTCTAAAAATATGTTTTAAATAATAAAGTACTATTTAGTCGTGTAGAATTTAGGAACTTTTCAGGGTTACTATTATTCTTCCGTCATGATAAGAACTTAGATCTTCGGTTAAAAAAATTAAACTTGAACTTACTCGTTATGAATGTAAAAATTAGCTTAAGCGATATTGTACGGAATAAAAATGTTATTTAGTGTGTTAGTCCAGTGTATTTATCGATCACATTGTGGTATTACTTACATCACCAAATGGTCATCGTAAATAAAATCATGGATTAATATGAGTATAACAGTATGACTCAATGTGTTAATTGATGCTATTCCTGGCGTTATGTGAGGAATAGCAACTTCAAACTTACTTGCTTTTTCTCAAACTTACATTTAAACCCCATGTCATTAACAATCAATGTTATATCATGATGTGGGAGGTGCTAACTCTATAATAATAGTACGCATTCCGTGGTGATCATGTGCTTACAATAGGTGAAAGTGAGTTCGACGAACTAAACGAAAGTTTTTTGTGTGGAGGCCCTGGATTGACTCGGGAACATGATCCAGAAAGTAAAAGCCCTATTTTACCTAAATATTTGAATAAAATATACATTACTTCATTGCTTATCATTAGGATAAGGTTACAAAATTTAGTACAGAAAACAATAGGCCATATTATCACTAAAATCAATTTCTTGCAGACTATCTTAGAATATACATATCTATCATATTATAAGATTATAAACATGCCGTGTCAGTTTGAAGCTATTAAAAAAAACCAACTGGAATAGACTATATAAACGACGGAGAACAAGATGCAATTTTTTTAGATTTTTTGTCTGTTTGTTGTTCGATTCACGTCATTTTTCTGGAAATGATATAAATAAATAAATAAGTCGACAGACAAACACACACACTGTATATCCCCAAATTAAGCAAGTTACGCTTGTGTTATGGGTAATATACAACGGACCATTCTGGGGCCGATCCCAAACACCCAGACCATAGTAAATAACGGAGAAAATACGTTTCCGAAATTTACTATACCAGGAATCGAACCCGGAGCCTCTCGTTGCAGTGAGGTAAGCCAGCAAAGGCTTAGCCCGCTCAACCACAGAGGCCGTCGGTTTAAAATGGCCAGATTGAAAAAAAAATCCAATGCGGTTTTTTACTAATCGAAAGCAAAATTTTATGTGATAATATGTGTGATATTTTTATCCCAGGAATCCCGGGGAATTATCCCCGGGGCGGTTTGAACTTGTTCGGGTGCATGAAAATTAGCTTATTCCGACATGATTTCTACTAAAACAATAGCTTACATTCTTTTTTTAATGCTGCGATACCTTGTGTCCCAGGAATCTCGCGGGACTTTCAAGTCAAGCGTGGATGAAGTCGCTGGCATATCCTAGTATTTATATAGATTTTGAATATGTCATAATCGGCAAAATTAGCTCCTTTTTCATTATTTTTAACGAATAACACTCTTGCCTCAATACAATCATTCGTTTAACATGAAAAAAATACAACATGGTCTCTTATGCTATTTATTATACAGCCCGCTTTCTTCATATTTATTTTTGCACTGGGATTTGTAAATTTGTAATGTTATGTAAATGTACCATCAGACTGATAGTAGCCTATCAGTCTGATGGTACATTTACATAATTATTCACTGAGTAAATTTAGTAGGCCAACTATGTCAATTTTTTTAACCTTTCAATATGAAAGAATTTCTTTGATAAGCTCCGGAGTATCGATCAATCTGTACTGTCTTTAGACACACAATCCCAAAAATATAATTGACCTCTTGTTAATCACTCAAAATGGTAACGTTAAATTGCCACTGGATGCCAGTAAGTTTTATTGTAAATTAGCTTTTGCCAGCGGCTTCGCTCTCGTTAATGTTATACCAAGGGAACTGCACATTTTTCCGGGATAAAAAGTAGTATATGTGTTATTTCGCACTATGATCTATCTCTGTGCTAAATTTCATTCAGATCCGTTCCGCCGCTCTGGCGTGATTCAGCAGCAAACATCCATCCTACTTTGGCATTTATATATACCATTACTAGAAAATACCCCGCGGCCGCGCCGCGTGTCAGACTCTAGTGCGTACCTCTTTTCGTAGAGCAGGCGTTAACACAGGTTACATTCTATAAATCTTTTATATTGTTCTATCTGCCCGCGGAAGATTCACTTCATTTTATATCGCAAACTATCCCATCTGCCGGCATGAAAAGTATTTATGTCCATTTTCGGTATTAATACCACATTGAAATAAAATTACAGTAAACCGATCCAATACTCCTAGTAGTTTTTCAGTGAAAGCTTAACAAACAGACAGATCGAGTTACTATCGCATTTTTATAGATGATATTTTTTTAAATCTATAAACTTGAGAAATGATTGGTCTCCCATACAAACATTCATTCTCTATTTCAACCCGTTCTAGTTTTATTTATCTATTCCCCGTCTATTTATTTCTAAACTACATAAATGACCAAAATTACCAAAATAACGTAAATGGCAAATCACAAAAAAAACCTATCCTAATATTCTGGGATAACCTTTACATAAATCTGTATCATTATCAAAATATATATATATATATATATATATATATATATATATATATATATATATATATATGTATATATATGAACACATATATACATATATATGTATATGTGTATATATATATATATATATATATATATATATATATATATATATATATATATATATATATATATATATATGTATGTATGTATACTGAGTTTCAGCAAAATCTGTCCAGTAGTTTATCAGTGAAAGTGTAACAGACAGACAGGCAGAGTTACTTTCGCATTTATAATATGAATAGGGATTAGTAGGGAGTAGATAATGATTACTCTTCCCTGAATTCATTTAGTGCAATTCTTAATTACGCATCGTCAGTGGAGGTCATAAAAGAAAGGGTACAAAATTAAATCGTTTTAATAGTAAAACTACGCAAAAACATGTAAACATCCGATACGAAATACTATATATTGTTAATAACAAAACAATATATTGCCGTTTATATACGCACTACTGAACCAAATATTATTAACTAATATTTATAAACGAGCTTAAGGAAAACATTACGCAAATGCTACTACTAATACTATTTATATGCCATAATTATAATGTGTACGAATATTTCAACTGGATTTACTTAATAATGAGTTGGGCCGTGTGCCTGTTTGCCAGTTTTGCCAAAAAAAAAAGATTTTACAATCTTATGGTGAAAGTTGGTTATTAACAATCACCTAGGTACGTACTTACTTACTTATTTTTCCTGCAGTCAGGCGGCCTGTCGTAAGAGGCGACAAAACAACCCATAGCCAGGTGGTAGGTAGGGTTATTTGCCTGCCTGGATGGCTACCACCCCTGATCTAGAGTATGCCGCCATAACAACTTTGAGTTGTGTTCCGGCATTAAGTGTCCATAGGCGATGGTAACCGATTTTCATCAGGTGGGCTGTCTGTCTGTCTGCTGAACTCCTCCAATAAAAAAAGGCATTAGAATATTTTGTGGTGAAATCGGAAAAATGAAAAATTAGGAGTCGCCGTCATACTTTGTTTTCAGTTTCCATAGTTTCCATAGTCACGGGGCGTATCGTTAGTCAGTTAAGTAACATAGTGACGCTTTTTAATATTTTTTAATAAAGTCAATAGATGGCGAAATAAAATTAGCTTTCAAAGATAAGAACCGTGTCCTCGTAACTTTTAAACTGAAACATTCTGAAACAAATCAAGGTGGTAGAGCTTAGAAATTACCATCAATGTTTTGAATAATATACGCTGGATAGTTTTGGAGATGTGGCGTATTTTCGATTGAATGCATTCTTTGGTTTCGTAGGCAATAACAAAAATAGTCAAGGTTTGTCACCTTTGCCATTTTTAAAAATTCTGATTTACTCCTATACATATTCATAGATTGCATAATTACTAGATCAATTTATTATGCCATTGATTATTGCTTAATTTTGCAAACAGAGAACTTTTACAAGTTTCTATTCGAGTTTTCTAAATACTAGTTCATATCATTTCTTGAAGAGATGTGTGCAAAAACCTGTTCGCATTCTGTGACAGGTTTATCACTAAACTTGGTAGGGAGAAGCAGTCAATGATTTACCGCTACGAATAGTCAAGGAAGGTTGATTTTTAATAACATGAACACTTAAAATTGATTTTTCATGTCTCATATTTTGAAATTACCCTTGAAGTTGCCTAATTACAAAGATGAAAACAGCACTTTTCGTCCCTGGGAAACTCCCTGCTGACAAAAAAATGAAAAAACTATGCGAACCATAGCCCATAGATAACGCATGCGATTCATATCCCAACTTTTTTTACAGCCACTGTTAAATCGCGGCATAAATTGTAATAAAGAAATATCAACAATTTTGTAACATATTTTTATACTTATAAATTACTTTTCAGTAAATTATTATGTAATTTACATAAATTTGAGCAAAATATTTACTATCATCAGGGACACAATAATTCGAGTTTGTAGAAAGCCACAGAAAAAGAATTTACTTGACATTTCATACGTGAAATGAGTTCATCAGATTTAGACATGGGTTCAACGCCTGATTTTATTAGAAAAATAGCTGTTTGTTTAACTAATCAGTTTTTATTTCCTTTCCTCATATTCGAAATGAAAAGCAGAGTGTTAACCTCGGGTGAAAGACCTATTTAGGCACTTGAATTATTAGCGCCCTCGCTACGCTCGTGCACCGAAACACCTCGTGCCTAAATAGGCCACTGACCTCTCGTGTAACAATCTAATATTAATCCGAATCCGCCTTTATTGGGTATATTATTAAAGTTCATAGTTAAAAAGCTTTGTATTATTGGCTTTTCAAATCTCATATTTTTTGCCTTAATGTCTGCTTGACTTACTCGCTGTATCATCTATAATTAAACCCACGCGAAAATACATATCTTCATAATTATTTGAACAATGGAAGAATAATACTAAGAATGAAATCATGCAGAAAAACTGAAAGGTTTCCAAATGTTACACGACGCCATAAGTTCTTTACCTTTTTGTTTTTTAAACCAAGGACAGTTTTTTCAATTATTAAATTAAAATTATCCATCGAGTAAATTATTGTCTGACTAAATATAAACGTGAAAGAAAATTTCATATATTACTTACAATTTGTTTATATTGTATTTCTACTATGAACAAGTTTTATAATGATGATTGAAAAATCAATCCAGTCAAAATTTAATAAGAAAACTTAATTACTTATTATGAGCTTTTCAGAATAAGATTTTTAATGCGTGATTATCAATATTTTTTTCCATCGATGCACTGAAGAGCTTAGCATCTTATTATATCAACTTACAAATATTCCACACAAGAGGCTTCCCAATTGCAAGTAAACGGACGATGTATTGGTCACGCTGGTCTAAGGCGGACCACGGTATTTCACGCTTACCTTCACACAGAGAGCAGCATGCTCTGTGTGTAGGTAGGGTTTCTCATATTTTCTTTTACCTTCCGCACTTGGTTATTGTAGTATTCATATCCGGCCAAAGAATGTAGTCGAAGCGGGTCCATGGGCTCTGTTAAGATTCGAACCCACGTCATTGGATTGTAGATGTCTCTGCTACTGAGATACTATTATGTGTAAGACTGTTAATAAGCTACATCCTTTATAATTACTACCTACTCTCCTATTACAAGTAATAAAAATAATATGTATGTGACAGTTTATGTAATAAATAATATTCGATTCTATTTCCAATGTTTTTTTTTTTACAAAGTGTAATAACAACAGGCATTGTTTATAGTTCAATGGCGTGACGCAAGTTGTGTCACAAATAGGAAATAATCTTTCAACAATCGATAGTTGATGTTAATTAAATGTATCATATAACTCAGAGCTATAAAACTACTATACTGATAAACGCAACTATATTTGCAACATTTGCAAAATAAGGGTTATTATGAGCCTCTGGAAACTGGTCGTGGGGAAGGTTACTAAGGCACAAATCTTATCTATCTAATCTCAATTTCGGCTCATACATCGAGTCTTTAGCCCAAACTATAGCTAAAATGCTGGGCATACTATCAAAAGTGACGCGGTACTTCACTCCAGAACAGCTCCTGATGCTGTATAAAGCACAAATACGGACATGTATGGAGTACTGTTCTCATCTTTGAGATGGCTCAGCTAAATACCAACTTGAGGCACTACACTCGATTGAGCAGAGAACCAAGATGTTGATAGGCAACGACCAGCTATTTAATGACAAATTACAAAGTCTCGAACATCGACGCAGGGTTGCCAGCTTGTCGGTTTTCTATCGGATACATTTTGGAGAGTGTGCATTGGAACTTTTCAATCGTATCCCGCCGTCTCTCTTCCATCATCGGACAACCAGGCGCACGGGCATGCGGCACCGCTATATGATGGACATACCACCTATACGAACAAAGCGCTTTGAGCCCACCTTCATTATGCGCACCGCAAAGGAGTGGAACTCACTGCCGGAGTCTGTTTTTCCCAAAACCTACAACCTGGGTGTCTTCAAGTTTCGTGTGTATAGGTACCTTCTAGGTAAGCGTACCTTACCTAGAAGGTAAGGTATCTACCTTCTCGATCTTAGACCATATCTCCGCTCAAATCGGGCGAGATATTCGTCAAAGGCGAACCTATACATGATAAAAAAAAACAAATCTATTGAGGGCACATGCGGACAGGATGCCTACGGCCTGTTTCTTTTCTTACAGAGAGGCAAAATTCAAACCACGCTATAGCCGACGTTAGGGTACGATAAGCTGTCCTAATCCGCTAAAAAACCCAAAAAAATGCCAGAAACAAAAACGATGACAGTTAATACAAAAATAATAAACATCTGCAATTTAACATCTGAGTTGCTAAAAACGATAAAAGAGATAAATTCAAACTTTAGCAAAGAACTTTCACCGTTACATGAGTTTTTTTGGTAAAATGTACATATGGTTACAATTCATTAACGTATGTTATTGATGAAGAAAAATACGTGAAGAAACCTACTAATCAAGTTTGTTGATATATAAAACAAGCAAATCCGCATTGAATAAGCGAGGCAGCTACACCGACAGTTCAGAAATAGGAAAACTTTCTCACCGCTGAGCCTAATGTTTAATAAATATAATTTCACTATTTTAATTATTATATAAAAAAATGACGAAAAAGGGTTATTATGCGTCATACGTCGTTTATAGTGAAAGTAAATTGCACGGAGTATCTCGAAAAGCTGATGAAAGTAGGTGGATAATCCTTTAGTCATATGAATAAAGGATTATCCAACGACTTTCATCAGTTTCAGTTGATTTAGTATGACCGTATGAAGTTATAAAATCTTTTACAGACTAGGTAAAGTTTCTTATCCACCTTTATTTTGTCCTAAAATGATTATTAATTTCATTGTCCACGCTAATATTAATAATAATAAAATATTATAATAAAATACTAATACTTACCCTAAGGGGGGCTTTGTGGCGGAGCCACGCCTCCGTGCTTGCCTTCGTCAGCTGGCACGTAGTGGAGATCGCTAGAGATAAGACTCAAGCTCCAGGGGTGGAAGTGATAAATGGCATAACGTCGGAAGTAGCTTCGGTGAACCTGAAGCCCACCTCTCGACACCCCTTAGCCACTCACACCCATGTTGCCCCGTTGCCTATCTTGACATTTTTAGGGGCCCATCCAGGGAGTGGCGAGGCACCTTCTGCCCATTTTTTCCATGTTCCTTGAACATTGCGACGGGCAGACGCCCGACGACGCCATAGTTCCCGTAGTCCCAGATCCCTAGTTCCACTAGCAGTTCATCCCAATAGCCCGGTACCTTTTGTTCTCATTCACTACAATAGTCCTACACTTACCGGGGCTTGTCCTTGGGTGCATTTTTATATAGTGTAGACAAGGACAATCGCCGGTCAGTGTCACACCACATTTAGATTAAATTTGTCAAGGGGCCCCTACGTGTTTGCCTTTCTATGGCCCCACGCAATCCCTCCAAAAGTCCGGGACATTTATATGTGTTCTGTTCTTGAGAGAAATACATTAGTATTAGTTTTAGTAATTATATACATAATTTATTAAAATTATGTGAAACACAATCCGTTTGTTATTTTTTTACGACTAATCGTGTAATCGGAATGAAAGACGAGAACATAGATTGTATCCTGGTGAAGGATATACATAAGCTATAGTCTCAAAACACAATCTTGAAGGAGTGAAAAAGAGAAGAAAAAATTGTAAAGTCAACTCATGACTCCTAACTAAGGGGATATGAGAATTTATTTTAGACTTTGTTAAGAAATAAATAAGTACGTGTTTCTGCGTTATAAGTAATTGCGTTTTTAATTAATTCAGAAAGTAATACATACATGCGGACGAAGTCGCAGGTCAAGCGCTATATGTACCTAATCATATTTAATTTGACGTGCCATGTACACATGGGCCATGTGGTTACATCATTAGTTAGCTTTATCAAAAACGTAAATTGATTTTTATAAATGACTTGGGGAAGCCTTCGTCCAGCACTAGTGGATTGTGATTGGCTGACGATGATGACGACGACAACGATAGGTGAGGAGGTAATCTTTGCTGTCAAAGACGTAAAAAGTGCTTCTTTCCTAACTTTTGAATGAGTCGGATGGTTCTGAAAAAAAATCTAAATACACTTTTGAAGGAAATTGGTTTGAACACGATCATTACTAGTTTCTGTTCTTATAATCGTAGTTCTTTCTGTTCCGATAATAATATATTCAGAGTATTTTCATTCAAATACTTTATCATGAGCAAAATAATAAAAAATAGTGTACGTTGTTTACCTCTATAGAACTCTTCATTGTCCGCCGATTTCTGCTTTGCTTGCTGTGTTGCGCGAGTATAAAATATTGAAGCAACTGTCTCAAACTTAACACAGATCAGAAACAAAGTAATTATAATATGTAAATTGCAAATGATACAAATTTATTCCGGTTGGAATCTAACCCACAGACTCGTCCACGGACGATGACTACCGGAACCATTAAATTACGTAACACGTAACGTCAAATAAATGTTTTATGTATACTTTTGGTAGCACCCATTAAATGTTGTCCTCTCGAATTGACATTTCTTTAGTTAAACAAAGAAATAATTTATTTGATAGAAAAGTAACAATACACATAATATTATTTATACATATAAGGGGCCATCCATATATTACGTCTACGTTAAGGAGGGGGGAGGGGGTCGATTTAGTGTGGCATTGTGTGACAAGGGGTGGGAGGGGTCCTAAGTTTCGTGACGTCACATTACAAAATCTCTTCTCTATATCTCTATAAATATTATAAACGCGAAAGTTTGTAAGAATGGATATACAGATGTATGGATGTATGTTTGTTACTCTTTCACGCAAAAACTACTGAATGCATTTTGATGAAACTTTCCAATAATATAGCTTACACATCAGAATAGCACATAGGCTATAATTTATAAATACAGATAGATAGATAGAAAATATTTTATTGTTCACCACATACATATAAAGTAAATCATTTACAGTCATTTCGTGTCAAGACAGGAACAAAGGGCGGCCTTATCGCTTTAGAGCGATCTCTTCCAGACAACCCGGGCTGTGGATTGCGTAAAAGGAATCAAGAGTGTATGACGGTGGTGTGCAAAAAAAAATACATATATAGTGTGAATTATCCAAAATATAACGATTTTCCATCACCACGCGGATGAAACTGCGGGCACAGCTAGTCTAATATATTTAAGCTAATTATGGAACTGCTTGCAAAATATGTGATGTTACAATAGGGTGGGAGAGGTCTCACGAATGTGATCAGCTGTGACAAGGACGGGGAAGGGGTCAAAAAACCATGAAATTCGTCTGACGTAATTAGTGGATGGCCCCTAAACAATAAAATACATAGGTATCAAAATGTCATACTTACCTATTTCTAAATGTCGACTAAAGCTTATAGATTTCGATGTGGTCTTCCTGAATGTCAATTTGTCACCTCGTATCGTTGCCGCTAGCGTCTCCATAGTGAGGCGTGAGGTGAACTTTATTGAACCCCGCTTGAGATATCGAAATGAAATATATACGAAATATAAAATAACAAATTATAAACATGGTCAATTACGATTAGCTTCGTATAAATAACAGTTTTAACTTATTTTTTGGCATTTATTTTGAAATCACAGACAATTATATTCGTATAGAAGATTCTTATCGTAATTTATTAAATTCATGTGAATGTGCACTCATCTATAACTTAACGCAATATTTACACGAGATAATATTTTATGGCCATGGTCAGAAAATTATAAACAATAGCCAACACCACATCGTTGAACTCGAACGATCTGAGTTCGATAACATTGTGCCAATATTTGATTTTTGCTAATCAGTCCTTTAGTCTCTCCGACCTTCTACAGTCGTTTTACCAATTAATACATCGCAGTTTAGATTTCCAAAAGATATTAAATATACATTTAAACTTTATTTATATTTTGCTGTTGACTTCAATGGTATGTATGTTTTTTTTATTATATAGTCTTTACATTCTGATTTGCCTTATATTTTTCATGTAACATTTTAAAATATTATAATTTGTATACTCAATATTATATAAATACTTTTACGATTATAATAAGTTAATATTTTATATTGTCGATATTCGGGATGGTTTATTACGCATCTTAAAATATTTTCTACTAGTTCCGCGGCTACTGAGTCAAACCCTAGGAAGTAGCTCTATTTTATTTACATAAAAACTGCTCATATGCAGACAGAAAAACAACTTTGTTTTAGACTAAGCGAAGATAAAGAAGATGTAGCTAGGAAACATCCACCCTTTTAATAAACTGTCATAAAAACTGTTTCTGCGTTCTCAGATACGATTCCCCTGATATTATCGTTTAAGCAGTCACTTGCTTTTGAACCTCTCACGATGGGAGCCATAATTTACGACTATCAAAATGCAATTCAGTGTTGCGCATAAACTAAATTATGATTGTAACAGCAAAATAATAATATAAGTGCATTGGGCAACTGCCTATTGTATTTGACGCGTTACAATAAGCGAATACACGCGCTACGCTTTGTGTGCTATACCACCGTCACTTTCCAACAAAGTTAATGAAGCGCGGAGAAAGTGGCGTCCTCCACGTCCGTGTGCCGCAGTTGGCCGTAAAATACGCTGACTCACACGGCATATATGTAACATACAGGTTGAATTTTCCAAGTGGGCCTTCAGGGCCAAATCCTAAACTATACGAAATAGCGAAAAACACTCAAAAAATCTCGATGCCGATTTTGACGTAAACTAATTTGAAAACAAAATTGTAACACACGTTATTTTATCTCAAACAATCAAATCGGTCAATGGGTGAACATTGATTGCGGTCAAATGACTGGCGCACTGTAATGTTAAGTGTATGAAAAATAGAACATTTTATTCAAAATCAACCCATTCCCGTGGTTTGTCATTTCACATTCCTTGACAGAAATTGATCCTTATAAGCTACACTATGATTTGGTACAATAAAACTGTATTTGTTTTTTCAAAGTTCAAAAACGGCCGATTCAATTCCGAACAAGGGTAATTAAATGATTTAAAAAAATCTAATGATGGCATCATTAGATTTTTTTAAGTTCTTCAGTTTTCGTCAAAATCGTCTGTTTCGCTATGTCGTATACTCTAGCGATTAACACCTAAAAATATAAGGTATAAGAAGACCTTTCCGAATGCAAAATTTTGTAGGATATGGGAGTTGGACTTGGAATAATTCGGTGCATTTTTCATAGAAGCGAAAAAATCAAAATTATCTGTTTTTGCACTTTAATCTCAGAAACTACTCGTTAATTGAAGTTTTACAATACCAAAGACATATGTACTACATAAAAGTATACATGTAATTATGACATCGTAACTATGTATAAGCTGTCTTTTCTTACAAGATAGTTTAGGTAAATTATTATTTATTATCTAAATAAATTTTTAGTCAAGTTATGTGTGTACAAGGTTAATTTGAATCATTTTCTACTTTATGATGAAAATAGAGTTAAAAAGTTCCACTGAAAATGGCAAAGTATCAGAAAATTAACTCCTTTTTTTGATACCACTAGGAGAAAGCATCATTTTTATCATGATCATATTCATCCCTGGGGACACCGGGGGAGTATGAGGCTTCTGGGAACGGGCCCTGCGCACACCGCACTGTGGAATGAATTGTGAGTTGGTGCTCGCCAGCCTACCCACTACACCTACCAGGTTCCTAAAACGACCTAGGTTCGCCGCGACATCTCGACGCAACCCGTTTTGGTCCAGAACATGCAAGTTCACTAGGAATGGCTTACTGGGGGGTTCTACTACGTCATAGGAAGGAGATGAACGTAGAGGCGCCTAACATCCTATTCGCCATCTACGATGGATCCTGAGTGTACATCCATCATCATTATGCTATAGAAATACAGCTTATACATTAAAATGAAAATAAAATGATACAAATATGTTGTTCAAATAAGCTAAAATATAACGATAATTATCAAGCCCGCATGAATAAAGTCGCAGCACAACTAATATACAATATTAGAAATCGAAATCGTAAAGTAAAAAATAAAATTACAATTATCAAAAAAAGAAATTACTTCTTTTTTAATTTTGTTACTTACAATTCTTATAAAATGTATTATTAAGTTACAAGGCGTTACAGCACGGCGCGTCATTTCATTTTCACCGATTCGTATCTCAAATGTTCGCTTTGTTCAAAGTAAAATACGCGCTTAAAACAACGAGTTTTCGCTTTCTCACGGTATACTTATTATAAACTACGGTTACACCATCAAAACTCAAAATGCTCAATAGAATTGAAAATACCGTAACATAATCTATATTTTTCTCTTTTGTTTAAATCGTTTGAAAAATTCGGTTTGATCAAAATGCAGACAGTGAGTTTCGTTTAAATGCCTAAACAGATTAGGGTTCAGTAGCCAAGGGACACTCAGTGCGTGGACTCATACGCACTGAGCCAGTTTAATATTGTTTTCAAGTTACACACGAGTAATAAGCTCCATTGTTTCTAGCCTATTTAAAAAAGTTATTTATATTTTTAGATCTTATAACACCATCATTATCGGAAATGTTTTGGGTGTTTATCCTTTAATTTGAATTAAATTAAATACTAAATTCAATACATTTTTCAAAAATTCAATACTAAACTTCAAGGGAAAAATAATATATACATTAAAAGCAATGTATGTATAATACAATATAATATATATAAGTTATAAGTAATATATATATCTAGGCATGTAAAGGAATCTTATAGGTATACCTAGTATTCATATTATCCCGGAAATAGGATGTAATTTTGAAAGAACTAATTATGACGAAACTTGGTATAATATTGTCTTTTCAATAAAGGGGGTGTATAAAATCGTACACTTACAGCGAAATAAGAATTCATATGTTACGCAAGCCAAACCACGTGGGATTGTATATTTTTAAACTTTTCCAACGTACCTGTATTAGTACGTCAATAAAACATTTATTACATCAATGCCTGCCTTACTTACTGTTTAATCGTAATGAAATGACGATTTTATAGTTAAACTGATTTAAGCAGCGATAAATTATGGATAATCATCAGTGTATGATGATCGTTAGAAGATTTAAAAGTCTGATATGCATTGACTCACTTTTTTTCAAAGAATGTTTATAGGTACTACATTTCAAATAAATAGATATTTGTAACACTGTCGATTTAATATCAACTCTTTATCCTTGCTCATTCAGTAATTGTTACCATCAGAAAACATTATCATGGAAGAAGAACTAGGAATGAGAGTCACAGTACTTATATATGATTATGATTCTATACGTGCAAGTTGCAATCAATGTGACCAGAGAAAGCGTATTATGACGAACAGTATTTGTAAAAGAATACACATTACATTGTAAAATAATTGTAAAAGTTGCTTTCGAAAAATACAGCTTTGATTGATCGCCATGAACTTAATGCATAACTAATAACGATTACGTAATATCGAAATTTGTAGTTGAACTGACCAAGTTGACATAAAATCCTTTTTTGTAAATCTATGTTTATAGATTCACAAAAAAGGTTTTTATTATTAGTGTTTACTAATAATAACATTGAAATGTCTGTTGATGTATGATTTAAAAATAATTGCAAAAATTGCTTTTAAAGTGACGCCTATGCTTAAAGGAATTTCAAAGATGTATTGACCAAAAGCGCAATTATTGGTACTTCATCTTAAACGTGTTTCATTTCGATGTCTTGCAGAGTTTAGACCTAGAGGGATGATAAATATGAATATTTGTAACTATTATTGCCATTTAGTGAGTACCTATGCAATGTCTACCAAGTATTTTTTTTATTCTTCGGCTTTGGAAGTCCGGCGTGACCTCTAACGTGGTCAGAGACTGTTTAGCTCACTTTTATGTGTTAATTTCTTAGATGGAATATATTAGCTAGCAAGTATTACGAACACTAGCTTGAATAGAACATTCTAATTTTACACAGGTCCCGTGCGAATAAAGTCGCGAGCACAATTAATGTCGCATATGACAATTAACCAGATATTGCCATAATTTATTGCTCGCATTATGAAAATGTTGCGTGCGGGCTGTATTTAAAATTGTATTTATGAATTGGTACAAGTTTATGTTCGATTTATTATGCGTAGGTTATTTTTGCTTCCAATTATTATTACTTATTTATGTCAAAGATTAATGAAAAAATCTTGTTTCAGTACTTTCCTTCTCCATACATCTTCGTTATGATTATTAGAATATCATGTCTTGGACCAGTTTTAATAATCGTAGCCACACTACATACGATATCAGGTAAATTTCAAACAATGTAAACTTGCAATATAACATTGAGGTGTTTGGATAATATATGAATCTTATTTTGTTTTAGGTAACCCGATGTTCATTCAACAACAAGGCAGAAACTATCGTCCTGTAATAAGATGGAATCCGCCCATGGATACATGGAATTGGACAACAACACCAAGGAACGATGAGCCTTCGTTTTTTCCATCAAATTTCACACACAAACTCCCGCCTTCAGCTAACGAGACCGAGCTCATCGCTCATATGGCTGCTTTAAAACGAAACTACTCTCGCCTTCTCTGGGACAGTGACAAAAGTACCAACTTACCATTATTTGTTGAGAAAGCATTGAAATTGCTCAATTTAAAACAAGTTTATTACGAAGTAGAACACTCCGTTATGTCAAAGGTTTCTTGCACTGCATGCAAAGCAGGCGCAGGACTATTGCAACACTACATTCGTCTGGGGAAAAGCAAAGAGGAAATCAACAAAATGATATATCAATTTTGTGTTTCATTGAAAATCCAATCGGCTCGTGTGTGTGAAGGTGTGACCAGACTTTTTGGCGTAAGAATAATACATCTTTATATTCAAACTATTATTGAAAAATTCATAACAAATGTTGACAACAAACATTTTGGTTTCAGAGTGAAGTTGTGTATGTATTGAAACGAATTACAATTGGTCCTGATGAAATTTGTAGTTTCGTGATTGGCGATGCTTGCGGTGATGTTTACAACCCTTATCATGAGTGGGAAGTCGCCTTTCCGCCAGTACCAAAGCCTGTAGTTGGAGAATTAGAAGTGCCGTTGGATAAAGCGCCCACTTTCAAAGTCTTACAGATTTCCGATACTCATTTCGATCCTTATTACGCAGAAGGTATGGCATAGGTAATAATCTTAACATTGAACATTTTTAGTTAAGGAGATCCGACTAACGCCTGTTATAATTAGATGACGTTATGGTCAAATCCATATTAAATACCTAAATAATACACCTGTCATCCTTGTCCATGTGAGTCGATAATTTTGTTGAACTGGTTTTATTGCTGTTTTTCTTCACCAGCTGCACATAGTACTTAATTGTAATAATATGCACACTAAGAAGGTCAAAAAAAATATCTATGCTGCGCATGTTATCCGGACAGTATTCAAACCCATGTCATTGAAATTAGACACAGGTGCCTTAGCCACTGAGGTCTCACGAATTTGATATCCACACTTGCACGAATTGCGACACGATATATTTTGTAGCGTTCCAAAAAATCATGTATTTCTTTGAATTTTGTTACTCCAAACCCTATACAAAACTGAATAATCATTATATATTCGAACTGATTACAACGCCATCTAAATGAAGCAGATGTCAATCGGATCCCCTTAATTTTCTAAATATTTTAATAATACAACAATGTTTAAAGGTGCTAATGCGGAATGCAATGAGCCTTTATGCTGTCGAGCGTCAAGTGGACCTGCACTGACGCCAAGCAGCGGCGCGGGAAGGTGGGGAGACTACCGCAAATGTGATACTCCAAAGCGTACTATCGATCACATGTTGAAACATATTGCAGATACACATACGGCAAGTGTGCTTTTTTTAGTATTCTAAATAGTTAGGTACAAATGTTGTACTTTATGTGTTTGTAATCCTAATAATCATAAGGAGTAGGTGTAAAAAAACTCGTTTGACGTCGTGAAAGTTGATATGCCTGCCAAGCCAATGACATCATCACTATACGGGGAAGTCGCAGACAGTGCGAAATGGAGAATAAAAACTTTTGAATAAAAAACAAAACCAGCTTCAAAAGTACCTAACTAAAAAACAAAAAAATAAATATTTACTACATTTTCTTGAGTCGGTGCAAAGTAAAACATAAAAATTACTCATATTTTGCAAATTTGTTGTTGTTTTTTATGTTTTACTTGACACTGACTTTAAGATGTTATAGAAAATATTTATTTTTTGCTTTTTACTTACTTTTGAAGTTGGTGTTTGTTTTTGTTCAAAAGTTTTTTATTTTCTACTTTTCAGTTACGCAAATACTTGAATAGCTACAAACAAAAAATATATAAAACACGTTGTATAGTGGCTATAATATTCGACTGTTGCTATTGATTTCCCTGGGATTCGCTCATCAGATCCTGTTTTGTTGATGGTGGGATCACCTCAGGAATATACTCTTTCGAAAAATACATGAAACAAGTTGTACGTGCCTATAATATTCGAGGATTGCTCTTGATATCCCTGAGATTCACTCATCAGATTCAGACATGGTAACAGTGGGATCACCACAGGAATGTACTCTTTCGAAAAATATATGAAACACGTTGTACGTGCCTATAATATTTGAGGGTTGCTCTCGATTTCCATAGGATCAAATTCTTAGATCGTGACGGTGATGATGGAACCACCTAAGGAGTACGCTCTTTCGAATAAAAAAAAATATTTGGAAATCAGCCCACAATTTACGGAGAAATCGGGTAACAAACATACAAAAAAATAACATATAGACGAATTGGGAACCTCCTCCTTTTTAAACTCGGTTAAAAAAGCGGACACATTGCTCCGAAGTGAAGTCTCCGAACGCAACCGGGACTTTCACACTATTAATGATGATGATATTATCCTAATATTCCACAATAATCTAATAAAATACCTAGGTATATTTACGTGGGCGAACCCACGTGAACAGTATGTATTTGTAGAAGTGCTACATGCAATCCGTTTTCCATGATACAACTACCTTTGCAAAAAGGCCCGCCGTAATTGTAGTCTATATTATTGTAATGGCATTTTTAATTCACACATTCCATCATTATATTATCATACTAGTTATATTGCAAAACCCACATGTGACACAATTTGTTTCAAAACTATCTCCTAAAGTTGTCTGGAATAAATTGCTTTTATTGATAAGACCGCCTATTAATAACTGTACTTAAGCTTCTTGACTTCTTCTTAAATGCAAAAAGTATATTCTATTCCTCGTTAAAATAGAATATTTAATCCTTGCTGGTTAAGAAGGAGGCGGAGCGAGCGGGAGTGTGGGTTCACTAGCCTGCTCCTTTTCCGCCAAAGGAAGACGTACCGACACCAGAGGGCGACCCTTGGTTACTATAAGCGGGGAGCGCGGGTGTGTCTATGCGGAAGGGTTCCCATCTGCTATTAGTACCGTCAAGATGAGACCGCGCCGATGTCTCCATAGATAATACACTATATATAATCCCTATTAATATTATAAATGCGAAAGTAACTCTTGTCTGTCTGTTAAGCTTTCACGGAAAACTACAGGACCAATCTGGCTGAAACTCAGTATATATATGTTTTCGATGCCGAGGATGAACATAGGATACTTTTTATCCCGAAAAATGGGATAGTTTCCAGGATAAAATATATTTGTCTCTCTGTTTGTTATACTTTTACAGAAAAACTATTGGACCGATTTGGCTGAAATTCGATATATATGTAATTTTTCCTTGGACCTACTTGATAATTGTCTGAACGCCAAAATCAATTTCTATCCATTAACTATGAAAGTTTTTAAAGAAATTTTTGTGTTGTTTTTGTAAGACGTATCCTTCGAGCAAACAGAAGACTTTATTGTTGCCTACTTAATTAACTTAACTTTAATCGGTGAATATATATAGTTTATATACCTAATGTAAGAATATTTAAAATTAATCATTCACTTAATTTATAATTTCCTTGATCTTACATACACACCCCCTCTCACGCTCACTCACATACACTCTTGCCAATAATACACACAGAGAGGACACTTAAAGCACTTTTTCTTTTAATTATTAAATTATACTTAGTAATAATAATTAATTAATTTATTTATTTATACTTAGTTTTTGATTTGCTAGATCTTTCCTTTTGTTTATTTTTTTTCCTTTTTAATTTATATTATATTAACTTTGTTTATCTTTGTATAAGAACTATTCAGCAGTTATTCATTTATGTGTTAGAATATGGTCTTTAATGGGAAGGTGCTGAGGCCGAAGATAGAAGATTATTCTTAATTTCGGTCTTAGTCACAAACATATTTAAACTGTACTACATCTGAAATGATTGTTATGCTACCTAGCTGTTTTTTTACTGTTTATTAATTATTCTTAGTTTCGGTCTTAGTCACAAACATATTTAAACTGTACTACATCTAAAATATTTGTTATGCTACCTAGCTGTTTTTTTACTGTTTATTATTAAAGTTCTATTAAATTTTAATACCGTGGCCAAGGGATATTTTCCATTGCGGATAATGGTATAGATTTATAAAGTTGTAAAGGTTGTCCCAGTAAGTAGGATAGGTTTTGTTTTCTTTGTGATTTAATATTTTCGTCATTTTGGTTATTTGGAGAATTTTGGTAATTTGGTAATTTCCACCATTTCTGTCATATCGGCTATTCCGGTCATATCGCTCATTTCGTTCATTTCGGTCATTTTTGTCAGTTTAGTCATTTATGTCAATTTCACAGAGTACTTTATATATACGGGTAGTCAATTTGTAGTTTACAGATAGAGGGGGGATAGATATCATCACAGTGATTTTCCCACGATGGACAGTACTCAAAGGGATTTCCCTTCGTAATAATAAAAGACAATATAAATCACATGCGAGTACACGACCAGCTCGGATATTAGATCGCTAATGTTCAAAATACATAGCGGTGCTGTAACCGAAGTCGGTGTAGGTAGTATTATTGAATAACTACAAATAATATATCAAGTTTTTAATTTCAGGACATAGACTACATATTATGGACTGGAGATTTACCACCACACGACGTGTGGAATCAAACTAAAGAGGAAAATCTGAAGGTCCTTCAAGAAACAGTCGCTCAGATGTCGGACATGTTCCCAGGTGTTCCTATCTTCCCTGCTCTTGGAAATCACGAAGCTTCCCCGGTTAATAGGCATGTTTGTTGCGTAGTTTAAAATTAATTAGGTCAATTATGAGGTCGATTTCATTATATCGTTCGTTATATGCAGTGCAATTATGCTAAAAGCATAGTAGACATGCTTCATTAGAATTGATCATCACGATACATTTCTGATTGTTTTAATCTTAGCAGAGTAAAAAAGGTTAGATAAGTAAATTAACGAAGTCAAGACCAAGACAAACGAACAACAAACTAGTTAAACGCAACACATTATTTTTCAATTAATGGGTGTAAAATCTATACCAATAAAATTGTCACAGTCTGTGATAATGTATGTGAAAATGGCTATTTTACGATGCCTGATCAATTAATCAAAAGACCGTACTGAATTTTTGTCTGTTAGTGTCTAAACGTTTATCTCAAATAGGGATGGACGTGGTTCAAAGATTTCAATGAAAATAGGGTTGTTGACAATAGTTGACAATCAAATCAACCTAAATCTTTTATAATGTTACAGGACACCGAAATCGCTTCGATTTGTAGGAACGTAGCAAGCTATGACATTATATCTTTAACCAGCCCAATAACAAACATATTAAATTTTTGTCTGTATAAATAGACACACACCCACATAAGTGGGAGTTCGAATCTTGGTCGAGAAGTATGCATGTGCAGTACGGTGAAGGAAAACATTATGATCACATGGGCATATCAGAATAACCGTTGTGTGATACCCGCCTATCAGTCTTGAACAAGCGCGGCGCGTCCGTTCTCCTAAAATGAAGATTTCCGAGTTTAGCAGTAGGACTTCTATAAGCTGATATTATTAAACTATTTATTATGAACAGTTTCCCACCGCCGTACATATCGTCGCCTGAGCTGAATATCAATTGGTTGTATGATGAACTAGACGCGCAGTGGCGACGATGGCTGCCTGCTGGAGTTTCACATACCGTTCGCCGTGGTGCCTTCTACTCCGTGCTTGTGCGCCCTGGATTTAGAATTATATCACTAAATATGAATTACTGCAATAACAAAAACTGGTAAGTGAATCAGGAGATAAATGTTATACATACTTCAGCATGGTGGTTGAATTATCGGGCGCTTTCTTGCCTAGCTTGCTAGTACACACCGATCTTAAGTTCGATAGCTGGCGTGGTAAATTTTATAATCAAACTTTCCGTTAATAATATTAAGCGTAGATTGCTTAGCTTAGGGCTATACAATGTGTTGTTTTTCTGCTCATTTCTTTTATTTTTGATTAAATAAGATAAATTAGAATCTACGGTTATCAGTTGATTTTGGGACTTTCCCCTCGCTCTCAAAGATTATGTGCACTTATACAAGAATAACCTAGTAAAGCTGTAGCAATGTAGGCATTTATCATCTTGCTATTAGAGTCTACCTACCTAATCTACATTTTAGTAGCAATGTCAAGTTTAATCCTCTTATTATCATTTAGCTATGTTGAATTTATGTATTATGATAGCAACTATATATGGTATCACTTTACTACTAAGCAAAGGCTACCCCAGCACCTACCTACAATTAGAATTTTCTAATATCAGTAGGTATATGAGATTACTTATGCTTTTAACTGGCGTACTTAGAAATCTCAAAAGACAATAAAAAGCATAAAAACTGCAAGTAATATTCACATCCTTAGTAACTAATCCTTAGCTAGTCTGAGTTCATAACATACTTTGACATTGCTACTATGTGATTAATGTGGATATTAGAGTAAAGGGAGAAATTCAAACCATCATTCAACTGAGAAAAGCAGTAAACTTCTTTGGAAACATTAGTTGCTAATGAAGATAAATTATGTGAAACAACTGATGTAATCGCTTTCTCTGCTTTCCAGGTGGTTGCTAATGAACAGTACAGATCCGGCCACCGAGCTTCAATGGTTAATCTACGAGCTACAAACCGCCGAATTGAGCGGTGAAAAGGTTCACATAATAGGACATATACCGCCCGGACATTCAGACTGTCTGAAAATTTGGAGCCGTAATTATTATGCGATTGTGAATAGATACGAATTAACTATTACGGCACAATTTTTCGGACACACCCACTTTGATGAATTCGAAGTATTCTATGATCCCGATGACCTTGGTGAGTGAAATTACGCGTGTTTTTTTTGTCGAGGCAATTTTGTCCAATGATAAAGAGCGGGGTCCCTAATATGGAACTCGTGGCGACTTTCAAATATCCACTAACACCACCAAATATTTTGTTAATTTCATACATTAAATATGGCACCATTCTGATCTTAACGTTTGGAAGTTTCTTTTATCTCTCTCTCCATTGAACTTCATCCGTTCTTCCCATAGATGAAAAGCCCCGGGAAGTAATTAAATTTTTGCTTACATTGTTCTGATGCTTTTATGAAATATTTTAGAGACAAACGAAATTATTGTGTCCCAGATCCTTTGAACTTTTTCACCCACGACCAGACTAACTGGATCGATGGCCCATGAGTTACTTAGACATTGAATATCAAAGTGTTTATGAAATTTCTGTCTAATACACCTAGGAATACCCCCAAGAGAATTTTACGTCCCGTCCCCGTCCCCGTCCACCGACCCATAGTTACTAACAAAATCCGCAAGATGGTCGTAGGCATCAATGGTCTTCTTACCCCGCTATTATGTTTAGTTCGTACAATATCTGAGTTTAAAGTTGACAATCTGCCGGCGTACACCCTTTAGAACATACAAAACACATAAATTTAGGATCATATCATTTTTAAATTTCTATTTCATGCCTCGCTGTCAGGTATTCATTTGGTACTTACTTTAATAAACTTTGGTTACAGGTAGAGCTACAAGTATAGCGTACGTTGGACCCTCTGTTTCACCGTATTATGATTTAAATTTAGGATATCGAATATATTATGTTGATGGGGACCATGAGACGACGACACGGGTAAGATTCAAGTTGATGAGGTATTTATGTTTACTATTAAGTTGACAAATATATAGGTTTATATACGAGTAGCGTACACGAAATTTTTTATAAATATATTAAAAGGTTTTAAATTTACTTCTTTGTTTCTAACTAACATTAAACTAATAAGTAGTTGCTTGTTTAAAATTATGACACTAAAAGCGCATCTGGTTCCTAGCCACGATCCGAGGTTGAGGCGTGTAAATATTTTTGCGGAATGTACGCCAAGATTCGAAATTCGAAGCAATGTTAATGAAAGACACGTTCCTCATTTAGCCATTTTCACTACTAAAGAAAAATATTAAAAAGCAATTTTTTCTTGGCTGGTCATGTATTAATACGGAATTACACATTCTCGCAGAATATAAGCATATTATAAATTAATTTGACAATTTTCAGCAAGTAGTAGACCATGAGACGTGGATAATGAATTTGAAGGAAGCCAATTTGTTCGGTTATCCGATATGGTATAAGTTATATTCAGCCCGATCTGGATATTTGATGACTGCGTTGCGGCCGCAAGATTGGGACAAGTTTATCGACGAAATGACTACCAAGGAGGACGTGTTCAACCTGTATTACAAGTACGTACAAAGTGCAAACTTATTTGCTGTTGTTTTGTTAATAACGTAAATAATTTATCTCAACGGGATATTATGCACTTTTAACGACTATGATAAAGGTTTGAAAGTTACTTATATTATTATTTGATTTTCCTAAAGTCACTAGTGATTCTCATTTTAGTTAAATTTAGGTTTCGTTAAAATCTCTAAAAATGTTTACTTCGTTTTTGTTGAAACTATTGCTATACTACGGTTCCATATCCGACGGGATTTAGTATATTCCAGGATGAATAATTATTCACCACCGGTCTATGAAGTACAACCTAAACAATACATCTTTGCGAGATATGTTATCTAAATGGAATATTACAGAAAGCGATTTAGATATTTTATAAAACTTCCATTGTAGTACGACTAAGTCTATAAACTAATATTATAAATGCGAAAGTTTGGATGGATGTTTGTTGCTTAATCACGCCAGAACGGTTGAACGGTGAACGGATCTAGATGAAATTTGACACAGAGATATATTAGTCTGGAACAGCACAAAGGCTACTTTTTATTCCGGAAAATGTACGGTTCCCGTGGGATAACTATCTATAATTTTTATTTTATAGACAGCGAAACCGTGGGCAAGAGGCTACATAAAAATATTATGCATATAGGTGTGTTGAAGTTGTTTCACTGGACAAATATTACAACAAATTGATAACTGCGGTTTTCATAAAAGGATAAAACATTACTTTCCAACTTTCACGTTGTTCTCATATATTCGCGCTACCTATCTTATGTCAAATTTTTACACTTTATATACAAGGCCGTGAAGAGATATGAAACAAACGTGCACTTTCACATTTGTATATTAATAGATATGGATCAACTTATCAACAATAAAATATGTGTTGAGAATTTATTATCTGCTCAAAAATGTAGGAACAACAATAATAAGCTGAGCACGATTTAATCCGATTATATGAATTTCAATTAGGTACGTAGGTTATGTAATAATCTTTCATGTTAGAACTTTAATTACGTAAGCCCAAATTAATATTAAGCTCCAAATTCTACCAATAATCCCATTTTATTTAATAGGTTTCACTAAATCTTCACGAAATTCTTTGTAAACCTTCTTTTTGAATAGAAACATTTTATATAGATTATAGAAAATTATTTTGTAACATAATTTATATTGAAATAAAAACTAAAATATCTTATAAATAAACCTAACTTAAAAATGTATATACATTAGTAAAAAAAACTAAAATAAAAATAAAAATAAAAATTTATAGAAAATCTTACAACCAGGCTAGAGTATAGAATTCGCCTAGAGATAATCAAATTTTTTTCGTGTTTATATGAATTTTGAAGCAACCTAAAAGGCATATGACATACTATTTTTTTATAATTATTTAATATAATTATATTTCAGAAAACATGTCCCATGGTCATAATACATATACACAAATACAATTATAAAAAGTTAGACTATGGTCATAATCTAAAATCTTGTAGGTCTTTGGTCATTAGGCTAATGCTATTCCTCGTTCACGATAACCTAATGCAATCAAAAATATTAACACCTAAAGCTAGAGGGCTAGAGTCGAAAACACCTAACATCGCAATAATTACTAGAAAATTCCAACCAAAATTAAGAAAAAAATACATTTTGTAATACTCTCTATTTACAATCTATTTTAACATGATATTAATTTTTAGACTTTGGTAACCCTACGCGTCAAGTTATTGTGAACGGGGTAGGTATAATTAGTAAGCCCGGTCACAGAGTATTTGAATCTGCAAACAAAATATCTTTTCCTGGTCGATCATTGTTAATGGGCTTAGGATTTTCGCTTTAAAATGCTATTTAAAATTATCGACGTTGTCGTGGATCTTTATGATGATCTAGGACCGTTTATGCAAATATGTGATGGACCTATTAGAGCAGTGGTTGGTGGTTTTAACAACGAAGAATACCATAAAGGATGGAGGTAGAAAAATAAGTAGACTGGCATTTTTGAACCAGTGCCGTGTCGCAGTCGTTCTTACAAGCCTAGGGATATTTTGTCACTATCAGCGTAGGGTCAATTGATATAGTAGTAGTATAATAATATGTACAATATTCTGTATTGTTGTCTCATTACAGACATTATTGGAAGAACAGCCCTCGTCGTGGCATCTGCAACGGCGAGTGCCGCAAGCGGTTGGTGTGCGACGCCCGGTCGGGAAGGTCGCATGACCGGAGGGCGCTATGCTCGCACATAGAGGCGCGCATCGACGGCGCCAACCCTACACCACAGACGTGGCGAGCGTGGCTCTATAACGGCCTGTCTGTCTCGTGAGTCCAATAATGCTTTGTAGCACACGATACGTCAAATTGTAGCACACTTTAATTAATCCATACCAATTTCCAATATGTACCTTTACCGAGGGATTCTCTACGCTCTACAACAACATGGGGTCATTTAAAATTACTTCGAGATTTACTCTGACGTTTTTAAAGAAAAAAGAAAGAAAGAAAAACTTTATTCGAAGAAATAGGGACGTAATTACATTCGTTATACATTATTATACACAGAGCATATTTTGAGAATTTGTTCGCCGCATTTTCAGCAAACAAGATTTGCACTCAGCATATTGCTGTGCCGCAATTATATCCGACACAACGCTGATTTTCAAGTATAACTTTTAAAGTATGACTCGCAAAAACTAAAATATGAAAATTAATAAATAGGCAAAATTAGCAATGTCATGCTTTCAGACTCGTATATTGTGAAACTTTATGATGCTACAGTTTATCTTACCGTGTTTAGCTACCTTATAAAAGGGGAAGTTGTGTTAAAACCTTTTAGTTTAATTTTGTTTCAAAGTTTCAACTCACAAAAATCAATGTTACAATCGTTGGAAATTTAGACTTAACACAACTTCGATCCGATTTGTTTGTTGTTTGTGTCACATAATTGTTTTCAAATTGACAAAGGTGTAGACATTAGACGAATTATTAATGGTCTAACAAGGACAGGCCGCCTATTCGTCGTCACCGATTTCACTCTTTATAGCATAGGCAGGGCTTGGCTAGCAATGAAAGCACCCGAACTGGGAACACCAGATGGCCAAGCGTTTAGAAAATAGAAATCTTAGTGCGGCTCTGGCCACATTTGGGAAAGATCCAGAAAAAAAGTCGCCACGAGAATCGAACCTGCGACCATTGGATTACGAGTCCGAACGCTTGCCACTACACCGACCGTCGCTTTAGAAAAATGCTAAGTAAATAGTATTTATGTTGCTAGAGCCGTGTCAAAAATTCTATTTCCTAAACGCTTTGCTTTGCCAATTCCTGCATATGCTATGAACGAAATCGGTGATGTCGAGTAGGCGGTCTGTCCTTGTAAGGGTGTAGATTAAGAATTTAAAAGTTAAAACCAACCCTATTCTTTATTTTTATGTTCATCAGTGAAACAAAATGTTACATAAGTTGTGTATCATTTATTACAAACAATAAAATACTGTTAACTATGTTTTAAAGTAACTTCAAAAAAATCCGTATTCTAGAAGAAAATCCAATCACGTACGGGCTGTGTAACCATTTAAAATGTCAATTTGAGAAATTATGTACCTAAATATAAGTACACTGTAGATATTATTAATACTGCGAATATAAAGCATGTTGCATGTTACTTGAAGCTCTCTATATAAATAGGTATGTTTTCTGTAGTAGTCGAATATTTTTTTGGATATTTATCTGGTATCACAAATTTCTGTACTCTTAGTTAACAGCAGATGGTTCTATAATAGGTTTTTAATATTGACGGCCTCTATGGTTTTGAGTGGACTAAGTCTTTGCCGGCCTATCTCACTGCAGCATAGAGGCTTTAGGTTCGATTCCTGACATGGTAAATCTCATCAACGAATTTTCCTTTATTTACGTTTCCGTTGTATATATAACACAAGCGTAACTTGCTTAGCTTCGGGATATATATTGTCTGACAATTGTTATTATTATTTTGTAATAATTTTTTTTCATGTAAAGCATTCTGCAGCTAACTTGGAGAGAGATTCATTTGGCACGAACTTCATAAGCTGACTACCCACTTTTTAGTAGGGAATATGCACGTAGTTCTTATATATTATAGATAGGTCACGTATTTATATTGGACATTTTTAATGCCGTAGAATCACTCCTATAGCATTATAGTTTATTTGTTTTAATTTTGGTTATGAATTTTAATTAATAAAGTATTAAGAATACGCGGGTATTTCAAAACTGCAAGGCCTTTATCAATCAAGCACACGTTCAGTCTGCCATTAAAGTGGCATTTATTGGGTGGGTGTCTTTACAATTTGTCAAATTACGGAACGTAGAAGTAAAGAAAATTTCTATTTAAAAAAAATCCATCAAACGGCATTAAATTGGGGGCAATACTTATAGGTAACGCAGACCTAGAAGACGGCCTTTGCGAACTGTTATTTATTTCAGTGCTGGGTTCGTTTTAGTTTAGTATATATATATATATATGTGTGTGTATGTATATATACTAGAGTTTACCCCGCGTCTGCGCCGCGGGTCAACCTCTAGTGCGCGCTTCTTGTTTAAAGAGCAGGTGTTAATAAAGGTTACATTGTACTAAATTTTTATGTTAGTGCTATTTGCACCCGGAAGATTAATTTCATTTTATATCGCAAACTATCCCATCTCCCGGCATGAAAGTATTTATGTCCATTTTCGGTATTAAAACTACAATCAGACAAAATTACAATAAACCGATCCAGTAATCCTAGTAGTTTTTCAGTGAAAGCTTAACAGACATACAGATCGAGTTACTATCGCATTTTTTTGTAGATTATAAATTTTTATACCTATAAACTTGACACTTTGTTTACACCAAAATAAATGGAACATACAATTAAAATGTATTTAAAAATAAAAAAGCAAATAAGTTGTAAAACGATAATGAAAGACGTTTGAGAGTAAGCGCTCTGATTGCTGGCGCAGTGCTAAAATTATTTTTAATAAGTATATTTTATCAAAGTTATATGTTTTTACAGCTATTTATTAATGTGCATAATTAATTAAATTATAAAAATAATACATGCATATTCCCTACTGCGCATGTTGTAAATTATATTTAATTTAAAGATCATCATTGCTAATAATGTTTTTTGTACACAGACCTGCTCCTAGTGTACAGCAAGTATAGGTGTGGTGTTGGCATTAACTTACCTTACAGGTGTACCTAGTTAATCAGGTTGGTGGTTCTTTCTGTAAATAACTGCGTATAATCTCGAAAAGGCTCTATTACAAAAATAGATATTAAAGCTACATACATGTACCTATAAAACTTATAATTACGAAACACTGTATAGATAGCTCTTAGTGATTGCACGATATATTTCTCTTTACGCCTTTACCAAGAAAATTCGACTGTTATTGTATTTTTAGTACGGTAGTGCAAATTAAGTTGGACACGTTAGAAATAATCAAATATTGGAGATAACCTTTTTTTATTTAATATTGATAATATGCTGTACTAATATGCTCTGTGCTAATGTTCAGCTCAAGACAAGAAATCAAGTGTATAATAACAATTGTGAATTATTCTCAAATAAACAACAGAATTTAGTGGAATCTTAAAGGAGATTGCATTTCGTTTCTTTTGTAACATTAGATTGGATTAGCGATAATATAATACAAATAATATATCAATATTTTTTGTAAATTAACTGTCGTATTCAAAGTCAAATGATGAGATTAAACATTGTCACTAAAATATTAGAAATTATAAACAGTTACTACTTATGTAAAATGTGTCAATTAGCTTGTTCCATCTTTACGGCCTTGAGATCGAATGATACGAATTCGAAATTTATCAAACAGTATGAAAGTCTATAGTTCGGCCTTTATATTTAGGGTACGACGAGTTTTCTAATTTGATACACTCCTGGACCTTGGTTCAGCAGGATTGTTATTTATATTATGGAATTAATTTACAGGTTGTCAATGATTATGCAAATACCTCAAGTGGCCTATTCTATACCAAAGTTCGTGATGGGGCTCGGCTGAAAAACACGTGATACAAGAACTGTGCAAGAATCGAGTCGCATTTTACCACCGGTTTAGTCATGACAGTGTTCAAAATGTTTCACATTGTCTTATGTTTAAATAGTATGATAATTTTACTATAAAAATATAATCTTGATAAAGTGCCTTAATTACTGTTACGACGGGATATACTTAATGTTAATTTATACTTTGAAATAGCAATGTTGCGATTGTTTTAAATTAACTTCATTTCCATCAACGAAAGACCACTTCTATTCGAAAATTAATATGGAGTGAGCCAGGTATATAGGTATAGTATTTAAATAATTAATCATCACGGGTTCGGTGCGTCCGCATAGGTCGGGGGACTGTTTTCCTCTGCACCTCAGGCAGTCTTCGGCTTTCCTTATTGCGAGACCGGAGACACACTGGTATTCCCCATGTCACGCTATCAATCTTTTGTTTATTGCTGAAGCACAGCAGACAACCTGATGGCCTAACTGTGATCGAAAGTGGTTACCGTCGCCTATAGACATTAGCAATACCAGAGTTGCGGCCAATGTGCTGTCACCCTTGAAGGAGAAACTGTAACCTGGCCACTTATGCCGGAACACAACTCAAAGTTGTTATGGCGGCATACTCTAGACGAGGGGTGGTAGCCTTCCAATAGCGCGAATGCCCTACGACCTGGCTGTGGGTTGTTTTGTCGCCTCTTACGACAGGCCGCCTGGCCGCAGGAATTAGTATTATTCCGTTCCTGCACGGAGAGGAATCGTCAACCTACCTCTTGTATCAGGACCCTGGGCTTCAAGTCTGATATTACAATCATGTCCGAATGTTCGTACACTGACTTTATAACGGCACCATAGTGGTTGCATTCGAGCGCTTTTTGTATACGAAAGCAACCCTTATAGGGCCATCATGAGGCCACTGATCCACCAATCCGACACGATTGTATTAGCAGACTTGGGGCCCTGGTATAACTAGACAATAATTTCCCACATAGTCAGCCAAGTTCTATAAAGAGACCGTACTAGCGTTGGCGACTCTTGCAATATGTCTGTAATTTCACGGATTTAAATAAATATAGCCGCGGTCTTTCCGCTTAGCTGCACAAAATCACCCTAGAAAATTTATCTCTGTGACACATAGTTCTTAATAATTACATAAAGTATAAATACGAAGTCATTTATGTTTAAGTATTTTAAATCATGGTGCTATAAATCACGTATTAAAAAGGAATTATCCTTTGATGCAATAATAAAGTTATCTATTAGTATTATTAATTAACCAAGAAAACAAACTCCTTTTTGGGTTGTTGTATAAATTATCTTTTGACTGAATAAAAATTCTCTCCCATTTTGTTGATACATTAAGTACACACATATTTAAATAAGCTAAGTCCACACCAGACTGAAGAATGTCTTTCCTAGATAAACCATAGGTGGCTGCGCAGCAACTATTTTTTGCGAAAGACCGTATATTGGAAAGTTGATTATGGCTAATCTAGAGTGGCCATTACAATGGCCGCAACCTGTATCATTTCCAAAAGAGAATCTTGCATTTGACTTTTAGCTTCCTTGATGTTTATGTAGCTCTCTATATTTATTTTCGAATTAGTTTTTTCGTTATTGACTTTCAAACTTAGACAATGGATAAATACCTTTTGACTGATCATCTATTTTAGAACAAGGATAAGAAGAATAGAATAATATTGTTGTTTAGTATTATATAATTTGTAAGTATAGTTTTTTGTAAATAATAATATGAAACTATATAATTTAATAAAACATATAGTTTAATACATCTCTCTTTCTTTGATTTTTCATTTGTTTTATAACGTGTGATGTAAATGGGGAAATTGGCAGAATGAAACAAGAAAATATCAAAAGTATTTTTATTATTACTAAAAGAGAGCTTTTTAAGCATTATACACCAAATTATGTAATCAAATAAAATACTATATGCTCCATACAACGAAGATGTTCAAAATCTGAAATTATAGCAGATGTAATTATATTCAGTTATTCGCATAGTTGTATGATATGGAAGGTAGAGAGAAGGACAAACTCCATGTTAAAAAAATGTACGTCTGAAAGCACTACTGCAGCTACCGTGTAAACATCTCAGGACAGTTCCAGCGTTTTCTTTACTTTAGACGGAGTACACTTAGCAAGCATTCGCGAACCCTAGCGCCATTTTGGTCGACTTTTGGACTGTAATATTTGTTCACAACTAGACACTTTCCGTTTAACACTCACATAAGATTGTCTTTCTCACCTCTATCCGCCATACTTTTATAAAATCGTTGTATGAAGTTAAAGTCATTGTGACAATAATGAATTGAGCACAATATCAGCTATTACTAAAACTCCTAATAATATTCGAAAACGCTTGGTCCCGCCGATTAAAAAGATAAAATAAATTATTTTTTGGACAAAACACAGAAGTCACAGATTAGCTAAAACAGTATAAATGTCATGTTTGATTGTGATCTTAGGAGCGGTTAATAATTAAGTAGGTATTTATATTATAGGTACGTACATTGTTCAAACAAGTATATTTTAATGACCATCGCAATCGCCATTTTATACATTTGTAACATTTCACTTGTTCTCTTAAGTAAAGAGGTAGGTTTCAAGTCTTAAATGTTTGTTCAGGCCTGACCACAGTTACATAAGGTCAATTCCAACATAATTTAAAATTGTTAGTGCATACGTACTTTTTCGAACTAAACGTGGTGCGCGTGTCTATTTCGAGATGGTGTTGGAACAAAGCTATTGTTAACGATGACTATTTACTCAATGTAATAAGTAGCGGCATGATCGTTAACGAAATAGCTGTAGATAATTAACTGCCTTTAGGCCTACTATATCAAAAATTCTAAAATACATGAAATATTTTACAAGTGTATCGTTCAAACTTAAGACACATTAAAATTTCCGTTTCATCATTCAACCAACTATCTAAAGTGGTATTATTTACTAAAATAATACCCACGACTTAATAACTTGACTGCCACTCTGGCCACACAATCACACCAAGTAATAAAATTAATATATACAATTTTAAACTAAAACTATATTAAATTAAGAGTATTCAAAGTGAGACAATTATAATTTAAAATAGAAAGCAAATAATTCTGTCATTGATAGTATTACATGCGTGAATGTAGCCAAATACATATTTTAAATTTAAGACAGGTAGACGCGGAAAAGTGTCAATCAAGCAATGTTTTTTGTTTTAACATAATAAAGCCAAAACTTAGAATACAATTTTAGAATAACAAGTTCTTAATTAACTTCATCGTAAAATCTCTTTCGCTACTGAATCGAGTTTACCTGACCTAAGTTTAAGTTACAGAATATAAAACAAAATAGTCATGATAGGTACTTAAAATTAGGACTAGGAGTATTCACATATTATAGACAATTTAGATTAAAAACTAGAGAATTTAGATTGAAAATACCAACACACGGAATTTAAGGTATAAACTAAAACTCACGAATAATTGTTTATACTTAAACCCGTCTTGCTACTTTTACTTAAAACATGCTTTAGCACCCAAATAACTAAGTGATTTATAACTGAAATGTACAGCTACACTCACGATGCGGCAAATAAAATTAATGTTATTTGGTAGGTATTTCCTGTTATAAATAATCCTGAACTGCTGATAGTTATTTAAACATACATAAGTATAGTTTCTGAATTGGGTTACGGCTTTGGGAGGACACATCAACTATCAAAGCCAGCCAACAAAGCCCATCTCACTAAGTTGAAAAGTGAAAATAAGAGGAACCTTGCTGGAGGTGATTTCGTAATAAGAGACGGATTAAAAGCCAGAGGACGCCCCTACATCGCCGCGTTGGACACCGTTACCCTGCTTGAAGATGATGGAAGAAACACTGGGGTGGACAGTTTTGCCAGTCTCAGTCGCCATACTAATTTATTCTCAGATAGTGGAGTGTGAATAAAGTATTCGAAACCTCAAATATTAGAGGTTATGGCTTTATTATCTCTGATCTACATTTTAGGGTAATAATACTCATGTACAAATTAAAACTTGAGAGGATAACGCATCCATATTGCATTATCTTCTCAAGTTTTAATAATAATAGCGATTAAGGTGTCTCAGGGTGGTGTGATATAATAACTTTATCAAATATTATCTAAGTGTTAATTTGCTCAAGTGTATTGTCCTAAAATACAGGTCTGATACTGATACAATAAACTAGCACTGTCATTGCTATAATTCATGATGTATTGATAAAGTCATTGATAATGTATCATCATTAGACACAGGTTTGATAAGTACATATAGCTTAAGTCTAGCAGAAATTTTCGATTTAAACTCTATGATAAACAATGTAATTAATGTCATGAAATGGCTAACAAGAGATCTATCCAATATTGTCCTAACACATTTTAATGATTTTTTGTATCATTCAAACTTTTAGAAAAAAATAAATCTACTATGATATTTTTATAAGATGATGAGGTATACAAAAATACAAATTCACTAAAAGTTAAAAAGACTTAAGAGATACATATAGTGCATTTAAAACCCATTTCTATTGCAATGAACAGAATTAGCAACTCATCTCATTTGAAGATACAATATATAATTTTGTAACCAATTGACTATGAGAATTTGCTCAATTATTGAGAATGCGAAAAACAATAATTTAAATTAAAATAAAAATAAAATCAATAATATTTACACAGTTAAAACTTAAAACAGACTTTGTGTCCCGTGATGGCAAATGTAAATCAGTCCTTTACTGTCTAAAATTTATACTTTGTGCACAATATGGCACATGCTTATAAATTGACTGTCTTAGAATGTGGCACGATTATTGAATGAAAAACTTAGATGTAATCGAGATATGAATAAAGAGAATATTTATATATAAAAATGTTTAATTGTACATTTTTAAATATACAGGAACAATTTATATGATTTTATCAATATTTTAAAGCTTATCTAGTCTCCAATATTAATTACTTTATTATTATTATTCAAAGAAATACATAAACAATGTATGGATGTCATAATCAAGACAATATCAAACAGTTTTCTAGATTTTGAATATGAAACAATAAAATAATCATAGGCACAATTTAAAAGTAATTTCTATGCTCCAGATTAATTTATAGGAGATTCCCAAAAGTCAGTTATATTGTGTTTAAATATTCTTCTATCCATTTTAATCTGTGCCAACATTCTTTGATTAATCCTAATAATAAAAATACCATATGAGGTACATGTTATCACTGGAAATGTGATTCTGGTTTCTATTATTAAATCTTAAAATTACTATAGTAGTGTGCAAATAATCTGAGCAACTCTAGTGAACGGTCAGTTTCTTATCCCAATCATATTCACATAATTTTTGAATAATGTGTGTAATCTTGTTACTTATGTGTAATAATCACTGTTTTCATACCTTTTTTTATTCCACCAAAGTAATTAAAAAATCTTGTGTTTGGTAGATTATGAGTTTGCTCTAGTTGTTTACACGCTATTACAATTCAAACATAAAATGAAATAATTATAAATGGCACTTCAACCACTGGGATAAAGGAATCCCTTTAATCTCATTTCAATTTTAAATTTACACACACTAAATAACTGTTTAAAATCCAAAAACAATTATAAAAAAATCTTTGGATATGGAATGTTAAAACAAAAATGTAAACAAACTACACTGGTACAGAAAATTCATGTTTTGTAAGTCATTTAATAAGGAGTCTCCTCAAGTTGCTTTTGCTCTTTTTTGTGCCTATGGCCACTTGTTTCTTCTTTCTTTTTGAGGGGCTTGGACCATCAAGATCATACTGATTACATGACTTACCCGGGTGTCTACTTGATTTACAATATCGGCAATATGTATAGGAACATGACGCATTGGTGCACTCAGCCCATTGCTCTCCAGAAGGCTCTTCTGTCACCTTAGCAGGCTGGCTACACATCACACACGGCAACTGGATGCGAGAATCTAATGAAGCTGCCTGAAATACAAATAGATGATTATTAGAGCTCATTCAAATAGTTCAATTCTCTTTCAATCATCTACAACAGCTATACTCAACCTTTTTTAGGGGTCACATACACATAATAGACAAGGTGCCATGGGCCATGTTTTTTTATCTGGGTATTTTTTAGTACTTGAAGACAGGTTGATGGTTTTTTTGATACAGAGTGGTTGCAATATCTAATACTATGGACATTTGCAACACCAGAAGTGTTACCAATGAAATCCATTATATTACACAACTATGTAGTATGCCAGATGGACCACTCTCAAAAGCTGGGTGGGACACAGGTTACATAGTGAAAAGTTAATTTGTTTAGACTTTTGTTTCATATATCTACATGTATCATTGGTACATTACATCAATAACAGTAATGTACTAATCCTGCTTTATATCCTGGAAATGTGAGTATCCATGAGAGTATTTTCAAGTTTATGCAAATGAAATAACACATAAGTAATTTATATTTGAATGACCAAAATATTTAAAAATATATAATTTCTTAGAAATTTAAGTAATTTGTGTGAAAACTTAGCAGTCTTAGTTTACAGAGGAAACTGTATAGAACACTTTCATAAACACTTGGTAGTAACAAAAGGGATTCAGATGTTTTTATTTCTAAGGAGATATTTGTAAAGATAAATAATAAAATTACTTGAGTGGAGAAAACATAACTGGTAAAAAGTTTACCTTTACAAATCTCTTGAATCTGTTTGTTCTTGGTGTGCCTGGTGGACTTATTACACGGGCTGTTGTTACATTATCATTCCTTTCATTACTTATTTCCTTTAGACAGCCAAATTTTTTATTAACACTATTTGCTCTATTTATTGGATTTTTATCATTACAGTACTTATTTTCCTGGTTTTCTTTAGTATACTTATGGAAATCTTCTAATTCCTTTTTTTTCCTTTCTTCACTAATATCTTTCCAAATTTGAGCCCATATTGGGCTAACAAATACAAAATTGGAAATATCTTCCACAGATAAATAATCAATAATCTTCTGAATTGGTGGCAAGACCCCATTTTCATAAAGATTCTTCACAATATCAATCTTTTTATCAGGTCTAAACAAAATTGTTCTGACAGACTTAATTGTTTGTCTGGGTTTGTCAACTGGCTGCAATTCTTGAGATATACAAGACAGTGTGTGAATAGCGAAATCAAGTTTTCTTACAGATCTATGGCATGGGTGTATCTTACAATTCTTTTTAATAGGTGTTATTGGATATTTTGATATCTGACCAGACTCAGTGCCATGAAATAGAAGAATTTCTGGATTTATAGCATTCAACGCTGTTGTCATAGCATGACTTGTATTCTCTTTGTTTTCATTTACATCTAATTTTTTTATTTTTCCTGCAATAAAAGTAGTTGGTGTCGGAATAGGGCTATGAGCACATTCTTGCTTTTCAGTGCTTTGGCAGGACCGTTTTATACCACGTCTGATAGGTGGTGTGTTAGCTCCTGATATTTTAATATGTGATCGGAGCTGGCGACTGAAATGTGTACTCACATCTGGCGTAACAGAATAACATATTTGACCAGTAAAGAATGTGCCGCTCTTGCCAGTTGATGGTACAAGATTACTGGACATTTCTGACCTTTCTATAGATCCTATAGTAAAAGATGTATGATACCCACTGTCTTCGGTTTTACATTGGTCCAAATCACTATAAAGTACTGGTGTTGCTGTTCCAACGTATTCAGGATGAATATCCATTTTATTTGGTATATGTGGACCCGTTTGCATTATTGCTTGTATTGCGTCCCCTATATTAACGGAAATCTCCATTTGAGAATTACTTTCTCTGTTATGGTATATTACAAAATTTTATACTCCATATTCAAATATTCACAAATTATAAAGAGCGAGAACTCAGTTACGTAGTTTAAAATAATTTATTTAATTATAAGATAAATTAATGACAGCAGCAACGACAACAACAAACGCTTTCGACATAGATAACACAAACTACTATGGATATAGATAATACTAGATAATACTGCTATCGATGCATCATATTCATAAATTCATTACATTTTTTAGAAGGATTTATTTTTCTGGCTATTAGACCTTTCACCTTAATTTTCGATTTAACACTTAAAATTAAAAAACAATGTACAAAATTGTTATGGAGTTTGTACCTTAGTCTGATCTTGAAAAAACATTAATGATATTCATTAATGCCCGATTATTATATTGCAAAAACGAGTCGTTTTACTTACCGGCGGTTAGAATATTAACGCCTGGTAACTACTGATGTTTCACTATAATGAACTGTTTGTAGCTGGTTACATAATATGAAATTACCAATCACCGATAACAGAGCTTTTCTAACCAATCGGTAGACTTTTTATATGGAAACGACAGATGAAGTGTTTCTGTATTATAACCACTGGTTGTCAACACTATTATTCGTAGGAATTTGATTACTGTTGCCGGTTTATTTGCCATTATTAATAAGTGATTTAAAATTAAATTAAACTCAAGTTTTTTACTTTTTCTTTTGACTTGGAATTAATTCTTATCTTTGTGTTTTAAAATTTGTTATTTCTCTCTTTAACAGTTCTAATTCCAATTCCATTATTGCTTCACTATTCATCCCTATTTATTAATAGGGATGAATACATGATATTATAAATTCGAAAGTAACTTTGTCTGTCTGTTACGCTTTCACAGAAAAACTACTGGACCGATTTGGCTGAAACTCAGTATATATATATAATTTTTTTGATGGCGAGGATAAAAATAGGACAACTTTTATCCCAAAACATATAATATACATAACGACGACGACGATATACGAAACATATACATAACATAGCGATAGTTTCCGGGATAATAGTATATTTTTCTATTTACCTGCAATGCTTTCACGGAAAAAGTGTTTGACAGATTTGGCTGAAAATCGGTATATACATATGTAAGCTCAATATCTAGGACGGACATAGGATAATTTTCATCCCGGAAAAGAGATAGCGTTTGGGATAGATTTTATGTAAGGGTTTACTACTATAGGTATTGTTTTTTAGTGAAACTAGTATAGGTATTGTTTTTGTAATGTCATTTTCGTAATTTTGGTCGTTTTGGCTTTTTTTGGTCATTTTCGTCATTTTCATCAGTTTGGTCATTTTAGTCATTTTAATAATTTAACCTTAAATGATTTAAAAAAAAAAGCGATTTAAAACCGCAAATTACTAAAACTAGCGATAAACTGCTGAAGTGACAACACTGTTCGTTTTGTCTGTCGTTTTCGTTTTGTACGTCGTTTACGTTATTGCGTTTTGTTCATGCAACATTCATATAAAATAGTTCTGTAATTGTAAGTATTTTTAAAGCAGATTAATTTGAAAGCTTGATTTTTAATGACAATCGTATATCAAAAAAGTTTTTTTCTTTTCAAAATGTATTTATTTTGTAGTTATACCTCAACTCATGGAATTATGTTGCGTATATTAATTACTACTACAACTATGTTGCGTTAGCGAAACGCTTGGGAGGGAATTAGTAACTGATGACCGACAGTATTACCAATTGTCAATGAGCTTGTGAAAATCTCGTATAGCCCTCTTAACCATCAGTTATTGTTAGCTTCAAAATCAAACAATTACTGTTACATACAATCGTCGGTAAAATAAAACCGGGCATAAAAGACTTTTGTTAATGTACAGTGGCCCATACACGGACTTACATTGTAGTCGGCCGCATAATGCAAGATTGTGAATGAAGCGTCCTTCTTGGTGTTGCAAGCCGCTCTGCAACAGGATGCTTCTCAAGTTTTGCACCTGGCGTGGAAGTTCCGGTGACTGTTTGCAGTCCACCGCATAAGACGGTCAGCAGCTTGGCGGCTTGCATGGCGGCTGATTTGTGCTTGCAACAAACAGGAGCGTTAATTTCAATGTCAGACTGCATCAGTGTGGCCAGTGTAGGCGATTTATTGGTATTTAAAGTGAGAATGGATGATAAAAAAATCTGATAGGCAAGTAGTTGCTTAATAGGATTAGTAGGAATAAGCCGTTTAAATTAACTAAACCACAAATGAATATAAGCTTTTAATAAAAATTATAGCTGCCCTAAGGCTTGTCATGTCAAGCGCATAAAATGATGAACATGAAAATGAATATATTTTTCAATATTTTATTGTTTTAAAAATGTCTGTAGTAATTTTAATGTTTTACTTGGTACGGCTTCAAGATGTAAAAATATTTACTTTTTGCTTTATAATTACGCTTGAATTCAATTTCTATTTTGTATTTCACACTTGTAAGTTAAGCATATTGTATCCCTAATAATGTAACCCATAGAATGTGGAAATGATAGCTAGAGAAGACAGAACCTATAACTCGATTAACAGGTTCGTGCTGTTTGTTCTTAAGGATTTCAATATATGCCTTTATAGTTCTAATCGAGTCTAGTACAGCACATTATTGATTATAATTAGTTACCGTTACTAGTTTTAGGATTGTCTTAAACCTTACAATTTTTCAATGGCTACACGTTTTCTATTTGATTTTGAGACATTTTCTACTGTATCCTCGGAATTCAATATTCAATAGGAATAAAAGTTTTAAGTAACCATCTAATATAAAACTAGAACCTGACCATAACATCTAGAACGAGAACTATTTGTATTGCCTTCTGGCAATATTCTATTTTATCTGTTGTCAAGGTCAGTGAATCATGAACAAAGCTAATTTATCCATGGTATATTAATTTTAACGGTGATCCGAGTCTAAAATCCGCCAAAAAAACAACTAAATACGCATGTAACAATAGCAAGTTTCACGTGAGCAGTGATTTTTAAAGTTTACCAAGGATATCTAGCGGAATTTTGAGCCAAAATCTTTTCATTATAATACGACGATATTTACTAAAGAACAACCAACATAATAGGTGTGTAATGGTTAGTTTAGCTTTTTTAATCAAATAATTTTTCTGTTAACTATCATAGGGTGTTAAAGCTCTTGTTACCAAATTATACTCATTATTATTAAAGTAAACATCATGTTGATGAAATAACTAACTAAAGCAACTTGATACTTGCACGATGTTTGATGTCGTACTAAAATCAATAGTAAGTATCGAAATTACTCTTGACTTAATATTGGAGTTTTTTATTTATTGCACGAGTTCAGCAGACAGGCAGACGGCATACTAATGGTAGGCGGTTACCATCGCCTATGGACATTTGCAACACCAAAGGCGTTACAAATGCGTCGCTGCTCTCTTGAGGGAGTCTGGAACCTGGCCACTGATGCCGGAACACAAATCAAGGTTGTTATGGCGGTATACTCTAAACCAGGGGTGGTAGCCATCCAGATGGGCAGATACCTGGCAGATAGATGCATGACTTGCTAGAGCTTAGACAAATTTGCGAAAGTGGCGCTCCTATTATTTTCTACTTTATTTTGCCACCTTGTAACTGAATCCGAATACGAATTGTGCAAAAACATAATTGTATAGACGTTAACTCGAGTGAGTGGCGAAACCATACTGATGACGGACTCTAATGCAGGCCCCCCTAAGTTTCAGGTGGTGAAACATTAACTTTTAAGAGGCCCATTTCTTATTGTGTATTTTGTGGCAGCAAGTGTCCTGCAAGATCCAACCGCCGCAGGACTCCCACACAGGACAGTGAATAGGCCCCTTCAACTATGAGTGGACAAATTAAAAAAAATGATGGTAATGCTTAGAAAATACTTTAAATTTTAGTTAAATAGTATAGTATTCTATAGTAGTCTTTGAGAAATGAGATATGTATTTTGACTTTAACGCTTTTTTTCATAATAAAAAGAAATACTTTAAAGGAAAATATTATCTTAGGGTTATATTTATATTTATGAACTGGTTATTTCTAAACTCAACTTGGATACCCTGACGCTGTCAATTAATTTCAATCAACTGTCAGGCCGTCAGATACTCAAATGTCATGTTGTGCACTAATGGCAGTAAATAATGGTTTATTTAATTACATTTTTCAAATTATTTTTCTATGCTTATAAATTATCAATAATTGATCTAAGTTTTCATTTATATTTAGAGATCACAAAGTATAATTTATATTAAAATAGTTAAGATCATTTACAAAATTTATTATGGCTCTAATTTTAAAAGATTTGTGTCGATTGTGTGCTCAAAAAGATGAGTTCTCCAAAGATTTATTTGATGAAAACAACAAAAATATCCTTAAACTAATACAAGATTTCATACAAATAATCGTAAGTAACTTCAAATTTATTATGCTCTATCTTATTAAAGTTGAAACAAATTCTTTTCAATATATAAAATATATTTTGCTTTTGTTTTCATGAAATTATTACACTACACTGTACGAACTCGATCAAGGATACTGATACAGCATAATTTTTTATAATTCTGTTTCCGTTAAAACTTTTATTTACAGGTGTATGAAAGCGATGACTTGCCTACAAAAATTTGTTTAAATTGCGAGGAAAAAATGGTTTCTTTCCAACTATTTGTATTGGAATGCTGTAAAACTCAGGAATCACTAAAAAAACTGTACTTAGATAGTATGGGTGCTTTACCAATAAAATTGGAAATCAACTCTCAGGAAGATGTTGTGCCTACTATGATTAAAGCAGAGGTATTTGTGTTTTATATAAATTAGCTTTTGTGTTACATTTCACTTATAACTGATACATTTAATATATTATTAAAAATTTGATGAATAACTCTTTATTGAAGACAATATAAAAATAAACTTATGGATGAAAACAATATCTAATTGTGCACAAAGGGGGTCTTATAGCTAAAAAGTGATCTCTTCCAGACAACTCCTGGAATGAATTGAAATGATAATGGTGTTGGGGTTATACATAATATATAGTACACCTACTTACATTTTAGTAGTAAATATATAAATTAATATATACATTAATTTTAACTTGTTTCTTTTCAGGTGAAGGATGAAATGACAGCAGAGGATATTGTGTGTAAGTAAAAGCATATAATAGGCTGGGGAAAAGTCTTTTCGCATATAGTATGTATGAACTTGTAATAATATCTCTTTGGCTATACCATTCATATCTGGCTGGTTTTGGTATCATTAAAAAGTTTTAATTTTAAAGAAGACAATTCCAAATTCAAATTAGGAAAATGTGTGATTTTCATTTGTTTTTCTTATTGGTAAAATGAGTGAGTCTAATGAAGAAATTCAATTCATTTTAAAATTTTACTACAAAAAAGGTAAAAATGCAACACAAGCCGCGAAAAAAATTTGTGATGTTTATGGACCTAATGCAGTATCTGTGAGAGTAGCATAAATTTGGTTTAAGCATTTTCAATCCGGAAATTTTGATATCAAAGATGCACGCCGCTCTGGTCGCCCTGTTACGGACAAAATTGATGCCATTTTTTGAAACAGTGGAGCAAGATTGGCATATTAGTAGTTACGATGTAGCTGGAGAACTGGGAATTGAACACAAAACAGTTTTGGCGCATTTGAAAAAAGCTGGGTACACAAAAAAGCTCGATATTTGAGTGCCTCATGAGCTTAATGAAAGAAACCTAATGAACCGTGTACTCATTTGTGATTCTTTATTACGACGTAATGAAACCGAACCATTTTTGAAGAAGCTGAAGTTGAGAGAAAGCGGCCGGAATTAATCAACAGAAGGGGTGTGGTTTTTCACCATGATAACACTAGACCTCACACATCTTTAGCCACTCACCAAAAATTACGAGAGTTTGGCTGGGAGGTGTTAGTGCATCGGCCGTATAGTCCTGACCTTGCACCTTCAGATTTTCACCTGTTTCGGCCTCTGCAGAATTCCTTAAGCAGTGTCAGGTTAACATCACGAGAGGACTGCCAAAACCACTTGTCGCAGTTTTTTGATCAGAAGCCCCGAAATTTTTATAGCAATGGGATCACATTCCTACCTACAAGATGGCAAAAAGTTATCCAACAAAATGGCACCTACATACTTTAGTCAAATGTAAATAAACTTTATAAAAAAACCTTTTGAATTTTTATATAAAATGCGAAGAAACTTTTTCCCCAACCTAATATATAGAGAGATATTAAGTATGTGCCTTTGCTTAGATTTGTTATGAAAGAGATCTGTCTCTGATCTGGAATTTGAGGACCCTATTTTAGAGGTGAAAACTTTGTATCGGAGCATGAAGGTCATGTGAGTTGAAAGCTTTCCCCTTCTGGAAAGAGCTATATATATATATATACACACGCACACACACACACACACACACACACACACACACACACACACACACACACACGCACACACGCTCACACACACACACACACACACACACACACACACACACACACACACACACACACACACACACACACACACACACACACACACACACACACACACACACACACACACACACACACATACACGCACACACACACACACACACACACACACACACACACACACACACACACACACACACACACATTTATATATGTCTGTCTGTCTATTGTATATTTCTGAGTGGGACAGTCATGTAAGTTTGCTTTTTCCCCCCATCACAAAAGTCCCAATCTGCCTAAAGAATTTTTCACATCAAAATTGGTTACAGATTTATAATTTAAACTATTGTGTCAAAAGACTAAAAAGTTATTTTAGTATTAATCACATGTTGTTTTTAATGTTTCAGCTGCTCTAAGCAATGAAAGTGCTCTGGCAGAATTAGACCTTTATGATGATGGTCTTCATGTTGATGAGGATGATGATGATTATTTGGATGATATAGCAATTGCATCACTTAAGGAAATGAAGAGAAAAAAAGTAAAAAAGAAGGAGCTCACTGACAAAGATTTCGAACAATTTAATGAACTTCTTAAAAGAAATAATTTAAAAGTTAAAGACTTTGTCAAGTTAGTGAATTATTATAATCTCCTATTTTTCTGTTATCCATAACAACACAGGTTTTTATACCATCCCTCTTATATGTCTGTAACTTTTTTGATCTAACCTCTTCTATTAATAAATCTAGTCTTTTTTGTATCATTGTTTGCATCCCTTCTCATGCTGTATTACATTCAATTTCTTGTTAAAGTTGTAACTTGTAAAGTTTCCCTTATTGCTGTTGTGTCTGTGGTCTAGAGGTCTAAATATGGGTTTGCTTTGTTCATTAGAACTCAAAAGTACTGAATTAGTTTCCTAACATCACAATTTTTCCTTTTCTTATTGAATTTATTTATTGTTTTGTTTATGTTCTTATTTATTCATTTCATTATTTTTACTCTAAAACCAAGTTCTTACTTAATTTTGACACTGATAATTAGATTCAATAAGTGATCATTTTTTGTGTTTTATAGGTTTGATTGTGATTTCTGTGAACAAAATTTAAAAACATGGAATAGCTTAAGATATCATTATGTTAGAATTCATAAATGTAAACCAGTGGTGTTCTGCTTGTGTGGATATGAGATATCTTCAAAGAGTGTCCTTTACAAACATGTATCTGATCACAAATCAGAAAGTAAGAAATTAAGAAAGGCAGCTGGTATTGAAGAAGACAAATTTCAACAATCTGAGTATGCAGCACTTAATGTTAAAGATTTCGTTAGGTATGTAAAATAAATTTTGTTGTACTTTGTAAATATAAATCATTAAATGTTTTTTTTATAATGATGGGGCTTTTAACAAACCCAGAATGGGACTAATTGTGTGTATTCACTTATATTGCAATTTTACAACAAGGCATAAAATCATACAGCATATTTTAAACAGTGAGTAAACTTAATCCAATACTGTCACTCTCCAAATAAGTGAACTTTACAAGAGAGCAAATAACATTATTTTAAACATGAACATCAGTATGATTACATGTATTATTACAATGTCTTCATAGTGGATATTTCTGTTACTTTTAAACCAGGATTAGCACTATTGTACATATTTCCATGTTTTATGATAGATGGCATTAAAAAGTTGATTTGGCAAATTTTTGGATAGTATCAGTATTGTATTAAACATTATATTATAGTTAGTTGTTTGTTCCAGTCCAAATTTGATTTATATAGATAGATGTGTAGCACGTTTTAAGTCGTGGTAGCGTAATGGCTAGCGCACGCGTCCCAAGCTTAAAGGGCGCGGGTTCGATCCTGGCCGGAACGCATGCACCGCTTAGGCAGTTTTCTGACCTCATGTGCATATTATTACAATTACCACGTGCTAATAATGGTGAAGGAAACATCGTGATGCAACCTGCACATCGAGATAACCGATGTGTCAAACCTGCCAAGCCGCCTTGGACAAGCACGGCGGGTATAATGTCCGTTCCCCTGTAGTGGGAGGCCTGAGCCCAGCAGTGGGACATTTATGGGCTGATATTATTATTATTTATTATTATATAGATAGATGTGTAACAATTCTAGTATTTATAAATCATTAAATTTTGTTTATTAAGGTCCAAGTTTTTATGTCAGTCAGTAGATAATGATATACCTATTATTATATACTTTTAAAGTCGAAAAATCTTCATCCCCTCCCCTACCACTTTAATGCAAATTGGTTTTGTAAATAATTGTTTTAAGCAAATTATATTGAATGTTTAACAATGTTATACAAATGTAGCATTGTCTATATTTTGTTTATTGTTTTACAGTTTTAAATGCACACAGTGTCATAAAGTATGTTCAAGCTGGTATACATTAAGAGAACATTGTGAAAAAGTCCATAAAATACTTCCAGTAGTCCACTGTGCTTGTGGCATAACACTTAAGTCAAAGTCAGTGATGTACAAACATATACAGGACCACAAAAATCCTAATGTGCTCGCGTAAGTAGTCAATTTAAAACATCATCTATATTTCTAGACAAAATATAACAAATAGTAGTGTCAGCCACCACTAATTCTTAGTTTATTCATGATTTCACTTCACTATTTCGGTATATACAATATCTACTTCTCATCCTTCTAAGTTTTATTCATACAGAGAGAACTACTGTTTTGTGAAAAATAAATTCACATAGTAGACACGCAGATGAACATATTGAATGTATAAGAGTTTCATATTTGTTAAAATGTCTATGGAGTTCTAAAAATGGTAATATTATTGCATAATATAATATATCAGTGTGGATCATCTTAGTACTTGTTGGGTACACATAGACTTCCTAAAATAATGGTGTACATTAGAAGGGTAGAAGAGATAATAAACAAATATCCAGTTTTCACTTAATTCATTATATTAATTATACTTTATTTTATACCAAAAACATATAAAATTACAATATGTATCACTGGTAGTGATTTTTTATTAACATTGATAGCATAAATAATATTGGCTTTAAATTTAACCAACATAGATGAATGTTTATATTGTAGATGTGACAAATGTCCTAGAATAGCAAAATCTGTAGCAGCGTTAAATAAGCATAAAATGAGGCATGTGCCAAAATCTGAGAGGAAATTCTGTTGTTCATCATGTGATAAAATATTTAATTCAAAAGATGCTTTAAAATCACACGAGAGGTCCCATATACCAATAGAGGAAAGGAAGATTTATCACTGTGAAGTTTGCAATATGAAGTAAGTGCATATTTGTTATTTAACATTATTTAATTTATGCTTTTAATATTCCTCTGCATGTTTTATCTCATTTAATGTCAATACCAGTAGATCAATTAATTTTTGGGGTGCGGTATAGTTATAGGGCGCATTTATTTATTATTTGAGATATAAAGTGAATTATGGTTGGTTATAAAAAAATAACCTATATTAGAAAAGTCTGGATCTGTTCATAATAAATAAATGTGCCCTATAACTATACTTCACCCAAGTTTTGGATGTTTTCTGATATAGAGACACAAACAAAACAAATCTTCACTGAGGTGCAAAAATGCTAGCTTGTTGTCATAAGCAGTAATACTGCATACTATTCCACACTCACATTGTGTGTTACAAAGATCTTATACAATAGGGAATGTTGGGTTCTTAATATGATTTTCTTATAATTATGTATTTTCAATAAATTGTTAGTACAGTTAAGAGTTGTGAATCATAGGAAAAGGGGGTTTGTATGACAACAGTGGTATAATTTACCCGCTTTATTATTGTAATAATTAGTTATAGGCTAGCGTTTAACTAATGAAAGTAGAGACTGAAAAAAACAGCACATATAAAAAATATCTTTCTACTTTCGTTAACCACTACTATACTGTGTTTTAGATTCACAACTCGTTCGTCTGCAGCATCTCATAAGCGCGTGGTGCACGACAAGATCAAGGCGTACGTCTGCGACCTTTGCGGGTACGCTTGCGGCACCAACGGTGAGCTGCGCCAGCACCGCGCTATACACAGCGAGGACAAACCGTTCGTCTGCAGGAAATGCGGCAAACCGTGAGTGGAAGCATACCATCTTTTGGATTTTGTGACCATTTTTGGCAAAGACGGAACCTATATAAAATCGTTATTATATCCATCTGTATGTCCTTATATCATAATCTATGCATCCTTGTGTCTATATATGCAAGAAATTGAGTAGAATATTGTATCCATTACGCCACTGCACAGTTTGTTCAGATCGTGCAGTCATAAAGACGTTATGACTTTTTTAAAGCTAATAAATAGGTCGCGAGATATACTATGTCCATCTACCCCATGGAAAAATTATTTTCCTATAATCTTACTTTCAAAATATATTTTGCAATATGATACAAAATGTCCCTGTTGATTTGACTGTCAACTATCCTATTCTAGAATATGAACTTTAAAACTATGTGGCGATTTCATATATTATTTTTTTTTTACATCCGTTCAGATTCAAAACATATTCCAATTTGAAAACGCATATGGACACTCATGAAGAGACTTCGTACGAGTGTTTCATCTGCCGGCGCGTGCTGAACAGCCGCCGCACTCTGCGCAAGCATTTATTGGTGCATGAAGATAAATGTAGACACATTTGTTCGTATTGCAATAAGGCGTTCAAAAGGAGGCAAACGTTGAAAGTAAGTTTTTTGCAAGGTGGAAAAAAATTAATACGAAAGACAGACATTTGTAATAACAAATGTCCGTCTTTTATTGCATAAATAATGTTAGTATTTATTGTAACACTAGCTATTGCTCGTAGCTTCATTCCGGTTAATGTAATGTAGAAAGAGTGAAGGACCGGCCATTGGGAGTCCCACATTAGAAATGTGCAAACTTAATTTTTAATTCAAAATACACGTAACGCCATCTAACGAAGATAGAACTAACCAAGAGATCAAAGCAGTGCACAAGTGCATTAGTGAATTACAACGATGTCACCAATAAACGCGATCGGAGCGCCGTTTTACGGGAATAGTACATTTTTCTGGATGAAAGATTCCCTTTGTTATTTTCTATACCCCTGTCAATGTGTACGCAAAATTTCACGACGATCTGTTGCGTAGTTAAAGTGTGAAAGCCTCGCAAACAAATAAACAAATTCACATTCGTATTTATTTATAATATTAGCTGACCTGGCAAACTTCGTACCGCCTCAGAACCAAATTTTTTCATATTTAGTCACCTTTTAAACCTTGCCTGAACTTCCACAAATAATTCAAAACCAAAATTAGCCAAATCAGGCCAGCCGTTCTCGAGTTTAAGCGAGACTAACGAACAGCAATTGATTTTTATATATAAGATTAGTTAAAATGTATCTTCTACACAATTGTCGTTATTTTTTGCCGTATACAGTTTTTAAACGTTTTGTCATATACGGTATATATGTATTTTGATTATTTTGTGATGTTGTGTCGTGTTGTTTTGTCGATTAGGTGCACATGTACACCCACACGGGCGACAAGCCGCTGACGTGCAAGTGGTGCGAGGAGCGGTTCTCGTACGCGTCGACGCTACGCTCGCACCGCCTGCGCTGCCACCCGGACAAAATGGCCGCCAACGCGAACGACACCTACCACGCATACCACCTCACCATGCAACAGGTGGGCACAAGGAGCGATTGACCATAGAAGAGATAATTAGCAATGATAAACTTCATTTAATATGTGACGAAGAATTAGTATTTCCCTAAGTTTTCGCGACTAGTACACAATCAAAACTACGTTTTAACTGTTTTGAGCGCGGTATTTTATTTATTTGATTTTTTTTCGATGTCTCGGCCACTGTTCAGTGGCCGTGACCATGGAAAACAGAAATGTCGACTGTCAATGAGTAATATTAAAGTTATTTCTTAACCTACCCCCAACATTTTAATTATTTAATTATAATTTTGGTTTATGGTCGTTATTTAGATTAGGCTCTCGTAGAGTAAAGCGAAATTAAAGGCGCGATATCTCCCGAGCGAAGTAATCCTTTCTTCTGAACCAAGTGGTACTTTCTTCTGAGCAAAATAGTTCTCTTTTCCGAGAGAAGTGTTCTTTCTTGCGAGCGAAGTGCTACTTTTTTTCTGAGCAAAGTGCTTCACTCTTCCGAGCGAAGTAGTTCTAAGAGTCGTTCCAAGTTTTTAGTTTTTAGCTACCGGCTTAATATTAAATTGTCATAATTTAAACAGTTTCTTAAAAAAGTTAGATAACTATTATCATTTTTCTTTTCAGAACTTTATCAAAGATGACGTCCCGACGGTAGGTGTCTCCGTGACCAAGAATGAAGTAGAAATCCTGTAACTCCAACATTTGGCATAATATTAGTATTATAGTTTATTATATTTCGATATAGACTGTTTTGTTAAATAAAATACTGTAATTATAATACTTACTAAACATCACAGAAATAAATAAAGTAATTATTGCTAATATGTTTTTCAATTTCTATAATTTCATTAACTTTGTGCCTTTATCGGATCAAATGTGTAATAAATATTTGATTTTGTATGAAAATTCGTTTATTATTAGTTCAAAATTGCACAACTATCGCTTGTTAACTAAGAGCGGTTATAAACTTTAGTGCAAATTGATTCTGCTTAGGAAATAGAATTTTATGTTCAGACAGGGTATGTAAGAAACGCAAGGGGGTGATGATTTACGGGAGAAGACAGTATACCTGCCACACGTACAAGGTGGATTAGCGAATTTCACGAAATGGTAATATCGATTTACAGAATTCATCACAATGTTTTTCTTTACCGATAGCTCGTGGTAATAGAGGAGCGGACACTCAAATCAACTGAGATACTTTTTATAAAACAAAGTCGCAGCCTCACAGATTTAGTACTAGCGTACCTTATATATAGTGTACTAAGATATGCCCGCGACTTCGTCCACGCTTGACAACAAAATGTGTGACTTTTTATCTCGCAGATTTTTCTGGGAGTGGCTTGTAGTTGTTCGAGTGCATAAAAATTAGCTTATTCTGACACAGTTTTCACTAAAACGATAGTACATTCTTTATTTAAATTTAATTACTTTGAATCCCAGGAATTTTAAGTCGAACCTGGACGAAGCCGCGGGCAAGTCTTAAAAGTACCGCAAAGACAAAGTACTGCAGCATTACAAAATAATGTACAAATATAATTAATAAATATATAATAAAATAATAATCTAATTTTTATGCACCCGAACAACTTCAAACCGCTGCCGGGAAAATTCCCGGGATAAAAAATATCACATGCTTTATTACATTAAATTTGCTATCGATCAGTAAAAAAAATCACATTTGAATTAGATTTTTTTTTTAGATAAAAAGTAGCGCTGATTTTAAGTCTTAAGAATTTGCTGTCGAACACGGAAAGCCGTATCGAAATCGGTCCAGTAGTTTTTACATGAATCCCAAAGAAACAGACAAACAAACAAGAAATCTAAAAGAATCTGCATCAGGGTCTCTGTGGTTTATATAGTCCATTTTGTTTTTTAAATAGCTTTAATGTATAGACATGTTTAGAATTTTATAATATTATAGATACACACACATATACACACACGTATATACATATACACGTTTTAGAACAATCTTCAAACAAAAATCTCGGTCACATTGTAGGTCTTTTTGACCTGAGATTAACAAAGGTCTTTGTTTTTAACTGACGCCAAACGTGGGTGTTATTGTGGCATCTCGAAAAGGCATATTTCATTATACATAAAGGTAAGATTTTCAATACAAACGCTCAATGCTTCATTAATAACAATATTAATAACTATTGTTTGATTTTAATTAACACTAAAAAAGACAGCACAGTATGTTATTATGCTTCAAATTCATGCTAAAACTAAGCAAATAATTGCATGTAACGGCAGAAACAAAGAAAGGTCTTATCGTTTTTAAGCGATCTCATCCAGACAAACCAGTTTACGGGTATGTTAACTCGTGTAAAATGAAATGCCTGATCAGACTTATTGACAGACTAGAGTAGATGATATATTTCAAACTTTATTATGTTTATTTTATATCTATTTTTTAATTTCAAAAGATGTAGCGACGAGCTGATTAGCGTGAAACGAACTTAATGTTATAGATAAAAACAAGAAAACTTCCTTACTTGGCAAAGACTAAAAATAGATAACCGTAAGCCGAGTATATTACGAATAGGTACGTGGGGTTTTATTTAACGTACAGTTACGACATTGAGCTAGTCAATCGATATGGGACCCCGCGGGAAAATGACCATTCCCAACTGATTCAGAGACTATAAAGAAAGGCATTATCATGAAAACAAAATGTAGAATTTTATTTCAAGCGAATGCTTTCATTAATCTTTTGGAAAGTATTTTATTAGCATAGTGGAGTAGTAGACTGTTTCGGTGTTGGATGGGAGTTGATAAGTAGTGATTCGCGAAGGCCCTGGCGCAGTGCCAATACGAGGCGCCTCCCTCACCCGGACTATACTTAACATTAACACGTTATTACGTAATTAGGAAACTACAACACAAGCAACTATATCAATGTTAGTGTTATTTTGCCTTGAATTGCTCAACGAAACGTACAGTAGCAGCTGATTTTAAGTGTTCTGCAGTCAAGTAGCAAAAGCAGTAGGTATTCTTGTATTTTCGCAATGTTCGTTCATCTGTCTAACTTGCAGCTATTTTACTCAGAGAATATTGGCATTGTACCTAAAAAATTTGGAAGGAAGCATTTTGTCGATATACAAAATGCCGACTAAAAATTAAAGGTGGCTATCAGACATATAAATGAGGACTAAAAAGATTCCAGTACCCATAGGCGTGGGATATTGTTATTCGGGTATTGAACAATCATAACAAATATTTTCTTAAGTTTTCGTGACTTGTATACATAATAAAACTACGTTTTAACGGTTTTAAGAGCGGTAAAATATTTGATTTTTGTTATTCCGACTGAAAAGTGGCTGAAACGTCGGAATAACAAAAATCAAATAAATTACCGCGCTTAAAACCGTTAAAACGTAGTTTAATCAATGATAACAAAGTTTTAAATTGATTTCATTTACCTAAGTAAATAGCTATGATATTTCTAAAGTCGAATAAAATTCTTTTAACCTAGAAACAATAGTTACGAAAATACTTTTTAAAATTCAACGTGATATAATGTAAAATAAACTCAAATAAAATGAATTTAAACCAGTGAGGTATAATGTACTACTTAATACTAACTCAATGGTTTAAACGGGATATATTGAATAGTATTTAAGATAATTATGGTAATATATCTTTTCGGTTACACGTTTTTTAGGGTTCCATAACCATGTCAGCAACCTGTTTTTGTCATCTGTGGAAAAAGAAGTTAACGTTCGTCATCACTATTGATAGGCTTCCAATATATAAACGTAAAAAAGAACCTGTTTGATGTCATTCCGCTGCCTATCTACATATCTAAGAGTCACAGGCGTCACAGCTGATTTTCTTAATAACTATTTTTTTAAAGCTATAAATTTGGCATAAATAGAAGTTTTGTGTGTGTATATATATATATATATACACCTTTCTCTAAATATATTTTGTGGAATATTGAAAACAGTTGAGTAATATCATCGAGTGAAGTACCTACCTAGCACATATAAAATGGCCTATATTTAGAACCGTCCATGTGCAAATCCAACTCGCACACGACTACTTATATTAAAAGACATAAAAATATTACCGATGTATGGTGACTTGGATATGATTAAAATATAAATAATAAGTCAACAACAAGTGCTGAATAAATATCACATGTACATACCGTCCTATTTACGAATAATATACGTACCATGTAGACGTGGTAAAGTCATGCTAGAATCGCTACCTTGATTACAGCTGTTAGGGCCGGCTCAATCGGTGTGATACCACGCTCTCATAGAATATCGGCGTGAAACGATTGGATAGCTGTGCTAATCGTGCTAATTTAAGCGTTTTGTGTGATGAATGAGAGTTAAAAAAAGTAATAATAATAATACCAGTTTTAATAATAATGCGCCATAGTCGTATAGTCCCAGATCTCTGCTTCCATTAGCAGTTCATTCCAATAGCTCGATACATTTAGTTCTCATTTTCTATAATAATAGTCCTACATTGGTGCTTTGGATCTTACTGGGTGCATTTTAAATGATGTAGAGAGGAATAGTTGCCGGTCAGTGTCACGCCACATTTAGATTTAAATTTGTCAAGGGGCTTCTACGTTGCCCTTTCCATGGCATCACGCAAGCCTTCCAAAAGTCCGAGCTGTTTTTATGGCCTTCAAGGTATCTGTCTACAAGGACATATTGGTTTTATCTCTTGGTCTTAAAATTTATAAACAGTCGTAAGTAAGCCCGAAAGCAAGTGAATCTACCAAATATTCACGAGGTGGTTTACGAAATAATAAAAGTTGGGATATCTTTGTGTTATATAAAATACTATGCAAGGCACGTACGCTAAAATGGTTTGGTTCAGGTTTGCGAAATACAGAAAATATAAATAACGAACGTAATATTTTCAAGAGAGCACGGAGATAAAATAATTAAACATAACAGGGAAAACTACCGCATACTATGAGCGTACAATATTTTCGAGTAGAAAACTTTATGTTGGGTATATATAGTGTGTTATTATTAAGGGGATACAGTTATAGGCCGTTTCACGCAAATGTGACAAATGTGACAATGGATGTAATACGATATCGGCGATGCGATATTGTTTTAATTGTTAATGACGTTATATCCCTATTAATATTATAAATGCAAAAGTAACTCTGTCTGTGTCTGTCTGTCTGCCTGTTCCGTTTTCATAGAAAAACTACTGGTCCGATTTGGCTGAAACTCAGTATATATATATATATATATATATATATATATATATATACGATCTTAACCTCCGAGGCCATCTCAATGCTGGCACCTCCCATGCTCAATCTAGGCGTGTCATGCTTTAGCTTACGAGACAAAGTCACAGCGACGTTACATATTGACATATACCCTATATATTATACACTAATATGGCTGTTCGATAAGGGCGTTATCTTTACCGTTTTATGAGACGCATTCGGCCACAGTCAATACCTATAACATCATCGCAGGTGCGGTCCTAGCATTAGGAATCTATCGGAATGTACGTAAACAGTAATATATATTAGTAATATACATATTACTAATATATTAGTACACATATATAATATATTAGTATACTTACTCTACTTACGGTAGCTGGGCAACGGAGGCCGGAGCTGCCGGGCGGGACCAGGCTGCATGTTTACTACTGTAGCCTACCCCAGGGACAACAGCACTCTTTTATCTGTGACCTTATGTGGTTACTTTGTTGAATGTTCACATCACTGTACGAATACAAATACTCTGGCTTACATAAAAGCATTCGCCTATTTTGTTGTTATAAAGTAGTTTTACAACGCAGTTTCACTTACGTTGTTTTAACCATAATAGATCATTTTATATGTAATATTAAAAACAATAACGGTCTCATTCATAGTGAGTCAGAATAAGTTTATAGGCTTCTTTAACGTTCTTAAAGAAGCCTACAAACTCACTCTAAATGATTAAGATTCGTAAAACTTACAAGTTATGTTGATAATAAGATATTGGCCAATGTAGTATGGTTACGTGGGCCTTGCCTGATTGCTAATAGGCAATTGTATTATTTTGAGCCATCTTTGAGCACACAAATTGGTGTTCCATTTTTTTCCTTGTGATAGTGACCGGCAATAGCCAGATTCGACTGTATCCATTTATTTATAATTGTATTTTAAAGAGGTACCACTGGTAATAATTTCTTTAATGGTTAAAGCATTTTCAAACTGTTGGTTCATATCAAATCTACTACATACAATTAATCGATGACATCTTCGTTCAATGTCCGCAAAAGACCATTTGAATATGATGGAGATACTCCTCTGGTAATTGAAGTTAAATAAAAAACTAAAAAAGACTAATATCGTGTAATGTCTCGTAATTCAGTTTTGTTAAGACAGGGAAATCCCCTAACTGCTAACGCTGTCAATATTTGAACCGCGCGTTCCGTGTTCTTTTGCATTTGTCTTGACGTTTGGCGTAAGATCGCGAACATGCCCGCGGGCGTTGAAAGCTTGCCTTTCAACCGTTGATCCATCATCTAAGGGCAGTGGACATATTTTGCTGAATGAACGTCGAATCACGCCGCTGGAGGTTTTTATATCAGCCACACGCGCTACGTTATCAGAACCAGGGTGTAAGGCTACTATCCGTCCTAATTTCCACCTTAAAGGTGGAAGGTTATCCTCCTTCAACACGACAAGAGCATCTATCTTCAGAGGACTATTTTCAGTACACCATTTTGTTCGCAGCTGAAGCTCTGAAATATATTCCTTGCTCCACCTTTTCCAAAAACATTTAACATCATCGCAGGTGCGGCCCTAGCATTAGGAATCTATCGGAATGTACGTAAACAGTAATATATATTAGTAATATACATATTAGTAATATATATATTACTAATATATTAGTACACATATATAATATATTAGTATACTTACTGTACTTACGGTAGCTGGGCAACGGAGGCCGAAGCTGCTCGATGCGATGAAATCTATTTAGATAGGTGAAGTTGTTATCCTGGAGGTCCTTGATAGGTAATGAAGTAAGAGGGCGGCCGATTAAAAAATGACCAGGGGTCAAGGGCATCATATCTTCTGGATGAGACGATAGTGGTGTCAGTGGCCGCGAATTCAAGATTGCTTCAATTTGGACTAAAGTAGTATTTAGTTCCTCATAACTCAAATTACAATTTCCCAACACTCTGACTAAATGAAATTTGGTGGATTTCACACCCGCCTCCCAAATGCCACCGAAATGTGGTGAATAAGCAGGGATAAAATGGAATTCTATGCCTTCATTCGACAGATCACTAGATAAACATTGAGCATTATCCTTGAGAAACTTAGCTAAGTCATTGTATGCTCCTACAAAGGTAGTGCCACTATCGGAGTAAATCTGAGAGGGTTTTCCACGACGAGATATAAACCTACGCAGGGCCAATAAATAATTGTTACTTGTTAAATCTCCCACCAGCTCCAAGTGTATTGCCTTCGTAGCAAAACAAACAAATAAGACGATGTACACCTTTACAATTCTACAGCCTCGTCCTTGACGACTGGCGGAGGAGATCGGACCTGCGTAGTCCACTCCAATGGTTTTAAAGGGATAGCCTCCAGGGGAGAGACGATGCCGTGGTAAATTACCCATTAGCGGAGCTATAACAGTACCTTTCATTCGCGAGCATTTCACGCAACGCCGATAACACGCTTTAGCTAAATTACGGCCACCTATAGGCCAATAAGTCTAACTGATTGACGCTAGTAATAATTGGGGACCTGCATGCATAAGTTTAATATGTTCAAGTTCAAATAATAATTTAGAAAATCGATGTGTGGACTGTATTAAAATGGGATGTTTCTTATCATAAACAAAATCAGAATTTCCAAGACGACCACCTACTCGCATAACATTAAATTGATCTAAAAATACATTGAATTTTAATAATGGACTTTTATTAGGTAATTTATTATTATTAATCAAAAGATTATACTCGATAAATGATTCTGCTTGAGATACACGAATTATTACATTTAAAGCATCATCTAACTCCGTGTGAGAAAGATAATTCTCTTTCGGTAATTGTTTCTGACATGCATTTTTGAATCGCAGTACATACGCTACCGCACGTTTAAGGCGATTCAAATTCGAAAACCTGTCAAAATCAATAAATTTTGTAAGCTTAGAAGAGTCGTATATTGTCACAAGGTAAGATATCTCAGTACGTGTCTCTGGTAATACTTCATTCACTGATAAATTAGAAAGTCTGGTCCCGACCACCACATGTCGAGGGACTCAATGCATTCTACATTTACATCACGTGAAATGAAATCTGCTGGACTATGTTCTGTGGGAACATGTCGCCAGACGCAATCGCTAGTTTTGTCTAAAATCTCCCCGATACGATTGCGTACAAATGTGTGCAACTTGTTTGGTAACATTTTAAGCCAGCCTAATAAGATTGTGGAGTCAGTCCAGAATATAGTACGTATGGGTTTTATTTTTAACGAATTGATGACCCTTTCGTACAATCGGGTACCTAATAAAGCGCCACATAGCTCAAGTCTTAGAATTGTGAGAGGATTAATAGGAGCAACTCGACTCTTAGCTATTAAAAGTCTAATCATAACATTGCCCTTTGTGTCAATACTACGCACGTACAAGCATGCACCGTATGCCTTTTTGGAGGCGTCTGAAAATATGAAATTCTAATAGTTCGTATGTATCAAGTACAATACGACGCGGTATGTTTATGTTATTAAGAAGATGTAATTTATTAACTATATTGACCCAAACATCCTCTATAGTTGATGGTATGGGATCATCCCAAGATAATTTATGTAACCATAATTGCTGTAATAACATTTTCATATTGATAACGATGGGAGCAACCATACCTAAGGGATCAAATATTTGAGACATGATAGAAAGCATAGATCGCTTTGTGTTTAATTTTGAAATTAATATGCCAATTGGAAAACACAGTTCGTCAGACTCAGCTCGCCATCCTAAACCTAAAGTTTTACTTGGCTCATTGTTGCCAATGTTTAAATCTAATGGTGACTGAGAATTCTCCGATACTAATGTGGGTTCATTTGATTTCCATTTGCGGAGAAGAAAGTGAGCTGAAGCGAGAGTTGACGTTAATATTTTGCGTAAATTAAGAACTTCATTAATGTTATCTCCTCCACTTAACAGAGCATCTACAAAAAAATGGTGCAATATAATTTCGCTAACTCTTTTATCCTGACAGTCCATTCGCCCGTTGTCGTTCGTCGCGCGCGCACGTCTCCCGCTCCGCCTCGGCTGTCCGTTATTCGTGTTCGTTCGTTCACCCGGTCGATCTGTGTTTTTCTGTGACAGTGCAGTGAAAAGTGCGTCATCAGGTGGTTTTTCCACCAAATCGTTCGTCCCCCTCAGGGACAATGGACGGCGTGGAGCTCTCTCCATTGCTGTTGGAGGGTTTGCTGTCGTTTTTACGACAGCAATTCCCTCAAGCGCTCGACCAATTTTTGAGGACTCCGGAGTCCCAATCAATGGCGTCCGTTATTGGAATTTAATTCCGAGAAACCCGTGTCCTGCAAGTTACACGTGCAAGGGGCCCCCGCACCCGCATCTGCCGCGACCACCGCACCCCCGCGACCCCCGCCACCGCGCTTATCGCTGACCACCTGCGCTCTGCCGTAGCGCCCGCGCCCCCCGCATCCGTACCCGCCGTGTTACCGGCGCGCCCGCCGCTCGCACCCCCGCTCAACGATGCCCACCGTGTGGCACCAAAATCACGCGCCTCGTTTTCTCGCGGTTCCGCGTCGGGACAACCGCGATCGAGCTCCGCGAGTTCGACGACATCGCGTTCGCGATCGCCCATACACTGCGTAATCGATTCTCGTCGAGAAATTGAATTGTCTCCTGACGGTTCGCAATACCTCAGGGATGCCCCTCTTCCACCGGCCGATAAAATACCCCCATGGATGTCGCGCCTCCCGCGAACATCCCCCTAAACCACGAGGACGATGACGGTTTCATAACCGTCAATTGTACCAAAAAACGGAAGACCCAGAGGGAGGTCCCCCCCCAACCCCGCTCCCACTGCGGGCACAAAACCAACAGCGGCACCTTCCAGCCGCCCTGGGCCACCCCTGATTATTCGCGAGAAAGCCCATTGGCTTCAACTCGCTTAGGAGCTGCCAGGTAAGGCAATCTCTATAAAAGAAGCCCGTGATACCCAACACGGCATCAAAGTTATGGTCATGTCTTCAAGTGACCACCGCTCCCTAACATCCTTGTTATGTGACCGTAAAATCGGTTACTACACTTATGCCCTGCCGGAAGAAAAACGCCTTCGGGCTGTAATCCGCGGACTCCCACAGGAAATCGAGTGTTCCTACATTCTCGAGGACCTTAAGTCCCAAGCTGTACCGGTGCACGAAGTGCACCGTATGCACAGAGGCGACGCAACAAAGTCTCCTCTAAACCTAGTGTTGGTTGTCCTCGACCTTTCCCCAGAGGGGAAAAAGATCTTCGAACTTGAGAAGGTCTGTGGCCTCTCTGGCCTTCGTATGGAACGCCCACACGAAAAACATAAACTGCGGCAGTGTCATCGTTGCCAACTTTATGGGCACTCTGCTCTACATTGTCAATCCCGTCCCAGGTGCGCCAAGTGCCTGGGCGACCACGGGACCTCAGAGTGCACACGCACCCGGGACTCCCCAGAGCCACCGAGCTGCATTCTCTGCGGCCAAGCGGGTCACCCCGCTAACTACAGAGGCTGTCCTACCGCCCCCCGACCCAAACGTAAGGTCGGAAAGGGCAACGCCCAAAAAGGCACTAGAAAAGTGCCGAACAAACCCGCATTCGTGGCGGACCCCCCTCCAATAGTAAATCACTGGACGGGTCTTCCCACGACGGAAGCGTTTCCTCCACTAAGGACACGCGCCCCAATTTTGGCCGGCCTACCCCCAGCAACCCCTGCCCCCCGCCCCCATTTTAAAAGCACCTTCTGGGCCGTCACCCCACCACTCTTTAGCGGAGGACTTAGCCTTGGCGACTAAATTCGCCAAGAACTTGACTTTCGACCTAGCAGAGGTCCAACTCTTGGCTCGAAAACTGAGACAAGTTGCAGAGTCTGATCAACCCTCCCTCCGGGATCAACTCGTGATCGAAGGATCACGCGTACCTCCTCCAGGTACTTAGGTCGTTATAACTAAACAACCTAGTTAAATTATTGTTACCGGTAACAAATGGCGCACGTAGGTAGAAATAAACCACGCTCATTGACTCTGGCGACTTATAACGCCAACGGCCTTCGAAACCAGCGCAACTTGGTCCATGACTTCCTGGTTACCAATCAAGTAGATATACTACTAGTGCAGGAGACCTTCCTGAAACCGAGTGAAAGAGATCCAAAGATCTCTAACTATCGTGTCACTAGACATGACAGGATAGGCCGTGGTGGCGGCACCCTGATCTATTTCAGAAGATCTCTACACTGCATGCCTCTAGTCACCCCACCACTAGTAGGTATGGAGGTATCCGCATGCAGACTAGCAATGACTGGCCACCAACCTCTAGTCATAGTCTCAGAATAACTCGCGTGCCAGAAAACCCTTATTAAGAAAGACCTAGAAGCCCTATTCAACTTAGGCCCAGCTGTTATAATAGCCGGAGATCTATTATAACAGCTACAATCTATTATAACAGCTGTTTACAATTCACACGAACAGTGGAATTGCAATACCACTAACCCCAATGGCAGAGCCCTAATAAATATATCAGACAATCTTTTGTTTGATATAATAACTCCCATGACCCCCACACGATACCCCCCCAACCGCGACTGGGGGACCCCAAACACTCTCGACCTAGCATTAGTGAGGGGCGTAACTCTTCAGTTCCATTCGATCGAAACGATGGACGATATAGACTCGGACCATCGCCCGGTTATCCTCAAATTAGGACCACAGACAGACCAGACATCTGAAACTAGGACCTCTGTGGACTGGTTGAGACTTGGGGACCTCCTCAAAGCAACCGAATCACAAGACCTGGACCGCATCCCGGACCACATCGAATCCCGCCAAGACACGGAGACGGCGATCGAGGCCCTCACCAGCCACCTTCAATCCGCAGTGCGGAACTCGTCCAGACAGGTGCCAGTGGAGGATGACCGCCACTTATGCCTGCCGGACGAAGTGAGGGTACTGCTGAGGGAAAAGAGAGCCGCCTCCAGAGCTCACGACAGATATCCCACCGAAGACAACAGAGTCCGACTCCGCCAACTAGAGCGCGAGGTCAAACTACGTATCCGGGAAGTCAGGGAACAACGTTGGGACAGAACGTTGAGAGATATCAAACCAACTCACCAGGCGTACTGGAAGCTGCCTAGAGCTCTCAAATCAGATACCCTCACTGTCATACCCGCGCTAGAAAGAGCCGACAACACCGAGGCGTTCGATGATGAGGAGAAAGCCGAATGTCTTGCTCAGAGTCTAGAGCTTCAATGCTCCTCCACTACACAAAACGTCGACCAGTCACACCTGACGGAGGTGAACTCCGAGGTCGAACGTAGATCCTCCTTAGCAGCGGAAACCACACTCGACCCAGTCACGGTCGAAGAAGTGCAAGATCTGATCAAGTCCCTCAAACCACGAAAGGCCCCAGGGATCGATGGCATTAACAATCGCGTCTTAAAACTCCTCCCCGGCCACTTGATTATAATCTTAGTGAGCATCTTCAATGCCGCCATAACAAACTGTTCTTTCCCCGCGATCTGGAAGGAAGCAGACGTCATCGGTATTCACAAGGCTGGAAAACCGGCTAATAAACCGTCCAGCTACCGTCCAATCAGCCTACTGAGCACACTCAGCAAGCTTTACGAGAGGGTCATCCTCTCTAGACTTAGAGATTTTGCCATCAGCAAACATCTACTATCCGATGAGCAGTTTGGATTCCGTGCCAGACACTCATACGTCCAACAGGTGCACCGCATCACGGAGCATATACTATCCTACTTTGCCCATCGCCCTCGCCCTATAGGAACAGCCGCACTGTTCCTTGACGTAGCTAAGGCCTTCGACAAGGTCTGGCATAACGGTTTGATTTACAAGCTGTACCAGTTCGGTGTGCCAGACAGACTCGTGCTCATCTTGCGAAACTTCCTCCTAGGCCGTAGCTTCCGTTTTCGAGTGGAGGGACCACGCTCGTCCCCTCACCCACTCACAGCCGGTGTACCACAGGGCTCGGCCCTGTCTCCACTACTCTTCACGCTGTACACCAGCGACATCCCAAAAACTCCAGATGTAGAGTTGGCCCTCTTCGCGGATGACACCGCACTCTATACATCAGATCACAACCGACAAATGGCTTGCGTCCGGCTACAGGCAGCTGTAACAGAGCTAGGCGAATGGTTTCGCAAATGGAGGATAGACGTAAACCCGGAGAAAAGCGCAGCAATGTTCTTTTCCCCGGGCAAGCTTCGCTCTCCCAAACGCGCTTGCCTTCGCTTAAAAGCCATCTCACTCTACGAACAAGAGATCCCCTGGGCAAAGTACACCAAATACCTGGGTGTCACCCTAGATCAGAACTTGCGCTTCAACGAGCATATCACTATAGTCCGGAATAGAGCGCGATTTGTGATGGGTCGTCTAGCACCCATGATAAATAAATGAAGCAAAATGTCCCTCAGACACAAGCTTACTCTATATAAAACATGCATCCGCCCGATTATGACATACGCGAGTGTGGTATTCGGCCATGCCAAGCCTTCCCTTTTAAAGAAACTGCAAATCGTTCAGAATAAATTCATGCGCAGAGCCGTCGGTGCTCCCCTCTATATGCGTAACGTCGACATCCACCGCGATCTGGAGCTTCCCTCCATCAAAAACTACATTACGTCGCTCTCGCGTAAGTATTTCGATCTAGCGCCGCACCATCGAAATCCCCTCGTCGTGTCCGCGTCCGATTATAAGCCTCGACGAAAGGCTCTCGTCCGACGACCGCGTAACATCCTCACGGACAAGGTCGACGGTATCACAAAACGGCTGGCTCGGATCAGCCCGCCCGCGGTTAGGACGGCAGGCTGGCAGGCACCGACAGACAGACACAGACGGCGGCGTCGACGCCGCCAATCACGATCTCTCCACGTCCCCGCGAGGGGCGCCAGGAGACACAGCCCCCCCATAGGATAGACTAGGCGTGTTGCTGGGAAGTTTCTTTCGCCGTTTCTTCTCTCCCAACCATAACACGTTGCGAAACGGCAGTAAGATAGTATAGGCCACCGCGACCGCCGTTCCCGGTCCGCCGGGATCCTTCCTCTCGGGCTTTATATTACCCGTCGCCCGCTCTCAATTAGTGCATTGAGTCGCCCTATGGTGGGCATCATTAGATTCATCCCCCTCTCATGGCAACAGTCCAGCCGAGGTGAAACTCCTAGGAGCCCCTCGAGCAAGTTGCCCCCCGGGCTCGAGCGCCTTCGCTTCGCAAAGGCACTCGCCCCGAAAACCCCGGTAAAGTTGTGAGGTCTTCGGACCAACAACATAAAGTCAAGTCCAATAAAATAAATAATATATCCTGACAGTCTAGACCTAACTGTTTAAGGCATCTGGTTGCGAGGAAAGGCGCACTGGCGGTGCCATACGTAACCGTGTTTAATTGATATGCCATCAGTGGTTTTTTCGGACTATCACGCCAGACTATTTGTTGTAAATATCTGTCATCAGGATGCACTAATATCTGCCGCTACATTTTTTCAACATCTGCCATTAAGATATATTTATGTAACCGAAATCGTAAAAGGATAGATAAAAGATCGTCTTGAACCGTAGGCCCTACCATCTGTAAACTATTAAAAGTAACTCCGTTAGATGTCTTACTACTTGCATTGAAAACAGCCCTTAACTTAGTAGTAGTACTGTTCATGCGTAAAACACCGTGGTGGAGAATAAAACGCGCATTATAGTCTTGGCTGAGCTTGCACTCGGACATATGCCCTAATGCCTCATATTCCTTCATAAATTCACGGTACATATTACACCGGATTGGCTCACGCAACAATCTACGTTCTAAAGAAAAAAAAACACTTGGGTAGCCCTATGCAAAGAATTGCCTAATATACTAGGATTTTCTTTCAAAGGAATTTTTACGCAAAACTGACCATTTACTCTCGTTGTATTGTTTATGAAATGTTCTTCACACAATCTATGCTCTGACGAATAGTAAGAACGTTGACTCACTTCTTCAAGGCTCCAAAACAGTGTAAGCTGATTTTGAATACTATCAGTAGAACTAACAGAGTCTGGATTGACTACAGAAAAATGACATTTAATAGGCTGTGACAAACCATGGGTTTGTTTATTTATAATTGGGCCGGAAACTATCCACCCTAACTTAGTTTCGCATAAAATTGGTTTACCGAAACCTAAATTAAGTTTGTGCGTTCCTATGACATCCCAGAAAATATCCGCGCCTAGTATCATATCGATTGCTGCAGGCTCGTGAAAACAAGGATCTGCCAATGGCAAATTCGTAGGAATATTAAGTTCACGAAAGTCGACAGAACGGCTCGGTACATTATCTGTTAGCGATGGCAACACGAAACACCTCAAATTAGTCGCAAAGTCTCCGCTAAGCGACATCATAGACACGAAGCACATTTTATTAATGTGTGATGTCACGTTCATAATGACATAATGGGCCTAATATTGATTCATTTATATGACTATACGGCAGGTTAAGTTTCTGATGTAATTCAGACGTTATCAAACAGGAAGTGCTCCCGCTATCAAGGACAGCGCGTGCTATATGCTCACGATTATTTACGTCGTATAACTTAATTAAAACCGTAGATAAGAGAACGTCGACCTGGTGGCCGTCGCAATGCTTACTGGAAGCCGAGACGTTTGCGGCGAGTGCTACGGGTTTCATACCTTCCGTGGAGGGGGATGAACATCTCTTATCAACGTGCGGCTCGCGGAGCATAACTGGTTTTAGTACATTATAATCGGCGACGTGAATAAGGGTATTGTGCCGGCGCTTGCATAACTTATATCCTGATTTTTTACATTTATTCGCATAATGCCCACTATTAAAACAATTGAAACATACTTTATAACTCGGCAATAATTGTAGACGGGTTTCATTAGTAAGTGATAAGAATTGCGGACAGTTAATTAATTTGTGATTGCCACTACAGCTGGTACATGAACTCGTTGATTTGGTTAAATTATTGTTGTTAGTTTTTTGAGAACTGTCTACCGATACCATTGCTTTGTGTTTAGATGGTTTAGTGACTGTGTTGTTTTGTTGCGTTGCGGATTGTGATAGTTCAATAGTTTCAAGAAGATCCGTGCGCATTTTAATGAATTGGACAAAATTATGCATTGTTATGTTCAATTCATGGTCTAAACGGCCTTTAAATTCTTCCCATTCGCGATAAGTTTTGGAATCCAGTTTATGTGCCAGTACATAAATAAGAAGTGTGTCCCAGTGCTGGACAGTGCCTGTTCGCCTAGTGCCTGTAAAGTGCGTATACTTTTCGTAAATTGGTCCATCATTCGTTTTAAATTGTTTGATGACTCTCGTGTGATTTTATCTATGTTAAATATTGCCGAAACGTGATTTTGAATCAAAAGACGCTTACTGTCATACCTGTCGCATAACAGTTTCCAGGCAGTGCTGTAATTTAGTGCACAAAATTGAATGGATTGAATTACCACGGCAGCTGACCCTTCCAACGATCAATGTCCTCATTAGAGTGGATTAAACTGTGAAATGTATCCCTAAACTCCAGCCAATCATCATAGCTACCACTAAACTTTGGAAGCTGAATTGTAGGCAATTTGACGGGTTTATTATGATTGGAACTATGAGAACCACACTCGCTAGGCTGCGCAGATTTATTGTGGTTCTTTACTATCTCCTGTGCTTTGCATATGAGGTCATAATACTGGGACTCAAATTCCTCGCGTTCAGATATTTGTGTCTCCAAGTTTGACATGCACTCTAAATTTAGTTTGAGTCTCATCATAGAGGGCATACAATGACTCGAGCTTTTGTATTCTTAGCTCTAATTTTAAGATATCATAAGGTGTAATTGATGCTAAATCTAGAGACTGTAGAAATGTCTCAAAAATACCGATACGACCTTTGAAACTATTACGTTTCTTGATAAGGTCTTCGAGCTCCCTTGCCGACGCCATTTCCTGCTTATCACTTCTGGACATTGTGGGAGAAGAATGTGATATCCTGGAACGTAATTAAATTAATATTACAGTATAATTCAATAAGATTTAGCTATGAGTTTACTAATAGATTTACACTTTAAGAGTATTTAAATTTATGCAGGAAAAATATTAAAATAAGAATTATATTATGAGACAATGATAAAATAAGGTGAATTATTATTAATGTACAAACAAATTAATTTATTAATTAGACCTACTTGTCGAGTGATAATATGAACAAATTCGGATAAAACTATAAATTGTTGTTAATTAATTTTGCTCTTATGCAAACAATATGATGAACATACAAATTAACTTAAAATTATACAAAATTATAGTTTCAAATAATTAAAACCGTTATTTTGCCCAAAAACAAATAGGTTGAAAAATTAATGGTTTTGTATGTACTAACCTTATTTGAAACACAATAATAGCTTTAATATTACCTATGAAGAGTGTTGGGTTAAATTAAACGACAATCTTTAAGATAAAGCAACGTGCAAACCACTTTTTACCACTTCTTGATCTTGTCGTAGATTTCGTTATGCCCTTGATAACTCTCCAATAATTCTTAAACCTTGTTTATCGTCGCTGAACCTCAATCAGTGAGTAATCCGGCTTTGGAGGCCAATGAATATCATGGAGATACTCCTCTGGTAATTGAAGTTAAATAAAAAACTAAAAAAGACTAATATCGTGTAATGTCTCGTAACTCAGTTTTGTTAAGACAGGGAAATCCCCTAACTGCTAACGCTGTCAATATTTGAACCGCGCGTTCCGTGTTCTTTTGCATTTGTCTTGACGTTTGGCGTAAGATCGCGAACACCATTGAAATTTGAGTGGAAAGTGTAAACATACTTTAATACTGCAACATTATATAGGTAACATTATACAATACAAAGATAAGTAAGTTACAGCTTCATCAATAAACAAACTGTCTAATAGGCAGGCTTTCTCAAAATGGGATAGGCACTCCGACCCCTTACTGCTCAATGGCCATCCACAAATTACGTCACACGTTTTTTTTAGTTTTTTTGATCCATCCCCCGTTCTTGTCACAGCTGGTCACATTCGAGAGACTCTTCCATCCATACGGTGACATCACACATTTTGCAATTTTACATCAAGTAATTATGAAATTAAAACAGCAGTTCCGTAATTAGTTTTATTTCTATTTCATTTATTTTTTAATAATTTAAAGACTATGTTATAAGCAGGTACATTTGGAAACATTTTGAAGGTTTTCATTAATAGCTTAAATTTCGTGTTTTAAAGCTCAAATATAAATAGAATTTTAAATGTGACGTCACAAAATTTAGGACCGCTCCTATCACTTGTCACACAATGTCAGATTTCGTCAACCCCCTCTCCTTCTTAATGTGTGACTCAATTTATGGATGGCCTCTAAGCTGACTCGCACGTGCTACACGCATTTTTTTTTGGGCGGGGGAAATGCATTTCGCACTCTACCGGGTCCTTTGTTAGGGATTAGACCACAGCGATGAGAGGAAGCCACACCAGTGGCCACCAGAGTCAATCGCCGGCATGTGTGGAGACTCGAATACTCAATACTCCACTAAAGCCACCCTCTTCCCATGTGCCCTGCGCTTATATGGCAGGAAGAGCGTGAGACTTAGCGCATCAGTGCTTGAGAATGCCCCGGGAAAGGCAAGCTCACTTCGTCAACAGGGGGATAACTCCTCCGCTCCCTAGATGCTGGATCCCTGCAGCGGTATTACGGTCGTGCTACACGCATAGAATAAGTTTGGGCAGTCCCGGACACTTGAATGAATTGCGAATAAAAAACAAATGATCGAAATTTCAGTCATTATTTTATAATTAAAACAAAATTTGGAACTTCTTTAATTATATTTATTAAATATTACTAATCATATCGCATTTCTTAACCAAATATATTGAGAATAATTTGGTCCTGTTTTTTTAGCGTTATAAAAAACGGCGGGTAGCACCGGAGATAGTAATAAATGGTGACCCAACCGCTGTTTGACCTTACTAACATCACAATTATAATAAAACTACGATACATCTATACAAACACAATCTTCGTGGGCCGAGTTTTGCGTTCTTGACACTGAATCCTAACTTGCCTTCCATCACACATTTAACTGCTTCTTTGATTTTATTTTCATCCAATTTTGCTCCTATTCACAAATTCTTCCCTTAAATTTCGGCATATTTCAAGTATATACTGCAACAATAGTAATAATATTTTAAGGTACTTTCCACAAATAAGCAAAATAATAATGCAATTATAGTTGTTAAAATAATATTGTGAAATTTGAAACGTAAAATCATGTCCCAGGGTAACCGACATTATTCTGTCCGGGCATACCCGATCGTTGTCATGAAACATTTTTAAACATAGCTATTAACCTGTATAACAATTGTTACAAATATGATTAGAACCTTTATTTATATAAAATTTTCTCAAACACTGAACAATAGACCAGAATGCACACTTACGTATTGTACTTGGTAATCTGCAAGTTTAACAGAAGCGACAAAAATTTCTTGGTTAGGATAAAAGACTCGCTCACAATTAACTTACTCGGCGCCCACGTTGCAACCGAGCTCCATTTGTTTCTACTTTAAAGGGTACACATTTACAATCACGCTGTTTACACAACCCGTTTAGATTATTAGAAATTTAAATGTCCACGGTTACCCGCCGTCTGGGCATTCCCGACTTTCCCCTAATCATTCATTGCAACATGCACAAAAAACAAGCTACTATCAGTATGTGCGACTTGTATTCATAATAAAACTACGTTTTAAAGGTTTTAAGCGGTTTAAAATCAAATAAATTACCGCGCTTAAAACCGTTAAAACGTAATTTTATTATACTATCAGTATGGTTAAGATCACATACAAATTGTTATTTGTGATATTTTTTTAATAAAAAAATAATATATATATATATATATATATATATATATATATATATATATATGGATATATACATATATATATGTATATATATATATATATATATATGTATAAATATATATTCATTTGATCTATCAGTTGTTTAAAGAAAATATAAGTAAAATATTCTTATAAAATTAAGGGGTAGGTACGTAGAGCTATTAATTTGAGAAACCTTGGTCTAACGCAAAATTAATTGTTCAAATGGGAGCCGTAAAAGCCTTAGATTAATATTGCCCGAAAGTACATCTAGACAGATAAAAATTCTGATACTTTATTGTACTATAGGATTAGAATAAATTCTATAATAATTGGAATTTCTAGATCAAGTAGTTAACTTGTAAACTTCTATAGTTAGATTAAGAAGTTAGTTAAAGACAATATGAATTTAACTAGTGCCGTAATAGAGCTGAGCTAAGAGTTCCTGTCACGTTGAGGAAATCGTTGGCATTACAGGCGTGGAGTAAAATTAAAGATACAGGCGAGTAGAGGGTAAGGGTACACGCGAGGGAGGCAGGGGTGCGGCAGGCGCCCCCGGTGTCCTCAGTGCTGTGGAGGCTGCGGCCCGTCGCACCGCCCGCCCTGCGCCAAATCGCCCTTATTTCAAAACATTGCTATTATCTGTAAAAATTAATCAACCTTCAATTTATTTATCATCTGATAAGCTCCATTAGAGCGCAGTTAAAAAGTTATTGTTAGTTCACTCTGATCATTACCACAGTTTAAGTAATAAGTTTATTCAGAATAGATAAAGGAAAATGTTGTGTTTTCTTTCAGTGATATCGTAATACGTGTCAAGACTGCTAAAATAAATACGTAAGACTTTTTATACAGCTTAATTTAATATGCAAATGTATCCCGCAATCTTATGTAAGTAGAAGATACAAGTACGGCTGTAGCCTAAAATTTTTATAGTCCTTTTTTCTAATTTATTAACTGCGACTTTTGACAAAAAGTATATAAAAACAAATTTTGGGTTAATTTAAAATGTTCTCAATAATATATGTAGATTTTGTCAAAGCGCCAAGTTTCATATTAAAATATAACATAGTGAGTATTTATAAAACATCAAAACACATAATATGTTCTGTGCAAGAATTCAATATGAATACGGGAGTTCCAAAATAAATGCTATACATTTCAAGTAACTAATAAATCTATACTTTTATATGTTTTCGTAGATTTTTAGGGCTTCATTGTACATGTACATCTCTCCATTTGTTCGATTTTCTTGGTATGTCACAGTAATTTTTCTCAGAAATTATTGGGTCTATATCGACAAAATTTAATAGAAATATGTGTAATCTATATGCCCGCCCCTATACAATGTTGTAGTGAAATTGCAAAAAAAGTAAAGATTGGAGCTGGTCGCCATATATGTAACTGAGCGTTTTTTCAATGTTACTACAAAATCGTGTGGGATATAGTATTTCAGGTCTTGCAAAACTATGACAACGTTTTGTAATTACTTTTGATATAAGTTAACTAACGGGTCCGGCAGACGTTGTCCTGCTCTGAAAAATAAAAATCTATAAGCCGATTCCAGTGCTATCAAACAGACATAATTGTGAATTTAAACCACCCCGCGACCCATATGAATAAACATAAAAAAATCATCAAAATCGGTCCAACCGTTTAGGAGGCGTTCAGTGACATACATACAAACAGAAGAATTTCATATATGTATAAAACACAGGGGAGAATTATCTTATCACAGTTTTTACATCTTTAAAAGCTTCTAAAGTTGTAAAAATTGTGCCCACTTCTAACTTTTGAACTATAGCGGAAAATTCGGAAAAATGAGTTTATAGAGCTTCCAAAATAATTTTTAACAAAATTGATTTTGACAATATTATTTGATTAATTTTCGAGACATGTGGTAGAGTTTTGTCAAACCATTATATAGCCTCATATAGACTACACTTACCTGTAAAATTTTATTCACAGTACAGACCCCGTAATTTCTGAGAAAAAATACGATACATACATACCTACATAGACATACATACACAGACACCTACATAGACAGACATACAGAGGCACGGACGAACATAGCGAAAATATAGGGGTTACGTTACTGTAAAACATTTTGATCAATTATTTTTTTACATTTACGTATCTAGTACCTACCTTACTCTAGCATGCTTTGTTTGATTGTTGTATTTAATTAATGTATGTAATTGTATTTAATTTCATTAATGCTTACCGGTCGACATACATTAAAGGATTTCCGTAGCGGCGTCGAACGTTATTGATATTTGACTAAGAAAGTCTAAAAAATTGTGTAATTGAAAATAATACTTCAAAAACTACTAAACAAAGAACTTTATTAGACCAAATTTCCTTGAAAGTGTTTTTAAAGAGTCATAATGTATAAACCTTATGTTTTTTAAGAACACATTTATGGCGCCCGAAGCTCATATCTTATCTATCACCTGTTAGCTAAAATAAGAAGTCATTTGTAGACGTCGTTTTGATTTTTCAAATGCCGCAATATTGACAAAATCAATGCCAAAGGCGTTAGACCGAACACCAGCATGAATATAATAGAATAGATATTTCAAAATCTATCTAACGATTGAAGAATTTGAGAATACATAATACTACTTTTAATATCTAACGATACCCCACACGCGTTTGTTGATTTTTTGTAATTAATTTCTTCGCAATTTTACCGCACCCTTAAGGCGGCTCATATGTATAATATATTGAAGATAATTATCTTACTTCAACTATACGTTTAAAGCCAACAGACTTCGATACAAGTGGCTAAGATATATCTAAATAGACGGAGGTGAGACCTTTACAGGGTTCCATGTATGCCACAATGGCTGCAAGACCCAAAAACTATTTCTATTAAAATTATATTAGAGCTCAAGTTTAATCTCCAGAGGTTTTAGGATGGTAATTTTATTAAACAACATTGTTTATAGTGGATTTATTATAATGTAATTCTTTAATTAGTATTATAATAATAGCCTGTAAACTCTCTGTTGTAAGGGAATGGCCTAAGGCCGATCGGTAGGTTTTACAAACCGGTAAACTTGATATTTTTCTTCGTCGTCGATTGTTTGTCGTCAACAACTGTATTATTTGAACATTAAGCCAGACACACTGCCCAAATTGTGTAATGAGCATCCTTCTTGAACCCTCGTCGATGGAATCCTTTATTCTACTACGAGTTCAATCAATATCAATTTTGAATAATTTAAAGTTCTTTAAGTGCAAGTATAAACAATGAATATTGTATGTATGAACATCTCTTTCGGTATTAGGCATTCATTTTGAAACAAGTATAATAAGATTTTGTACTGATCTATCTTAGACTGCCTTTTCACCTGCAACGTCATTCAAACGCAAACCTATACAATATAAAAAAATAAAATAACTTAAGTAATGATGAAATTAAATTTAGTCGAGTTTATCCGAAGGCTACACTTATTTCCGAAGAGGGTCGCCCCTCAAGCTGAGAGCCCTACAGCCTGTCCAATTATAGATATTTTCTCTAAGAGGTGTCAGCCTTTAAGTTACGTGTGAGAGGTTTAGGAGAACCTCCTTTTGAGGTTACTTGTTAGCAACGAGTAGGTGCTATCAGTGAAATATGATATCATAATGTATTGAATGAGCTCACTACCATTCGAGAAATTATTTTCGGCGTCTATTTATTGCTTTACATATTATTATTGCTTGTACTACGTGTATAGTTTCTTTTTATTATATATGAAATTATTTATATTACCTTTACAATATATATAATACATGTAGAAAGTACAGTAATTTATAGGGTTCCTAAGCTATTTGAGCAAAATGGAACCGTTCTACAAATGTCCTATCAGTTTGTCTATCACAGTACTCATAGTCATTTTTCTTACAAACTACTGGGTCTCTAGTCTTAGATTATATCAGATAAATGTTTGACAGAAAAGTATATTTACGCAGTATACAAAAGTCGCTTTCCACGTCTGCATGTATGTCTGTCTATGTACCCGCTAACTCTTAAACTACGCAGCGGGCGGTTTTCATCATCAGTTAGATATATAATTTTTCCACTAAAGTTTTATATATATAAAAAAACTAATTAAATTTTAATGTCAAATAAAGTTACTTCGCAAGGTTTGACCTGCGGCGTAGCCGCGGGGAATCCTCTGGTATTTCATGATATATCGCTATACAATGGTGTAGTGAAATAGCTAATAAAACTAAAATTGTAGGTACTATTTTCGACGACGAACGACTTTTTTATTTAAGTCAATAGGTATATAATATCTATATTTGCCACGAAAATTGTAAAGTGTTATGTTTTTTAGAGTTCTTTAACATAATGACAAAAACAATGAACTTTAGTACCTTTTAGAAACCATTTTCTACTTGGCTGATTTCTATTAACATTTTTTTATTGACAGGTCATTACAAATAGAAAAGAAACTGTGCCAAATTATAAGGATAAATTTCTTGAACAAGTTGAAAAAATTAATTTGAAAGAAAAGGATCATGTATGAGCTTCCGAGCAACATGTATATCGGCATGACGACGCCGCACTTTTCGCTAATGACGTCGGCGTTAATCCTGTCGTTAGCCGGCGCGTGCCTCGGCGAGCTTACCTTAAAAGGGGGGATTAAAAAGGAATCCAGTACGATACCTACACTCACTACAGTTTTTAAAACATCAAACGGGGAACCATTAGCAACTACAATGATTGAATCCACCGCCACTTCAACAACAAAAGAAACCATTAAAACAATAAATGCGTACGTGTCGACTGCGAGTCCGTCCACTACACGCCATTCCACTACGAGAGTTTACGCAAGCACAAAACCCGTAGTGCAAAGTGCAAGAAGGCAAAAGTTAAACAGTGGTTCTAGTGCACTCGGGCCCACGGCGCACATGCCAGCGCGGCCGCAAGAGCGCCTGGGGCCCGTAGATTGCGATCTGCCCGTGCTGCCGAGGGAATCCCGCCTTTGGCGCGGCAACGAGACTCATGAACTTAAATTACCACTCACGGTAAGGCTTTTAAAATGAACTGAAAATCGTGTTATTTTTAAAAATTCTCTAAAGTATTTATATATTCTGTGAGCAATGTCTATCCGTATGTTATAATATAAGTGAAAAGAAATCTTTATACCCATGTAATTATAAGCATGTTGTGCGCACGAAGGAGTGTGAGATTTAGCGTAGTAAAAGTTTCATGGAGAAGTGCATGAAGCTAAAATTTATATTTAATTTTCGCCCAGCCTTCTGGTCACCTTACCGAGACAAGACGGTGACCTACTCTCAATATTGTAGTCTTAAGGCATTAGTCGAACACAATTAGCTAATATTAATAACTGCGGTTTGCTTAATGTTAAGTTTTTTTTTTTTTTTTTTTATATTATATTATGCTAGAGATTACCCCGCGGCTGCGCCTCGGGTCAATCTCTAGTGCGTACCTCTTGTTAAAAGAGGTTACAATACAAGTTACATTGTATTAATTTTTTATCTTACTGCGAATTGCCCCGGAAGATTCACTTTATTTTATATCGCAAACTATCCCATCTCCAGGATGAAAAGTATCTATGCCAATTTTCGGTATTAAAACTACATATGTACACCAAAATGACCAAATCGACCACATCGACCAAATCGGCTAAATTGGCCAAATCGACCAAATCAACCACATTGACCAAATCGACCAAATCGGCCAAATCCACCAAATCGACCATATCGACCACTCCGACCACATCGACCACTCCGACCACATCGACCACATCGACCACATCGACAACATCGACCAAATTGACCAAAATGACCAAATTAACCTTCTTACTTTCTGGTTAATTTTACATCATTCATCAAATTATCCCATTATCCGGGAAAAAGATCCCTTGTCCACCCTTGGTATTAAAATGGCAAATCATAAAAGAAACCTATCTTACTTTCTGGGATAATCTTTACATAAATCTATCCCCAAACTTATCCCATTATCCGGGATGAAAAGTATCCCTTGTCCACCCTTGGTATTAAAATTACATATATACCGAATTTATATATATATATATATATATATATATATATATATAATGGACACGTAATTGCGGCGTTTCAGGGCCTCCTGGTGTGCGGCAGCAGCCCCGGCTGTCACGGCTGTGACTGGGAGATGGGAAGCCGCCAAAGTATCAACACAAGTTGCATCCCATACTAAGGGGTGTCCCATCTTCCATGGCACCAACGACATTCCATCTGGTCTCTTGCCATCGTCGCGGCACAGCCCATTTGGTTCGAGAACAGCTGGTGCCCCGGCGGTGACAAGAGACCGACGGATAATGTCATTAAGTGTCGCGTGCCGAGATATTCTGCCAGCGCTCCTCGCGCATGACAAGCCATGGAGGCCTAACCTGTCAACTCCATCTCCACACCGACAGTGATGTGGCACTACAACACTTGCCCCCAGACGAATGCAGGTAGCTATCCTGAATGTTGTGTCATCCAAGAGAGTTCCTAGATTCGCCGAGGGCAAGGCCTGGAGCCACAAATCCGACTCCCATTTAGAGACAGCTAAGAGACGGGTGCGTTCAGTTTCGCCAATGCAGGAAGTCAACAGGTTTTCATGTACGAGCTTACTGAGCGGCCCGTCCCATAACTTTTGTGACTTTGGTTCCACGGGTAAATTTTGCGTTGGGCAAGCCAAGGACCAAGCATTTCTGGCCTCAGTCAGGTATGGGACCTCAAAGCCACTAAGTGACGGAATTAATATTTTTCCTATGAGGTCCACAGTACTATAAACTGAGGACAGAAAGGCAGGTAGTGCTGTGTCGGAAATTTTGCGTATGCCCAAGCCTCCTAACCGTATTGGTAAGGATGCTTGAGTCCATGATCGATCTTCCAAAGGTATGTTTATAATGGATGTTAAAGTTTGTCGAATAATGTTGTCTATATTGCATAAAATAGTTGGGTGTCTCCAAAGAGGGGAGCACCGCAAAACGTACGTGAAATTTGGCGTAAACAGGCAATACTGAATGAGAAAGTAGGCACTATGTGCGCTTATTTCTTTTAAATTTACAATTTTTGAATTAAAATTTTGGATTTTGTCGTTAACGAAAGAAGGAAAAGATTCATCGAAGATAGGGGACCCAAGGAGGCTCAGGTTATCTTTCTTTGCTAATTTCAAATTTGATGCCAAATCTTGAAAGTCGGAAATAATATTGTTGTTATTTCCGGTGGTATTTGCTATAAAAAGTTCGCATTTTGAATAATTTAGAACAAGACCTATTTTTTGCCAAATTCACTTATTAAATATTTTAGGTCATTTTTTAATGTGTCTAAATCGCCTCCTAAAGTCCCATCATCAAGATACCAAACGTTAAATTTTGACTTTAGCTTCTGTATGATTGGGTGAATAGCAAGCGAAAAGATGGCTGGCCCAAGAGGGTCACCCTGCTGGCAGCCAGTTGCCGAATGAATAAGGTTGTCTTGGTAAACCAGAAAAGAATTTTCGCCATAGCACTGCCTAATATAATTGTAAATTTTGGGAAAATGGTTTCTAATTTCGGCCAGCAGGGTGCACCTATTAACCGAATTAAATGCATTTTTCACATCCACTTTAAGGATTGCCTCGCAAGCGTTACTGGTGACGAATGTTCTGAGTGCGTGTACCGCCGCCTCGCAGCCACCTTTAATTCCAAATCCCAATTGGTTGGGAGCAAAGTAGCTGAAGCTAAGATCTCTTATGGCTCGACAGCATACTTTGGCTGCGAGACGCAGATACGTGGTGCCAACTGCTATGGGACGGATACCGCCATCCTTTTTTTTTAAAGCGAATAGGTTGGCACCGTACAATATGGGTAGTATATTTTTATTTACACTACCAGAGAGCATGAGATTAATCAAATCTGTTATATCTCTCAGAAGTGTCTCGCCCGCGATGCCAGTGGCCCCAGTCAACAAATCTTTCAAGTGTTGTGGACTGAGGCCATCTAAACCTCCAGCCGAGCCATTTCTGAATGACATAACTGCTTTGAGAATTTCCTCCGGGGTAGCGTGGATACTACCCTCATTGCCGTCATCGTCATCCAGTAACTGTGCGTTTTCAGAAGGTGGATGTTTATCCTGTAAGGCACGCAGAGCAGTCTCGTCATTGGGAGCTACATCGTCGTTTCAGAAAAGAATCCGTGCTGCTCCCTTTATATCGCCTTCTGATAATTTTGATTCCACAAAGTGTCTCAGACGAGTTTTAGAATTTTGGAATTCTTTTGGTTTATTAATAACTAATCTATTTCCAATAGTTTGTAGTATTTTGCAATTTCTTTTAACTTTAGAAGTAATATTGCCATGATCTTCTTTATTTATGTGGAAGATTTGATAAGGGAGTAATAACAAATTCTCCCAGGTACGTCGATTATTTTCTGTTAATACCTTTTTTATGTGTTTTGAAAAAAATTCACATACCGCTCTTCTTCAGTAGTTCTTACCGCTCGAGGGATTCTTTTTAAAATTGGTGCCGATTGTTTTTACTTCGAAACTTTTTGCCAAAGTAGAATTTGGGTGTTATCCGGGGTAGAGTCAAAAACAGTTTGGGTGTCAGGCAAAGAGGCTGAGTGTTCATCTCGATCCTTATGAGCTTTCCCGATATGGATCCTCAAACCTCTTTGCCCTTTGAAATATCGTACCTGAGAACATTCATGACACTAAATTAGGTTTTCAAATGACGACTCAGGTTGTGGCTGTTGCATCAAGAACTATACCTAAAACTGATACAATAGTACTATAAAACCTTAAAATGATTTTTAAATGTAATATCAATAAAACTCTTACAAAATAGATACAAAAAGTGTTCGCAATATTATTAAAAACACAAATGCTAGTCGCCTTCTTATCTTAATAGGAATCTTTTATTCTTCTGAAATCTCGCGGAGGGGATAACTGTTTTCTTTACCTTAATTGCCATAGTATATACATAATAAGAACAACTCCCTTTCATTAATTTATTCCTTTTTTGTAGCTTGGAAAATGGTCGCACGTCGGTGGCGTGATAAATTTTAGTAATTCACTGTATCCACGGTTTAAAGACAAATGTTACATTTCTGAAGAAGTCTAGATGGATTTGATGAACTAAAAAGACATGTAGCTAAACTCGTGAACTGTAAATTTACATTGTATTATCTACTATACTTCATCAACGATTATAATAATTTAAAATTAGTTCAAGGAGCAATTTAAAATTAAATATTATAATTTTGATTTTCAGAATTTTCGCCTTTCGTGTTGACGTTGTCTATAATATAATATATAGATTATATATATATATATATATATATATATATATATATATATATATATATATATATATATATATATATATATATATATATATATATATATATATATATATACTGAGGTTCAGCCAAATCAGTCCAGTAGTTTTTCCGTGAAAACGGAACAGACAGACAGAGTTACTTTCGCATTTATAATATTAATAATAGGGCTTAAGTTTATTTATAATTTCATATAGTTCACTTTTATGACTCTTATACACTATATATACCACCTATATTTCTATTAGAAATACATTAAATTAGACATTCGTTCAAACTGACAGTTTCAAACACATCAGTATACATATATATTAGTCTATACATAGTAGTCTGGAGAGTGTTACGTCCGTACTTACATGGCAGGAACCTTATTTTTAACATAGTTAGCCGAATGATATCTTATTCTATCAAATTTAAAAAAAAGCCTAAATAATGCATATAAAAGTTATATAAGCTTTGTATTATACTGTAATAATTTATCTACTGTTTTCGTATCTATTAATATAATAATAGGTTGGGGAAAAAGTCTGTTCGCATATAGTATGTATAAACTTGTAATAAGATCTCTTTGGCTATACCATTTGTATCTGGCTGGATTTGGTATCATTAAAAAGTTTTAATTTTAAAGAAGACAATCCCAAATTCAAATTAGGAAAATGTGTGATTTTCATTTGTTTTTCTTATTGTTAAAATGAGTGAATCTAATGAAGAAATTCGATACATTTTAAAATTTTAATACAAAAAATGTAAAAATGCAACACAAGCCGCGAAAAAAATTTGTGATGTTTATGGACCTAATGCAGTATCTGTGAGAGTTGTGCAAATTTGGTTTAAGCGTTTTCAATCCGGAAATTTTGATATCAAAGATGCACGTCGCTCTGGTCGCCCTGTTACGGACAAAATTGATGCCATTTTTGAAAAAGTGGAGCAAGATCGGCATATTAGTAGTTACGATGTAGCTGGAGAACTGGGATTTGACCACAAAACAGTTTTGGCGCATTTGAAAAAAGCTGGGTACACAAAAAAGCTCGATATTTGGGTGCCTCATGAGCTCACTGAAAGAAACCCAATGAACCGTGTACTCATTTGTGATTCTTTATTACGACGTAATGAAACCGAACCATTTTTGAAGAAGCTGATAACTGGTGATGAAAAGTGGATCACGTACGATAAGAACGTGCGAAAAAGATCGTGGTCAAAGGCCGGTCAGGCTTTACAGACTGTGGCGAAGCCCTGGTTAACTCGCAACAAGGTGATGCTATGTGTATGGTGGGTTTGGAAGGGCATTTTTCATTATGAGCTGTTACCGCCAGGCAGAACCATCGATTCTGAACTGTACTGCGAACAACTGATGAGATTAAAGCAAAAAGTAATATATTAGTTTAAACTTAATGAAATATGGTCATAATTTATTGACCGCTAGGCAGGCGATCACCATAAAAACTAATTAATATTTAAAAACATTCTCATCGGTTAGGCATAGTATTCTGTGTACATAAATCTATAATATAATATTATAAAACTCTAAGCATGCCGTGTCTGTACATTAGCGCTATTTAAAAAAAACAACTGGAATAGAATTTATTCGGGATTCGCGTAAAAACTACTAGGCCGATTTCGATGCGTTTTTCCTTAGTGGACAGAAAATTCTTAAACTTAAAATATACGCTACTATGTGTCCTAGGAATACCACGAGAATTTTTCTGGGAATGATTTAAAATTGTCAAATGAAAAAAAATTGAATTCCAATGTAATTTTTTCATGGATCGATAGTAAATGTTATGTAATAAAATGTATGATAGTTTTAATACCGCGAATCTCGCGGGAATTTTCCCGGGAGCGGTTTGAAGTTATTCGGATGCATAAAAATTAGCTTATTCTGACACGGTTTCCACTAAAACGATAGCTTACATCGTTTTTTAAATGCTGTGTCCCGGGAATCCCGCGGGATTCCCGGTCAAGCGAGAATGTAGTCGCGGGCATATCGTAGTATGTTTGTATTTTCGTACCTATGTAATCGGAATTAAACAAATATCGAAGTTATTCTATTAAACTCGTTATGTACAATGTACATACGAGTTTCTTGATAAGTTGTTGTGTACCTATGTAGATGGGTCCCTATCCTACCTATGTTAATAATCAAATACAATACACTCATTGAACCTTTTTACGTATCCCAGACGCTTTGGTAAATATTTGGAAGTTCATTGGCAAATTCGTAAGCACTAGTGTGCATATTGTTACAATTACCACGTGCTAAAGGTGAAGGAAAACATCGTGATGAAACCTGCACATCGAAATATCCGATGTTTCAAACCCGCCAATCCGACGTGGCGAGTATATGTCTGTTTCCAAATAAATGGCAGGCCCGAACCCAGCAGTGGGACGTTTATGAGCTGTTATTATTATTATAAAATAATAATAACAGCGCATATGTGATAATCATTTATTTAAAAAAGGAATAGGGTGATAATATAACCAAAATTACCTCTTTGATATTAAGCCCTCTACGCACAACATAACGCACAAGCAATTTATAGAATATCTTTTCGTTCCCTTATTTCACGACATAATATTCTTGTTCGTACAACTTTGATCGTGACAGCAGCAGCGAGCACAGCGAGGTCAAATACATAAACCATAAATCGTCTTAGTAGAGGAGAAATAAGAAAAAAGCTTTTTCCCTCGGCGGTTGAGCTCCATTCATTATTTTAGTCGAGCAAATCTTTTAGATGGAACCATTTCGCAAATGCTGCGGCTCTTTGATTATATTATCTTGGTGTCTTGTAATTCACCCGTAACGTAATAATGACAGTAAGCTCTCCAGTTTATGAGTCTGCCAGCATTTTGCGTTTCACCTTAGTTTGTTACGTTATTTAAAATTGAAAGGTTACGAAAAAAATTCTGTAAAGAATTTTTACATGTAGAAGCAATTAGCGATTATTATTTTGGAAAAAAACTCAATAGCACGTTTGCTGTCGATTAACGTTCATCTAAACCCGGAACTCTTTATAAATTAGACTCGAAAATCTGGATTTTTTTGCAAGTCGTGTAAAAATATAATTTGACTAAAAATATTTGAGATCTATCTACCTCATCAATGAAAAAAATTAATGTAGATATAGTTAGTACACGTTATATACAAAAATCGGTAAAAATAATCACATAAGATTAAGACTGCCCGAATGAAGTATAAACATTAAACATAGATCAATAAATAGAATAATACAACGTGAATAATTTTGATTAAGAAACTAAACTAATTTAAAAATACAATTAAATACTAAAAATAAACCAAGTTATAAATAAGTTAACATAAAGTATGTATGTAACAAATCGCTGCGAGAGGGAAGCGTGCCCAGAAGGCTGGCTACATTGCCACGTTGTATGGCAATGCTGATTCGTTGCGCGAAGTATGAGAATAAAAGCTGGTATACATTGATTGACCGATTGACTTCATATTCAAAGGAAGCCAGTTCGCAGTGCTGTCTTCATACTGGCATTTTTTTTTGTTTATGGCTTGGCAACTAGGCCTTTAAGCCAGGCGCAGTTGTATTGCAGGCTACAATCGACGCCATACAACGGGGTTCTTGTGAAAACTCGAAAGGCCACGTTTGGCTATACAGTTCACATTTCTCACAAAAACACATAATTACTACTCAAAAACTATTAATATCCTACAACTATTGTTCATTTTAGAGTAATTTTACATATTTTTAGAAAATAAAACTGCATAGCACAACGTTCAACGTATCAGTTCCCGTCAAAAACTCCGTCATACTGGCATCGTGTAAATTGTTTTGAAGTGAATACAGCGCTACCAAGTCTGACTGACTTCAATATTCCCATTGAATATTTCGAAGTCAGTCCGCTCCCCAAGTCAGTAGCTGAATCAATGTAAATCAGCCTTAATATATTATATAACACACAAGTCTCTGTTGTACACGATAAACACACTATGTATAGTTAATATGACTGAGATATAAATTAGTATTCACAGAGGTTGGCTAAATAATGAATTAATGTTTGTGTGACTTTGCGGTGCGGATGGCTGAGGAGTGTGCTATGGGCGGAGGTGGGGGTTCGTCAGACGACGAGTGCCCCCCGGTCATCGTTTCGTGGGAGGGCAGCGTCGACATTCAGAGCGGAGACATCCTTATCGTCCGGATCGCGGACTCATTGCTACTCGACACTTTCGGTCAAGCAGAAACGAAAAATGGTACCCTCGAAACTAACGCCTCACGTATTGAAGGTGAAAGGTGAGTGAAATTATATTAAGATCTGCTCACATGGCCCATATCTATCCCAACGTAGAGAACCACTGACCCGTACGTGCTCATTACGGCCCTGCATTATGGTTACTGATGAAGCATCTACTATTATTTTTATCAGACTTCAAAAAGGTGGAGGTTCATTCGACTCTATGTTTTGTTTAAATGTTTGTTACGCGATTTCTCCGTCAATTTCGACTGTTTTTCAATTTTTTTATTCGATATATCACATTTTCAGGATCAGGTCAGGATCTGATGAGTGGATACCAGAGAAATAGAGCTATTCAAGTTTTTGCGTAACTAAAAAGCAATAAATAAATATTTGTTACAACATATTGAAGTCGATGCTAAGTAAAACATAAAAAAAACAATAACAAATTTGCAATATATAGTAATTTTTAGGTTTTACTTCGCACAGACTTCGATATGTTCTAGAAAATATTTTTGTTTCTTTCTAGTCACTTTGGAAGTCGGTTTTATTTTTGTTAAACAAAAATTCAACTCTTAGGGTTTAAGTTTTAACTTCTTATTACTTCGTTAATCGGTCAGATTCTATTTCTTTTTAGTCTCATTTAAATATGACTTCGGACAATTCGTAGATTTATTGTCAAATTGTTAAGTATTTATGAATTTAGAAGTTGTAGAATTATCTTTTATTAATTTGGCACTAACCATAAATAGCAGTAGCCAAAATGTAACAAAAAAAACTGGCATTTCTCACAATTCTCGCATATAAAATTATTAGTCTAGAACAATTGTTAACTTTAAGACAAAATATGGGTCTTATAAAATAAAATTAGATAGGAAAGCGTCAGCCACCATGTTCCCAAAAACCTCTAAAAGATCACCGATTCTATAAAGGCAATATTTTTGTAGGGTACATCGTGCGCTGTTACAGCCTGCCGTATACCAAGTGACGCGGCAGGGACATGAGCATTGCGACGTGTCTGATGGAATGCTGCTCGATATCACACCACTCGACGAGCGAGGGGCGAAATTATTCACTCTATATGATAAAGACCTCACTGAAGGAGTCAACTTATTTATAGGTGACAAATTTATTTAATCGGTTAGAAGTAAAACTTAAAATTTAGACTGTTTGTTCGTTATAAAAGGCTTAATAGCTTTTGTTAAATACATTAAGTGTGGTATTTCTAATACGTAAAACAAAACCTTGAAATTTTCATGTGTCTACTAAATGAAATTTTTGCAAATGCTAACACTTTTATATGATATTAAAATAATAAAATTTTATTTAGTTGTCTCTGATAATTGGGGATCACAATGCGTTCGATTAAAAGTCACTGTAAAGTCGGACAACTGCGGAGAGTCCCAAGAATGTTCTGGAAAAGGCGTCTGCTACACAAATGTTTCAATGGTAGGTATATTTTTTACCGTTTATGTTATTTTTAGACAAGAGCAATTGGTTACTTCAAAAAATTATATAAAAAATCTTTTATTTCAACTATTTTTTTAAGTTCTAAAAGTTAATATTCCATTTAAGTAAATGGGAAACTAGAATATTGACTTTTATCTCTATCTTTCATTTCTATAATATCAATGTCTCTTTATAACATTATTTGTGTTATCTTATCATTATTTCTATAAACACGATATTAATCGACATATCATGTTATTTCTGTTATATCTATATTTTGAACAGGAATATTTAAGCGAAAATTAAACATTGTTTTCCGTTTACGTAAACTCTATTGTAAGAAGATATTGATGTTATGTACGAAAAATGATATGATAATGGATGAATTCCGTTTATAGGAAGGATACGAGTGCCAGTGTTGTTCCGGTTACGTCGGCGCCCATTGTGAGGAGAGGGACGCTTGTTATCCGTCACCCTGTCTGAACAATGGCATATGTATTGACACCACACAACCTTCGGCAAACGGAACAAACTTCCGTTGCCTTTGTCCTTTTGGTAACTATTTTCTCTATCATGGTCTCAAGGCGGTATTAATATTTATACGAGATGTTTACAGCGCTACCTTTCAACTATTCAATTCACACATGTGGAAAGTTTAAAAACAAACATTATAAAAAAACAGACGCGTATTTCAATTCAATTAAAGTTTTTGCTCCTGAGAACTGTGATGTGTAAGAATAAAACAATTAATAACCCTCAATGCTGCTGAGACGTGAATATAGGTTTTTGCCCCTACCTTTTTTTATGATATATAAGTTCACGTTTGACCACGATCACGCCTAATGTCGGACGATGATATGGTCGAAGATGGAGCACGCTTGCCTAGGTAGGTAGTATCTATTCACACGAGACTTGAAGATACCCGGATTGATATACTTTACCTCACTATTGTGGTTCAAGATTAATTATCTCAGCATTATTTTGTGAAAAACTTGGGTAATTTCATCTATATATTTTATTATATAGCAGGCAACTTCTTACCTGATGTATGAACAGAACAAAAATATAAACGCGAAAATAACTCTGTTTATTTGTCACCTAAGCCACTGAACAGATCTTAATGAAATTTAGCATCTCGACACGTGGTATTCTGATAAAGGAAATATTCTGTCTCTTGTTTAAAAAATAATTTTGAAGGTGGTGAAACAAGGGACGATAATTTGTGTAGGTAACCAATTCTTCAAGTTAGAGATTTGAAGATTCATAATTAGGCTTTTCGTATGAAGTAGAGAAATACGTGACAGTGGTTTTGGAAAATTACATTTCTCTAAAGGGGTAAAGTAGGAGATTTTTTCAATAAATCTGCAGACAAACACACGACTGTAAGATATTTTTTAGATGTTATTCATGCATATGTTAAGTGTTTAAAATAAATACGTGCGAAGTTACTGGTAATAGCAAATTATTTTATACAACATTCATTAAATTAAATTACATTACAAACATAATAAACAATACTTTATATTTATATACTAGTATAGATGTAGAGGTAAAAAATATAGCACTGATGTGATTGATATATGAACCATCACACCGAATATACTCGTAGACTAAACGAAGCATACCCATCACGTGTAGAATATTAAATCAAATCGGTAAATTTCCGATCAAGTGTTGCAGTGATGTGTCAAATTTTCTGACATCAAATATTTGTTATCATGGTTTCAGGGTTTCCATCAAAACCTTGATGAAAAACTAGTTTTATTTCATGAGTTTGTTTGCAATGTATTGCCATTCATGAGATATGGCTCTCGTAAATGAAACTGAATATTAATTCATAAAATGTATTTTCAAAGTCCAAATGCGAATGTACGTGTTAGTTTGTTACATTTTTACAATAAGACTGGATGGGTCAAATGTTTGTTAGAGATCCGATATGAAACATCGTTATATATATGATAATATGAAACTAGGATATTTTGTATCGCAAATACCAGGCAAATTCTATAAATAATCTAGTATATTTATTACAATTTTATTTACTGTCGGAAACAAAAGCTCGCTGGGATAATGTTGAATTCAAAACATACTATGAAATAAAAATAAAACCCTATTATTATTTTATGTGTACTAGATGCTTTAAGTTCAGTTGAGCCTTGGATTCAACTCAGTGGAAACACGTACATCAGTAACAGTGGCAGAAACCACTATAACCTCCTCCCGCATAGTGTTGTGATGTGATATGATATGAATAGTAACCAATGCAGGAACGGAGAAATAATGCTCAGCCGTAAGGTATTTACCCGTCTGGACGGCCACCACCCCTGGTCTATAGTAAGTCGCAATAAAAACCTTGAGTTGTATTCCAGCATTAGTGGCCAGGTACCAGTCTCACCTTCAAGGCCAACACATTGGCTCTGGTGTTACAAATGCTGCTGCTGTTCTCCAAATATAAAAAAGTATGAATATGATAACAGGTTTTACTGGACGAAAATGTGAGAAGGATCCATGTTACTCCTCGCCGTGCCTGAATGGTGGATCATGCATGAGCATGGCTCTAAACGGCTCAACTACGTTCCACTGTGCGTGCCCCGACGGCTGGACTGGCCAGAGATGTGAACTATCCACATCGGATGGAGCTTGTTCTTCAAATCCCTGTGTGAAAGGCATATGCTTAGAACAAACCGATAATGTCGTCGATGGATTAGATTATCAATGTTTTTGTCAACCAGGTGAGTCAATATCATTTATTCTTTTCAAAAGACATTGAATCTACAATGCATGTTTTATATTTGAGAAACATATGAATAATAATTTATTTTACACAATTTAGAAAATAGAACAGAGTATTCTTTATTGAACACAACAAAGTAAATTGAAAGGTATGTTCAATTTTTATGACAAGTGCAATGTGCGGTCTTATTGCTGGGAGCGATTTCTTCCAGACAACCGTTAGTTGGACAGAAACGTAATTAGAAAAGAGTAGGTATGATAGAATATCTCTATCATACCTTCTTTAATTGACGATAAATACTAATGTGGTGTCTTTGGGACACCTGGTTGTAACAACGTTCTCGAACACCATCGAAAAGTATCAAAAACTGTATGTATAGCAAAGCAAGAAATACATAAATAAACAAATTGTTCAAAATATAGTAAATATTGTAAAATCTCAAAGTTAAAAATATACAGTCCAATTGAGAACCTCCACCTTTTGGCAATTGGTTAATAACACTAAATTATATAAAAACGTGAATGTGAGCGGCGACAGCGCTCAAATTGACCCAAATGAGGCCGAATAACAACGGCGGTTATAAGACCTTTTATTTTCAAAGCAGCGTATATTACACTAATTACACTACTGGACATTATTTTAGATATATTTAATTCCGTTGAAGTTCAAAATTGTATAGTAATAAGGGCAATTATAAAACCTAATTTCAAAACACTTTATATTTTATTTTCTTATATTAGATCTTATTTAATTGCATTAAAGTTCGAAATTATATAATAATATACAGCGGTCAGCATTTTTCATTTCAATTTAACTCTTTTTATATCTAGCTCTTATCCGCCGAGTAATGTGCGATAAGGAACTTTGTTTCAACAAAAAGTATATTATGAAGAATCCATTTTTACACCAAATCTTTCCGCACTACTTGGCAGTCGTACGGAATACGCGGTACTCGCTCGCTTATGCCATGTGTCCAAGTTGTAGAATAAGTTCTATCGCGGTTTTCCTAAAATACCTACTATAATAACTATAAGGCTTTTCAAAAAGGACGTAAACAGTTGTAGATGTGCAAGGGCGGCGGTAATGACATACCATCGGGTCCATCGATAACCAGTTTGATTACCGTATAAAAATTTGTAGACTTCCCGTAGGATACGAAATGAAGGCGCGTGTAAGTCCTCGTATACATAATAACTAATAAAGCGAAAGCTAACATTTTAATTATCATATAGCCAAAGTTTGCAATAGTAATTTTATAAAATTATCCAAATACCTTTTGTTCAAAGTAGCAATTTCATTATTCGTTTACAAAAGGTTGTTAAAATGGACGTTTCAAATAACAAACATTCAGATCTATAAAAGAATTTACTCACTTTGTGCTGGTTTAAAATTAATTTTGTTTCAAATTAGATTAGAAAGTCTGTTGGAAACAAATTTATTGCGAAGGCTAAATTAATTTTCCAATGTGGTTGGAGGTTATAAAATAAGTAAGCTTTATTTGAACAGGCCACACCCTGTTTTCGTAGTAGCGCAAGTCTGTGGCTTGTAGCTTTCAAGGGTGAATAGTTTTGTTCTCAGAGAGTTCAGTTTAATAATGCTCAGCCATGTTTGTGAGCTTTAGACAAGCGTATTTGCACTAGTGATTTATTCAAGTCGAACTTGGAAAGTTGCCCATACCGGGTGTTCATAAATTTATGAGTATGTCACGGCTATATTCATAGCAGCTCGATGCATCACACGTAGAAATGAAAAGCTTTTTACAAATTTTATTGATATGTCCTTTAAGGTCAAATCAAATGTTGTTTTGTACAAACAATATCTTTGATTTTGAGTGTACAAAAGTATGACTTCACGATTTTGTACTAATAAAAGGACACAATAATAAGTAATTTAAATTATTCCCACAACGATATAGGTTAGAAGTCTTAGCCTTCGTGGTTATTTTTTTTATAGTCACCCAAAATTCACTTTATATCTCAAATAATATATAAAGGTGTCTCATACCGCACCCAGTATTTCTCCCTCCCCTCCTCCTCCCTCCCCTCATTACTTATAGTAAAACGGGCACATATCTATACCGCACCCTAATCTTTTATTAAAAAATGTTTATTAAATGTAATTACAATGACTTTATAAACTAATATATTAAAAGAAAACTTAACTTACTTTTATTGTATATTCTACCCATAGTCCCTCAAGGCTATAACTAGAATACTGAGCCTAGGTCACCGTCTTTATGGGTAAGGTGGCCAGAAGGCTGGCTACGTTTCCTCGCTGGATCGCCATACTCATCCGTTGTCCGATTTATTTTATAAAATCTATCAACATATAAACATTCGTATTGCAATTTCCGAAGCTAGACAAGTTATGCTTGTGTCATAGTAAACATAGAATGGATAACTTTGGGGTCGCTTTCAATGACACCTTGATCAGAGTTACTAATAAAAATTTCGTTTCTGACATATACCTTCCGGGTATCGAATTTGAGATATCTGTGTTCTAATAAGTCAGTCAGAGTCAACGCTCAGACCACTGGGTGAGTAGGTCGTCGGGTCTGCCTTTGAGTGGCAGAGCCGGTATGGGGCCTCGAGCTGGTGCTCTTTGCCCCGGTCGATTCGCGGGGGGCAACTACCCCCCGGTAACGAGGTATGGGAGCCGCCAGACACATAAGGGGTATGTCGGCGGCTCGCTTCGGCCAATCAGCGGCGTACGGTGGCCATCACGGGCTTCGCGTTGGCTCCGTCTGCAGCATGGTTGGCCAGTCTGCGGCTTTCGATGGCCATCTCGGGCTTTAGGTGGCCATCTGCGGCGTCTGGTGGCCGCTCAGACCACTAGATCACAGAAGCTTTCTTGGCTTAATAGAATTGAATGAAATATTGTATATTGGACACAAGTAACTAAATTAAAAAATGTTATTTATGACTAGTAAAATGGACGATTAATGCTGGAAGCGATTTCTGAGATGAGTATGGAAGGAAAAACGTACTGTGAGGTCCCCAAATTACTGCAAGAGCAGGTGGAAGAAAAAAGAGAGTATTAATAAGATGTATTCGTCTGTTGGTTTTATATGCCACTGAATATGTTAAAATCATTAAATAAAAACAATATTAATTTGTAAAATAACTTTTAGATCCTACTGCGATGCTTGATTGCTTCTTCTTTTAAGAAGAATGACCTATACAGGCCACGTTTATTCAAGCTGGCATGAAGCGCTATACACACCGGTATTTTTGATGATCAGGTTTTCTCACGATGTTTTTCTTCACTATCAGCAGGTTGTCATTATAACAATGTGCAGAATTAGGTCAGAAAATGGTCAAAGCGATTACCAGCTACTTTCCTACCTATAGATGTATGACGATGACGACTTTATTAATTTAATTACTTTTTCAATCTTTTTTTTTCAATATCAGCGTATTCAATACCTGACTAGGGTAATTGATTTTTCAAAAAATCTAATGATATCACTTTAGTTTTCATCAAAATCGGCGTTGAGACTCCTTACAGTATTTGTCGCTATCGTGTATAGTTTACTCGTAGAATTTGGCCCTGAAGGCTCACTTGAAAAATTCACCTATATATACTTTTGGGTACATGTTCTCCAGAATACATATTTGTATAAATAGTTTATAGTGCTCACTATTTCCGAAACCAATATATCGGTAGAAAATACAAACTATATTGAAACATTTGGCACAAAGGTAGAAAAGGGTTCGTGTAGGTTTGCCTATAAATTGTGGTGAATTAATCAAGACTCTTGTTTTTCCCACAGCGATGAAAATTCAGGGTGGGATGTAAACAAGCAGCCCCTCGGGCGGGATTATGTTTCAGTATAAGGAAACTTGAAACGTCTTAAATATGTTTCTTAGTATACTTTCTTGTGCTGTAATGACGTAGCTAGTCGTTATACAATTTTGTCTTTATGTTGCATAGCATTTTAGTGCTTTTAAATTAATAATAACTTAAGTACTTACTTTATTCTTAACTGATTTTACTTCAGAGATGAATATTTTAGATAGGTATCATAAGAACCGCATTTCACTGGTTCGAAATCTGGCTCAAGGAGAGGATTTATTAAAAAAAAAACTGAATGTCCTTTTATTTATTTTTGAAAGATAATAAATGTTTCCTTTCCGTAAAATTTGTTATCATCAATAAATAATTAGGATACTTTCCCTCAAACGGCCTTTAATTAGCATCAGGTATATTATTTGTGAAATATAAATTGTATATTAAATACTTTACATTACGTACAGTACTTTGAGATTGACAGTTCCCTTTAAACTAAAGTTATGATATATTAAGCTGGTGTCAAGAAAAAGAGTCTTACGCGAAGTAAAGTGATGTGTGAAACGTATGATGTACTTGCTAGCGTTGAGTGTGCTTCAAAAGTAATTAATCTTCCGCCAAAGTTGTTCAGACAGTAATTAAAATGAAATAAGTTGTTTTCAAGCTTTATTACACTAATTGATAGCTGTTTAAATTGGAAATTAATTCCTAACTAAACAGGAAGTATAAAATTAGTTTGTGAATTTCTGAACCAACATCTGAGTTTACGAATAATCTTAAGTTTGCCATAGTTTAAGATTATTCATAAACTATAGTAATTAAGATTAACTAACTAATATAATACTCAGACCTAGTTTTAGGTGTTGAAGCCCTCAAAATTAGTTTAAGTGCAAATATCTGGAATAAATTATTAATTTTAGCCACATAAACTCAGAGGTTTGGATAATTAGTATTCAAATATGAGGTATAAATTTAGCCACAACAGTTATGTAGACCTACATATACTTTTTAATACTTTAAGAAGAGGGGAATGTTTTTAAACCAAATAACATGTAAATCAAACCGCAAATTCATATAATATTATGTACGAATTTGCACTATCACATGTCTGTCACATGGTTGTCTGGAAGAGATCGCCTTAAAGCGAAAAAACCACATATTCCTGCCCTTACTTTTTAATGTGACTGTTTTTAAATTGTTGATTTAATGTATGTATGTAAGCGTTTTCTATCTTCTATCCTCTTCAGGATATCATGAAATTATTCTTTGACTGTTTGACTTAAATAAATTAATTAAAGAATATCGTCATGATATGTCAAAGACTGACAATGACATAATATACTTATATATATGCACATGTACAAACGACGTTTTGGCAAAATGTCTACGGGATCCTGGAATGAAAATTACTGGCTTTTGAAATTGTTGTGTTTATTTTTTTTAATAATACAGGCTACACAGGCGATCGTTGTGAATTGGAATATAATGAGTGCGAGTCCTCGCCGTGTGTGAATGGGGGCACTTGCACCGACCACGTCAATGGATTCACGTGCACTTGTGGACGTGGTCATGCGGGGAAAACATGCCAATTGAAGGTAACATTAATAAATAATTGACACTACATATCTATAATTTGTCCTTTGACAGCAGCTTAGCATATTTCAATTCCCATTATAGAATTGGAGTCCGCATGAACTATACTTATATCATAGCATAAGGGCTGAAATTTTCTCTTGTGCAGGCTGTTAGTTCATTATATATTATAAAACCTTCTTCGTTCGACGAAATAGTTTGTAATTTACTTATATGTTTAAATTTTGTTTTTCTTGTCTTATTATTGTATCGAACTAACTTATTCTACTTTATCCACCTACCAAGAATTCCATAAAAATACTATGCACTTATTCGTGGACTTTTATGAACAATACAAACAATTTAAAACAATATTAATTTATCAACAATGTACAATAAATATTAAAAAAGAAACTTACATGTATGTGTTAAATAGAACACAATCGTTTATGATTTAAATTAAAAATAAATCATTATTCAGACAACTTAGATACTATGAGTCTGCATTTTATGAAAAAGTGCCTTAAGGGGCCCATTTATGGACCTGCATTGCAGTCCTCCTAGCAGTCCGCCGCGTAATGTAGGACCGTGAATGTTGTTGCAGCCTGCATTGCGTCCGGCAACACCGAACAGAATGCCCCTTGTTTCCTGCAAGCTCTTCCCACTGCAGGACTGCATTGCAAGTTCGTGTATGGGCCCCTTTTAGTAGATATACCTAACTAACAGGTACCTACTCTAGTGTTTCTTTAGGTTATATCTTGAAAAATATTGCGATATAAAGAAAGAAAAATAGGTACAATCAATCTCAATTTCGCAGCCACAATGACATGTTTTTTAGTAAGATGAAATAAGAATTAACAAAAACTGTACCCCTTTTAATCTTTTTTAATTTTTTTTATTGGTTTAGTTCAGCAGAAAGGCAGACCTGATGGAAAGTGGTTAGCACCGCCTATGGTCATTTGCAACACCAACTCTTGACCAGGGGTGGTAGCCATCCAGAGGGGCAAATACCCTACCACCTGGCCGTGGATTGTTTTGTCGCCTCTTAAGACAGGCCGCTCGGCCTCAGGAAATTATATTCTATCTCCGTTCCTGCACGGATAGCTTAATCTTAATCTTAGCGACTCTTTCCTAAGTAACCTGTGTCTTACTTTTAACTCTAATAACTGACTACTATTTGCATGCACTGCTTAGGTATATTTTAGGCCTAAATGTATGTTGGTTTAAATACCACTTGCTGAAAGTAGGCAAACATCGTGAGAAAATTGGCATATTGAGATCACTGATGTGCGGAAATCACTAACCCGCCTTGAATACTCTAGTTGAATATTCTATTGAGTACAGTGAAAGACTGAAGCTCCAACCCAACAGTGGTGGCATATTTCTTCATGTTCACTTCCTTTCATCACGTATATTCAAATAGAAATGTAATTATTGAAGGCAATCAATAACTCTTAGACATATTATACCTTTATGCAATAACTTTAATTAAGATAAACATAGAAAGAATTTAGTGGCTTAATAAAATATATAGTTATATTAATTACAAAAGTCCGCTTGATTGCCCTGAGAATTAAATTTTCATTTACGTTCTGAGCAGTTGATTGCTAAACGGTTAAATTTTCTATGTCAACTAAATTATGTATGTTAAAATCTACAGAAGTTATTATTTTGTAGGTGGATTTATGTTTTCCGAGTCCATGTCCAGGTCACAAGTATTGCATAGACCGTGGTGACACCTATGAATGTGAATGTCCACGTGGCTACGTCGGAGACGACTGTGAAGTTCCAGTGCGATCTGTAAGTACTAAATTCTTTAAAGAAAAATAGCAATAATATGGTAACAACCAAGTAACATAGTAGTGTGGCGAAGTAGTTGAAATCTACTGCCTAAAACACCTGCGTCTCATTTATAAACACATTTTCATATCCAGAGAGCATGTACCACTTAATGAGTTTATATGAAAATAAAACTAAGGAAACTTACACATTGACATTTGTAATGTGTGACATCCGTCGACTCGACTTAGATTAACGTAGTGTATACTGTATATGCCGTCCTTTATTCTAAAGTTAGGAGGTCCGAGCCCAGCAGTAGGACTTTATAAGCTTATAAAACATATATTAAACTATGCAAAACCATATGTTACATAAATAAAGCAAGTATAGAAAAGAAGCGAAAAGTGTTCTAGTCCGAAGTCAACTCTTAGTTTTTTCTGAATCTTGATGAAGTTGACAATTATTTCGATTTGCTTGGATTTTGGCGAATGTAGGCAGAGGCATGGAATTTCTATCTTACCGATAGAAACGGTGTCCATATAGCTTTACTTATTGAACTGAGTTTCGTTACGTGTAACTTGTCATATAGTGTATCCTTTTGTGTAATTGTATACAGTAGTGGTCGACCGTGGTCGAAATTCGACCATAATAATTAATGTCAAACTTCTAAAATCACAGATTTCGCCAAGGCTACACTGTTAATTTGACTTGAACAATAAACAAAAGAATATATATGCGTGTGTGTGTCAAATACATGGTAGTGTGTGTAATTTTTTTTTATGCATAATATAAAAAACAATAGCATACGTCGCTTCTTCTCAATATAAACCGCGCAATTTTCGTAAAAAGGGGTACAAAGTTCTGCTTCTCGTATCAATATATCGATTATGTCAACAATACTGGTTTTAACATTACCAGTAGACACTCTGAACAATATTTCTACGATACGCTCTCTCTATCCACGATACGTGAAAAAACATCTCAAACATTAAAAAATGAAAATAATATTATCTAAAAATAACTACAAAACTTACTAACTAAACTAAAAAATAATACAAATACCTAAAAAATACTAAAAGAGATATCCTGCATTTACGTATGACATCCTGTATTCTAATGGCTTTAGGCATTAAAGTATAACTGAATCCAGTTGAGATTTGAAACCAGATTCAGCGTTCATTCATGTTTGGCGCTCTCGGCCGGTCGCTTACGGATCCCTTTTTTTGCTAGGGAAAATCCGCTTGTCAACCGCGAGGGAAACGCAGTTGGGGAGTGTAGGATTCACCAAACCGATGTGGCACGAGCACCCCGAAAAGATGCTATTACCACCCGGGTTAGATCGTAACACCGCTATTGCATGTAATATAGCCGCATTTATTTATCTGCTACTTGATTAATTGTAAAGATTTACGCCTGAATTTGCTGTTTTAAGACTTTAATAATAAATTCAGGTTTGTGACAACAACCCTTGCGCTCACGGTGGCACCTGTTGGAGTGAAGTCGAGTCCTTCTATTGTTCTTGCAGACCTGGTTTCACTGGAAAGCTTTGTGAAGGTAATTGAGAATAAAATTTTCCGTTAATCTTATATCCAGTTAATACCTATCTATATCTTTACCTGAACACTGCCATTTTGGAGTTATCGAATACCATAATAGTATATCAAAAAATATCATGTAAGTAGATTACTTAACTATGAAACCTTGTTCTCATATTTTTTACTTTCTGTGGCATGAAAAAACATGTACATGTCTGTATTTATGTCGGTTTCATCACAATCACACAATAAATTAATATTAATAAATCTTTCACTGAAAACGACAATGACCAATGAAAAACATGCCTAAATAATACTCAAATATTTATGTTTTGCTAAATAGCAGCGTGCTTTCCGAAATTTTTGGGAGTATATCTACCATATGAATCGATATAGAACTGTACTCAAATTGGTTGACGTCGACGATCGCTTTCACACTTGACTGGTAGCTTCTGAAGTTATAAAACGGAAACGCATAGATGACATCTCCGGTTTAATTATCATATAAGTATTTTATATAAAAGCAATGTAATTGATAAGTAACGTATTATCAATTACAGAAGACTTCATATTAGAGTCTGTGGTAAGCGGTGAAGGCGAAATTGAACCGGAACAAACTGGTGGAGGAGGATCTGTGAGAGAAGTGAGAATGCCACTTGGTCTCTACCACGACCGACTTCACAATGTCTACATCGCTGCGGGAACTTTGGGAGCTGCCATTACTATAGTTGGTGTCGTGGTAAGTAATAGATCACATTAATAATTTCTGACTCTCTCTCTCTCTTTTCTTTTACCGTCTCCCAATCATTTGGGGTCGGCAAAATAATTCTTTTTCTTCCAAATTCCTCTATTCTGACATATGTCCTCTGTCACGTCTATTATAAATTGAAGTCATTTTGTTTCTCAGCATGATTTGATGCACGGCAAGCACATTTCAAATACAAAGATGTGCTAGTTTCGTTTAATCATGTAGAAATATGTTTAAGATGTTGTATGTTAATTGTTAATAATTTAATACATACTTAAGAATTAAGATTCATGTGGCAAAAATATTTAATTGGTACAATAATGTCCATGTACTTTATTATCAATAAAAAACACATAAATATTATACGTTTGCAGTATTTTTCCAATATTACGAGGCGCAGTCGCCCTAGTCCTTGATACACTAGATACATCAGACTTTCTACCCAGTTATTTTGCTTTTATTCCCATTTCCTACAATATCTTGTCAAGAGTATTGTGAATAGTAGATTTGGTACCGGTAGACCACGACGTACACACCATGATCAAATAACAAAGTGTTAAAACGAGGTCAGGTAAAAGGCATATCAAATAAACTTGCATGTATGAAGAAGTTAATGAAAGTAGATGGAGCGAAAGTGGTTTGTCAGGATCGTCGCAAGTGGAGATCTATAGTCTCTGCCTACCTCCATGGGAAACAGGCATGATAATATGTACGTATCTTGTCTTGTCATAGTGACTGGAATTTATCTTTATGTGCATCTCCACAGTGTGGATATACCAGTCAGCGTCACATCACATTTAGATTTCCGACATTACACTTGCCCTGAAGGTACTGTATATTTTTTGAAACGCGATATATATATTAGCGCAGTCAGTAAAAATACCACTCGCTGAGATGTTAATACTGTCGTTTGTAACACAGGAATAGGGGAGGGGACAGTCCAATCAAATAAATCCTTTTTATAAACTTACAGAACATCTCGTCCCAGCCTCATAAGATTTTGTACGAGAGTGTACCTACATATAACGTCATAAGTAGGTAGAAGTAAAAGGAGTCAAATAGCGCATTCATTATTGTTTGAAAAGTAATTGAAATTATTTATTTATATCATGATAGGTATTTTAAAATTTAGATGATTAGATGTTATTTACCTTACGTTACTCCTGTTCTTTTATATTTAAGATATTAGAGTTTATTGTGACATATGTCCGCATACCTATTAAAAGACACCGTTTTATTTTTCCAGGTGACAGCTTGCCATTGTCGTGTGAACAAAACGTACTCCCGGCTCTTAACCCGCTTGTCGCGCGTGGCTGAGCCGGGGCCTCCGCACCACTGGCTGCAGGATAAACGAGCCCCTCATCCCTCTACTCCATTCCCTCCAGCGTCTGCTGCCTTAGATTCCGCCGATATGTATTACACCCTGGACTTCAGTGACAGCCAAAGCTCCCCCCTAATCCAATAACAATCATTCTGGAACTGCTCCGAGGGGGAACGGTTCAAAATTCAGTTTTAATTCAACATTTCCAGTGTTTAGTCGTAAAGGCGTTAACTAATAAAAATTAGTTAACTTAAACGCTTCATGGATTGTTTACATTGCTTATCGTATGGTGTTAGAATTAATTCGTCAGTAAATTAAATTATGTATTATATTCTGCTTATGTTATTTGTTATTTCCAGTAAACAGTATATTGTTATCGTGGATTTAATATTAAAAATGCAATTTGTATTTATTTTATTCTAAAATTAAATATGGTATACATTATTATATTTTTTGTCTATATTTAAATTATACAGGTGTAATAATAAACAAAAGTTGCGTGGGAGTTACTCAGTTCATAGTATATAATATTGGCCATTATATATGGCCTTGTGAATCAAAATTATGCCTCATGATCAGCTATTTATTAGCCATAAAAAAATATTTGAACACCAGCAATTTAACGTTCAAAAGTTGGATAGTAACCTGCAATTAACATGCTGGTAATTTATTATCTTAGTCAAGAGACTTGTGTTTAGTGCATCGTGAGGTTTAATACACTTTTTTTAACGGCGATGGAATGCTTTTGCGAATACCCTCGGGCCTCGGGTGAGGTTTTACAGCAAGGGGCATGTGGAGTTCCCAGGGGCTGGTTCTGCACACTTCTTCACTGAAGAAGGAGTCGGGAGATGCCGGCCGGGCGACTACCCACTAAATGCCGTCCCTCCGCCTCTTTGTTAGGTGCCATGGGATACACCATACGAAATTTACCCCCCACGCCTTGACGTAATCAGTAAATCAATCATGGGGTGCCCCTGAGACTAGGGCACCTCACTTCACGAGTGTGGCTCGCCATGGGAGGTCCCCGACCTCAATCTAGTTCCACTAAGTCATGGGGACGAGGTTAGCGTAGCGACACCTCCGACCTACTATTGGTTGCCGTCTGCGATGGAGGCCGCTGGCTCAGGGTTTAATACACTCGCATCAACCCTAAGTACGCTTAAATAAACGTTATTAACAACTTCCCTTTCTAATGAGTCATACCTATATAGAAATTATTATTTTATGGTGGTACTATTAAGACTATCAGAAAAGAAATAACACTGGCTGTGGGATAAAATGCGTTGTAGGAGGTCAGGGAAGTTGTTAAATATTACATAAGTATAATTAGGTAAAAGTTTTAGAATTATTTTGTAAAGTTTCTCAATTCTTATTACTATGGCAATTGTTGTGTAAAGCTTTTGTTTCTTTATGAAAATGTTATAAATTTATTCATAAATATTAGATTAATGTACCTAATAATTACATGAAATATTATTTAGACTGGTTAGATTAGTTTTGACTGAAGATTGTTAATTACTTACCTACTTTCTATTCATGTGAAGAATAAATACAATTTATTTAACAAAAAATTACAATATTAGTACAGGTAAATTAGCTTCGAGACGTTTTTGCTTTTGTAGTAGTATTTGTATATTTACAGGACTTCTAAACTTGAACTTTAGGACTAAAAATTATGTTTAATATTAATATTTATTATTTAATATCGTTTAATATTATTAGTTTTATATTAAGTACCTGCCTATAAAAATATATAAAAAGTATTAGTTTATTTATTAATGTGCTAACTATACTACTACAAACGCAGAAACGTCTCGAAGCTAATTTATCTGTATGTCTTTGTTTTTTTAAATTCATTTTATGGATAGTTGTTTACTTGCTTAGACTAAAAATATTGACTGATCTTCAAGTTAGATGATTCGTCTTTAAGCTTGCTTTAAAAGCCTGTAATATGTTAATTTATGCTACTTTTGTAATACTACTAAAGTAACTATTTAGTTTTAATTTAAATAGAGTAGAATATGTAAATGGTAGAGTTTAATCATTCATTCCTGTATTTACTTCATTCGATTTCTCTTAATGCTTTTATGAATTTAAATGCTTCTGAGTGTAAATAAATGTAAGATTTCATAGTTATTAAATATCTGCATTGCTAATGTTGTTTTTATTCTTTTGAATATTTAATAATGGTGTCGAAAATAAAACCTCAGTAATGTTTTGAAGAAAAACGTTTTTATTTAGATTATAAACTTTGATAAAAATAATTATATTAATAATAATTTTATGACAACTTACAAATATTCATATAAAATGATAACGTAACATCTATTTAATTAAATCTTAAGTACAGTAGAATTCCATAACGAAAATGTGCTACCACTTTCGGGTTGTGTTTAACTAGTGTGACTAAAACCAACACGAGAGGTGCCGAGCGCGTCGGCGATCAGTCCGCAGCCGCGTCGTCGCTCTCCCTACAATTACAATATACCTTACCTATGAATACGGACCGGATCACCAATATCAACCGCTTCCCAATAATTACACAAAATATTTATAACTCTGATTATAAATTGCACAACCATGCCGAGCGGCGTGACGGCTACGGCCAGCCGACGCGCCCGCGACGCACCCATTTAACTACTAAGCTGAACTATCCATTTTTATATATTGCTACTGACATTTGTGACTTATGACGAGATTCTGAATCACGATCTAAAATCATTGTAAGTAAACATTAAAGCTGCACAATTTATTATAATAGTAAGTACATAAATAAATATAATTACTTGAATACGTATAAGTAGGTAAAATAATGTCGTTAGAGTCCGCCCCATATGAATGGCAGTCGCAGACTTTGAGCAATGAATACGTAAACATTACATGTCGTAAAACACATTTAAATTCGATAAACATAGTAGAGTGGATATAAATTAACAAGTGTACGAAATTAAAACGAATGGAAGAATATAATAACGTGGAGCGCATGCCGCTCCAACGCTAGCGCAGCTAATTTTAAAAGAACAAAAACATAATAAGTATTTATATAATATTTGAAATATTTCAATAAAATTATCTTACATAATATTCGACGCCTAGCTGCAAGTCATATGTGACAAAGTAAAACGATACTACATATAAGAATCTACATCTAAGTTTAAGTAATCTAAATTATGTCATAATATGGCAGTTAATCGAACCGTCCGCACTAGGCGCATCTCACGGTGTTATTATTTTGTTCTCGTTATAATTATTCCTTCCACGACTTAACTTTTTAAAGACACAGTACTTGGTTCTAAATTTCAAAACTTATCGGTGGAGGTTCCTTATATAATAAGTTTTTATGATGCTTTCTACTTGAAAAAAATAATAACTTTAACAGTTAACCAATTCAAAAGATAAAAATTATGTCTGTGATAAAATTAATTTAATGTGTAGTAAAAAATTCAAGAATGTAGTAGTATGGAGGGAGTAAAGGCTGTTACTAAAGACACGATTCTTCTAAATCTTAAAATATAAATAAGTCTTGGACACAAATACTTCTCATATTCTAAAAAGTTGTCATGGCCCGATAACCTACGTATCGCAATTGATTTAATAAAAAGAATTTATAATAAAAGATATCTTAAAATTATGCATAAACCACTCCCATCAATGATCATTTGAATATTGTTCGATTGGACGCTTTTCTGACTACGTTTATAATTATGACTATTAAATATCAACGTAAAGTTGTTGATTCTGTCTCATTTTAAATTGTAATTAATGTATATTGCTTCTATTTATTGCTCTTAACAGACGTAAATTTTAAACAACCAATTTGAACCTCAAAACATTTAAATTATTAAACGGTAAAGGAAAAACAAAAATCATTGTCAGAAGTCTATACCATAAAAGGCTTTTACGAAAAGAAAATATTTAATGATTGTGATGAAACTAAGAACAGCTTGAATTTCACTTAAACTATAATCAAACTTTAGGTACTAAATGAATGAATTGAGCGAACTTAATCGAAACTTATGTGTACAAAACTTAACAAAATGGATGGCATTTAATTTGACTTAACTCACTTAAACAATAAAGATAACATAATTATTATTCAAAGGCACGTCATGCTTTTAACTCAACGTAGAGCTACATACATTTATTATAGATTTGTGACAAGAATTCCTTACTTTATCATCATGGCAAGATTAAAAGGTACCTGTTGAGACGCTTACTACATACTTAGTATGATAACCGAGTGAATGGCACATACGTTCATATTCAGCAACAGATCAAAGGTCATTTATAAATAAAATATGTAATTTTCATTCGATAAACGAATCCAATTTTCTGGTCACCAAACATCAGCAGATTCTATTGCCATCACCAGAGAATCTTTATTACAATGTAATTTCATAAGGCACTACAATAGATATTTACAACGTGGTCCCACCTGCATATCGATAACGACAGAGGAATTAATTTGTGACACGTACAGGTTCATCAAAATTAAATTACGATGATAGATCGCTTAAAAGTAAATTTCAATCTGAGATCGATATTCGCCGGGACAGACTAATCCCATATAATAAGATTTTTCATATAAGTAGAAAGAAGGGAATGTCGACTACCGTTCCCTTGCTATATCCGCCATAAAGGATATAGATTCCCTTGCCATCACATTTGATGCGACATGAACAGATGCTAAAATGCAGCTGACTAGCGCTCCTTGACTGTGAAAGGATTGACAGCGTGAGGCGTGTGTTGGAATGGGAAGCTTCAAGCTAATGTTACATGGGCAGTTCCACAAACGTTATGTCGTAGAGTCGCTCGTCTTCGCTGGCGCCCGCCGGCCGCACTTCCAACAAGAATAAATCTTCATTGCAATAATAAGCCAACATTTCGTCATCAATTTTGGCCGTAATCCTGGAAATAAGGTTTTATTAGAACAAAAAGTTTAACATAGTACAAAACATAACATAGTGTTGAACTTGTACAAGTTGTGAGACAATCATGCCAAACAAATATTTTTTAACAAATATAAGGTTCATAAAATGGTTAAATCTATATTAATAGTGTAAATATAAAGGTGCACATTCATTATTGTGTTGCGTGTGCTGGGCGAGGAATGCAAAATTAAGTTATCCAGTCAGGGGGTTTCTAATTAATTCATAATTCAGGATTAAGGCAGTTGTGTAATTTAATGTGGGTTACCTAACTAACAAAGCTTATTAATAATGGGCCCATTACAAGGACATATTCGCATGAAGCGTTCCGCAGTTAGTGGCGCGCCCTCTGGACAAGCGATGCTCCATTAACGCGAGGCGGCCGGTTTTGTTTGCGCTAATTTTATACTATCTGACGCCAATGAAAACCACTTACCCTTTCTTGTTCTTTCGATAAAGATTATTAATTGCCGAACTTGAAATTTTGTACTTATTCTCAATCTGAAAATAAGCAGAAAATAAAAAAAATTACATTGGGCCTTTGCCTTTTTAACCGAGACGTCTCGTCTAACGGAACGGAAGAAAGTTCAGTAACCGGTTTAGTGGTTTTGGAAAAATTTCGTTTGCAAAATCGCGACCGAGGACTGACAAGCCAGCGGTCGGGTGCAGCGGCCGGCCGCGCGGGTGTTAATTACAACATGCAGTTATGATGATCGTGTGTATTGTATTAGACGGGGTTATGAAGCGCCACATCGGTTACAGCGGGGCCGCGGGCGGAGGCCCGGCGCAGCGCGGGGCCAGCGCCCGCGGTGCGGACGAAGCGTCTCGATTCCTTGGTATTATACATGTTAAAACATACGCTGTATCATCTAATAGCAACGAGAAACCGAGAAAGCAACGATCTTCGTATATCTCCCTCGTATCATTTGTTAGCCAAATTCACCAAAGTTATTCTTGTGCTCCCGCAAAGAGCGTGCGACCCCCTCACACTGTTTCGATGTACCTTATTACAGTCAACTTCGAGTGAGGAGGTGCTAGAGCATTGTAAATATGTACTTACAGCATGAAGGAGACCCTGCGTTGTAGGTGGCACTACGTGTAAAGCCGTGAAGACATCTTCCGTGTCCTGCCGTACGTAGAGCATTACTCTTTCGCTTAGCGGGGGTGTGGTTGTCCTTGGACGCTTGCCCAGGACTCCTTCTAGCTCTAAGGAATCTTTGCGGTCACTATAAGGAGACAGTCCACCCACATCTCGGTACCTGTGTTGAAAAAAATATACATATAATCATCACCGACAAAAACCAAATAAAAAAATACTCAAATTTTATCATTGTTTTTTATACAAAGTTCTTATAAAACATTATTTCTAAAGTTAAATCTAAATCTATCTCCTTATCAATGTACAAAACACATTTTTTTTTCGTAAGTGATGTATCTTAGAGATACAACATTAAAATTACAATCTAATCTAGGAAATAAGACTAATGAGTAATTTAAATCTGACCTAAAATAACTAGATATAATTTAAACTAAGAATGTGTCCAATAACACGTTTCCTATTGTCTTTATTAAGGAGAAGACACTTTGTTCATGTGTTCTTTGTTAATGTTTACCACATAGCACTACACTTTATTATTATGAGAGTATTATAACACTAACTCAAATGGTTTTGTCCTTTTGAGTCTTCTTAATAAATTTGAATTATCAAGGAGCTGGATGGCCTCGACATTCACATGGTGATGAAGCCGTTGCTGGTGGCTTCAGCGTATTTTTTTATTACGTTAATGACGAGGTCCACTTTTAAGTCTCGATGGAGATCGTCTGATCTTATGTACCAAGGAGCATTGACCATGTACTTGAGTACTTTATTTTGGAACCTTTGTATCATGTTTATATTGGTTGGCTTGGTGCAGCCCCATAGTTGTATACCATAGGTCCATACTGGCATTAGAATCTGTTTATACAGGAGTATCTTATTAGGTACTGACAGAGCAAAATATTTGCCGAGAAGCCAGTACATTTTTTTGTAGCGTAAATCTAGCTCTTGACATTTCTTTTTGACATGGGCTTTCCAGCGAAGCTTAGCGTCTATGTCATACCCAAATATTTGGCTGTATTTTCGTATGGTATAATTTGATCATTTATATATACCGGATGATAGTTAGGCTGTTTGTTTGTAAAATCAATGTGAATAGACTTAGATTCATTAAGTTTTATTCGCCATTTTTTCGTCCAATGCAAATTTGCAAAATATAGTAATTGCTATTGTTTTATTTACTTCGCACTGACTTCAAGATGTTGTAGAAAGAATTCGGTTAAATATTTATTTTTTGCTTTTTAGTTTGAAGTCGTTTTTATTTTTGTTAAAAAAAGAAATTTATTAAGAAGCGTCAAGAAACTCGTCAGCAACAGATAAAAAAATCTGTCCATTTTTGTGTTTTTTATCTTTCCGATAAAATTTATGATAAAAAGTAGTCCTTAGGAAAGTATTCAATAAGAGGAAATATTTAGCGCATACTATGTTCAGGTATAAGGGTGCCCAAAAATAGTGTGCCTAGTATCCTGGATAACATTATCTATTACTTCAGAATAAAAACCTGCTAACAGTTAAAAGAAAAAGCTAGTATTTGGAAGTAAGGGATTTTTTTGGAAAACTCCTCCCCACCCCCTTTTGAAAAATTGTAACAATGAAACTTACGCTGGTGCATCTGGTGGGAAGTGGTTATGAAATTTGAGCGCAGGCGCCTGAGGTTTAGCCGCGTGCAACAGGAAGGGAGAGGCTCCTTTTAGATGAGCTTCTGCCAATGCAGCATCATCGTGCCCGTAGAACCCTTGTATATCCATTCCCGCCAACTTGTCTATGTCTTCGGCGGGGCTGAACAGCACTGGCGGCTTGCCCAAATCTGCCATTGAATAGAATTCACTTCTCTCCGTCACAGGGTGATATATTTCATCTAACTTCTTTCTATTCGTTGCTGACATTTTTCTTTTCGCCGCCCGTCTTTCTTCGTCTCTTGTCTTCCTCTCAGCCCCCTGGAAATAGAACAATTTAATCAATTAACCTTTGATAAAATTTACTTCACTGAAGTTGTCAGAATTTTTGTGCAATACGCAACTGAACTGAGATTGGTTTTATAAATTTGCAGAGAACGTTTTCTACGAGCGTACCTATGACGTCATAAGTAGGTACAAATAAAGGGACTTCTTTTATTTGAATAAATAGCACATAAATTATTGTTTGAGAAGTAATTAAAATTATTTATATTATGATATTTTTAAAGTTAGTTGAAAATATGTTATTAACGCCTGTTATTTTTTAATGTAACATTATAATAATTAATTGTAATATGTGTCCGTATCCTATTTATAACATACCTTATCACAGAAAACTTTTATTTGACAGTAGCCTCTGTGATATACTTGTGTGTCTCGGGGATCTTCGAAGGTGTCTATCTGGATGTGAAGTGGAAGACCCTGGAGAAATATATTTAAAAGTGTTAAATTAATATGAAAGGAATAATTTTTGAAACACCAAAAACTAACAATTCGTATTTTCACAGTCTAAAATACTTGAAAGAAAGATGTTAGGATAGATTCTTATAATTGCCGAATCGTGCATCATGAAAGTCTCACGCTATTTCCGCATCCATATCATGACCTCATGCATAGTCGTAATAAACAATTCGCCTTTTTTTCGAAACGGCCAATTTAACGCTTGAAGTCTACACTTATCTAAGTAACCTAACAAAAAACATTTGTAATAAACGTTCATAAGGGATAATTGCGATAAATTTACGTATAAGGAAAAAAATATGCACGTGTCTGAATCGAATTGCGCTAAAACGTCTTAATTGCGACCGTTGGAGGCCGATGGTGCGGAGGACTCGCCACGCATTCGATAGGCAATATCGGAGCTGATAGCGGACTGGTTTAATATCGGGGGTGGGTTTACAAAGCATTTACGCATAGCGGAGATGCCTTCATGGTGCGGCTTCATCTGGCTAAAGTTAAAAGTCTAGGCTATTTCACGCCGATGTAGCGATGGGTATAATACGCAATTTGAGATGCGACTTGAATATTGACAGGTAAGGTATGTATATACACTAATGTGGCGTTAACGATGTTATTTTTTCTTAGAAAAAGCTCTCGGAATGATTGATTAACAGATGCTTTTTCTCAGTTACAGAATATTTCAATAATAAATAGGTTATATGACGGTTATATTATGACGGTCGCCTGCCAATATATTTTTAATAATATAATTTATATTCGTAATCATTTGAGTGCCTATAAACAATATACGGATATTCACAATTTCAACATCAGGCATAGCAATAGACTGATATTGCCATCTTTTAGATTGCAAAAAGTATTGTCCTCATTCTTGGGGGTTGGTATACGCTTCTTCAATAAGATTCCGAATAAAATGTTAAATCTGCCTTTCACTAAATTTAAAACCAAATAAAAAAGTATCTTGCTATAAAAGGGATACTATACTATTGAAGAATACGTAAATGATAAAACTTCATTTACATAGCAGCTCGCTCCAACCTCTTATACTATATTTTGTATAACATTTTTATCTTGCCAGGCATGTAACGAATTTATGGAGATATGTTGCAGTATAAAATTTTAGTATGTCATGTCATTGTTATTATAACAATAATAATATTTTTCTTTCATTTTATTGTGTCTGTCTTACTGGGTATGCACTGTTTGCTACAACTCCTTTAATTCTTCGAAAAGAGATTGTGTAACACATTTTTGTATAATATTTATTTAAAAAAAAGAAAAGTTTGAGTTAATCAATTTTTAGCTAGACGTGTTGCTGGGGAGTTTATTGCCGCTTCTTCTCCTTAACAGCAATAACACATTGCGAAGCGGTGTACATAGACTAGGAAGTAAACTTATATGTAGGTATTGACCTTCAAAAAGTGTTCTCCAGTGAAACTGATTTTGCATAAAAAAAATTGAATTTGACAATATGTAATAACAATATTAAGACGTGAGATTGAGTCTATAATTTAGGCTAATTTTGACTCTAAAATACTGCATATGACATATTCATATCGACATTCAATTGTAATTCCATAAAACTGCCTAAATTAATTAAATTATATTATTCCTAGAGTTTACCCTGCGGCTGCGCCACGGGTCAAACTTTAGTGCGTACCTCTTGTTTAAAGAGCTGGCGTTAATACAGGTTATATTGTATTATTATATTTCTATGTTGGTGCTATTTGCCCTTGGAAGATTTACTTCATTTTATGTCGCAAACTAGCTCATCACCCGGTATAAAAAGTATCTATGAGCATTTTCAGTATTCAGACAGACGGATCGAGTTAATATCTCATTATTTTATAGATTATACATTTTTATATCTATAAACTTGAGAAATAATTGGCCTCCCATACAAGCTTTATTTATATATCCCCGTCTATCTCTCTGTAAACTACATAAACGACCAAAACTACAAAAACTATCACAACTACCAAAACTACCATATCTACCAAAACTACCAACACCACTAAAACTACCTAAACCACCAAAACGACCAAATTGACCAAAATACACAAAATGAAGAAAATGGCAAACCACAAAAAAAATCTTATCTTATTTTCTGGGATAACCTTTATATAAATCTATCCCAAAATCTATCTTAAAAACCGGGATGAAAAGTATCCCTTGTCCACCCTCGGTATAAAATTTACATATATACTGAATTTCAGCCAAATCGGTCCATTAGGTTTTCCGTAAAAGCATAAAAAACACAAAGACAAATATATTTTTATCCCGAAAACTATCCCATTTTTCGGGATAAAAAGTATGTTCATCCTCGGCATCGAAAATTTATATATACTCAGTTTCCGTCAAATCGATCCAGTAGTTTTTACGTGAAAACGGAAAAGACAGGCAGAGTTACTTTCGCATTTATAATATTAATAGGGATAATATACCTGTAGTGTAAATTATGTTACAAATGATTCAATTACATATTATTGACATTCTGTACAAAAAAAAACTGTAAAAATAATATGCTTTATATGACTTAAATATCAATTGTAATTATGTGGGTAACAAATGTTAGTGTACGCTCTCATTGGGCCAACTGTTGCTTCTTCATTCTATATATCACCTTTATGTACACAGTTTCACAATGAGATATTCTATTCTATTCTAAAGCTTTAAATAAGACGCATTTGGCCACAGCCTAAATCTTTAACACTAACGCAGATGAAGAGAATATGAAATGAAGGGTCGATAATAAATTAATAATAACATAGGAATGTTAAAAAAATATTAATTATATGAATAAAAAAATATGTAATAGAAAAATAAGCCTAATAGTTCGTTTTCATCGTATTCTTACGAGTATTCAAGAGAACCCGGTTAACTTTGGAGCGCTGTAAATCCCAGATAAATTAATGAAATTAAACAAATTTGTAGTGGAAATTATGTGTTAAAATAAGATTGCTTTAATATAATTTTATTGTAAAATGACCAGAAAAAAGTTTTAACGCCCAAAAAAATATTTGTTCAAAAATTTTCAATTATTTTTGTTTATAACTTTTTTGTTTTCCATTTTGCGATAAAAAGTAATAAGAATAAAGTTGTAGACAATTTAATTTGCTACAAATAATGTCTTGTAAAATTTTGTGGGGTTGCTAGTTTACGAGATACAGCGTGAAAACCTTTGTACCCCTTTATCAAGATGGCGGTCAGGGGACAAGGGTGGCGACCCCACAAACTTGAACTTAAACTTATAATAACCCCCTCTACACATAAAAAAATAAAATTGCGTCCTCTGAAAAACGCACGCTAAGGCCTAAAAAATGTAAGAAAGACTTCAATGGCCTAAACAGATATCTACGAAATTTTTCAAACCCTAAAAAGGAATTTCATTTAAAATTATAGTGTATATATAATTATGATATCTTGCAGGGTTTAAAGGCTGACAGAAAGTCCAAGCTTCCGCAAACGAAATAGCGGGCGAATTGTTTATAAACAATATTTATTATAACAAAACAATTCCAATTGTTGTTTTCTAATTAACATTGCAGAGTTGTTTCTTGAGAATTGATTCTTTATTTAATTTAGAATAATAACGGGTCATAAAATTATGCAATAATACCTATCTTAAAGACTAATACATAAAATAATGTATAGCTTGGCTGTTAAATTGAAATAAAACTTTTGTGAGAGTAATTTATTTAAAATTATTGTTGTGGAATCACAAACAAATACAACGTACCCACCTATACTTATAGATATTAAACTAAGTTTTAATTAATCTAAACGTATGCGTAAATTAAACATCAAACGTAATGATATGTAATTGTCGTAAAAACCTAAAAACCCCTAATTTTTCTTATTCGTGAATGTAATAAATATCGCTTAGGTTTGTAACTTGCGACAGGTCCTACGCCCATGGATCGCTCCATGGTTATCAAGGCGACAACGCGGTTACCGACCTCACGGTTTCACGTCGACATGCTATAAGTAACATACCTACATTTAAATAATTTAATTTGGTAAGTTTGTAATTATTTGCAGTGTTCGATTAAAAATTTCAAAAAACTTATAAAAAATATGGCTTAAGGCTCGTAGCAACGCCAACTTCCTTGGGGATTTTTCAGTACTAATTTTTCGGGCGATAGCCGGGATTCCATAGAGGCGGCCGATTTTCAGATGCATTATTATTATATTGCGAATAAAATAAAGTAGTATTTAAAAAAATCATAAATTCAATTTATAACAAAATATCTCTTTTTTAAAGATGTAGATATTTATTATTCTATTTTGATAAAAATTGAGAAGCAGTAAAATGGCGTCGTGTCAATAATTTGGAGGTAATTTGGTAATTTGTTTTCTTAACATAACTACAAAAAATTACGACAAAGTCCAGTTTACGTGTCATATTCTGATGATTCGTGGTATTTTTTTTGGTATATTATTGATCAGTAATTATCAATGAAAAGTTGTTTCGTTTGCACCCCATTTTCGACCTTTTGTGGCAACAGAAGCCTTAACACAGTTTGGGTATTGAGCCAGATTCTTATACATACAAGTGTACATTCAAGTTTTAAAATAATCTTCAAGCGTGTATGAACCAGGCGAAAACCCGACTTCGACATAACTCCTTAGCTACATTTACACATTTAGCAAAGCACTGACAGCGTTATTTTTAACGCTATAAAGAAGACAAATTAGGCCACAGACACTAATAATAACATTATCCCACATGGAGCAGGGACATAAGAAATACAACAGTACAATGATCGGAAAAATAATCCTAGTTTACTTGATGTTGGCGATATTATACCTCCGAAATATTGATTACAAACTACAAATGTAGGTAATTGATTTATTTATATTTTAAAAATAGATACATTTTAATGTAAATTAGGCTTTTTCCGTTTTGTACGATTATTGCTCATGACACTCCCATTTACAAATTAATTAATTTTAAATATCTACTAGGTATTACAAAAACGCAAGAATCACCCTGTTTTCAAGCCTAAATTTTAAGTCTTTACTGAATGAAAAATTTATAAAAATTACACTCCTATGAATGTATTTTGATAGAAAAATAAACATTTGTTAAGAAATATGATACTAACCTTGACTCCTTTTTGACTGCTGAAGTCGGTACTTAAGCACTGCACAGCGATATTTATCTGAAAAAAAAATGTTTGCAATGGTACATTTTAATAACAAATCAGCCTATTAGTACTATTGAGTTTAAGCCCAAAAGTCTTATTCATATTGAGTTAAAGTAAGTTTGTAGGCTACGTTAAGGTTCTTAAAGAAGCCTTCAAACTCACTTCAACTCAATATGAATAAGGCCGTTAACAATTAAGCCTCTTAAACGAACAGAAGATCCCTTTATGTTTATTTACGATGGATTCCATTGTCGTAAGAACTTTCCTATTTCTAAATACTTATGAACTATTTGGCGAACAATTGTAAAAAAATTCTAGGTGGTTGAGCATAAAAATGCTTTCAACGGAAATTGGTTTCAATAAGAGTTTTTAAAATATGGGATATAATGTAGTATTTTCTCAAGTTTTCGCGCTTAGTAAATATAATTAAAATTCCGTTTTAACTGTTTTAAGCGCGGCATTTTATTTGATTTTTATATCGACGTTCCAGCCAGATAAAAATCTAGTGTTAATTTTATGGGGTATTTTAACCACACGATAATTATTATAGTGAATCTGCTCTGCTCTTGGCTCCGCGTGGATTCGCGCCTGGCTAATTTTTATTATTCAAATATTCAGTTTAATAAGATGTATGAGAACACATTAATACTGCAAATGGTTAAAGGATGAGGGGTGTTGCCTTAGGCGGCAGGCGCCCGCTCATTACTGTGGTCTATGCAAATGACCCCCTCGCGTTTTCCTCGCTACCACCGATCACTGTCCGTACGCATATTATCTGTCGCAAACAACCTGCATCCGCTACGGTTTCACCGGCAAACAATAAATAATTACAGATATTGATAATCGACCAGTAGCCGGGCGCCGGCGTGCAGATATTTAATAAGTATTACTACCGCCGCTCGGCCCATTTTAGATAACAATAATTAAAGAGGCTAATAAAAATTATCTATCCATGTTAATATATAACAACAAGCCATAACGCGACTTCTTTCGCGCGTGACTTGCTTTTATTCATTACAACTATTTATATTCATATATTCTGAACCCTAGAAAATACCGAAATGGAACATATAATAAATATATGAAAAACTATTTTTTTTAATTCCTAACATTTTTCCAGGCAATAATAAATTTTCAGACTATTATGTGGGAGTTCACGAACGAATTATGAAGTAGTTTTGTCATTGGTCTACAGAAAAATTTAATTAAAAGTACGTCATATATAAGAAACTACAGTTTATCCCGCGGCCGAGCCGCGCGTCAAACTCTAGTGCGTATCTCTTGTTTAAAGAGCAGGCGTTAATATTTACATACATTGTGTTAAATTTTTATGTCAGTAGTATTTGCTCCCTGAAAATTCACTTCATTTTATATCGCAAACTCTCCATCTCCCGGGATGAAAAGTATCTATGTCCATTTTTGATATTAAAATTACATATGTACAAAATTACACCAAAACCGATCCAGTACTCCAGTAGTTTTTCCGTGAAAGCTTAACAGACAGACAGATCGAGTTACTATTGCATTTTTTATAGATGATGAATCATTATATCTTCTAAACTTGAAAAATGATTGGTCTCCCATACAAACTTTGATCTGCTATTTCCACCCGTTCTAGTTTTTACCAAAATGCCAAAGATAACCAAAATGCCCAAAGTGCCAGAAATGCCAACAGTGCCAAAAATGTCGATATGACAAAAAAAAAGTGCCAAAAATGACCGAAATGCCACAAATGAAAAAGTGCCAAAAATGACCAAAATGCCAAAAAACCAAAATAACAAAATTCCAAAAGTGCCAAGAGTGCCAAGAGAGCCAAAAGCGCCAAAAATACCAAAAAATGACCAAATGACAAAAATGAAAAAGTGTCAAATATGACAAAAATGCCAAAAATTACCAAAATGCCAGAAATGTCAAAAGTGACAGAAATGCCGAAAGTGTCAAATATGCCAAAAGGGACCAAAATGCCAGAAATGTAAAAAGTGCCAAAGTGTCCAAAATCTCAAAAATGAACAAAATCGTCAAAATTACCAAAATGGCCAAAATTACCAAAATAGCCAAAATTACCAAAATAGCCAAAATGACCAAAACGGCCAAAATCACTAAAATCGCTAAAATGACCAATACGATCAAAATGACCAAAAAGACCAAATTAATCAAAATGGCAAACCACAAAAAGAACCTATCCCACTTTCTAGGATAGCCTTTACATAAATCTATCCCATTTTTCGGGATAAAAAGTATCCTATGTTCATCCTATCATCCTCGGCATCGAAAAAATAAATAAATATATATATATATATGTATACATACTTAGTCTGGCCATAAATACTGTTACAATTAAAAAGAAACAAAATGTTACATTTGAATTTGGAATCTGTCATTTTTATATGATTGTTGATTGTGTTTTCTCATTTTGGCGCCAATACATTGTACAATATTTTGCGATATTAAAATGGAGTGGGGCGATAAAGAGAACCGAATCGGTGTGATTGCATTACACAAAGTCGGTATGGAGCCAAATGCAATTTTTAAAACTCTCCATACGCTTTGTATTAGTCAAAGGTTTGTGTACCGGGCTATTAATAGGTACAATGAGACCTCCTCTATTTGTGACAGAAAATGATCTGGCCGTCCACGTGGTGTTCGTAGGAAAAAGGTGGTCAAAGCAGAAGGGAAAGAATTCGAAGAAATCCTGTCCGAAAGCAAAAGATTTTATCTCGGGAGATGAAGATATCACCTAGAACCATGTCGCGTATTTTAAAAGATGACTTAGGACTTGCAGCCTATAAGAGAGGCACTGGTCATTTCTTAACTCATAATTTAAAAAATAATAGGGTGGTAAAATCGAAACAACTACTGAAGCGGTACGCAAAGGCAGGTCATAGAAAAATTTTGTTTACGGATGAGAAATTTTTTACAATTGAGCAACATTTTAACAAACAAAATGACCGTATTTATGCTCAAAGCTCTAAGAAAGCTTCTCAATTAGTCGAAGGAGTGGAACGTGGGCATTATCCGTCTTCAGTGATGGTTTGGTGGGGTGTTAGCTATGAAGGAGTGACTGAGCCATATTTTTGTGAAAAAGGTATCAAAACATCGGCACAAGTGTATCAAGATACCATTCTTGAGAAGGTAGTTAAGCCCCTTAACAACACCATGTTCAATAACCAAGGATGGTCCTTCCAGCAACACTCAGCGCTGGGTCATAAAGCTCGGTCCACGCAGTCTTGGTGGGAAACGAACGTTTCGGACTTCATCAGAGCTGAAGACTGGCCGTCGTCTAGTCCCGATCTTAATCCGCTGGATTATAATTTATGGTCAGTTTTAGAGAGTACGACTTGCTTTAAACGCCATGATAATTTGGAGTCCCTAAAACAATCCATACGATTTCAGTGAAGAATTTTCCCATGGAAAGAGTGCGTGCTTCCATTGATAACTGGCCTCAACGTTTAAAGGACTGTATTGCAGCCAATGGAGACCACTTTGAATAAGTTTTTTATATTTTACATTTATGTATTAAACTAACACACTGTAAAACTTTTAAATGTTATTTGCAGTAAAAAAAAATATTTCTTTGTTACAATATTTATGGCACGACTAAGTATATGTACTGAGTTTCAGCCAAATCGGTCCAGTAGTTTTTCCGTGAAACGGAACAGACAGACAGAGTTACTTTCGCATTTATAATATTAATAAGGATAAGGATTATTACTAAACGGATAACTTTCTTTGAAAGCGATAAAACCTCGATATTTTTTTTCAACATTATCCACTAAGTGGTTGAACCCCGTTAACTATGAAAGGTAAGATGGGTATTTTTATTTTTATTACATTTCACCTATTGACCTTAAATAAATTATTAAGAAAAAGTCATAATTTTTCAAAATCTGACTAGCAATAAGACCCAACGGAGCATCTATATTGTAAAAAAAATGTCAACTCTCATTTAAATATATAGTGGCCAATCCTAATTTTTAGTTGTATCGCAATTTTACTACATTATTGTATTGTGTAACACTTACACTATAAAAGCTTCCGAAAAAATAACAACTACAAACAAACATATAAAAAAACAGACATGGCCAAAATATAAGGGTTCCTGTTTTGCTAAAAAGGCTATTGATGCTAAAAACTTTAGTATATTTTACAATTAGGGATAAAAAAAAATTATAAACAGATTAAAGATTATAAACTTTGTGAGGAAAATACATTGAGCTTTAGATACTATTTTTCCTTAAAAGACACAGTACTATTCGCTACCACGTCCGACTACCGTCAAAGTATTGAGGTTGGTTCACGCGGACTTTTAATTGTTTAATGAATATTAAAGAGGCTATGTACATAACATTATCAATGAAGTATACGTTTTTGTGGTAATTGTGGGCACTGTATAATTTTATGTAAGCAATTAAAACGCGGGCCGCGTTTAATTATCCTATAAGCTAGCGTGTTTATCCAGAAAGGCATTTACGTTGTATTATCGCTCTGATGAGCGTTAAAACTTCATGCCATAACGGATATATTAACATTTTCTTCTATCATCCAAATTCTAAATTGTTTTTGTGTATGTTTTTTTCGAAAAAAGGAACTCTTATTTTGTGTTAACAATGCGTTTGTTTTTTTTTTTCATTCTACACCTTATTAGGGAGTCATTTGAAAGCTTATTAAGATAATTTTAATAGAGTGTAATGTTTATTTGCTAATTGAATGACATTACCTTATAACTATAGATTACAAACCAGTTGATAAACGCTCTTTAAAATAGTTTCAGCAAATTAGCACAATAATGAAATATGCATTGTACATAATATAATACATTAGAACCCATAAACACGCGACTGGATTCACGTATTTTTTACGTACATTAGCGTGTCTTATATATCGGTAACCTCGATTTTCCTCATGAAGCACATCTGTTGCTTCATCGTCAACACATGATAATTGTATACTAAGCCAAACGCTTACTGGCGCTAAAAAAACCGTAATAGCATAGTGACAAACGAAACATGCGTATCAAATGACATGGGTTCGATTATGTACAACCATTTTGTCAAATCCGCCACCCGTTTGTGACCCGAGGTTCGAACCTAGCAATGAAATGTTTATGGACTATTATTGTGAGGTCAAAACACTGCCTAAACAGTAAACTCTCTTTGTCAAAATTTGAAGGTAAGTCATAACAATAAGATACGATCGATGCCTTTACAACTGAGACACTTATGTGACAAGTCCGCTATGTAATTTCATAACTAGGCAAGTGCTCTTCAAGAAATTTTACAACACAGCTCAAAAAATGTCTTAAACTTTAATAACATGCCATTTTAAAACCATTTGTTAAGTTTATTGGGCGTGTGGGGGTTGCTTTTATTTCGTCCGGGCTGGAGGTGAATACGCACGCGAGCCCACAGCCCAGACAAGGGAATTTCGATGATCGGACAGGGGTTTTAGTGGTTATCCCTAACACCCTAATCCCACACACAGGTCGCGGCCTTTCCCACTCGCGCTGCTTATGATCCTAAATTGCATTTCTCCTGTATAAAAAAGGGGGTTGCTTTATATTGTGTGATGCGTCTATGTTGTCGATACCGTGGGTTGGGGTGTCGCACCACTGGCAAGAGCCCATAGCTCTCGCCGTGTAGAAGCTAGGCTCGACCGTTTGAGAGGGGAGTATAAAATAAGACGACCACTTGCTGTACTCGTGTTGTATTTTGGTTTTTTTATTTATTATTTACTAGCTGACCCGGCGAACTTCGTACCGCCATATTTTCTGAATTCCTAAAAGACTTTGTTTCATGACACAAAAACAAAATCACCAAAATTGGTCCAGGTGATTAGGAGGATTCTAGAACCCGATCTCAGCGCCACCTGCCGGTTCTAATTGTGAATCTAAACCATCCGGGAACCCACTCAAACACACAAAAACAAAATCATCAAAATCGCTCTAGGTGATTAGGAGGATTCTAGAACCCGATCTCAGCACCACCTACCGGTTCCAATTGTGAATCTAAACTATCCGGGGACCCATTCAAACACACAAAACAAATATCATCAAAATCGGTAAAATCATTCTCAAGTTATGGGCGTACATACATTTCTACGATTCATTTTTATATATAAGATTAAAGTTAAAGTATAAGTGCATATACATAAAACCTTTTTGGGAGAAGTTCGATATTCAAATTAAAGAATATCAATCACACAATATTTATGCCAACTGTCACTTGTTTTTGTCAGTTTGATCGAACGTAATAAATTGTTTTGTGCAACGAGTTGCTAAAAATGCAAAATTACGATTAATTAAGTTACGTGCGGTGATAAAATAACTCAGCTTGAAAAAAATGTCTACGAAAGAAATTTTTTCGGACATTCAGCAGACATTAGGGGATGATGCTGTACCTTATTCTAAGATTGCGTACTGGGTCGTTGAATTTAAAAGACGTAGATGAAGCTGTAAAGATGACCCGCTTTCTGGGCGGCCTTTAACCTTCATTACGGAAGAAAATGTCAAAAAGGTTGAGAATCTGGTTTTGGAAGACAGAAGAATAATTATAAAACACATAGCTGAGATCCTAAAGATATCTTTTTTGATTCACTGGGGTCCAAAAATGTGTGGGCAAGATGGGTGCCACGAATGTTAACCGACGAAAACAAAAAGCAATGTTTGGAAATTTCTAAGCGTAATCTCGAATGTTCCAGCGTGATTCGGATAATTTTTACCGTCGCCTTGTCACCATGGATGAAGCGTGGGTCCACCATTTCGATCCTGGAACTAAGAGACAAAGCATGTCTTGGAAACGACCATCCTCTCTATCAATTAAGAAATTTGGAGTTGCTCCTACCGCTGGCAAATTTATGGCCTGAGTGTTATGGGATAGTGAAGGAATCCTTTTTATGATTACATATCAAAAGGCCAGACGATTAGTCGCCCTATTATGCAAATTTAATTCCGAAAATGAGTGAAGTGTTTAAAGAAAAACGTCGTGGAAAACTGTAGTTGGGCGTGTTGTTTCTTCAAGATAACTCTCCCGCTCATCGATCGGAAGTTGCGCTCAACGCAATCCGCTGTGCTGGCTTCAATCTCCTTGACCACCCACCACTTCCTCCGGACTTAGTCCCAAGTGATTTTCAATTATTCACAAAATTAAAATAGGAAATTCGTGGAATTAAATGTCACGATAATGACGCGGTTATGGCTGCCGTAGAGGAGTTTTTCGTGACTGGAGAAAATATTTTTTTTCGCAAGGAATAACGAAGTTACAGTTGCGTTATTCTAAATGCATTGCATTGGGGGGAAGATTATGTAGAAAAATTAAATATTATTGTTTAAATTTTTGCATTGTTTAATATTGATTTCAAGAACTTTTTGATTCATCTATATTTTACCTGATATGCACATCCGTTTCTGATCATTATTAAATATTATATTTACATGTTTATGAGATTGGACACAATAATTTAATGATATATACAAATCTAGTTCTAAGTATTATTAATTATCTATATCCACACAGGAGTACGTTCATACCATAGTCTTTAAATATGTATGTTAAATTATATGTAAATAAGTTGGTGGATGTAATGTGACATAACAGAGAGCAATATCACTTTTGATACAGTTTTCACGTGTTTTGGCAAACACAAATACATCAGCAAATAAAGCAAGACAATGAATGCACCAACATTCATTTCAAAAACAATGTCAGTTGCTTGGTTTGGAAATTGAATAGCTGAGTGTTAATTAAGTGACAGTGTGTTTGCTTACCTTTGCCGCACTCTCAAGCGGATTCCAGTACACTGCGATCGCGTTATGCGCCACCTCCTCAATGCAGCCCGCCAACCCGATGCTGTTCTTCGTGTCTGCGTTAAAACAACAAATTGTCATTAATCTTGTCCCCGAGTAACTGTGTAGTAATGGCGACGGAGATTTCGATTAAGATATCAACGCAGAATACGTCATCGGGGACGGAAATTTATTTGCGAGGCGTGAATAATTACGCGATTGGTTCACTTTATCGACGGCTGCAATGTCCACTTTGGTTCTCAAACAACCCCGATTTCATATAACAAGTTAATAAGCATATTTTGGTACTGAGTTAAGTGTTTCACAATATAAAGGTGGATGGGTATTCTTCCACACTCATAGAGAAAGATTCAGTAAAGTTTATTTTTTATTTAACTATGAAAACCTAAAAAACTGTTAGATCTAAAATACATTATATCTTAAAAATTACTTAACGTAAGTTGTTCCAACCAATTTCCCGCAAATTTTCACCACATACTTCAAAAGTTACAGGGAGTCACTTTTTACGCCTTGGGAAGCGAATAACTCCCCTGGAAATAAATAATATTTTTAAGACTATTCTAAATGTTACCGTCCACACGCCTATGTACACTGAAAAAAATTATCTTCCTTCAGTGACATGAAGCGTAACCACCACATTCATTTTTAGTTTTTTCGCGATTTTAGCACACTGCGCCATAAAACATACTTTCCTGTAAAAGCAACGTGACATACATAGACAGACGGATGGGTGGACATGACGATTGTATAAGGATTCCGTTGTTTCCAAAATGGTTACGGAATGCTAAAAACGAACCTTACAATTCAATTCCATATAAATAAACAATTTATTCCACATGCAGACTATTAAGTTTTTTTGCTCCTAGTATCAGACTATAAAAAAACCATTATAATTAGTTATTTGTTTAGCCTTATCTCGCAGTGGCCACTGAAAATGTTTTTTTATATTTGTAATTACGATCTTGATGAAGGTCGTAATGTTAATACTTAATTATTATAATTAACATTTGCTTTTTATGAGTAGCAAGACACAAGAATTCAAATACATATGATATTATTAGATGTAGAAACCTTATAAAACTTGAAGCGGCATTCCTATAATCCCAATGATTTCCGTTCATAAATTTATCTTCGTGAATTGTTTTATATACAAGTATTTTTTCTCTCATCATTTTATTGTTACACCTGGAAAGATTGCTTTAAGCAGTAATGCCTTCTATTGATTTGCCAAAAAGGTATCGTAACTGCATATTTTTATAATATTTTTTTGCATTCATTCATACCTACATAACATCTTACATTGGTTAATGTAGGTTCCTTGATGATATTGATATCTTTAAGAGGGACAGAATCATTGGCGATGCTATTGCCGATGATTCTGGCTGGAATGGATGGTAGGAGGAATATTGAAGTGGTTTTAGTAGGTGTCTGATAGAATCGCACGTATCTACCACCATACTCACTGTTATCTTCGAGTAGAGTGTAGTGTATAAAGCACTTACTCATCGAAAAAGAAAAGGAAAATGAGGGATGGGTTTTTGTGATATCGAAGGAAGTCGTGGGCGACTAGCTGTACGCAGCGTGAGTGCGGCTTGTGCGGGCGCAGCGCTGAATGTCCACCGCTGATGTGTTTATGAACGACAGGGGCATCGCAGCCGCCCGCCTTCGAGCTGATTGTTTCAATAGGCTCTTTAAAATTTACGAGTGCACAGTCTGCATTACGTCCTACAAGTCGCCATAAATCCACCAACGCGACTTTAACTCCAAAGTATATCGTTTTCACTTGTGTTACATTAAGGTGTTTTAATAAATATGTATTATGTAAGAGTTAATTAAATACACCTTTAATTAGAAATTGAGAAATTTAATATATTTGTGTTACATATACATCTAGGTTGAAGTAATTTTTTTAAGTTGGTCTCTTTGCTTGTGTGTAAATAAAGAACACCTGCTGTTGTTCGTAACAAACAGGCTGCTTACATAAAAATATTGTATAAATAAATTCACTATACAAAGGATACGGGGCAATAATCTGTCGAAGCAGTGATGCGTGTTAGAAACGAAAACTGTCAAAAGAAATAATCGTGAGTTAAAGGAGGTTTGCTGCAACGCGCGGCGGACACGCGATACAAGAAGACATGTAGGTAACCGGAGAAGTTATTGTATGGAGGCGCAGTGCGTTGCGACCCCCGAGTGTCTCCCTCTGCCCCCACTCCCTCCTCCCCGAGTCCCTGGCCCTCCTCTTGCCGCAGACGGCGCTTTCACACGCCTGCGAACAGGTGTCCGGTTTCGCCCTTGACGATTCGTCCAAGTTCGATCCACGCATTTATAGTCAGTACGGCTACGGCTATTTACATTAATTTATCTATCCGATGGTTTGCTTACATACATTTTACCTACAATTTTTACTACTTATGCACGCTCTATCTCTGTTGTAAACAAAAGAATGAAAAGAAAAGATATTAAATCGGCAAATGATTCTAAAAAACGAGTCACCACACCTAGAAGTTGTCAGAAACGCTTCTACCACGTCATTTTATAATTAAAACACTGCTTTGTGTGAACGCGGACCATTTGAACCGAATAACTGACATACTTTTAATTTAAAACAAAAGATAAGACAATCCAACAATTACTCGTTTAGAATTAATTCACATAAGTTTAGCTATTATTTCATTCTTCATAATAACTTGAACGCGGTAAAAAATAAGGCTTAACTAACATCGAGATAAGCTATAGAACCTTGACATTAAACTTGGCCTGGCCGCGCGAATTAATGGCTTCCATGTTTTTATTTTCCTTGAGATTTAATTTATAGACAGTGGTTGTGGCCGCAGCGTCACACGTAATACAAACGCCACAGGCCTCACATACATAAGTAATGTTAGAATGTGTAAAGTGTCATATATCAGCGCTGTTTACTTCGACTAGAGCGATTAATAAGCAAGCATTCCTTCGATGACGCAAGCCCTATTTGGTTAATGGCTCACACTAATAAAATAAGCATGAAATTCACATTTAAGTTTCACATCTATTAACCTATGTCAAACTCAAGATGTTTAACAGTAACTTACAAAATATCTGGAAATTCTAGTTAACATATTGCCAGTACAATCAAATACACCTTCTCGTGTCGATCGTTCTTATGGTGTTCTAGTTACCATTTGTACATATTTCATAGGAGGTTATCAATAACGATAAAGCCTTTTACGATTGTATCGTTCTCATAGTACATACCAGTACTAGGTGCGTGGATCGAGGCTCATCGCGCAATTAACATGCTAATGAGTATGCTGCCGATATCATCACTGTAATTATACCCGCAACTGGCTATATAATATACTTACCGTTTTTATTTGTATCGACAGTTTTGATCAACATTTTAGAGCTAGCCAAGCTACTACAGGTAGAACTCTCTGGCCGAGATACTATTGTGACACTTTTTATAATATAATTTACAGCTTGACTGGAACAAAGTATTACAGATCGCGAAGATTATGATAGACAAACATCATACATCATCACAGTACGACTGTGAATCAAATCTTTAGAAAGTTTTTAAATTCTTAATGTCTGTCGTATAGTCGGAGGTTGTCTGTGCTATTTGCTTATAGTTCATATAAGACATTACATTATGTGGTGGTAATGATAGTAACCCTACCCTACAGGTAGACACATCGAACGTACCTTCAATTTGTTTACATTAAATTTAAAAAACTATACAGATTATTAATTTAAGATAACATTAAAGTTCACATCCTATAAACATCTGAGACAGGTGTTACCACTCTGTGTCCATAGTACTGAGGTTTCTCACGTATGTTAACGATTTCCTGTTACTCGGTTTTGGAGCACATACAGCTCATCGTCTAATAGATATCTTTATTATATCCTTCCATTTCACCTCGGCTCTCGGAAATATTATATTTTGTTGTATATCTTTCATCTAGTTAATGTCGGAATGTCATTACTGGCTAGAGTATGTGGTAGCATGGAAGAACAATACAATAAATGACTATCCCCTTATTTAAATGTGTTGTCTTGATGTTTAGATTTCTCTTGTTCGCTAGATAGCACGAGTATCGAACTATCGATTCTAACATCTATAGAAAATTATTGATTTATTTCTGATACTCTGATCAATAGGAACGTATGATATAGGGTTATTTCAGTTACTTTAATTGCAGGGCAAATGTCATAATCCTAATATATAATATAGGGAAATTTAAGCCATGAGGCCTCTAAGTCTCTATATTTGTGCCTGATAACTCAGCGCCAGGGTGGTTTATTTTTAGTCGTCGCGATTGATAGGTAGGCCGGGCAGCGTGGGGATGGCGGTGGTCGTGTTACGCGTTATTTATGCAAATGTCCTAACGAGATATTATACTGCGGTGGTTGCGGGGTGCGCGGGTGCATCGGTCCCTCCGCGGTTATCTGCCTCGCAGCGCGGTAATTAGGTCCTGCGTGTCCAGCAGCCGCCTCGCCCGCACGCAACTACGCCTGCATGTTTCTGTGTCGCCTCGAGCACGACTGTTTTTATTGCGAGAGTATCGTGTTGAACCCTTGCATATAAAATTACAGGCTACTGTACGACTTTTGCTAACAAATCTTACACAAATCACAACAGTAATTTGAAAATTTTAATTTTATTTCGCAAGCTAAGCAAAATGCTTGTTTATTCTGGGTTCGATCCTAGTAACGCGAACAACAGACTAATTAGTGAAACGCTCATTCGCGATATTAACCAATATGATTAGGCAATAGAATTTGATGCCATTTGAGTTCTGAAACGCCATCATGTGTGTCCTCAAAACAATTTTTTTGTAATATTTGTAAAAACAACATACCGGCGTCTAATATCCTCTGCTTTACAGAATGTTGTCTCCCATGCCAAAATTGCCACGCCTTAATTTCATCCTCTGGAGATTTCTCTTCACGGAACATTAGCATAACTACGCTCTGTAACAAGAAAAATCAAAATGTTATAGACATTCTGTTATTTATTTTGTAACGTAAGTAAGCCTTTCAATATGTGTAACTTGGTGTAGATTGTGGATCTTTATTCCTTGAAGACTCTCCCGTATTCCGGGATAAAAAAAATCTATATTCATTATTATAGTTATTCAAATTTTTAGATAATGGGTTGATTCCCAAAGCTGTGAGGAGGAAGTAAGAAACTAACATTCAAACTAATCACACACATGTATACATACATATAAGTATGGATTATAAAATACATATATTGAATATTCAAGGTATCATAAACCGAGGGAATAACGATCAGAAGTTAGTTGAAGCGATAAATTGTCACATGCGTTGGTCATTAGGAACATCTGACGCAGTGCAACTGCGATATAGTATTATTTATTGCCAACTTTTAATGGCGCACGCAGCAAAGCCAATGCTCACGGCGGCGACGCCGTGAGCATTTCGCGAATACGCAAAATGCGATTACCGGCGAGTGTTTCTCAGCTATTACACTAAACGGGCACGATTACGTCGTTACGGCGGGCATCTTAATTTCATACCCGTTTAAATGCTTTTAAAACGTCATGTGAAATCTTTCCCTGTATTTGAAAAAGTTAAATATGCCGTCGCCACGATTTCTATCGACATGTTGGTAATAAAGCGAAAAAGAAGTGGATCGCACGAGGCGTGGTGCTACTGACGCCTTATAGGGCTAACGACGAGAAAGTATTGCCGGGCGTCGCGGCGGATTGATGGATCGCCTCTGACTTTGTGAGCAGCCGACGACACGAAGCCTCATAAACTTCGTTGGCACTTTTTTTAGGGTGCAATAACGGAATGCTTATAATTTTCTCTTATTCGTCTGTCTGTTTTCTAATATTGATCTTTTGTGAACCACTATAAGTACAGTGGAGTAGTAAAATTGCGAAAAAACACCGGTTGCTCTCCGTATATTATGTAACATGCGTATGTTGTCACGTATACACACACACACACACACATATATATATATATATATATATATATATATATATATATAATAAAAAAACTGAGCGGTGTAAAGAATTCAGTAGGCATAAACATGTGTACCTTTGAATAAATATTTCTAAAGAACAAAGATTTAAAAAAAAAAAAAAACAGTTATACGTAACATATATACTTTCCAATTCAATAAAGTTTCAAGTTATAAAAACTGTATACACTTCTACTTTTTGAAGTATAAAGGCAAAAAATTGTGAAAAAGTTCAAGATGGTACTACTACTTAGAAAAGACTGTCAACGGAAACTGATATAAAGATAACATGTCTAGTAATTTTGAGACAATTATAAGAATGTATTTTTATTTGAGATTTAGAAATATTTTTGAGACATATTTTCGGTTACCTATCCGAGTTTTATGATTCCGTAGGCAAATTGCAGCAACGGTAGACGTTTTAGGTCAATATTCAACTCTTCGCTATGCGTAGTTCAATGCACACTTGGCCGTTTTTTACTTGCATTCAAATTTAAAATGTATTAAATCTCTTTTAAAGATTATAGATCAACAACAATCGTAAAATATCAGCTAAGTTTATCCAACTACCATTCAAAGCAACTCTATAAAATGTTGTACTCAAATAGTTACTAACAACTTGACTCCGAGATGTAAAATCATGAATATGCATTGAAAATGATAAGCTAAACGAGATGAAGTATTTGGAATTTGAAATAGCCAATTACACTGTTATTGCAATTAATTTAACTGAGATGTCTGACGCTTAAGTATTGTCTCTTAAGTATTGATATTGCCTAGAGTTTATGTTTGATGTTGTATTAAGCTGATAACCAAACTTCTTTCGAAAGAAACCGATTTTATTCATGAGCGAATAAGGATTTTCTCGGTAAGGGAATGAATTCACAGAAGTGTACATTAATAATATTACTGTATGTACAAAATATTCATTTCATATCCAATATAAGATAATCCAATGATATTTTTAGCAGAGTCCAGAGTCCTGGAGCCAAATTCTGCTATTTCAATATCTTGGCCTTGAGATATTCAAAGTACGATTCCATTGTCATAGTGTGAAAACTTCATATTCTATATCCACAATATATTCTCGATATTTTCGCGGCAGAATAATAGTAGAAACAATTGGTATTACCATTAGCACAAATAACGTTAGCCAAAATGAGTATTGAAAAGCTACAAATATTTTAAACATTTATTTCGCGACTTTTCGCTTATAAATATTTATAGTGATAGAGTGGCGTGCTCGTGGTAAGCGATTGGAATTAACAGAATACCGAAATCAAGCAATCCTACAATTGAGACGATAGTATCCGGCGATTTTGACGAGATAGTAATAGCAGAATTGGACCCCTGATTCCCAGAGTTATATTGCAAAGGCGTAAATGATCATGTTTCGAGATGGTAGACATATGTATGTAGGTATAGACAAGAAGACTACATACTTCAACGGTAATGAATATATTTATTCTTATGAACAGAAAGTATGAAAAATTGGTTTTTATTTTCCAATCCCTAATATGTGCATTAGCATATAAATACAAAGTTTAAAAATCTGTATCTAAATTAGATCTCTAACATCGGCTGCAGTGCCTCCTGGCAAAAGCTTTCACCAATGCACTCCATTATCGACGAGTGCTGCTCTTCTCCAATATGGACATTGCTGTCTTTTCCAATTCGTCCAATTTGTTTTACGTCCTTCTTCTTTCTTTTTATATCATAATATTTACATTCACATCTACTCACGTTGTTTCATAAAATTCACGCAAACGCGGTAATAAATATTTTATAGTCCATGTTTTAAATTGTAACGGTCCACCCGTCTAAATAACCGTATCATTGCATATAATAAATAAATGATAACGTTTACTGCTTTATCAGAATTCCATAAAACTAAGCATTTGACGAAATACATAATACATGTGTAACTGTAAATTCGAATAGCTATTATATATCGCGCCAATGGTATTCAATTTGATACGAAGTGTGATTATAATTTAGAATTAACCGCGAGCTTATTTTACATATTATCTTATACAACAATATTTAAAGAAAATATGATAGAAATTCCGTATCTTTTTATTATTTATTTCAAATGTTTCATATTATGTGAATTTCTGGCATTGTAAATTTCGGACACGAAATTTCTGTTATTTACTATGGTATGTTGTCTGGAATCGGCCCCAGAGTGGACCATCGTATAATACCCATAACCCAAGCTTAACTTGCTTAGGGGTTTTTGCTTTGCTGTGGGATTATACAATGTGCGTATTTGACTGCGAATTATTTATAATGACACTTCTGTTAAAAGTTATAATTATATATTACTAGAGTTCCCTCCGCGACTACGGGTGTGTGTGTGGGTCTAACCCTAGGAAACAGCTCTATTTTATTTACATAAAACATAATTAGGTATTTCATATACATAAATCATCAATGAAAAATTGTCTAATAGATGGCGGAAACCGCTTAAAAATCCGTAGCGTGGTTTAGGAGGAGTTAGCGGATATACAGACAGACAGACGCGGAAAGCGACTTTGTTTTATACTATGTAAATATTTAATAGCTGAAGTCTATTTAAAGCTTACAATTTACATATTTAAAGTAGAATAAGTACTAGAAATGATAAGGGTCAAGTAAAATTCTTAACTTTGAAAAGCTCTGTTTGTCTAAATGGCTCCACAGATTTTTAGTGTTAGGTATTGTTACTTCTAGTGTTCTTCTTCAAAGGCACTATCTTTAATAAAAAAAAAACATAAATAATCAAGTTCTTAAACTATCATAGTCACACAAAATTGCATACATGGTAATTCAGAGACTGAAGATTATCTAACAAAGCCAAAAAATAAAAGATTCATGTACTTCTAAATAATATTTATACTTTAGATACGCATATACTTATAATTAGTTCTGCATAATATATTCAGTTCTGTCATAAATATCTACAACCAATGCTAAATAATAATAAATTAATTCTTTATTTATTAAAATATAACTAATCATTTATTATGTTATTATGTTGAAACTAATGATTCATAAACACTTGCCAGCTAATTTAGAGTCTAACTAGTAATGGTTTACGTAATTTAATGCCTGCTATGTAGTTGCAAATGGTTCCGAACAAAGTTCTCTATTGTTGCATGACAAAGATACATTGTAATAACTAGCAATCTTAAATGTTTGAATTATACAATTAATCACTGGTACGCTTTATTTTGATTACATTAACCAATTCAAATGTCATGAAATAATATTGTCACTAAATTACATCAACTATTGCTGTAATAGCCTGATTTGTATTTAATAGCGACATTTCTTGAAGTTTTGTTGTTCATTAAATTAATATAAGGTAAGTCATTCGTCACATACGTCCATAATTCTAAATACGATTTCCCTATAAATCTAATATATGAAAATCCTATGACGTATATACGTTAAAAAAACAAAATATATTGATGAAAATATTTTTTTATGATATAGGTAGCAAATCATTTGGTTGTAAATTATATAGTTATGTAATTTTCACTATTACCAGTATAATGTTTTCTGTGAAGTCGTATATACCTACTAAGTATGTATATTTTAGTTTTTTCTTATTGAATAAATTTATATCATGATTGTAATTGATGGAAATAAAAAATGGAAATGTATATACCTTGTTTTCTTAAAGATAAATTGTGATTCAAATTTTAGTTAAATTGTGTCTTTAGAATTAATATAAAACATTTTCTACTGTAATATCTAACTTTAGATGTGGTTTAAGTTGTCTAAGACATTTACACGACATTATATAATGTAATAATTCCTTGGATAAATCTTGTTTATAATGCAGATACAAAAATGATCTTATAAGGAATAACAGTGTATATATACTGTTCGGTTAAAGTTAAGTATTATTTATGATCGAAACATTTTTCAGTTCAATTAAATTTATTTAAATATTGATTCAGGTAAATCGATATTTTAAACAATTTAATCTCGTATTCTGGAACAGTACCTGTGTTCAATACTCATGTTGAAATCAACGCTTACTATGTTCAATTATTATTATTCAATTCAATTACAGCAGATTTGTCTTATACATGTATTTTTTAATTAATATTTTTAAGTCCAATACTAGTATATGGAGTTGTACCTAATGTTCTACATTCTAAGGAAGTAACTGTACCATAATAAATATTATCGTTTCCGTAAAATACAACCTACTTAAAAATAATTTAAATTTGCCATAAATTATTATATTGTTGTTAATCGTTTAATTATTAAAAATGAATATATAATAATATTATATATTATACATATATTTGTATATACATACAAATATATGTATAATATATCATATTAGTACGAACTTACGGTGTTGTGTGGGTGCCGACCCTGTTCGCGCCGTTAATTGGATTTGTAATCCGAATTGACATAAGCATATATCATGTATAATACTCTTCCACTAACTAATATCCGTTTCTTAAAGCAATCACAATTAATAATATGACTACGGGGTTATTTACACAGATTATTTTTTTTAAAATGTAAATTCGCGTCTTGATACCCGTGACATATTGCAAATAAACCGCAGGAGACTCGAAAATACAAAAAAGTAGCCCTTAGGCTATCTCAGGTGCAAGCTGAATTTACGCAGGATTAACTCTAGTATGATGATAATGAATCGTCATAACATATTTTGACTGCTGTTGTCTGATTTACCAGCCTATCCCGGGCTAAGACGGCGATAAATAGGCGTAACAAATATCATTTTTATTAAGATGTGTACATACCTATAAATTATTATTTGCGTAGTGAAGTTAAAGGATCTGTTTTACGTTAAGAAATTAAGTAGAAATCCAGTTAACAGTATGCAACGATTCATTATGTAATTTATCCCCGTCGTATTTCTATCTTGGACATGTTAAAAATTGTTAAGTTTCACAAGGGTGCACGTACGGATACGTGATTATCGGACCAGTTTGAACTCCCAACATTTCGGACCGCCGATTAATTAATCGAGTGTATCGACATTCGACCCGATTTCAGGAGCTCGGTTGACAATCTGAGTTATCTGATTAAGCACGCTTTCTCTCGGAGTGTGTGACACACGCCCGCGCCGTCCACTCTTATGCCTAAAGCCCATGTACATGTATTATGCCATGTGTCGCTCGTTGATTGCACACACACAACCAACATCGTATTAATTTCGTCACTCTATTTGAATAAATAAGCAATTGCATGTATATGTAACACATCTACTACGCAACCCGATGATTCGAATCTGTTCCAATACATGACAGCTAGAGTATACTCATTAATCTCAAATAGATGTTTCGATGTCAGCCATAAAGTGGAAATGTTGTTTGCTTTAACATCACGCAGTTCGTTTCCCATAAATTTTCGAAAAAAAGAACATAATATCGAAGAAATATGAGTATCGTATGAGAAAAACTGTATCTAGAAGCAATTTGCATAATTTAGTCTACTTAGTAACCTTCATAAATATAAATTTAATTCAAAATTATTGATTAAAATTCAAAAAGTACGGAAGTTGAACGTCTAACCACCGGTGATTTAGTAATACACAAAATATACTTTATTTCTCATAATACAACGAAGATAAGTGTCTGATCAAAGATAAATTGTTTAATTAAGTTTAGTGGTCAAGCATGTATGCACTTTATTTTTACTACGTTATCTATTTCTCATTGATGTCTTGGAAGTTGGTTCAATTTAGTGAGGGATCTCTTTGGGGTGAATAGACAAGATAAAAATGTGTCTGTGCGAGTTGGACTCTCGCATTGAGTCCAACTCGCACAGACACATAGTTAAAAGGAACCCCTTTTAACTACTAAAAGAATAAAACCAAGTATAAGGAACCACTTTAGTCAAAAATTAGATCAATTAACTGGTACATAAAACCATGCTTTTCGAGTAACTAACGTAAAAAATTAAATTAAAAATTGACATTTCGGAATTTGCCTACGACGAAAACAAGGTTTAAATATTAATACTTAATATATATATCTATAGTTTTAAAAAGAAAAGTTTCATTCGAAGTTAATGAAAAAGAAAGGTCTAAAAATACTAGCTTAAGACGTCATAAGGATAGGGATGGTATTTGATATGCACGCCAACAGTCTCACTATTCAGGATTGTGAAAGCAGTGGGAAGTGGAGAAGAAAACGAAGAATGGCGGACCCTGGGCTCCGCAGCTGATATTCCGGCCGCTTGACGCTATCAATGAAACAATACGTATATTAAATACATATATACATGACAACGTAGTCATAATGTGAAATGCATCTATATGGATTTCACCGCTGCGCATTGGCGGACGCTTCCTCGTTATTCTCGTTCTCGGAGCTCATCCATCAAGTATTATCTATTTTATGACAATTATTTATGTTCGCAATGTCGCAAAACTATTTCGCTCACTGTTGAGCTTTATCGATAGAGCAGAAGTTATGTCCCGCGTCTCGATACGCTATATCTGATACGGCTATGTCTGTTTGTTAAGTACGCTAGTTGTCTGTGCCAGTTGTTTTAACGCCTAGGTTATTTGCTGTGAATGTTTTCTGTAGTAAATGCTGGTTTCGACATAAATTCTGAGCAAAACTGTGGGTGTAACTGCCGTGCGGTTGCCTACGTGTCACCTATATATTTCATGTCTTGTAAAATATATCAACGACTATTTTTGTCCCGTAAACAAAGCGATTACACTACGCGTTTATCTCTTCACAGCTCAACAAAGGTGTCGTAGGTGCAGACTTTAACTAATACTATATATACATTTATTTGTTAGTATGAATAACTAATGATGAATACAAAAGGGGATTTTTGAAAGTTGCACCCGTGGCTGAATATTTGAGAGGAAGAAATCTAAGGTGGTATGGGCATGTAATGAGGAGAGATGAAAGTCACGTGACAAAAAGAATGTTATCTAAAGAACGTTAAAAACTGGGAGATTAATGGGTATAAATGTAAAGGTAGGCCAAAAAAGCGATGGCTGGATTGTGTGAAGGATGACATGATCATTTGCGGTGTAACAGAGGACGTATGCCAGAATAGAGGATGGAATATGGAAGGAAAACACATTGTGGCGACCACAAATTATTGGGTGAAGGTAAAAGAAAACTAACCCCTCCAAACATAGCAACATACAAATGTGACAGTAACGTTGTTTCTTGTTCTTTACTTACAGCATTAAGAATGAACTAATTATCATGCATATATGTATGTATGTACCTATGATACCTATGATAATAGGGATATGATACTTATTATTTTAATAAATAGAATAGTTAACGCGTGATACGTGAATAAAAATAAGGAAATCAATCATTATATTTTGTTTAAAAACGTGTTTACTAACGGATATTTATCTACATAAGATATTTTGATAGTGAACAACGGAATAGCTTCCGCAGGATACTAGTCAAGTTTACACAAGCGAACTTGGGTTTAAAGCTCTATGACATTAGATATTTTCTGTACTTTTCTTGTTAATATAAAAATTAGGTGTTTAAGTAAAACTATTTATTTCATAAAGCAATACAAGAATAATAGATGCTAATAAGTAGTCGAAGTAGCATGTACGGTGAATGGCGTGTCACAGTTTAACGTCGAGGAATGGCCATTGCGCCCATAGCCGCGGGCTACGGGAGATTGCTTGAGATGTGCAGTTTCCGCCGCGGACAAATTGCCTAGTGCAGCGTAGCTACACATCCGCCGGGTGCGCTATACTGTATAATTGAATATAGGCTATTAAATACTTTAAACACACACTCGCGTTAGGTGCAATATTGTACTAGCGCGTAACATCTCCATCTTATGATTTCTTCTAAAATATCAAATCTCCCCGGTATGTTTTCTTATACACCAAATTCTAATGTACGTACTTATATCACTGAACTCCTCATAAACTGCTAGAACGATTTTGATGAAATTGTTTGTATGTATTTGAGTGGGTCCGGGGATAGTATAAATTCACGATTGGATCCAGTAGGTAGTGCTGGAATCGGGCTCCATGTAATCCTGGCAACAGATTCGCATGCACTTGGAAATAGAACACAGAAAAATGTCATTATAATTATTGAAATTTTTCTTGCGTGTTTGAATGGGTCTCTGGATGGTTTAGATTGATATTTGGACCCGAGCACCACCTGCGCTGCAATTAGGTCCTAGATTTTTATTTTTTCAGAGCGGGCTTCTGTGGCATCGAAAATTTTCATAGATTTTATTAAAGCCATGTCAATATCGAAACCTGAACGTAATTTCAAAGTGAGGTTTGCTTGGGGCTGAACAGATTATAATTATATTTGGTATAGGTATTATATACGTGTTTTCATTGATGGCGACAAAAAAGTATATTTATTATCCAGAAAATGAAGCAGCTTCCAAAGGATATGTTTTAGAAATTTTTACGAATGTAGAAACGAAAAATGTTTTGGTTGATTATATATTGTCAAATGAGTTAAGTACCAATAATAAACTTAAGTCAATCAAAAGATTGCATCAATGTTCCGTGTCCAGTGACCGCTAAATCTCAATTGGAGCAAATCCCGCGACCCGTCTTGCGTCGGATTAACAGCCAAAGTCGTCTCGTAACACTAATCTACTCAAATGTCGAAAGGAAATGTCAGATTGTAATGTACAGGGCCTGAACGAGCCACGGTGAGGATTAAACAACTGTACCTACCGCCGTGTCCTAGTGTTTAATATTATTTGCCATGCTCACAGGAATGTTCTAGAAAATAGTAATTATTTATAACCAACTCAATATATCATCTGTGTCAATGTATTTCACTTCTTTAACGTTTATAGCTACTGATTAATGTCACTCATTTTACTTTACTAGTGTTATTAATGTAACAGTCTGTGAGTACAAGTTACCGCAAAAGCTTGAATATTGTGTGAAGGTCTAATAATATTTGGGACGGAGACTCTTATAACGGTAGAATAAAACAGGTTTTCTAATTTCTCGTACTATTTAACACTTTCTGTTTGTGTTATTTTATAAAATTAAAATCTCTGTTAATACAAAATTTTATGAGAATTTTTAAATTTAACCGTCATCAGGTTTTGTTTCAAATTAAAGAAATATATTAAAAATTTCGAAAAACATTGTTGAAAAGAACTTTAATAAAGGTGGCAGAGCACAGTCTCTGAAATGAATCCTATAGAATATCGATAGACTGGCAACGCGGCGTGGATGTTCTAAGCTTTGAAGCCTTGTATCTACTGACAAGTTGGTCGCTACCATTCAACCTCTTGGCTCTTCTCTCAATAGACTTTAATTAACCAATTAAATTTATGAAAAATAAAATATAGCATTTTGTATAAAGATATACAATTTTAAGCTTTGACTCGACGTAGTTACGCAATAATAAGTTAGACCACGTTAATGTCGTTGATTGCGAGCGCTTGCCGGCCACGATGCTATCTCAGATTGACACTAAATACGCGCACGTTGTGACAGTTCCAATATCGAGACAATGACGGACTTTGGATTACGTAATGCCATTTATGTCCAGCTTTACTGTCACCCAACACAAGGAATTGTATGTGAAAGTTATTTAAATGGTAGCAAGTAACATCAACTACATCTTTACGGTCTATGTGTTGGCGACTCGATTTAATACATTGAGAAATATATGCATAACGTTTTAAATAAACGAGTAAAACAGTTACGTTTATGATTATCGTATCGTTAAGTATCTTTTATAGTTATACATTAAATTGATCACATATGTTATAATACATTTAAATGTTACTAACTATTTTATTTCGTCGAAACTAATTAGAAGTTTATGCCCGGAAAAATAAAGTAGCTTTCAAATACGTGAAATGAAACATTAATTACATTACTAATAGACAACTCAGTTCAATTACCGTAAAGAGGGTGCACACCAAACATAACCATATTTGTGCGATGACAGCAGTTGTGGATTCGTCAATAAAATGGGATGTTGTGGAATAATATAAACAAGTATCGAAAGTTCTACTTTGCGCACTGGTAGAATTGTTTTAAACTGAGATGCATTTAGATATTAATTTACAATTACAAACACAAAGGGCGTGGGTTCGATCCTGGCCGGAACGCATGCAGCAACTACGCAGTTTTCTGACCTAATGTGCATATTTTTACAATTACCACGTGCTAACAACGCTGAAGGAAAACATCGTGATGCAACCTGCACATCAACAATCCCGACAAGCGTGGCGGGAATACTGTCCGTTTACCCTATAATGGGAGGCCCGAGCCCAGCAGTGGGACATTTATGGGCTGATATTATATTATACTATTTTTATTTTACAATTTTAGGAAAACTATCAGCTATAATTTTATATTAAAAATAGATAATAGATTATATATATAATAGAAAAAGCCATTAAGAACTCTTTGCAGGTAGTAGGTAGGTAAAGTAATAAAAAAATCTTTAACCTAACCGATAGAAGTCAACATAAAATATAAGTAAGTATTTAAAAAATAAAATATAAATTATAGCAAAACTGATGTGTGCGTGTGCGTGTAGTTCTGATGTGCGGCCGTACTAACCATCGCACCCATGTCATCGTTGGTTATTTTTTTAGTAATTACATATGCAATACATTACCGAATAATACGTAATCTTTGGAAAGTGTAATAGTTATCGAGTAGTGTTACGCACACCTGAAGTCGACCGTGGCGAATTCACGCTCGGTGGAGCGACGCGCGCTCACAGTTCACCCTTCCGTGGACGACTTACTACGCATTACGCGTCACGCGGCTCACAGGTATTTCATATTTTAGTTAATCATTAAAATTCACAACTCCTTAAATATTCCAGATCCGTACGAAACTATTCCGTTCAGCGGGAGAGATCATCGTCATCCTAGTGTTAAAACCCGATTACGTTCACAACAAATAGGTACGCTTTGGAGCAAGGTGTTTCCGTTCATGACTTTTTCGTCTCCGCTACATAAGGTCTTCAGCATTCCTAATTGTGAGACTATTGCGCGTATATCGTTCATCACGGTGTCAAGCTACAATTCTTGAACCTTAGCGGAAGCAACAAAAACTACTTTACGAATCTTATCAATATTGGTAGAAAATATATTTTAAGCTCTACCACACCATTTCGCTTTCTGTGTGCGTGTGCGTTGGGAATGAAATATTATCTTTCTTTCTTGTCTTAGCCTAGTTTTGTCAGTATTTCCCCTCCAACAAGGATCATCACTTTACACACTTTTGTAGCGGCATATAGAACACACCTTTCTGCTATGTTATACTTAAAAATCTAAATTTCGTGAAACATGGCTATCACGTACATGGACATGATATTTTATAAGGAATCTGTAAGAGATCCTTTGGAAAAGAAAGTATTCTATATTGGCTTCCTGTTATACTAGAGTTTTATTCCCAAAAGCGGAATAAAGAACAAACAAATATACAAAAATTCAAATAAACCCACTTTCACATTTATATATCTATATGAATATGGATTAATATCTATTTAAGTCTACGTCTTTGTAAAAATCATGTTAAATAAAAACATAACAAAAATAAACTACTATTAGACGTTTCTTCTAGAGATTTTTACTTTTTTGACTAATTAATATTCGTTTTAAATTAAATTAGCATATACATAAAAGAACATCAATAACACAGTCTTTCTTAAAAATAAATTAATATAACAATGATGTCCTCTTATACTATTTTATTATGGTAAAAAGAACAGTATTTAAATATTTCTAATACGTTAATGTGTGGATAGTGCTATAAATTACTTCATTATAATATTCACCGATTTTCATCGTAAAGTAACGGTAGCGTTCATTAGCAGATGAAGCGACAAATTCTGTCTTTTGTTCGTCACAACAGAGGGCAAATATTTAATATGTGGAGTTAAAAAACAATTTGGTAGGTAATTAAATATGTAAATCACAAAAACTTCATGCCGTACCGCGCTATCGCCTGGTAAGTGACCAATATTTCCTTAATGGTCGGTCTTGTACCAAACATTGGAGCAATGAAGGAACAATTAATTAAAATTTAAAATTCTGACAACTACATTCTACATGGAGTTTTTGATTAAAAATAATTTACCTTATCTTGATATATTTTTTATAAATAAATAAATGAGATTATCCTTATTCCAGTTCCGTAGCCATTTTGGCAAAACTCTTATAAAACCCTCATGTCGCCTGTGCATCTGTCTGTCTGTGATATGTCACAGTTATACTTCCTAAAAAGTATAAGGTTGTTGAAATTTAACAAGAATATATATATATGTAATATATAATATTAAATATGTTGCTATAGTATGTAATAATAAAATTACGAAAGAACTAAAAATTGGGGTAGCTCATGTACATTACTCGGGGATGAAAATATCTTTTTCATTTCTCATATTTTGAACGTACGCTTGGAGTTGCCTAATCACAGGGATTAAAACAGTACTTTTCATCCCTGGGAAATAATTCACCTTGCTGATAAAAATTTTAGAAAATTATGCGATCGATAGGTAATATATGCGACTCATGTCCCAACTTTTTTTACTTATAAATCGCGGTATTAATTGTAATAAAACATATCAACAATTTTGTAACATCATTTTATAGTTATAAATTACTTTTCACCAAATTATTATTTAATTTACATTTCAAGCTAAATAATTTCTATCATCAGTGACAAAAAAACACTAGGTTTAGCATGCCACAGAAAAAATATTTACTTGAAATTTTATATGTGGCGTAAGTGATGACATTTCATCAGATTTAGATATGGATTTAACGCCTGATTTTGTTAGAAAAGCAGAGTGTTAACCTCGGGTGAAAGGCCTATTTAGGTATTCGAATTATTAGCACCCTCGCTACGCTCGTGCGTCATTTTCCATCTCGTGCCAAAATAGGTCACTTTCACCTCTCGTGTAACAATGTACTATTATAGGCATGTGGGGCATTGTTGGGCAGGTCTTTAAAAACTTCAATGTAATGACTATTATAGGCATGTGGGGCATTGTTGGGCCAGATGGTCTTTTGCCTGTCTGGAAATGACTTCAGATTCTCTTTTGTAATGACGTTTCCCTTTATTTAAGTAGTTTATTTTGGCGATGATTTCCAATAAGTGGGCCAAATAAAGTTAAACTTTGTTGCTGTTTTGAAATATTCAATCACCTTCAACGGCCATTCGTCACCTTCATGTGACCTCTTCACTATGGGTGAATTACTATAAATTATATTTTTTTAAACCAATTTAACGAATAGTGTTTGTTATTCGTTATTTTTCTCTAAGACTTTTATTTGACCTTCAGTGAGTTCATAACACGGTACTTAGATACAATATTTCCGTTTTGAAATAACACAGAGGTACGCTTTCTGCCTTGATAATGACTTTAATTAACTTATTTTTATTGTGAACAAGGACTTCTTTCCGATGTGACTTTTAATATTGTATGTCTTAAAAATATAAATATCTGTCGGGAGCGTATCTGAAATAGTTTATTTAAAGATCAAAACTTCCGTTTCCATATAAGTGGCTATATATATTACCTATACATACACACCTTAAAAATTTAGAACAAAATTAGCGTATCCAAATATTACAGAAGAAGGGTACAGGGGGTTGTGATGCAAACTACAGTCAAAAGGAAAAAAATAGGGTAAAATCTTAATTGAGACGTCTCAAGACTTGATTGATGATCATCGTGATTGGCAACTGGGAAGTATCAGCCGTGTGCATGCAAATCATTGTGTTTTTTGTGTCGAACATAATGTTGAAAGCTTCTCTTTAATATTGTGTATGAAATTTTGATTACACCTGAATGCCCCGTGTGAGAAATATTATGCTTGTCTCAGATGACAGCCCTTCACTTGTCCGTACGTCAATGTGTCGGTAGAAAAATCCGATTCAGAAGGAACTGCTCTGAATCGTTATAATCCTTCTTCGAGAATTATAATATGTGTAAAAGGCATCATTAAGGATTGCCTAAAAAGGCGAACGGGAGCAATCATTAAAATCGCAAAAATATTACAAAAAGTATATAAAAACGGCGACGTGTCTCGTTACGCGAGTTTCCGTTGCTACGAAAGTGAACACAATGATGTCAGTGCGTTCATAAAAACTTGTGTAAAAAGTGCCCTGAATGAGTGGGTGCACTTAAGACACGCAAATATAATATACGACTCAATCGACGATGCTGATTTATTTAAAAATGTGTAGATAATAAAAATATATAATTGAGCGGAAGTCTGTTAAGCTGTGTTTATGATCGTATTATTTAAATGTATATCCTGATTTTATAAAATATATCGACATTATAATATACAGCTACTTTACTTGATTGAAAACTGCTTCCTTGACAAAAAAAACATATGAATAATGTTGTTCTGAATTTACAACCGACTTGTACGACCACAGTAAAGGGTTTCGTAGTGATGACAATTGTTTAAACCATTTGTAGGCTAGTCAACCAGTTCAAAAAAAAGCTCCTGAAAATATGAGTGATATCTCATATAGCTCATTCGATGACCTCTAGAAGAATGTATCTCGAGGATGTATTAGCACATAAAAAAATGCAATATATATTAACAAATTAAGATGAGAAAAACTGCATTTCGTTTTTCGTTAATAACTCAAAAACTATTAATATTTAAGAAATTTTGAATTGAACTTGCCTGTTTGTTTATAAACAATTTCTTAACAAATGATGTTATTTTTTTTGCCAATGTTACTTAATGCCATTGTTAGATGCAAAAATAGCAATAATTTAACTTTTATAAAAAAAAATACAAATATAACAACATTTATTGGACTTTTTTTTGTTACCTTAAAAAAAATCTTATAAACAAAATAATAAACTTTAATCAACTTTTATTACATTATCTTTTTAAGTATGTGTATAAGAAGGGCTCCACGAAGCCAAAAATTTATAGACTCATTGTTCAAACTTGTATGTTGTTATTTATGAAAACTGAGATTGGAAAAAAATTGGTTAATTAACAATAATATAAGTTTTTGAAAAAATTTCTTAGATTTTTTTCCATCGAGGATTTATTCTTGCATGTGTCTAGATGATACCATAATTTATTTCAATTTTTAAATTAATATTTTTACTATAAAAAATATTTTACGTGGTACACTGTCTTTAGCGGCAGTGCGCCCATGTCGTAATGGCTGGGCGGAGACCTATTTTCAGCGTTTAAATTAAAATTACAAATAATGGAGGTAGAATTCCAAAAGCTAAAGTTTTTTTACCGGAAATTTCCTCCTCTTTAGGATCTTTTTTCAAAATTTCATAAATATTAACAGTTTTTGACTTATTAACGAAAAAAGAAGTACCTTTATATTCATCTTATTTTTTTTAAAACAATTGCAATTTTTTATGTGAATAATACATGTTCGAGATACATTTCTCTAGACATCATTCCGAATCGATTAAGCTATCGTTCATATTTTTAGGAGCTTTAATAAGAATTAATACATTTTTGAACTTGTTGACTAGTCTAGCTAGGGAACTGAAAAAGCGTGTGGTCGAAAATATTCTACATCTAAAAACTAAGTACTTTACGTAGTTTTAAACCAATTTTCGTTGAGCGTTTTTAACGTAGATAACAGCATTAGTTTTTTCAGATTTTTTAAGTTCAGAAGTCCACTAAATTTTAATTATGGACACTTATATTAGCCCTATCTGTAAGAGCGAAGTACCACTTTTTACAAGTTTCGAATTACGTAATATCAATATACCAAGTATCATTTTTTCAAAACCAATCTAAGGAGACTTTCCTACATAACAAAATTATAAGGATTCTGTTTTGACCATTTGACTACGGGACCTCAAAAAGATATTTAAAAATTATCTGTATATTAATGACTACTGCGACCTGCAACCCTTCTCTTGGCATGGAATATCAAACAGCGACAACGGCAGAGAGCGGGATGATTAATTACCACAACGTTTTATGATTGATCGACGCATTTTATATATTTTTTCACTACACTGCATCCATTCTTAGGCTGAATTAAATTGATTATTCTTATTTGCTAATATTTTTTTTGTATATGATCATCATTTTAAGGTCACATTTGTCAAATGGAAATTGAGATATAAATGTTGGCATTCCGTGTGAAAATGCATTGCTGTGAGAATAAGACGGCGCGTGATAAAGGAGCAATACTTAATTACGTACAAAAGCACTTATGGAGGATACTCTGTTTTTAAAATGCACTAAATATGTTTGTATGTTATTAATATGTATGTTTGTGTGTATTTAATTTAGAAAGTAGTTTTAGTATTTCTATTTAAGTTGAGTCCTATCTAATACTCCGCACCACTTATATCACCATATTAGTTTTAAATAATTTTAGGTTCGGTTGCCTAGAAGAGATTGCTTTCAGCCAGTTTAAGCAATAAGGCCGCCTTTCTTTTTACCAAAACAGTATTGTAATCGTACATTTTTGTAATTGTTTATTTGGTAAGCTATAAAGTGTTATCTATCTATCTAAATATGAAATAGGTAACAAACACTACTGTGGTAGCAGGAAAAGGTCCACTGAAACAATGCTTTATCAGATGTGATTATAAAGTCACCACGCACACTCTGTTCATAGCCAAAATTTTCCTGTGTACCACGGAGCGTGAGGTCAATGTTTAATTACGTGCAGAAGTTCTTATATAGCGTATTGTTTTTGGAAAGCACTAAATACAGTAGTTAGATAAATGCACTACTGTGGTAGCAGGCAAAGCTGCACCAAAACCAGACATTATTTGCTGTAATTATAGACACGCCACGTACATCCCGTTGGCAGGCGAAATCTTTCCGTTTACTTAAAACTTTTTTAACCGTTTTTTGGCACGCAAATCGTATTCAATTCGAATCGCGTGTAATTTCTAAATTTTCGACTACGGTTGATAACGATGATTTATTTTGCACGGTCTTGATAACCATGTTTGCCCGTTTGAAAATAAATATCGGTTTTTATGGAAAAATAGTTTTTATAATATATTTTAGAAAGCAACACGCCATGTCATAATCAATTATATACCATCACAAAATTAATGGGAAACAATGTGATACGTTTGAAAAGCATTATAAAGATAAAGTTTCTCACGTCTCAAATTAATGGATATCGATAACCCACTATGTGTGTACAGGGTCTTTACATATGTGTACAATGGAATGTTGTATGTTTTTTGCGCGATTCGTCCGCAGCATAAAAGGATACTCATTAAGAAAACACGACGTTTGCCGCATTGAAATTGTTTTCTCATAATACAGAGCAGATATTGAAAAGATAAGAAAGATATTATCCCAGCGCCGGTACAGACTCCCGGGGCGCTCATTGTGTTCCTATATGGCGAATGTCAAAAGCGTCGTCTTAATTATCGGGTGCGGCCATACAATACGGACTAGATTGCGACGAGATAAGCCCTGTATACCTATCCGAACTCGTATTGAATACGATAGGGCCGCAAGCAGCAGCCGCCAGCGCAGCGCCCTGTCGTATCATCAGAACACTCATTCTCCCGCTATTATTTAAATAGATGGTATATTTTCAAATCGATAGACAAACACACATCATCATATATTCCCAAGCTAAGCAAGCTACAATTGTATTATTGGGCATACAACAAAGCCGATTTTATTGATCCTAAATATATGATCAGAGTAAATCACAAAAAATTTGTTTATAAAATGTATATCATAAACAAAGTTTATAGAATAATATTTTTTACTAGGATATGCCCGCAACTTTGTCAAGCTTGAATTGAAATTCTCGCGGGATCCCCGGGACACAAAATAACGCAGTATTTAAAAAAGAATGTAAGCTATCGTTTTAGTGTAAACTGTGTCGGGATAAGCAAAATTTTACGCAACCGAACCACTACAAACCGCTCCCGGGAAAAGCCCCGCGGGATTCTCGGATTAAAAATATCACACATTTTATTACATTGAATTTGCTATCGATCAGTGAAAAAATCACATTGGAATTCGATATTTTTTAATCTGGTCGTTAAATAATTCCCAGAAAATTTCCCGCGAGATTCCCAGGATAAAAGGTAGCGCAGAGTTTGCAAAAATTAGTTGTCGATCACCGAAAACCGCCTTGAAACCGGCCCAGTATTTTTTACGTGAATTCCGAACAAACAGACAAGAAATCTATAAAAATGCATAGTGTTCTCCATCGCTTATATTATAGTCTATTCCAGGTGTTTTTTTTAAATAGCTTCAATGTACAGCCACGGCATGTTTAGAATTTTATAATATTATAGATATAGATGTAAAAAATATTATTCTATTTTTAATTTTTTCTTTTATTTTCCACACTATTGTACAGTGGCAAATACCTATAGTAGTATCTGAAAAGAAACCGTGACGGACTGACGGACAGATGGATGTGACAGTATTATAATGAAACGTCCGTTATTTTCCAAAATAGCTAAGGAATCGAAATAGATATACTTACTCTATTTTGCCAAGTAAGGTGAATTACAGATTTTAATAAAATATGAAAACGAAAAATCCAAATAAGATTAATTAGGGTTAATGTACCATGCATCCGATTTAAGAGTAAAAGATTGTTGTAATAAATATTTTAGGTTATCGCATTGCATATTTCATAGTATATATGAGACAAAAGTAAACATTGATAATCATCAAACAAAAACAAACAACAGTTAGTTAAACTTATTATAAAAACGTAAGAAGAACCTGTACACGTGATTTCATACCAAAACAATACCTACTTCAATTATTTAATCTAAACGAGATTAACCAGATAATCAAAAGTGGATATTCTGGTTTTTCAAGATTACACAGTTGATTTGCAGATAGGGTGCAATTTCATTGTATCGTCGTATTATGTCACTTATTATATTAAATAACAGTATTTTCCAAGAAAGTATAAGGAAATAATTATGGAGGGATTTCCGATTTCCACGGTAGCACGGAGTTGTTTATATAGGTTTTTCTTTGTTCTCACAATATATAATAGAATAGATAACACTTTATTGTACACCAATACAAAAATGAACTTACAGACTAAAACTTTATCTAATAGTAATTATGCACAAAGGGCGGTCTTATCGCTAAAAAGCGATCTCTTCCAGACAACCCCCGGAATGAATTGAGATGATAATGGCGATAGAAGTATACGTAACCTAAAGTACAATTACTAACATTTTAATAAAAAGTACTTATATGATATCTATGCAGAAGTTTGAAATGTTAAATAGATATATACTTTGTATATATAGATATACACATACATACATATATTCCCAAGGATAAATTATTGTCCTAAGTATAGACAATGTGCTCTGCATTAAATATAGAAAATTTATATTATACAAACAGTTATTTAATACGCCACTTAACCTTCTAGTGAAAACAGCAAAAGTACCATGTAAGTTTTAAACCTAACATCTATATATATATATAATAAAATTGTAGAGATCGAATTTTTGTACAATGAAAAAAATGCTAAAAACCGAGTCAGGGGGTGTAAGAAGTGAAATAGAACTAATTTAGATTTTTTTTAATTTTTTTGTTTCTCTGTTTGTCTGTCTGTTTGTACCGGCTAATCTCCGAAACGACTGGACCGATTTAAATGAAATTTTGTATCGTGGTAGCTTATATCCCTGGTCAACATATAGGATACTTTTGATCCCGAAAAATTAAAGAGTTCCCGTGGGATAGCTAAAAAAACTTTAATTACTTAAACAGCTTATTATACAACTTATGGACCTAATTAAGTATTGATATTGCCGGTATCATCATCATACAATAAAACAATTTATACATTAAAAAACAATTAGGCTAAGAATAATAAGCTACCATCACGCTAAGACCAATAGGAGCGGAGCACCAATGAAGGATGTTTTAAAATCCGGAGGGTTTTTTTAACTATACCACGAGGACGAAGTCGCGGGCAGAAGCTAGTTTGCAATAAATCTGACCAAGAAATTGATACAGAAAAAAGAAAATACATTGAAAATTAATACAAAATCGAAAGCAATCCTTGAATCTAGTGAATCAGAATACCTGTGGTTAAGACAATGCGGTCTATAAGTTCGCACCACACCATGGCAGGTTTACATGTTTTTTCAATAATAATTTAAATATGTGTCTTAGCAGTACAGTTCAGAAATATGGCATACACAAAAGCTATGAAGGTGCTGGTTTTGTGTGCTCATGTCATGAAAAATACAAAAACATGAAGCAAAGTTCACAAAAGCCAGTTTATTGTATAAACAGTATCTCTAGCGATATTTCGCTGCTAATATCTCACTTTGCGAGAAAAATACACATTATTCTACATTCGTTATGCCATCGAGAGTACGCATATACGAAATTTATAATAATCGGTTCATTTCCAACGAAAAGAACAAGGAATAAGGAAATATCGTAACAAACTCGCTGCCACATTTATGAAAGTCTTTTTATCTCCGTCAACGAGATTAAATGTACATTAAATTTAATTATAACTAGGATATGCCCGCGACTTCGTCCACGTTTGATTTAAAATTCCTGCGGGATTCCCAGAACACAAAGTACAGCATTTAAAAAAGAATTTAAGCTATCGTTTTAGTGAAAACTGTCCCGGAATAAGCTAATTTTTATGCACCCAAACAACTACAAACCGATCTCTGGAAAATTCCCGCGGAACTTCCGGAATAAAAAAAATCACATATTTTATTACATAAAATTTGCTATCGTTCAGTGAAAAATCACATTGCAATAATTATTTTTTTAACTTGGCATTTTAAATCACTCCCAGTAAACTTTCTGCGATATTCCCAGGATAAAAAGTAAATTTTAAGTATAAGAAATTTGATGTCGATCAGCGAAAACCGCATCGAAATCGGCCCAGTAGTTTTTACATGAATACCGAACAAACAGACAAGAAACCTAAAAAAATTGCATAGTGGTCTCCATTGTTTATATAGTCTATTGCAGTTTTTTTTTAAACAGCTACACAGTACAGACACGGCATGTTTAGAATTTTATAATATTATAGATCAGTTCATACCCAAGGCAGTGGAGAAGAAAAACACATAGAAAATAACAAACAAAACCGCTATCTTATTAATATATTCGTAGAGAATCGTAGAATTTTCTAACTAAACACAGGAAATAATTTTCTCTATTTTCCACATGTCCACTAATATATGTTATAACTGCAAAACTTTTAAACTTATACTTATTAGAAGTAAACATCCGGCTGACAATCATCAAGTAGGTACCTACACTCAATTCAATTAAGTCAAACTCGAGTTTGCTCACAATAAATGTCTTAATGAAAGTCAAATTTATTTGCATACTCAAAGAAAACAAAAAAATCCTCTTGAATATTTAATGTTATATTGAGAAGTTTTAGTTTATGTATGAATTACTAGCTTACCACGTGACTATGCTCGCGCAACCTTCGGTATTTTTGGATATTATATTCCCTTCATTCACTAAAATACCTGTATACCCAATTTAAGAAAATATGCTCACATCCAACGTAGTTTTATTGCTTCAAAAAGTTGAGTTAGGATTTTTTGCTATTCTTTTATTAATCTGGTTTTTTATTCTTACAGAAAGATGTTATAAGTAATTGCCATAAACTTAAGAACTATGTCTTTGTAAGGAGATCTTTATTTATTACCATAATTCGGCCGCGACTGCGTCCACGTTAGACGGGTACCAAAGATCTCAGTTGTTTTATCAAAATTTGAAAATAAAGGTTACTTCCAGCTGGGCAACAGATTTTTTACATTGAGAATACACAAATCTTGAAAATTCCCGCACCACTCCTGGAATATAAACTACTGCAGATTTGAAGTCAGGGAATTTGCTATCGATCAGTGAAAACTGCATCGAAATCGGCTCAGTAGTTTTTACGTGAATCCTGATCAAACAGACAAAAACAAAAGACTACACTTAGAATTTTATAATATTTGTTAGACAGATTTAAATATTGAATATAAATAAATCTTAAAATCCATCGGCATAGGTACTGGCATACAAACAAACGCACAATCAGGCGTTGCGTATTTCCAAGCTAAGCCATAATATAAAACGGCTAACTCTGGGATCTTACCACCAGAACAAAGAACACAACGGAAAGTTTGTTTATAAAATTTGTCCTGCCAGGAATAGGACTCGTGGTCTCTGCGTTCTAGTGAACTAGGCAGGTCATTGCTTAGACTACAAAGGCAAGTCAACATTAATGGTATATATTAAATTTTAAAATCCTACCTTGACTGTTTGGTTTTTCAATGGTTTGTCGGGATCATGGACGTACTCGAGCGTAATCCCATAGAACTGTCCTTTGTTAATATAGGTTATGCGATCATCTTCTCGCCGCTGCGAACTGCTGCTCGCTGTTTCTAAGTGATATTTGAATCCATACGGGGAAAACCTGCCATAAACAAAAAAACAAAGTCAGTTCGATGTTGAAAAACAACGGTTTGTCACCTGCAAAGTCAAATTTTAAGATAAAATCACAAAAGTGGCAGAGTAGCGCAGTAGACGAGCTGTTATAAACATTTTCATGAATATTAAATGTACAATAAGATCTGGTTTCTTATACATTTAGAAAAAGTGCGATTTCTTCTTTGTGATACTTATCTACGCATACACGTTCGCCACAATAAAGTTTCCATGAAGTAAAGCAATAAAAGTGTGCAAAAAGTGGAAATCTTAATTGCTTCACCAGTAAAGCTTGTCAGAGGTGTAGTTACATAAAGGCGTGGAGCCAGTTTCTAATGCGCAATGAAAAACTCTGTTTTCTCGTAATTTCCTGAGCATTGGATCGGCGGAAGGAAAACCCTACAAGTTTATTGGCGATCGCGTGACAAGACTCGTTAGTGGCAGTGTGTTCGAGTCGCACGCTACCACCACGCCACGCATCAATAAGCATCAGGGTGCAGGGGACCACGCGCTCCACACAATGCTGAAATGTTTGTCATTCCCCCGATTTAGGTTCAACCCACGCATACGCAAACTAACACACCAGGAGAAAGCAGCACTAATAAACTACGTCGTCATTATCGACTTACTCTATTGTGCCCAGCATTGACTTACGTAACTTGATAAAAAGCTATAAATCGTTATGAAATATTTAATCCTTTAACAAGTCTGCGCTGGAATGTAAGTTTGCATCGAATCAGTTTTGCGGTTACGATAGTACTTAAGCTTATTGAAAACAATTTGGTAAGCAGGCCCGTTGATGTTTGCGATTTAAACCTCACTCGGGAAGATAAAAGCCATGTAATGCAAACCCGGGCCGACATTGACGGATCGGGCGCAGCCGCAGCGGTGCTCGCCTATCTGATGCACTCTAAGTGATTCCAACTGCAATTTACATTCGCGACGTTGTTTCATATTGTCATTTTGGCTACCCTTATCCTTTGTTCACCGATACTTGATGGACTGAATCAAGCATCACCTTATTTTCACTTTTAAATTTATCGTTTAGGTAAAAAACTTGTTTTTCGCGGAAATAAGACGCGTAGGATTCCTAATCGATGCTCAAATTAAGATTTCTTTTAATAAAATCTTCACATTGAAGAAGTACTGCAGTTCCCAATGCGCGACTTCGACTCATTCAAAAATAAATAACTCATTGTTTTCAATGAGGCTCATTACAAATTTCAGCTGCACAACAATCGAAAAAAGGCATTTCCTTAGTGAAGAGATGGATTTCGCCTTCATGAATAAATCAGTCGATGACGCGCGGAAATTGATGAGTGCTTAAAAAGTATCGGAACACAGCGTCGACAAAGTACTTGCAATAAAAACGCCAAGAGAGGAGGGAAAGCGCCCCGCAGTGGCGCAGCACTCGGACGCACAAATTAGATGCGCATAAATCGGCCACTCTTTATGACCCAAAAGCGACAAACAGCAGGTATAAAATCAACAAATAGAAGCTTATTGCTCGAATACAATGTGATTATTAATATATTTTATTCTCATTCTTGATTTTTCCTAATTTCTAAGCGACCAGTTTTAGGGACAATTACAAAAGAAAATTGTTAGATTTAATAACAGAAACAAATGATGCAAAATATTAATTCGTTCTATATTTACATAGGTGTATGATTGGTTAATTAACCTATTGTAAATAAGAAAAAGCTAAATATGTCTGTATGTATGTATTCAATACCTAATTTTCAGAATAAAAGAATGTAAATAATTAAAAAAAATCTTTACGAAATCTTTTGAATAGCTTTAAGTCTCGTTCTCTTCTATATTACTACCTATGAAATAAACAAGATAATTTATTAAAAACAAAACAGGAAAGCATATAACTTCTAGAGCTAAACCGACAATTACTTCTATTAAACTTCAAATTGCTCTCAAAATTCATTGAAATTACATGATCTTATCTTTTAATAGTAGTTACGCGGTTTGTGGTGCGTACTTGCTAGAGCGTTTGAGCATATCGCGATGCTGCGTACCATCGTAGTCAAGCGGCTAGAATGGCTAATGAAAATGCTTTGGGAGCATAATGGAGGTGCACTGATTACTGGGTGCGCCTAAGAGTCGGCACGCACCGTCACAACCACCTCATCAAAACTAAACCACTATTATTCTCTCTTGTTCTAGCAAGCTAACAAAATTAGTTTTAAATGCCTATAATAGACAAGGATATCAGAAAAAAAGATAATTTACCCACATTAAATAGAATATACGAATTAAAGTGATTAAAAGCATTACATTTTAATTGATTTCTTATTTCCGGAGTTAAAAATACTCCTAAATTACTAATTGATGGTTTCAAACTACTTTCTGTCGTATTAGAATTAGCCTTATTTTTCTAATAATTGCCATAATGTTGAGCATTTACAAAAAAAAACTAAGGTATATGAACTTATAAATGATCCTTGTTGTGTTCGTGATTCCTCGTTTTAGTTGACAAACAGTAGTATACCCGCTACGCCTGACCAAAGCGGTTTGGCGGGTTCCTGATGTCGGTAATATCGAGGTATCGATAAAGGTTTCCTCATGTTTTGTTTGCATGTTTTTAATGGATTTGAACCTTTTTATAACATGAGTTTAGCAGACAGGCAGACGGCTCACCTGATTGAAAGCTGTTGTTACCATCGCCTAGTAATACTAAAGGTGCTACTAATATGCTGCCGATCTCTAAAGGGAGACTGGAACCTGGCCACTAAGCTAGAACACAACTCAAGGTTGCTATGGCATCATACTCAAGACCAGGGGTGGAAGCCAGTCAGGCGGGTAAATTTGTAATTAAATATTGGCCAATGAAGCACCACGATTTTATACATAGGTATAAGCAGTTTAAACAGTTTTAATTATGATGCAGGAAAATAATGTCACCCAGAGTACTATTTCATTCATCAAGTGATAAAACCGATAAGAGAATTGCAATTTTGTAACTAATCGAAAAATGAAATGAAAATGTCGCTGTAATTCTTAACAGTGTCGGCGGAATGCAGTTTCAAGTGTACATTAAGACTACTTAAGCGGACAGATGTTGGGTTCGCGTGTAGACCGCAATCCTGGAACATTGCAGCGATATTGCTCTTAACATTTACGTGCTGCTATAATCGACACGTACATTAAGTTGTTTAATATAATAACTGTTCTCCAAGAGATCCGTTTCAATAGATCCAGGACTAAACTACTTCTGGTTCTTATAAGATCTCTCTAAGTAATTAATGATAATAATGCAACAATGTCAAATTCCATCCATCATCACATTTTTATGAAATGGATGATGCATAAATATAATATATATATTATACTAACCATCATGTTTCTGGAAGGTGCAAAAGTGGATTCCATAATTTGAACGTCATGATGTGCAAGTTTTGTTGTTATTTTCTCTTACTCCGTCAACAAAATTTCATTTTAATAATATGCACATTTGGCTGTAAAATTTCATTAAATGGTGGACACTTTTTGGTACGATTTTAAAGCTCGTCACGTTGTACCGTAGTCGCGCTTAATTAAACAGTAACTGTCAAAATTAGTAGATCATTTAATTTCCTATTTTATAGTGGTATAGATAAAGTAAAATCAGTTACTGCAGAGCCTTCGCAGTTGTGTTGCTTCTATCAGTTTGTAGAAGGCATCGGCCCGAGAATTGTTGGAATTGGTTTCGAAAATAGCGATATGCGCCATGATTTCACAACAAGCGACGCCGAAGATCGCGAAGTGTGGAAAAAAATAGGAAAGCGGACTCCGAGCTTGAAACAGACGTTAAAATGCAACCGAGACTTAATGCTGTAGGTGATTTATTAACTTTATTAAAAACATTAATTAAGTATTTTCGATGATTTTTGTATGTATAACTAAGGTAAGATAAATAACAATAAATCTGTATAATTTCATGTTATATTTTTTGTTTTACCGTATTTTAAAGAAAATATAAGAAAAGTCTTATCCAAACAAATTTCGAAATGAAATACACAAATGCAATTAGAAAACAAAAGAAACAATTTAAAATCCACCTGTAGGCCCCTGCCTTTTTAGACATCTAATCTCGAAAACAAACATCAGTTGATTAAGTTACCTCTTAAAAGCTCGTTCCTACTTTAAGCATTTGATAGGTAAATAAAGTGGGCATTTAAAACGTGAACCTCGCGAGTATTGGCTGAGTACTTAAATAGGACGGTAAGTAATAGTCCAAACATTTGAGAAGGCATCGGCTGGGCTTCGTCGTGCGGCGCTACGGTGGTTAGTAATCAGCCGTCGAAGGAGGCATGTATCGACGTCGGAGTAATTTAAGACGGTGGCAGCGACCGCGCTATTCGGTCCAAATGCAACCGAGTAATTATCCAGATAATAATGCTAATGCACTTATCATGTCGACAAGTGCTTCCGCCGCGTCGCCCGCGCAGTATTAACACGTACTATTATTCTTTGTACAGTTTTACCTTAAAGAAAATTTGATTTATGTCGACTTTGTAAAGTATTACTGGTTGATGGTTATTGAATGAGTTTGTGAGGGGGAGAAATGCCATGCCTAGTAATATCGACTCCGCCGGGACCTTCTAGAAGCCGTACGAACACAAAATGCTAGGTTGGATCCTGAGGGGAAATATACGTACCAATGGTCTGATGATGAGTGAAGCTAAAGACAGTGCAAAATATAAAGAAAAAGTAGAAAAGGCGACCTCGGGCTCTGAAGACACGCCACGCCCCGACACAACTGTTTAACATTAGATGAGCAGCGAGTGAATGTCTCGTTTTATTCTTTTCTGTAAGTCTGTTATATTTCACATGAGTTAACCAAAATATTTTTTTAATATTATAATGGTTTTAGTAACATAAATATTAATATCTCCATTAGTTTAAAAATAGATTTTTATTGTTTCTTTTTATTAATTGTTTTTTAAAGTCTCTGAGTATTGCAATAAAATAAGCATATTATGGCGGGAGTATACCGGACAGGTTTATAGCCCACCTAATGGATAGGGTTACCGGTGTCTGTGAACATTTGCAACACCAGAAGTGTAATCAACGTGCTGCCAACTTAGAAGGAATTTTAAGACACTATTTTTGAAAAATCCCATAACGAAGCTCATACCAAACTCTCAAGGTACTAAGATAATATCCTTGAAAATATTTAAATGCATTCAAGACTTAATAATTTTCTAGCATAGTGCTTCTTCTAATATGATCTGGACACTGCATAATGTACTTACATTTATTCCTTTGCTGCGGCCGAAAGTGTGCTTGTAAATTAATTTATTTAGTCACTTAATAAGGAGCGTGCGAAATTCACATAACTAGATACATATTAGTCGAACTACAAATAGCTCGAAAACACGTTTTATATCAATATCAATTCGATATCGGTCTTTTTCTATTTTCATGTGCTAAAAATGGTGATCAAATATTTTCAACTTTATTTTGAATTCATTATGACTTAGAGTTCATGAATAACTTATTAAATACAATATTATTCGTATTTATTATCAAATACGAATAATATTGTTATATGAAAAAGGCATATGACGGTAAAATCAGAAGGTTGCGTCTTCAGATCACGTCGGATTCTCCATTAATGACGAGTAGTTGCAGCAATAAATAACCCGTTCATTTGTAAAATATGTAATTTGTTATATATTATTTACATAGCCGAAAGAAATTATTGCTAATATATAATTGGATTTAAAACGCTTAAAAATATATACATTTTAGTGACAACTTTTCTCTCTATAATGTCTGACAGTTGTCAATAACACACTTAAAATCTTGCCTGCCAGCCAGTGGGCAAAAAGGTTTGTTTCGCCATACACATAAGGCTCGATTCGCACTATGATGCCGTTCACGGTTCAATTTCGCTCCGGTCTGGGTCCGATAAAATCTCACTGTGTGTACTACTAGTTTGCTGTACTGCTAGTTTACTATTACTTTGTATTGTTTTACCTGATTGGAACTAGAGCAATACGATAGTGAGAATACTTTGATTCTCTCTTGTTTAAGAATATTTGACCGTACCGGGAACGGACTGGGACCGTAGCAAGATTGAACCGTGAACGTAAACGGCATCATAGTGTGAATCGAGCCTTAATGTCATGAAAAACGAAGCGAATCGTTGAATATGATGTTATTAGTGGAAAGTAATTCCGTATTTCATTGAGCTTGTAGGTGAATAAACAAAACCGGCGTTAGATAGTTTTCAATTTAATTGTTATCTTTTACGCATATATTTATTGTTTGGATACGCATAAAACTATAATAAACACAATTATCAATTGTTCTGGCTTTGTTTTCAAAAAACTAAAATTGCTTTGTGCTTTAATTTGTGTATAACAGCGAAGAGTTAGTATGAACGTTTAAACTTATTTCAACTTTTTAATTTATTATAAGCTTGCTGAGAAATATTATACCTACTATATTTGTAGTATTTTAAAATAAAAGTTATTTTGGACTAATTACCATAATGACGACATTAAATGTGATTACGTTATTCAACGAATTAATTAGACTGTTACAAAACATTTTTAACAAAATGCCTTAAATACTAAATATGCCTTTTTAATTACCGAAAATGTAATATAGATAAAATGTAAAGAGTAAGTACAGTGAAACCTGGACAAGTAGGCCCTTGATGTGTGAGAAACCTCTGTTATTGATAATTACAATGAGGTCCCGACACTTTTGCAATGAGACACCTCTGTTACTGGAAATTTTCAAACCTTTTTAACTGAGACTTGAATTCTTAGACTTTTGCTATGTTTACCTCTATTTATGGGACTTTGTGGCCCAGTAACCCGTATCAGTGAGACAATTTATCAGGTTTAGACAAGTTATGACACGTTTGTTCACGAACAGTGTAATCACTTACATTATATTAACTTTTTCATATTAACATTTGGACCTCTTTGCATGAAAAATGGTACATTTCGATCTCTCATAGTGGAACCCTCTGTAAATAAGAACTGCCTGCCTATTTGGGAAACTAAGTAAATAAATGCAAAACCTCTGTAAGTGATAAAAAAATATAGGTCCTTTCAGATCCCAGTTATACGGGTTTCACTGTAATATGCTATAAATCAATTAGCCAAACACACACAAGTAAATTTAAATAATGATTGAATGATGTTTATTATATCTAGATATAGATAACTAGATTCTTATTATGTATGTAGAGTCATTGAAGAAATACTAGGGATGACTATCCCAGCAACTATTTTAATACGTTGTCTTGAGGGTTTATTCTGCTTTATTCGCTAGATATAACGGTCAATGCAACTTAATTATAAGCACTTAAATAGAGAAAATTCTTCTTACTATTTCTGAGATTATTGTATGGCTACAAAACAAAAAACTAAGATTTCATCATTGAGGGTGTTGTGGGTCATGCCAAGAATTAATTACAGACTAGAGTGGTCTAAACATTAGTTGAAAGCTGTTGTGATATTTTTATATATCAAAAAGACAGCGAATATTTTCTTCTCTCACTCTATGTATAGTCATTAGTAGCAATGTAGGATTTAGGGAGTTTCACAATTCATTTTTATCTAAGAATGTAACTTTCTTGGTAATTTTCTTGCATTTTACTAGTTCTTGTATTACTCACTATACAAGCTTAAGATGGAATTTAATTCAAATCTCTTCACAGATTATATTGTGTACAGTATGTATCATTAATCGACTTGTTTACATTAATTTATTTTTAAATGTGAGATAATTAAAAAAAAATTAAAATCACACCAATAAATTTCCAGCGTAACTCAATCATAAACGTAGTTATAAAAATGTATATACTTATTAAATATTAAAATTTATTATTACTTTAAATTTATTATGTAGGACGTTGTTTACACGACTATGCTATGTACGCATATATGCATGCACAGCTTTCTACATCTTATGACTCTTCAGGAAAGATTTCTGCAATGTTAAAACGGTGATTTTTGTCAAATCATATCACTCATAGTATTCAATAATAGGAAATGTCTAAACTGATTTCGGTTACAGCGATCGCTATGTACTGAGAACGTTTAAGATCTTATTTTAGAGATGCAAGTGTGTTCGCATATAATTTATATAATCTGTTTTAGCCATATTTTTTTCCTCATATTTAATATCTTCAATATAAACATGCAATTTTGTTGATCAGTTTAGTTGCCTCTGATAACCAACTTGTTTTTACGCAATAATACCTATCAAAATAGCCATCTTAAAAAAGCATTTTGACATTAAAGATGATAACCTGGAGATACTGGGTGAAATTTAATGCGAACAACGCCACATGAACGAATATACAAGGAATTGTAAACACTTGTAGTATAAAAGCAAATTAACTTGTAAGTCTAGGAAATTAATAATTTACATCCACTTATTCAAGTGTATTCAAAGATCACGAAACATTATTTAGCACCTTCAAAAACTATCACTTTATAAACAACTTAACAAAGAGTCGATGCACTGTGTCGGCAAATGAGAAAGGAGTATAGAATTAAATTTCGAAGTAAATGTTCATATAATGTGCTTGGGCAAAGTGCTTTCTCGTAAATGTCATACTGTGAAAAGAAAAATTATTCCTTCTTTAACAATTTCAAAATGCAATATTTATTATTTAAAACAAATTATTTTTTATATTCAAGTACCTGTATTGTCCTCATTTGTCATTTTCGCGATGAACTAAAACCCAAATACATATAACAGTGAAACATGTGCCTAATTCTTTATTATTTTTTAAATTGTATTAAATTGGCTATGTGTGTATTGTCTGTCATTGATTTAAAAAGTGGTCATATAAATATTCCAACGAATAATGTTCTGACTAAGTGTTTTAATAACAGTAGTGACATCGTACTATATTCGTAAGCTACGATTCGAAATAAATTATTTGTTTTCAATGTTAAATGAGTTCTGTATATAAATTAAATAATCTTATTTTGTTAAAAAGTATAAAATTATCACTTAAATATGTAAATCTTATAAGACATGTTGGTATCTAGGACAAGTTTGACTGCCACGTTTGTTGAAAAACGTGTAGTGTCCGGTTTATCTAAAAGATTGGAACCATGACATGACATCATCTTCATAGTTTTCGTGGCCTACATAGACCCTTAATTTAGTTAAAAAATACCCTTGACCACTTCAAAAAATGAAGCTTTGCTTAGCATATTTTCGCAAAGGCGAATTATTTATTACTATTATACAGACACAAATCGAATGTTTTATTTTAAATTACACCAAAATATACGTTTACAAGGCAGAAATTTATCGTATAACGAAATGGCCTATCTCTTCCCGTCTTAACTATATTATGTACGTGCAAATAAAACTCGAATTTTAGAATAAATTTCAAGGTTGTCTGGAAGAAATTGCTTATCGTGACATGACGCCCTATTATTTTCTGTATTTAAACTTCTTGAACTGTATTTTAATGTGACGCACTAAAGTATATTCTATGGTATGCTGTTATGTTGCTAGAAAAAAATTCCGAATGTATATCGCACTTCGAGTAAATCTAGATTTTTTTAAATTAACTTATTCTATGAGATACTGAGAATACAACCCAAAAACATACACTATCCTTATTTTATGAATAACATGGATAGAAAAAACCTAAAGTCGACCTTAATAACATCCAAACTAGACAAACTTACTCCGCCGTCTAAATCTGATGCATAAAGCAGCATCCGCTTGAGATAACCTATAGTTGTTTAATTTTCAGGTATTTACAATGTGTATCCGATTTAAGGACCATGCCCTTAGCGTTTCTTGTAAATTATTCTGTATATTGCATCAGCGACACACGCAAACGATATAGGGAGTATTCCATCGCCGATAAGGAAAGGTGCACTTTCGAGCGCCAACCTGACATCGATCTTGATTTCTACCATTTATTTCCGCCTAATTAGTTTACGTTACCAACCGAAATGAACATACTTCGAATACCGGTCGTGCCTTCTACGAACCCAATACTGGGTGCTGGCCTACTTTAAAATGCGGGTACATTGCAATTTTTTAAGTCTGTTTTGTACTTTATATGCGTTGTTGTTATTTTCACTATATTGTTGGATTATAATCCTAAAAGTCTAAGATAGAACCATAGCTGTGATTTAGTGTTAATTTTTTATTGTTCACCGTATAAGTACCCACCCTGGCACAATAAATTATTTACCTACATTCATTTAATTATTGTGTACAACATGAGACTAGTTGGCTGCATTGATGGAGATTATTCCGTGTTTAGTTTTCATGCTCGGTTATTTAGAAATGATATTGTCATAACTTTTTGAGATCTAGAATCAAAACCTACTTATTTATTTTATTTTATTTTTATTTATTTTGTTCAATATTTGTCATTATAGTTCGGTCGATCTATAAAGCTACATTTGTCATCTGTCAAACTAATTTTACTACCTACATGAACTATCGATGATGAAACAATTAAATATTGGAATCGATACAGGAAGTCGCACGTGACCGAATCGATTAAAATCTAACGATTATTATTTGATAAAATGTATTTTACGTTTAGTTGCCTTTTTATCTTTAAAATGTAGAAAATATGCATAACTTAATTACCATTTATGTTCAAACTTTTTGATTATATACATCAATCTCCAGGACACGTCACTAATATTTAAGGGTAAAAATGTTGACAACCATAACAGAGTCACGTGTTAAGTTTCTAAAGAAATAAACTGATTATGGTGTTTTAATTTGATATAAATTATATTGTTACTGTTACAATGTTTGATCGTCTGTATTTTATGGAATTTAAAATGGAGCTTCTTAGAATGGCTCAACTAAAGTAAAATACATTGACGCACAGCAAATCTGTAAGTGAACTAAAACTTACAAATCAAGTAGCTATATAACAGTTGTCAGTTTACGTCGCTTACATTTTTGTTTCTTCTGCCTAACACACATGCTTTGTTTATTTAGCAATACAAAGTTATAAGACATGCCGTCCGCTTAATTTAATACGGACATTATTTATTCAAAATTTTGCCAAATCGACTTCTTAATATCATTTATCGTAAAACATGGAAATACATGTAATAGCGCTCGATAATGTACGTTTAAAAGTAGCGGAAATATTCACTAAGAAGGCATTGTAGTAATGCATGTAATCATACTGATAATATTTTTTTTGATAGTGTCCGTATTGGATTAAATTTGCAATGTGTAACAAACCAATTTTAAGAAGATCTGATAGCACTTGAGATTTATTTAAAACGATATATGAAGCAGTAAACATAGTACTTACAATTTAGCGATCTGTATCTTGTCGGCGTCATTCTGCCTGCCGAAGTCGTGCCAGGGGCGCGTGCGCGGCGCCTGCGCAGGCGAGTGGTGCGCCGACGGCGTGCCGCGCCCGTCCTCCCCGACGCCGGGCTGCTGGCAGATTACCGTGTAGTCGAAAGACTGCGCGGACAACCATATAATGTTAAATGGGTACTAGTCTATTTATTCGTACAAGAAAACTAACAGACTCTTAGCCCGACATTAGCATATATGGAGCACATCTATGAACCAGCATATAAGTATTTTTAATTGTATGTTTGTTCGTACCTTTTTCACGAACATGTGCAGGGACCCGCAATCATGAAGTTTAATATTTAACGTATATGTATATTCGCTAAAAAAGATAAAATGAAGTAGGATAGATACACGTGATATGGATCCAACTGTAAGCGATATTGATATTTTTTTCTAAATATTTTTGATGTTACATTTGCAGTTAGTTTGCAGCAATCTATATCTTTATTGCTTTGTAGGTAATTAGATTAAGTTACTTACAATACATCAAATATTTTAATCCTATTTTCCTGTTTGGATTTGAAGGTAGCCTAAAGGTATATGTATTAACTATTCTAATTTTGTAACAATATCAAAATTTTGATCCGAGTACTGACTGATTTGAATATATTTCTATTAAAGATATATATAATAACAGTCCATAAATGTCCCACTGCTGGGCTCGAGCCTCCCATTATAGGGGAATCTATTAAAGATAAATATAATTATTAAGATCTTTTAATCTAAGTATATTAAATTTATTTCGGAATAAATACAAGTGCTTGCAAATTATAGAAGTGTATCCGAAATAAATAATTAGAATGTTATTTAAATTTCCTAAGTAGAGGCAAATTTTGTTAAAAGTGGTGAAAAGGTATATATAAATTTTGTACTCGTCTATATAAAACGTTATAATAGTAAGTACATAACTAGAAAAATAAAATAACATTCAGTCTTGTAAAACATATTTAACTTAATAAAATCTTATATATTTATGTCCAATAATAAAATTCAATCAAATACTTAAAATAATATAATATGAAACTGATAAATTTCGCAACCTTCAATGAATTAAGAAGGTATAATTTGGGACTAATTTATGTTAATGTTGTCACATTAAAATGTTATTGTATTTACGTCATCATTCATGTTCTGTTTTAAACGTAAAAGATCAAATGTTGTAAATTGTAGTATCTTTCATAAAATTATAAAAACTGATTTGGTGTGATCAGTCGAGCAAGAAACATGCGCAGCAACATGTTAACGATCATAACCAATTTTTTATTGTACATGTTACGCTTTAGTTAAATCACTCGTTACCACACAATGATGTACGACTTGTTAAAATATAGTACGTAATTACTATGTTAAGGTTTATGTTTGTTTTAGTAACTTTATTATTTTGCCGCTTCAATGAGCTTCCTTGCATTCTATTCTCAATAAGCAACAGGGACTTACATATATAGGTGAATTTTTCAAGTAGGCTTCCAGGGCCAAACCTCACCTCATTTTATTCAATATGGTAATGATGAAAGTTATTATATTTTTAATAAGCACCTATAAATTAATATTCGAAATTCATATTATTTTACCCTAATCAATCCAAATCAGTCAACGTGTAAACATTGATTGCGAACAAATGAGGTGCGGTCAAATGACCGGCACAATTTGATGGTTAATTAATATATGAAAAATATAATATTTTGTTCAAAAACCACCCATTCCCTTGGTTTACCGTTAGACATTTCTTCACAGAAATTTATCCTTACAAGCTATACGTATATACACACTATATATATTATATATATTGGATCCTGACAAGGGTAATTGATTTTTCCAATATCTGATAATACCACTTTAGTTTTCGTCATAATTGGTTTTGAGACCCCTTTGAGCGATTTTTGCTATTCAACATTTCGCCCTGAAGGCCCACTTGAAAAACTCACCTGTACACATGGCCACCTCGCTGGTTAGAAATTTTTATCAAATTTAATCGAGACTGTAGCAAACATGTACTTTGAAAACTTTCTGAAATCTTTTTTAACTAGTGTGGAAGTTTTGGAAAGCAAGTGGAATAAGTGCACAAAGTTAGATTTTTATGTAACGCGTTATCAAAAATACATATTATTATAAGACATATTTTTATGATAGTCAGTTTTTGGCCGTAAAGAAGTCACAAACACTTTATAATTTGTGTTAACAGCTACAGACGTATACACATGCACCGTAGGACTGCAAATTAATTAACATAATAGTGAATCTCAGGCTCGATTTCAGTAACACAGAACCAGAAAATATGGAAAAAGTTTACCACATTTAACTTGCCAAGAATCGAACCCTTGAGCTGTAGAGATCGTTGATGAAATATGAAATGAAGTTTTTCGAAAACGTAAACATTATCTTTATCAAATTGTTAGCATAACAACATGAATTGTATTTATCGCATCGTATATATTGATATTGATGTATCTTTTCCGACTCAACTATTGAGTTGAGTCTGAAAAGATATTTCAATCAGTACAAAGATTTATTCAACAAATTTTGCAAATAATATAAAGACAATTTATAAAATTAGTTTACATATTAGAAAATCATTAAACTTCACACGAAAAATATTGCTATTAAACCAAATAGCATTCCTTGTGTTAGGCTATTCTTTAATAATCAATACAGCGGACGGTATATTAATAAATGTCCAATGTAGATTATAGTAGGGCGGGCGAGAGACACCGGTGGCCGAGCAAATCGTGACCGCCACGCCCTGGTCTACTGCTGGCCTTCAATACCACTTAGTCCTTACTTCTTATCCCGATATAGTCTAATCTATTTGTTATTTTAATATACTAACATAAACTTGCATTTAAATGGCTTATGTAAGGTGTAGGAAGGTCTCAGGTGGCGTCAAGCCTATTGTCTACCTATGAATAGAGCAGCAATTAATGACTCTTTATAATTGAACCTGGTTAACCCAAATACATTAATAGAATACGTATTCATATCTAAATACTGTATATTCTAATAAGATTCGGTTTCATGTTTACTGTGGAGCTAGTGTTCTAAGTGCCGCACTCAAAGAGCTAAAATTAACTGACTTTAAATAATTGACTCAAATACGTAACTGACCTAAATACATTGCATGGGCTGAAAAGACCTGATAGAGGTACATACCACATTATGATTTTACCCATTGTAAACCTGCAATTGAGTACCTTAAAATGTAAAACCTACATATGTACCTACATATTAGGCTTACCTAAGCCTATATGAAAACATCAGGTCAGAACACTATCCTGCCCTAAGCTCTGTATTCTAGATGAGCTATTAGTCTTGTTTTGAATAAATTCAAATATGAAATCAATAAAATTGACTATTCAAAATTAGTGTTCTACTTGGCCACATATTCGCTCTAGACTCTATTGTGAATAGGGACCTAACTATTATTGTTATTTAGTAAAATAACAATAAAAATTGAAAGTTGAACAAAAAAAGATTATAAAGCTTTTTTCGTATGGATAATTCCAGTTATGGTCAGTGATAGATTACATGCTTAGTGTCAATTAAAGATTATGATCAACGATCAGACCTAGAGCGCGGGTGGGCTTTGGCGATTGTGCTTCATGGAACTAACACAATGCTCGTAGCAGTGTGTTTTGATTTGGTAAGTTTATCCATAGGAGTAGATGCATGCTGTATAGTTATACCTAAGGCGATACAAACATTCTTCATTTGACAGTATATTCATCCATTCATGCTCACCTTATATGAACCGGATCAGTAAGAAGATTTGGATAAATTATCGAGTTTATACGCAATTCACGATGGGATATTTATACTTCTATGTGGATATATAAGTGTGTAGTGTAAATGTGCGTGTTTGGGACTGTGTATATGCCTGAAGCCCGCCCGCCCGCGCCCTTATCGCCCGTGTGGCACCGACCTGTTGAACCGCGGTGTGATCCCGAGGAGTGACCGCATCTGCGCCGATGCCGCTGTCCGGGGAAGGCAGGTCCACGGTGAGCCCGGCAGCAGCGATCACGCTCTTACTATGATACCGGGACGCAGCGTATCGATCGCTAAATGCGGAAGCTGAGGCTGGCTCCCCATCTGCATATGGAGGGGCAGCCCTTTGCTGATAGCCCTCACCCACGAAGTACTCTCTGTAGTAGGGTTCATTGGTAAAGGTCGCGGGCTGTCGTGAATATTGGTCGCCGTACGGGGTAGGACTGGGTGTGCCGGGCGGCGCGAACATTTGGGCCGCATACATGGCCGCTTCCGGCAAGAGCGAGCCGGCCGACGAGGCCCTCGATGGCGCCGGGGAAGGCGACGCTGCTTCGCCGGGATCGCCGACCGCCACCTGCGGACACACGCGCCTGTTACACGCGTTCTCCCACGACAACTGTCCACTTCGCAACGTCGTCGACGCATACATGCCGCGTCGATGCACAGTTCACAGCTACACGTACACTAATGTCGTTTGTTAGCAACACGTCCACAATGACGAATTTGTATGGATCCGAGATAAATTTATGGTCCTCCTCAAACGCCGTCGTCGGCGTACACTGGGCGGGCAGCGCTGGCCGGCTGGTGCGAGGCGCGGGCGGGCGCGGCTAGTGCGTCGCGAGCGCGTTGCTCGGCGCATCGTATACAGAACGCGATAAATAATACATGAGTGGCCGGTAAAGTAAGTGTGTATGTGCGTGCGCGCGCGGCGGCGGCGTGCGGACGTGTGACGCACCTTATGTCGCGGCGGCTTGAGCGCGTGCGATTCGGGCTCGTCGACCACCTTGCGGCTGAGATCCTCGGGCTCGCGCTTCACGAGCCCCGCGTGGAGCAGGCCGGAGAGCTCGCCCAGCTCCGCCCCGTGCGCGCCATTGGCCGCCTTCAGCGCCCCGCCGGCCCTGCGGAGGGGAGACAGGCCTGATTGGCGACGGTGCAGTGCGCGCGCGCCGTCACTTGTACGCCCGACATCGCGACGCGCGTGCAAAACCGTCACACTATCATTCTCACTCTACGTGACACACACTGTCAAATTGTCACATGTTATTCTCCTATCCGTTCACAATTTAAATAAAATTAACATACAAATCGCTGTTTGTGTCATTATCATTTACATGGCCCTAAGATTTGTATACATAAAATTGATAACAACCTCCCAATTACTTTTTTGTGATAACAACACGTGCATATTTATGTATTTATAAAAGAAAATATTAATTACTCTAACGATTTCCGCGATTACAAACTGAGCTTCGTCTCCGAAGACCGTGATCTGATTTGCTACAATTTATGTATATATCAATAAACTAAGTGAATTTTTTTCAACATTCTCATGAATAAGGCTGTTGATATACATTTTTGCGTCCATAAATAATATTATGTTCACTTTTGACGGTCTAGCTCACGTGCCTATAAGTGAATTAAACAACATTAATAAAATGCACAATAATCTTTACATTACTTTATAAATTATAAAAACCTCAGAAGGATAACTACATGTGGCTATAGGTTTTGTTCTGACGTCAGATACGACTACTTCCACAATTTGACAGCTCATGGAACCTTTTTCATATTTTATGACACGGTCAAAAGTCATTTCTGGAACCAATTTCTAAAATCAAAGGGGAAATTAACTTTAAATATTTTTGCAAGTATTTGCACCTACTTATCCCCGTTACCACATCCGAAAACAATCAATGCTGAATTAAAATGGACATATTCGCAAAATCAAATTACGAATGTGCCAAGTATCAAAATAAGATAGCACCCTATGCAGTGTCTTATATCAACCTATATATCTAGATTGATACGTTTTCAAAATATGATATCTTAAAAGAGGCCGTTTTAAAGCTACATGGTCGGTTCCAAAAATTTGCTCCATCTGCATCGGTCATCGATCGCGGGACCTCCGAGTCCTGTAAAACGAGTGGCTAATACTTCTCACTCTTACTCACTAGTGATACTCGTGAGTAAAAGATGAGTGATACTGCTGGGGTGAGAAGAAAACTTAAACTTAATATATTTTTTTTCTTGTACGAGTTCAGCAGACAAGCAGACGGCCCACCTGATGGAAAGCGGTTACTATCACTTATAGACACTTGCAACAGCAAAGGTGCTACAAATACGCTACCGCTCTTTAAAGGGTGACTGGAATCTGGCCACTAATGCCGGAACACAACTCAAGGCTGTTATGGAAACATACTCTTGACCAAGGGTGGTAGCTATCCAGACGGACAAATACCCTACCACCTGGCTGTGGGTGGTTTTATCGCCTCTTACGACAGGCCGCCTGTCCACAGGAAATTGTATCTGCGTTCCTACATGGATAAAATATATATAATATATACGAATGCCAATATTTCAGTGAAAACTGCTATTTATACGTGGGACACTCAGAAAGTTTGGCGAAAATAAAAAAATGTTCTATAAGTAAATATTTTTTTATTAAATGTTTTCAAATAACTCTCCACCAGCCTCTATACCAAGTTTCATGCGTCTGAACCAGTTTTCGAAACTTTCCAGTTTGCCGCAGACACCTCGTTTACAACTTGCTCGAATGCTGACAGCGCATCTTCGAGAACGAAAATTATATCCCTTTGAGCTGATTTTTTATTTTCGGGAATTAAAAGAAGTCACACGGTGCTAGGTCAGGGCTGTAAGGAGGGACACCCAGGCGTTTGACCGGCGTGCTGTCCAGGAAGTCCCTCGTTTTGAGCGCGGTATGGGCGGACGCGTTGTCGTGGCGGAGCATGAGCCCACGGAGCCCTGTGTTTGGTCGCTTGTTGCTCACAACAGAGAAAACTTCTGCCAAGTATTTGGTAGTATACCATTAGGCGTTGATGCTTCTTTGGTTCCGTAAAGGAATCGATACCAAGTAGCCAGTCAAATTGAAAAAAATTGCGATCAAAATCTTCCCCCCGCTTCTAGATCGCTTCACTTTGGTAGGCGTTGATTTATTTCGAAACACCCAAACCGTCGACTGACGCTTCGTTTCTGGATCGTATTGATAAATACAAGACCCATCACCTGTAATTATGTCATAAACACGTCGAGACGAGCCTACTTCAAATTTGTGTATGATATCACGGTACCATTCCACCCGGGCCTGCTTCTGAGCATCGGCGAGGTTGTGTGGCACCTAGCGTGAAACTATCCTCCTCACGTGCAGAATCTCGTGAAAGCTTTCTGATCCAATCTGCAGTACATGCTGAATCTCTTGAAACGTAACTCGCCTATTATCTTGGATTAAAAATTTTCACTGCTAGCACATTCTCTTCCGTAAAATCCATCAAAGGGCGACCACTTCTTTCTTTATACCCCAAAGTTAATCGACTGCGCTTAAATTAGTTGTACCAACGATACACGGTTGCCTTATAAGGGCCTTCATCCATGAATGCCATTTGAAGTCTATCGTACGATACGTCCGGTTTCAGGAGACACTTGAAACCGTAAAAAATCATAGCGCGAAAATATTCTCGATGCAAATCCGTTTTTCAATGAGATACGATAATTTAAATTAGCTCGCAAACGATGTGGAGGGAAACTTTAAAATTGGAACGTACCTATTTTTAGTTATAAATAATCATATTTTCAAAATAGATTATAATTGGCCAGTCTCTCATACATAAAAACTATTTTCGCAGTACATTCTGAGTGGCCTAGTACGATGCCTAAATAAAGTCTCCTGTTTAGAACTTTTGTCTCGTCTTCTGTCTGAAACTATGTCTTAAATTGGCTCTGAATTTGCTTAATGGATTTCAATGATAATTTATCAAATCAAAACAGATATTTTATCTTATATTTTCATATACCTATATATAGGTTTCAGAAGATATGAATATAAAGTTCAATCCCTCGCGAAGAAATTGGCGTCTATAGCTAATAATAAATAAAATTCACTTCGATTTTGTAAACATTCATATCTTTAACGCTGTTTTATTATATGTTTGTTAATTTAATTGCTTATTTCAAGGTGTATATAGATAACCGCGTTAACTTGTATCGAAGGGCGCGGCTTTCGTCGGTAGATGTCAGTATACATCGATTTATGATAATTGAAGAGTAGTTTCATTGAAACTCGGATGTTTATTTTAGATAAGCGATTCTCACGTCGCTATTTCATGGTCCGAATTGAAAGGGACACTCGACCTCCCGCGAACAGGGCTCATCGCATCGCACCGTGGCCGATCGCAATCCCGGCTCTGCTCATTCTTCACGATTTATGTATGCGATTTGTATGAGAAACTCGATAAGTGTGAAATCGCTCATCCGATAAGATATAGCTCGTGTATTGAAATATTTATAGAGATAGGTACTACCACGCAGCAGACGTTGTCCTGTCCCAAAAAAATTAAATTTATAAACCGATTGCAGCGCCACCTTTCGGGTCCAATTGTTAAGCTAAACCATCCCACAACACACAAAACATTTAATCAAAATCGGTCCGTTTAGGAACAGTTCAGTGACATACTCACAAACAGAAGAATTTTATATATAAAGATTTGTAAACTTATACCATTTATTTTTATTGCTGGAGTGCAGCAGAAAGGCTGATGGAGCACCTGATGGAAAGTTGTGATTGTCCAATATCCTGATTGCTTCGAAGGGGGAAACTGAAACTCAGACGCTAATTCCGGAACTTGCCACCCAAACGAGCAAAAGCCCTTCCATCTGACTGATGGTTGTTTTATCACCTGTCTTATCAGGCGGCTTGGTCGCACTAATTCGTACCTACTCTTTCTCCATTCCTGTGTGAATAAAGGAAGAGCAGTTTAGATGAAAACCGTATTGGTGCAGCTAATTTACTTAAATTTGATGGGAAGACAGAATAGTTAAAACTGCAAATTTTTTATTTGAACCCCAAAATCTTGAAAAGGACATGATTACAAGTGGCCTAACAATACGGGACCAGGCAAGGTGTAGAAAAAACAGTACATAAGGGTTCTAGGTTCCGAAGCGTTCGCTTCAAACGCGACTGAGATTTAAAAATACATAAATAACTAAATTTTTGTGAGTTTCACTGCTACAGATAGTATTATTTCATTAATTTGAGTTAAATTGCTCCTGCATTGTTCGATTACTGGCTGTAACAAAGAGGCGAGCTACTATTGAAATTTTTATATTTTGCGTATTGCGCATATTTCAGACTTTTATTAATCCGTACTCGAATTGCCAGCGGCGAAGTGGAGTATATATCGTTATTCATGTGCTCACGACACAATGCGATGTTTGCTTGTCGTTCATTGTTGGCGCCTACAAAAACGAGGCACAAAGCTCGCTGCGTTGACAGCTGAGTTGCTGCAAGCCCTTTAAATTGTTGGATGCAATTCGCGCTATTGGCTTTCGGATTCTATTCCCCGACTTTGAATTCGTTTAACAAATCTAAAATTTGATAACATATATTTTTCATATTTTGATACAGTACACTTTAAGAAAAATCTTAAATGTGAGCGGCGACTTAAAAACAAATTTAATTAATTGTTTGGCCTAGATATGGCATGTATTATGTTTACTAATAAAAATTTTGGTCCATCAAAAATAATAACCAAATAGAAATACTTACTTATACAAAAAAATACGTTTTTGAACGTACTATGAACATTAGTGTTAATAGTAGGTATTAGCATGGAAAAAATATTTTTCTTCTATGATATTAACATATGTTTCCATATTTGGAAATCAAACATGTGCGTTAATCAAAATTTAAACACGATATTCTCATATCCCATACACATCAGGTATGTAAATAATAATGTTGGAAGTCGCTAATCTGATATCAGTGTCATATTCCATCCGATTAACATAACAAATAAACTAAATAAAAGGTAGAAATAAGCACCTTTCCAGTGAATGTTTGTTACATTTTACATGCAAATATAAATTTTCTTATCAAAGCAGAATCGTGGAGATGCTCGGATGCAATTGCCATTATAATTATTTGCAATGTTTACTTAACACCCTTTCACACATGACGAGATCTTGACAATGCCGCAGTTAGGGTGCTCGCCACCCTTCTAATCCTTCATCGGGAGATTTAAATCGAAGTACACGTATCTATGCATATATTGGAAGCAACTTTTGAATAAACAATATCTACTATTTTGATTTCCAACAAAATTACTTGCAGGTAAGCGTGCGCCATTTAGTATTGCATCTTTATAAGTCTACTAGGTGCATAATGATAGTCAAACACGATTTTGTAGGTTTAACTTTGTTTAAAAGTAGTCAGAATATTTTGTCATTTTTTTATTTTACAAAATATATACAAATTTAACCAAAATAACGTTAATGATATAACTGTGCTTGCTTGTTATTTGAAGTAGGTACATCACACATTTGATTTATAACACCTAGATACTGAACCATAAAGAATGCAGTTGCCTTATCATAAACATAATCTATAGCGGCGACAGTTTATCCATCGTTTGACGAATAGATTAAAATCTACCGAGCGATAAAACGAGATGAAGGAGGCGCTTGCAGCGGATGCGAGCGACGTAATTCCATTCTATTTGAATATATCATTCGACTAAATGTAGGTTTATTGCTACTTTTCTCACGGAACTAATACATTATCAAAAACTTTAATTGAAAACGATTTCGCCATTTGTCTAAATCATTAAATGACTGTCAATTACGCATAACTATCTAAAGTGATTAATTTTCCGTTAGAGTATGCCCTTAGACTAATTAGCTATTGTGATTCAACTGCCAAATAAAAAATACCGAGTAAATAATAGCAAGCACAGCTGGTCAGTATTTTGCGCAATACTATAAGGACGCATGTGTTAAGTCCAGTTTCAATGGGAAATGACGGACGATAAAGGGTGGTCAAGAAATAATGGTCAAGCCTCGATTTCATAGCTTTACGAAGACCGCGGCTGTCAGAGACATAACGATGTAACTGTCTTTTGTATGTATTATCTTACTAAGGGGACTAGTTTTTTCCAAGGGGATTCATTGGCATTAACTGCTTTACTATTAACAATACCGCCGTATCTTCAAGAGGAAACCGGTTCTATTCCTAAATGGGTCACACGGTTCCAGATCCTTGAGTTTTTTAAGCATTGCAACACGAACGACACGCATTTGATGCTGTTCTCTCAATGAAATTCATACAATTTGCATGTATGTCTAGTTACAGCAGTTTGTTAGTACTTTTATGTTTATAGTTCTAAAACATATAACAGTATAGTATATTTCTTAATATGTTTACGTTTCGCTATTTCTGTCGCTTTAATAAAGAGGTCGGGGTGATGACGCATTGAAAGGCTAATGCACCTACTTAGTAAGCAATGGCTGCCTACATAGTAATTAAATGCCTAGATAATTCCTATCATTAAATTTTAAAATTACTTATGTACGCAAGTGTGGAGAAACCGATTTCCCGTTAGTGTGGCAAGTGCAGTAGGGTCAAGAAGGCGAGGCTCTCCCCGGCCCTAGGCATCTCGTCGCGCATTTCTATGCTAATCTTAGAGTGCATTTTGATTGCCTCCGACAACTATTAATAGTCCTAGCCACAGTTGATATTTAATAACTACAGCTGCGCTAGCTTTCAATGTATATCATCGTACCACGCAATGAGTTTACGAAATACTTCGACGCCTACGTAGTCGAATCTCTAAGGAATACAGACGAAACTAGTTCATTTCTACATCTATCGCGCATTCAATTCAAATAATACGAACGATTTGGACAACAAACACAGTGCGTCAAACCTGACGATGCACTGGTGCTGAGCGATTTGCATACAAACACTTTTGGAGACACAAAACGCGCGGATGGGTGCGGGCGAGTTCGTGTGTTCGTTATAATTTTGAATGTAATGAATGAGCAATAGCCTCGCGAGTGGAACCGGGCGCGTGGGACGCGTGCCGACAATAGCTCCGACTCGAGACCGAGACAAGTCCTGGGCGTCCTTGTCAATGTGAGCCGCTTCCAGCCACATCCGTCTATTGTCGTTATTTGGATTTAATGCACATAACAGTGACGAGGATGACAGTCCAAATTAGATGAACGTCCTCGACACATTGTGTTGTGCACACAGTATCGGGGAGCAAGGCAGACTTTGTGCACGTTTGGAGGCATCAGGTATTATCATGCGCGGATGCAATGTGTGCGGTATTATGTAGGCGGCTTTTACCACACGTATGCCATTATTGACAAAGACATAAGTATAATGCTTACAAGGATGCAGCGACTAACACTTTTTTTATTCCACCGTGTTAAATATTTAAAAGAAATGTGTCACAAATAAAATTAACATTTTCATGTATTTAAACAAGTTTCCATTATAACGGCATTTATATAACACAATAAAAGTTCATATAAGTTAAAATGGTTTGTATGGGGTCAAGTTAACATTATGCACTCCTTGTGTTAAGAATGTGACACGGCATTTGCTCATTTCTGCGTCAGCATTCAAAGGATGCTGTTAACAGCCTCTTTGAAAGAGCGAGCATAATTTGATCGGGGTCGCATTTCTATGGGAATAAGATTCACGTTCAAACGGCTACACAATCATATCATTTTATATAAAAAAAAATGTATTTTATAACGTTTATATCACTTTTATAGACAGAATTATTGTTATAACCACTACTGTAAATTTTTTTAGTACACATTATCTATGTATGGACTTCAGATATATGGGTTATTATTTTGACATTTTCCTCCAGACTGTTGTTATAAACTATATTAAATTTTAATGCAAAAATTATAAACACATTGCTATATTTTATTTTAATGTTACGTATACACTCGCTGATGTAGCTATGAGTTTTGAGTTTTGCAGACCCTTTGCCCTTTGCTATTCCTATAATCCTGCCATAGGTATTCAAATGAGCATCTATGATTTATTGAGTGGAACATTAGCATTTTTATTATTTGTTATTCTTACACCTTTCGACGGGGCCGGAAGCCACGCGGCGTCTTGTCTCAGTGTACTCGCCCGTGAGACTACTGTTACACACGCGGCCCCTCTAAAGGAATAACGAAAAAACTTCGCATCACAAAGATTGCATATTATCATAGTTTACATATAAATTTTACGCGAATTCATTTTGTATTCACTGCGCATCGAAATTCGCCGATTATAATGTTAATTACATGGATACACGATCGTTCGATTTGATCTACGGCCGTGAGAATCATCGATTGATTTTCCGCGAGTATTTGACTCATTCTTTTTGATTGTCAAATATTAATATTCCAACCGTATTTGCATACACAGTAATATTTAGAAAAGAAACATATTACATAAACATTATAGACTTGTCGAAATCTTGGGTAAGTTTCTTACGTACACCTCACCATAGTCAAACGTATGTTATAGTCGAACGATGAAGCTCCGGCGTTCTTAGCTTTGACAACACGCTTAGACAATAACTTGTTCGACCTTTGACTAACGAGTCTATTCTAGGATTGAACCTAGGACAGGCAAATATCGAAATTCCAAGTGATAAAATCGGGGTTGAGTTGTAATCACTAATAACACGCTCGTCAAATCTAAAGTTCAATTGGGCAAAAAATCTAGAAGCGCTAGATCTTCGACATTTGCCTATAACACAGGATATAGAATAAGAATATTTTAAGCCAGACATAATAAATTTTTTAATTACTTTTAAGCAGTCAATCAAACTGAGACGTACCTACTATTTTTATTTTTCCTATTAACAACGACAGCTACTTTTAATACACTATTAACATATTTCTTGTTGTCAATGTATAAATAAAACCAAATCAGTCAATTTTACTCAATGCTATCAATATGATATGACTTACGGCCAGACGTCTACGAGTTTTGCATCCTTGTGTAAACTAAGGTGCGCGTCTTGCCCCAACGGCGGTAGCTTGTAATATTCTGTAACAAGGGGCTGGGGCTGCGAGTCATCGGCGACGCCGAGTACCGCCGACGTGGCCGCACTCAGCGGGTGCTCCGCCCCGCTTGAATAGTAAGCGCGCCAAGATTCTCCTCCAACTTCCATCATCTCTTTGCGTCTCCTGTTAACAAAAATATTAAAATCTTTACTTATTGTTCTGTATTATATATATACATATTATGGGTATATAAAGAATATCTGCCCATGACGTGTCATTTCTAGTCTCGAGCATACCATGTCATAAATTATGATACACCCTACCACGCCTATCCAAGGCTAATTGGCGGGGACAAGTCCTTCAACGTTAGTACGTGACGTGATCTGTTAAATGATGCAAAATTGCAAATTTGGCGAAACAAACTACATAAGCGGCACATATTCTCTGTTAGGATTCGAACTCATGTCATCAGATTGAGATACAGGTGCTTGAGTAATAAGATCGGTAAATTCCTAATTAACATGATTGTTTAGAGATGTCAAATATATATATCTATGAATTCGATGTATTTAACATTTCAAATTTGAAGTTATGATTTTCGAAGGCACTGACAAAATGCATACTTAATAATCACTTATCACAACATGATCATTTGTCTTAAAATATTTTAATGGAAATACTTCTAAAAGCTGTTTAAGTGCATCTGCCGGATAACCTAATCATACTATTTACTCAAAACGTCATACTATTTATATATCATTATATATTCACAACAAGTCACAGTCGCTGACATGTGAAACACGTAATCGGTAGAATTAGCTTTCCATTAGTCTTTGGATCCATTGAGTAAACATAGCGTAAAATACTGGTATCCCAAGCGTGTAGTTTTACAAGTCCAGTACAACTTACGAACCAGTTATTAGGCGTGACCATTTTGGTACGGATACTGACCTTTGATGGCACCAACATCAACGGTAAAGTATAAGACAACACGTTTCGCTAATTGTTGCGTATGCAGCCGTGAGTCATCAAGACGAGTGTCCGGTGTAAAAATGTTATCGGTGCAAACAAAGTCCGTCTATCAATCGAGAGAAGGTTATTAATAACGAATTAGATTTGTTGGGATGGTTCATGCGATAACGAGTTGGCCGCAGTTCTGTAACGATACGTCACACGAGTAGGGTCGGCTGGTGGCGGACAACCAGATGTGGAACAGGTCCACGCCACTTGCAGAACCGGAAGGATACGAAGCAAATCCCTGCTCCCTCGCTAACCAGTTTAGGTCGCCTGACGTCACGCCCAGCGGTATCCGACGATGCAGACAAATAAATAAAAAATGTTGGAAGCACGCGTCGGACGGGTTTGACCGGATCGTAGTTCTACCTGATTCCTGTTCCTGGTCTTATATTGATATTTTGCCATCGTTTGTTATGAAAACCAAATAAAAAGTAACCATTTACAACAGTGTAATAACGCATCCTAAAACGACTTTACTTCTTGGTAAAAGTTTTCTAATGTGATATTGTGGAAGCAAAATTATCCAAGATAGCGAAAAGAAAAATCAAGTAAATTTTGCGAATTGTATCTTTTGTAGAAAAAAGTCTGCCTTCAATACAGCGTACAAAAGTAACAACTAACGGATTAATACATTCTTTGTATTTTGACTTCTATAAACCTTAAAAATTTTACCGTCGCCAATTATTGAAAACGTTGTTACGGTTGAACTGGTACCCTCCACTGTTCGTCTCAAGCTCTTAAAACCCATGCCAATGTTATGCGCGTGTCTAGTAAGAACAGAATGTGCGAATTGGATCAGAGAACTGGAAAATCCAGCTTCTGGCATATAACCAGCCGAAGCGTGAGTCATTTGACGAGTTAACTGGCAGCCAGTGGCACAGGGGGCCGGGCGCCGGGCGGCGAAGTGGCGCGGGTGCACCACGTGAATGAGATTCCGGTAGGTGCGCACGTAAAAATCGTGCAACGAATCTAACAGGTTTGCTGGGGTCCTTGCGAGGCCGCCGGGACTGGTCTAACCTGCCCTGCACAGCTGAACCTCGAATTTCCGACCGTTTCCTATCACGTTTGTCTCGAATCGATACATGTAAACATACGAGCTCTTTTAGACTAAAACCTGATTTGATGTCTAACCTTCTTTAATATTTGGAACATCACAACTTATGATATAACTACAGCTTCTCACTCGGTTTCGCTCATGTAAACTGTATTCATATCCCGCGGATAATGACACATTTTACCAAATAAAATTAAATATATTCTATACTTATGCCCGCTAAAAAGTATATATATATACCACAGTTCAGGATAATCAGTTCACTCTGAAGGCCAAAAAAAAGTAACAAACAAATATACAAAAAACCTAAAAATATATTTAATAAAATGAATGGATAATGAGTATGAATGATTACAAGATTCTTAAGCTCTGTCTCTTAAAAATTCATTTCTCTCAGACCTTTTCTCACTATAGTGATTTTCAGAACAAAAGTCTTTCGCAACATTCGTAAATAAATATACATAGTTACCTCGCGTGAGTTTGTTAAACGGATTGAATAGAGTGATTAGAAAGTGTGTTCTTCGCACAGCTGTCACGACGGCAACGTGACATATACCGGAGCGGAACGGATAGCTAAGCAAAGGGTTGAAGTCTGAGATATACAAACAATTCATTTGACATGGTTATTTGGTAAGCGCTGTTTTCCAGACAAAATACGTGCAAAACAAAACGCACTAACCAATCTAGACTTAAGGTATTCAAACTTACGCTGATGCTTTTATAATTGATCTTTGTTATTAAAATATTTTGAATTAATTTTGTTATTGTATAAACATTAGTGACTCGATGCCCAAATAACCAATTGTATGAAAATCTGACTGACAAAGTGGCAACGGTAACTGGTTCCTAAGAATATGAATTTTACGCTCGACTGGATTGGAGACATTGCGGGATATATTTGAGGTTCAAAGCGCGTACGTCGAAGTGATCAGTCGGCGGCTGCGTTGTGAGTTTCGAAAGGCGGCTCTCGTCCACGTCCACGTCCGGTGACGCGTCCAACTATCGATCATTCGGTTCGTTAATAAATAACACGTTGGCGTCGGTCGCCGCTTATCTGCTGCTTGGGCATGTGGAAAAATTTGGTGTAGGTGTCGTAACGGAGCGGCACGCATGTCTCTTAGGGTTGCGTGCGCCCGCCTGCCACGTTTATCCTCGCCGACCTCCGGACGTTGCCTCACCTCATTATTAATCTGTTAATTAAAGTCCAACTATCGATACCACGAGATAGACTATATTAGCGCTATGCTAATGACATTTAAAGGAAGACATTAGCAAAAAAGATCTTATTTATTATTAAAATAGAATGTTATACTTTTTATTTAATTGTTTAATGGTGGGGGTTCATCTGCGATAATGTTACAGATATAGGCCGTTTCACGCAGATATGGAGACGCACATAATGCATTATTTGAGAAGCGACATTGTTAATGACGTTGAATATTGACAGATAACGTAAGTGTATACACTAATGTGGCTATTCGTTAATCGCATTATTGTTTAACACTTTAAGGTGCATTCGGCCACAGCCTAAATCTTTTATATTATCCCAGTACCGTTTAAGTTTTTGTATCAAAAAGCAGTTTGGTCACTTTATGAAGATTGCTATTTAAGAAGGGTTGATTAGCAAAAATTACAGATATATTATCAAACTCTAAAATTTTAGTGAAAATACAATTCTTGATTGAAGATGCCTAGTCATAAAATAACATTTTTTAACGTTTAACTGTCAAAAATTTTGTCTAGAATAGATTTCGTAATGGCTTTAAGAATTTCACGGAAAATTTTAGGAATTAAAACAGGAATTGTATGTTAAAATTTCGTGTGTTTCAATTTCAATTCGACATCTTATAAATTTCAGGAGAAAGGAATATGAAGTTTAAATCTTCTGTGAACAAAGTAGCATCTACAGCTAGTTACATAGTATGTATCACGCATTAGTAGCGGAAAAAGCACCATGACTTCACTTCGCTCACCGGGCAGGTGCAGCAAGTATTTCAAGGGAAAGTTTAGGGTGTGCCTCAATCCAACGCATGTTTTATCATCAATGATAAGAGAAACTGCAAAAATGTCGTAGCTATTTTTTGCTATTTAGGAAATCTGTCTTTTTTCTCAGAACTTTGTTTCGTATTATAACACTTATAAATCATGAATCATTTCATTATCGATAATGGTTATTACTTGAGAAAAGTATACCAAAACCGTAATGAATTCATTTAGCTTGTAAAAAAGTTTAATAACAGGATGTATAAATCACCATCGCTTTTAATAGTAGAAAATTGGTAATCATTATTTTCTATTAGAAATGTCGGCACATAGGTATACGTTTTTATGTATATAGTTGTGTTCGTTAATAAAAAAATACTTTAATACCTCTTAAAATATGTAAGTATGTCGATAACGAAATGGGTATTTTCTCTCTTTCTTTCCCTTTTTTAGTCACTTGGGGTCGGCAAAACTTATTTCCTGCCATAGTTCTTTATGCTGGTATACGTCTTCTGTCCCACATTCACACAGTCCATGTCTTTTTGACCCATCATTACTCTTATATCTACTGGGCTTCCAGTTTAAGATCTTTTTGTCACATTTTCATCTCTCATTGTTAACGCCGACCTATCTGGTCACCGCCTCTTTGTTTCCTTTTTTTCTTTCACCGCATCTGTCACTATGTAATGTGACATAGTCTACGTTCGACCGCTGAACGCGCCGCTGCTTCCGCTAAAATCTCGCCGCGTTTTGAGTGTCGTGTCGCATTCTACACCCGCTCATAATAACCCGCGTGCCGTACCTAGCTGGTCCACTCGTCGAACAAACCGCAAGACGTGAAGAATGGATCACGAGGAAGACGTGCCTGGCGCTGCGAAGACCGCATCTTTCGTAGCGTGTCTGGTACGGCGACCTATCCTGTAAGTCCTTTCCTACTCTCTTATCCCCGCATTCCCGCCCGCGCCAATACTCATCAGCAGAGTTGAAATATAACAAAATAAATGCACTAATATACAAATGCTAACTCTGTTTGTGTATTTCCTTTTCACGACTAAACAACTGAACAGATGCTAATCAAATTATACAAGGAGATATGTAGATTATATCCTCGGGAATGACATATTGTTATGCTAGCTTTTGTTTCAAGAAACATTTTTTAAGGGAAAATTCAGAGATAAAAATTACATGGGAAATACCCATATTTATCAAGTTAGGTAGGTAGTTAAAATTAATTTTACAAGCACCTTTGACTAGAGCTCTTCGCATTTTGAACCAGCTTTGCGAAATGAATCTATCTAAATTTAAATGCTTTCACGTGTCCATTGTAGAAATTTGCAGCAAGGGCATTGAAGTAAGAGCATTGTATTGAAGTATTACTGGGCTATAGATTAAGGATAATGTACGTATATTATCGCTTTAGTGTTAAGACTGCTATGACATTGTAAAGGAATAAATAAATAATATTTTTTTTGGGCTTTTGATATACAAATAAAGTACTACGTGTTTAGCCTTACAGTTGCGATTTTACTGTATTCAGAAAAAATAAATGCGGTCGAAAACGCAAGTAAACGCTAGTAAAATATAAACAATCACGCCTTGCTTTAGAATATCTTCCTTCGTATTATGAGGCAGACATTAAAACTATTACATTTAGTCCATTACGTATGCCCATATTAAAGCTGGCGATTAGAGCTGGAATGTCGTAGAGCTACATTTCGTCAATTGAGGAATTCACTGCGTTGCATTGTGGCAGCGCTGAACGCTATGTTCTTTGTCAAACAAAAAACGGTACATTCTTCATACCAGTTTAAATAAATAAGGGATGAGCAGAGATGTTGCCGGTGGGGGGAGACGTGCAAACTAAACGATCAGCCGAGAAGCATTTTCGACAAACCTCTTTTTGCCTCCCGACGAGGCACGCATATGCGATGATTCATTTACGGAGTTCTTCGCCGTACAAGTAAGGCCAACATTATTACTTCTGTTTTCTCGGCAACATTATGTGCGTTCAACAAGAAATGTATTCTCAGAAATATGCGCCCACGCAGATTAAAGATGGAAACGCAACATGGGCACTAAATAAGTCATGTCTCCTGTCTGCGTAACTAGTAGCGTTCAAGTTATCTTAAAATTTTATGGCATAAAATAATTACCACTATAATTGAATTCTGTTCCAACAATATACAGATTAAAATTGTTCGCCTAGCGTGTTCTTGTATTGCACTATCGTGTTTCTGATCTAATTTTATGAAGTAAATACATTTTGTACAAGCTTTTGGGGAGCGGACAATCCAATCACTTAAGATACTTTTTATAAACTTGCAGAAAGTCACAACCTCATAAATTTTGTATGAGCGTACCTACTTATGACGTCATAAGTAGGTACTAGTAAAAGGAGTCAAAAGGCACATAAATTATTGATTGAAAACTAATTAAAATTATTTCTACAATGAAATTTTCAAAGTTGGACGATAAGATGTTCTTTTAGCCGCCAGTTCTTTTATATGTAAATACCGTTAGAACTTATTGTTACATGTGTCCGCATCCCTATTGTACTACTTTTCTATGCGATTTCATTTGCATAAACCAAGAATTCTTATACCGGGGAAACTTTTTGTCGAAAGTAAACAAATACAAATATACCACAGTTCAGGAAATCAGATCAAACTGATCTATCTAAGCTTAAAAAAACATCCAAACAAACTCTCTTTCACAGTAATAATCAGTGTGAATTAAAGAAGTGTGTCAATTACTCCAATTGGCTAAGGTAATAATAAAGATGCTCTCGTTACATAATAATTCACATATTTGATTGACATTTTAATAGCAGTTGACAATTCTTATAGAACTATTTCAAATTTGACATTTGACATGCACGTGATTTTTGATAAAAGATTCGCAATTCTTCATTCAATTTTTCAAATAAACCGTTGGCTGACCGTTGAGTGTCATTTGATTGACATTTAAGATGGACTCTATATCAAGTTAATACATTTATTGAAGAGAAAATAGGATATATACCCTTGTATAAAGTCAGTTACTTGAAGGATATAATTTTTTTCTTCTAAATGCGTATTGTAAGTGTAGTACACTTGAAAAGTTAGCATTTGTGTTTAAAATATATGGAATGAGGGTGAAGTCAAAGTTATCATAATTTTAAGAAAAACAATTAAATGACATAGATACAGATTCTGAGCCCACTGAACGTCTCACTGTTCACTAGAATACAAATTGCATCCAAACAATATTGACCTTACACCGAACAACCACAAAAAGCGCAGATTCCGTGACTTTTTTTGATTTCAGAACGAATTAAATTTATCATAATCCCCCATTTATTAGTCAGTATCACATAAAACTTACATCATAAAGATAAAATTATGTTTTATACAAAACAGACACTCAGAAATAATGACGTTAATCGTATTAACGGACAGAGTTGAAAAGGAACAAATAGTACGGTTTCACTACAAATCATAATGATATATGTAATCGAAGTCACGCGCATTAAGCTCTAGTTGAGCTCGCGTAAAATGTCTTATTAGAAGAGTTACGAGCTTAGAAAGAAGGAACGCCCGCGGCGCCTGCTCCCCACTAAACCAGAATGAATGCATCATTTCCGTTTTGTCTGATTTTTCTAATTTGAATGCCTGTGTGTGGTCTTCTTTCATTACTTCGTAATATTTTACTGAGAGATGGTTAACGTTTTTTTTTATTGATGGACATCAGCAGACGGCCTAACGGTCCAATTGATCAAAGTAGTTTCCCTCATCGCCTATAGACATACGCAACACCAGACTATAACCATCGTAGGTACTGTAACGACTAACCTCTTTAGTCGTTATGATATATTAAGAAACATAATTTATTTATTTAAATGTGTTCTGCTCGCGGCCCGACACAATACTGTCTTCTCTTGTTTTGGGAGGCGTTCTACGATTTTATTTAAATAAATTATGTTTGTAATATGTCATAACGACTAAAGAGGTTAGTCGTTACAATACTTTCGACTTGCAAGAATTTTATGATAACTTGAAAAAATACCCACGCAAATTGTCAAAGACTAAGTTAATTTTTGAATATTGAACTTGAAATTTTAAAAAATAATCTTCAATCAAACAGTCACGAAACCAAAAGTTGGCCCCATGTAACACAAATCAAATTGATCTTGTTTGATTGACACCAAACGAGGAAGTTCGGAAAAGGACATTTTATTAAACCGTTGATAATTTCAACTGAAGTACACAATTCGGACTTAAAAACAATCCGTCCTTTCTTTTTAATTTTTAACCAATATTATTATTCTTTGATTAGAACTGCATAGAAAAGCATTACTCTTCAAATTATGGCTAAAAATAATACCTAGTCATAAAAAGACAAAACAAAAATACAAAGATTAACTGACTTTCACATTTATTCATTAGTACTATATACGTAGGCGATAAGCCAGCCCTTAATTGGTCAACTTTTTCCACTTTAGATAACTATGGTAAAAGTAGATATACACATAACCATCTGTTTGTTAATAATGTAATCTTTAAAAAAATCTTTATATCAACAACACCATACAATAAGGTGACTGACTTTGGAGCAAATGTCTCGTATCTGCTGATTAAAGGCAGCAAGATTCAATTGAAATGTTAATGTGTTCAATTGTGTGCTAAACGCGATACTCACCGAATGCAATTCAGAACAAAGAGACGACATCTATAAATTTCATGACGTTAAGAAATATAGGAACAAAAAAATTGTATAATAAATGTAATTCAATTCTTTACGTTCACAATGGTAAAAACCTAGATATGTTTTATTTTGGACGGATTCGGGTGCTATCTTAAATAAGCATGAAGGCATAAATTAAAAGCGGAGTCGCCCGCGCACAGACACGCGGGCGCACAATAACCGCTTACGGTCGCCGCGAGCTTTGTGTTGCGCGAATTGAAACAGGTTGCGGTTGGCAGGTATCTATATAATGTGATTTATGCTCTATACTGTTGTCTGGCTATAATTAAACCGCGAAGCCATTATTCCCGAAAGACTATGACACTGCCCACAGAAATGAAGCAATGCTGATTTGGAACCCTTGAATTCGATATCGCATTATTCTCCTGATATGACGCAATAGTTAGTCAATAAATTTTCACCTTTCACATGATTTATTGAAACGTTCGGTTAACACTTGTCTTACATTTAAGACTTCAATTTGTCTTAAACTTGGAATGCGAGTACCGCTACGTAAATAGCATGAGTTAATATGAAAACCGTTTTAACAACAGCATTATAAATGTACAAAACGATTAAGAAATACCTATTTAGACAGACAAGTCAATACGCTTTGTAAAATGACTGTAAATATTTGTCGTATTAAGATAATTTATCGAGAATCCTCTAAAAAAGTGTCAAAAAAAAAAAATGTTCGCCGCGGCGCACGGCGTAGAGTATCTGGACAGGCGACGGCGCCTTGGAACGATGGAGGCTTGTTAAAAAATCGCAATCGGCTCGTCAGAGACTTGACAATTGTGAGAACGCGATCAATTATAGTGTGCAATAGTAATTGTCAACAATAAATAAACTATGAATGAAACTATCCGAGAACGTTTTCATTATCGGCTGGCTGTTAAAATAGCACGTCAATCATTTTACGAGGCAATCAGCGGGAACGCGATGGCAGTGCGGGAGATAAGCTTTTAATTACCTCGGACGGATATTTACATATTGTAGGAGATACTCATGGATATATCGCAATTAGGGGCGTATAATTCTTCCTTTTACGCCTCGAAGCAGTCAGGTCAGTCGCCTTGGATAACATCTGTTTGACGGAAAGATTAAAAGCTCTCACGAAGTAAATCTTGTGCAATTCATGTACCTACGTAAAGTATTATAATTTTCTTTATACTATTCAACAAATAGAATTGCGCCATATTTGATATGCAGGTCAAGTAATCCACCTTACATAAATATTATTTGCATTAAATTAATTAATATGTAAATAATGCAAATAAATATTGGTTTATTTGCCACAACATAAATCTCTATAACATCAGCCTGCAAATATTCTATCCCCAGTAATAGGGTCTCTCCATTTTTAGTACAAAGTACTATACATTATATCAATCACTTTTACTATTGGCGGGTTGACGGGTTCGACACTTCACTAATCTGAATGTGCAGGTTTGCTTTAGATGTTTTATCATTCTCCATCATCACGTGGTAATTAACAATACGCATGTTCGATCAGAAAAACTGCCACGGCAATGCACGACACGATTCAAACCCACGTCATTAGAATGGATGGGGGTCGCATTAGCCATTGAACTACCACAACCTAGGAATTAAAACATTGCCAGTGATTAAATCAGAATTTGAACTACAGCCGTTGTTAACATAAGCTGTTAATACTCAGCCCAATATTGCTTATTAATTAAGCAGTTGGCTCAATGTGATAACCGGTGCGACCATTTGCTAGATACGATATTTGCCACTGAGTTGTAGGAAACGTAATGCGCCAAATCGGCGCCTGCTAATTGCGGAGGTCGATAATTTACGAGCATGCCGAGTAGCAACACTCCGCCGCCATCGCTAGCCTTCCGCTTTACAACGTAAGCGCCCTTCACAAGCCAATAACGATATTTATATCAAAAATAAACTTTAATCAACTACCTACTTCAAGGCTAAACCTTCGACGGATGAATTGAAAAAAAACCGAAATATTAATTGATGCGAGCAAAAATTCAGACACAAGATTACGAAACTTAATTACCTATCATCAAAGTAATTATTTATTTGTTTGATGTTTATTAAAAAGCGCAATCAGTCATGCTGCTCATCAAAATGAACTTTCATCAGTAGCTAGTAAAAATTAATGGTACTCGAAAGCGAAGCAAGTATATAGTAGGAATGTCGTTATTAAGATGTAAACATTTCTGAATTATAACTTTTTTAGTTTAGTAAAGCTTTACACGTAGCTGCGCTTGCGTAAGGTTCTATTGAATAAATAGATACCCACGAAAACTTCTAATTAACCAGGGCGGTCTTCTTAAATAAAGCAAATCTTCTAGGTAATCCGTTATTATGGAAAATATATAAAAAAGTAATTTTAATTATGATAAGTATATAGTTTCATGTAGATAATAACACAATAGAGATAATAATAATAGAATACTTATATATAAATACATTTTACTATTGTTACATGCCGTCAAAGATAAGCGCACAGCTGCCTGTTGTAAGCGCAGTGTATTGTCTTTCCGGATTAAGGAATTCTCTTCTGTTTTTGAATTTGTAATTAAGAAAAACATGCTATTGTTTTTCTACTTGTTTTATAACCATCATTAGCGTCGAATTAATGCTTATTGTTATTGTTTTCGACTTTGTTAGCCGTTCGCAGGTGTGCAAGTTACTATTTCTCGGAAACTCAGTGCACGCGGCCAATTTCTTTGTACTGTGTAGTGAGTATAAGACAATGCCCGAATGGAGGGGCGGGCAGTCAAGCGACGACTACGAGACGAGTAAGACGTTTATAGGACTCTCGATTAGTGATATAGACGACGGTACGCGTGTCGAATTGCATTGAATTATGCAGTGTGAACTGGTTGGGTCCAGTTTTATTTGTATTTGTTTTATACGTGTTTGTACAGTTCTAATAAATTCTATAGTAGTTCCAACGGCATTTTTAATTCGAGTCCTGTAGATCGTAACACTATTATCACCCACAGGGGTAGGTAGATGCAATGAATTTCCACATGCTACCTCCTTGGTATATAGGTATTAGTATGGATAGACTAAAGCTTTGCACATAGCTTTGCTCGCATATAAATTGCGTGCTCTCGTTTCGGAGGCCAAGACTCACTTTGGGTCGCTGAGCCGACGGAATTAGTTAGTTAGCATATAAATTAAAGTGAAATAAACTTCAATTTTCTAGATTACATAATAGCTTTTAGCGTGTATATGATATTAGGAACATACTCAAGGCCGTGAAGAAGAGATAAACATGTTTATTTAAAATCTATAATATTATAAAATTCTAAACATGCGGTGTCTGTACATTAAAGTTATTTTAAAAAAATGGAATAGACTATATAAACGATAGAGAACTTGATCCATTTTTTTTTTAGATTTCTTGTCTGTTAGTCAGTTTGTCTGTTTGTTCGGGATTCACGTAAAAACTACTGGGCCAATTTCGATACGGTTTTCGCTGATCGACAGCCAATTCTTAGTCTTAAATCTGCACTACATTTTATCCTGAAAATCCTGCGGGAATTTTCTGGCAATGATTTAAAATGGTGAGATTGAATAAAAAATTCGAATTCCAATTCCGAAATTATATGGAATAAAATTTGTCATGGTTTTTATCTCAGGAATGTCGCGACAATTTTTCCGGGAGCGAATTGTAATTGTTCGGGTGCATAAAAATTAGTTTATTTCGACACAGTTATCACTAAAACGATAACTTACATTTTTTTTAATCTGTGGTATTTTGTGTCCCGGGAATCCCGCGGGAATTTCAAGTCAAGCGTAGACGAAGTCGTGGACATATCTTATTTTTGTATATGAGTAAGTCAGGTTGTGGAAAAGAGTGCGTTTCGCCCGCCGCGTTGCCGTCGCTCTGCCGGACGAAGGCGTGCTATCTAAATGCAAATCGGATAGCTTCAGTAGATGGCCACCATAAATCAGCTTCGCGGCCGCGGCCCGTTATCCGCTGGACTGAATCGCCTACGGGCGCGGACAGTCTAGCGACACCTTACAACAACGGCTGGCCACACCATGACAATTACTAACTTAATAGAGATGGTATTTTCCTGTGCAGTTTTACTTCAACTAAGCAAACTATTAAACATTGAAAAAAAAATTCATCAACGTATGGCAAATTCTCTAAATCATTGTATAGTGACATATAGAATACACCCTGTTGCTAAGTTGTTTCTATAAAAATCCAGTAGCTTGGTGGAAAAAATTATATGACGTGTAGGTCATATAATGTATAGATACATAAACATACGTAAAGATAGACAGACAAACGGAGGGTGATTACGATTACATTTTCGTGTTTGCTAAAATGGTCTCGTAAGCATCAAAATACAAACAAGAATCATATAAATGCTGCTTTCTTGTTTGTATGTTGCTTTTCCAAAATAGACTAAGGAATTGACAGTCAAATTAGCCGAGATACTTTTTATCATGTTATAAAATGCTGTGACCACCTATTTTTTATGTTTATGGCTTGGCAACTAGGCCTTTAAGCTAGGCACAGTTGTACTGTAGGCTATAATCGACTCCATTCAACAGAGTTCTTGTGAAAACTCGAAAGGCCACATTTGGCTATACAGTTTACATTTCTCACAAAAACACATAACTACTACTCAATAACTATCAATATCCTAAAACTATTGTTCATTTTAGAGTTATTCTACACTTTTTAGAAAATAAAACTGCACAGCGCATAGTCTCCCTTCAGTTCCCGCCGAAAACTCCCTGTGACCGCCTAAGTTTTGTACCAGCATAGCAAATTAGGATGTCACAACTTTAACGATATAACTAGGGTATTCATTGTAGTATGGTCAGTAATTTAAAATATTTTTATGATAAAATATTAAAATTAAACGCCTTTAAAATATTATCGCCTGCTCTTTTAATTACAATTTATTATAAAATGTGTCCCTATCCAAAATTGTGTTTACCACTGTTATCATCAAGTACAGATTTGCCCAAAAGTAGTACCTACCAATTGAATGTGAGAAAATTATTATTAATAATTTACTGCTAAGCATGTAAGCACTTAGCAAATTGAATATTCGTAAGTACTTCTTACACTTAAGGAAACACAGTCCTTTAAATCGTTTATCATTTGTGTAATAAACAGCCAGTTAACCGGATGTTACGATAGGACTAACTAGTGACCACCCAGCTATGACTGCGATCAACGAATATGTTTATCCGACTAATTAATTTTAACAATTATCATATTGTATTTAGTAGTAAGTATATTTTATAGTAGTGCTAGAATTTTCACCAAGGCTACACCGCGGGTCAAACCCTGGGAAGTAGCTCTAGTTACATAAAAAATGTTTTTTTTAATATAAAACTTAAATGAAAAAGTATATAACTGATTATAAAAACCGCTTAAAAATTCGTTGCGTGGTTTAGGAGATAGCGGATATATAGACAGACAGACGCAGAAAGCGACTTTGTTTTTTTACTATGTAAAGATAAATATAACATAAATACAAAATCGCTTGAAAAAAAATAATTTTTATATGATACGATTCATATATAAATACTCCGATAATGAGTAAAGACTGGATTGTGTGAATGATGACATGAAGATTTATGGTGTAATAGTGAAAGTAGTCCAGAATACAGGAGTTGAAAACTCCATATAATTGGGAAAAGATTAAAAGAAAAGTGAAACTAATAAATAATATAACTCAAAAAACATCACAACAAATATTAACTAGGTTTAAAGCCGAAATTGTTATAATAAACGGTGTTAACTATTTTATAAAAAGTACTAATAAACATTTCTCAGGAGAAGTCTTTGTTGTCTAAGTCTAACTAAAATATAACCAGTATTTATATATTAGTTAGACTTAGTCAACAAGAACTGAGAATTTTACACCTACATCTACAATTAATCCAATATTAAATTGCACTAGAGCGACAAATCAACGATAGCCTTTAACAAGACTTAATAAGGGGTATTTGGCTGCAGTCGTTTGGGTCTGCAATCATAAAGGCTGTAGTACGCAATTAAGTAGCCTTACATAAGGCCGAATTCTAACTTGCCAAACAGAAACAACGCGACAACAATATCGTTTAAAGCAATTCGTGTCGTATAAGATTATGTGGTCACATCAGTATCCCAATTTTTGTTTTAATAACCTGGCGTTGTAAATTTAAATTTTTTTGTAAGTTTTTCTATTTTTTTTTATTAGTTATTTTAATTATGAATTTAATTAATGTAACTGTTTGGGACCAATATTTTATGTTTAATAATTATTCCCTTTTTATTCTGTATTGTATTATTTAGTTCTAGTTTTTAATATAGTTTACAATTTGTGTTTTTTTTATTGTATTTTCTAATATTTTAATTAAATTATAATCTAAGTATTTTTTTTTAATATTCTGTGTGAAGATTTTAACACATCTATTGAGATAAATTTATTACAAAATTGACACACATTCTTCAAGTATAATTCAGGATATTAATCACATGAAGCTGCACTGTATTTTAATGCCTGTATGTATGTACGTGCACAAAAATGTTGAGTGGAAATTCAGCTTAAGTTCTGATAAAAACGCAACGGTGTGCTCAATTATGTTTGTAATATACTTGTCATGGATGTATTGAAGTTATCTCTAATACGCTGTATTAATTTCTCTTGAAAATACAGTTTTAAAAATGAAATGTATAATATGTTTCTGTTTCTATTGTCCACAAGTCCCGAGACCACGCATTCCTTTAAAAAAATGTCAGTCGCGTCGATGTCATCTTACCAGTGTGGACGCAACTTAATTGTCGCTCGGGAGCCGCGACCATTCCAACTTCATAACCGTTTTTATCGACCAGTCCCATTCGCTGGAATCTAATTAGATTAGGTTGTGCTCGGCTGTGGGGATTAAAATTTATCTCCGCTCGAGATACAACGGAAACGTACCTATGTGTAATAAAATTGTTTGACGTTAAACTTTTTTCTATCTTCCGCTCTCATTTACCGTATGTCGTGTTCATGATGTCATTGAACGTGCATGTGTACATTCTCGAAGAGATATATACTTCATGCATATATCATATGTCACATATAGTAATGTAATAATATGCAGTCTCCGTAATTATTTGTAGCGTATAATCGCCGTATTACTTGACAGTTGAAATATGTTCATCTAGTCAGCTCATTACTAATGTTGATATTTGTTGCATACATTATACATCCTTGTGTATGTTAAATACAGTGACATACATATATGGAAAGGTTTTAATTTTCATGTTTTCAATTTGTTTAACTGTTGCACTCAAAGAGTTTAAAAGAGAAAAATAACTTAAAACACAATTAAAATATTTATCATAGACTAATACACCTGTTAGTAACTAAAAATAATTGAATGTAATGTTCACTTACAATCATTTAATTTACTGCTAAGTGGCGTAAAATATACACTTAAAAGAATAAAAATAAAAAAGTTTAAAAGAATAAAAATAAAAAAGTTAATGATCGTACTTGCGAACAGTGACGAAAGACGAAATAGTAGGAAAAATTCTTAATTCGCTTTACACCAATCAAAGTACAAATCAACTAAAACAAAGCTTTCATAAATGGTCTCCGTTCTTATTAACATCTCAATCCCGCCCATTATAAATATTCATACGCACTCTGGTTTATCGTTGCACCAATAACGGTGTAAACTATATGCATATGAAATCAGCCGCTGAACGTAATCTGAAAGATATCGAGGCTTTACGCCAAATACATAATTCAAAAATATTTATGCATTTACATAAAAAGACTAACAAAGATAAAACGTTAAAGCACCAGCACTTAATAATATAATCATACATTTCCATACAGAAACTTTAATTAACATTAATGGCTTATTTAATATCAGAAAAATTGTGTATGAAAATAGAAAAGTATATAATATCAATAAAAACGTTCTATATTGGGTATAAATATCTTTAATTTAGTATATATGAAAATGCAATTTAACAACTTTTTAATATATAATAAAATCTTTGCTTTATGAGTAAATTAATATCAAGTTTTGTATGTAATAATCACAACTGTCGGAGTGAATTACTGCAATCATCTTATAAAAGCAGTAAAGTGCAAATAACGATATATTTCTTGACGTTTTAGTGACTTTTTGGTCAACATTTATTTTAAAGTAAACAGTAAACGATTGTAGAAATAGATCGTTTTAAGCAATTATGGTAAATTTTGCAAAAATGCTATTATTGACATTTTTTGTTGCCACTAGATGACTGCTATATAGCGTTAATCCAAAGCCTACAATTTTGCTAATTCTGAAGTTAATATGCACCATTGATGCATAATTACTTACGTCATTATTAATCTATTTATTTCATCATTCATAATTATTTCATTCCGACTAAATCTTTAAACCCTACAAGATAGAAGAACCACTATCACATTAGATTTTTTTTTAATTATCAAGCTTGTCAGAGATATATTAGTAAGTAGGTACATTAAATTGTATATGAACGATAGACAGTCTTATTAGAATCTGATAAAAATTATATAACAAAGAATTTAGCAGACTAGCTTTGTCTTTAGTATTTGAATGACTATCATTGCAAACCTAAGTTTCGAGTAGATATTTACTCAAAAGTTCATATTACTTTTATACCTGCTCTTACTTGTCTAATAACTTTAACGAAACTAAGTCATATTTTATGAAGATATAAATTATAAAATGTTTATACACACATGTATAATCGACTTAATAAATATTGATTAAAAAGTACCGGATACCAGGAAATTATTTGATTGAGGTGATTTTCATCGAACTAAAATATAGAGGAGTCATAAAAAGACGCAATTTTATGTAGATACAGACACTTAGTGTGCACAATTATGCAAATACTCAACGTCGATTATTGGCAAGTAACCACCGACTTGTTGCGGGAATTTATCGACCAACCTAGTCTCTATCCAGTAGCAATCCACTACAAACTGCTATATTACAGCTATATCCTTAACTATGAGACGCTAATTGCATTTGCAGTCTAAAATGTATAAAAGGTTTCTATGAATAACAAGTAAACTAAACATAGAAGATTCTCAAACAAAGTTAAACTTGTGAAGTTTATTTTAAGATGTGCATAAATGGAAGTGTTGATCCAAACAAACAACGGAACTTTTCCTTAAGTTTCGTGTTTGCAGCTATTAAATTTCTCAAAAGTTAATTGTAACACTTAGTTTTGAAAGAATAACTAGTGGAACTAATTGCCGGAGTATGTTAGTTAACCTTCGATAAAGTTTGGTTATTGAGCTTTTATCTAATTGTTCATAATTGTTTAGGCCAAATCTTCGCTGTAACCATTGCAAAAACTATTTTGTACAATTAATGCAAGTTTCTTTAGTCTTTTCAATATTCATTTTTGCTTAAATGTCAATAAATTTCTAAATTGAAAACACAATAATGTTGTGGACCTTGATTTTTTACTACCTAAAGCAAGATAAAACGCACCTTGTTAAAATAAATAAAGTACCATAAAAAACCTAATTAAATAATAAACACCCTAATACAGTACTTTTCATGCTATTTGATATGTGTCAATTATAAGAATCTTGGCATAGTCCAACTCAGAAGGGACTAGATTGTTAACTAACTCACTATTTCATCTTACAAATTAGTTCGCTGTATGTGATAAGATGATGAAACTTATATTTATGACATAATAAGTCCGAAGCAAATTTATTATAAATAATAAAATACTGCTACATAGATATAAGATATATTCCAAATCTCAATTGCAAGCAATTCCCGACCTTTTTTAAAGTAAAAGTGTATTGGTGAACTTTCAGGTGGACGTGTTACTTCATCATTTAGATGTATAGTAAATATTATATTTAAATTTTCACAAAAAACTTAAGATACATTTGAAATCATAAATATGTGAATTACAGTATTCTATTGTACACAATTTATGTAATTATAGTTTTATAAAATAAAAGTGTATTTCGTACTTTGTATAACTTCATCACCATATAATATACTAAGATGAGCCCGCGACTTCGTTCACGTTGACTTCAAATTCCCGCGGGATTCCCAGGATACAAAGTACGCAGCCTTAAATAATGTATCGTTTTAGTAAAAATTGTGTGGAAATAAGCAAATTTTTATGCACCCGAATAACTTCAAACCACTCCCGCAAAATTTCCCGCGGGATTGCCGGATAAAAAATATCACACATTTTATTACATAAAATTTGCTATCAATCAGTGAAAAAATCGTATTGAAATTGGATTTTTTTTTCAATCTGACCATTTTAAATCGTTCCCTGAAAAATATCCCGCCGGATTCCCAGAGTAAAAAGTAGCGTAAATTTTAAGTCTAAGAATTTGCTGTCGACCAGCGAAAACCCCAGGAAATCGGCCCACTAGTTTTTACGTGAGTCCCGAACAAACAGACAAGATTCTAAAAAAAATTGCATCGTGTTCTCGATCGTTTATATAGTCTATTCTAGTTGTTTTTTTTCAATATCTTTAATGTACAGACACGGCATGTTTAGAATTTTGTAATATTATTATATGTAGGTAGTGTAGGTATTGAAATATTTTAATTTCCTCAAATATTTGATGATTACTTGAATATAAGAAGTTTTTCATTCCCCATCCCGTGGGAGCATACCGTCGTAATGCCGTGCAAATGATAATTTTTCACCAAAACTCTTTCCATATGTAATTATAAGTGCATTTTTTCGGTGTGGCTGTCATTAACTTAAACGTACGATGTTATTTTAAAGGCCATAATCACCGCAACTGCAGGCCTCTGTGCTTTTTTGCTCACCCTCACGAAAAACTATGCATTTAAACGCTTGAATTATGAAATTTAAGTACTGTGTATAATAGTTATTATGTAAGAATATTATCAAATTCCGTTTCTAACTCCACTCTGATATTTAAGTTTCTGATTTCCTCATATCTTCACCAAAAAATAAAGTAGAAGAAATATGAGTTATTTAAAATAATTCCATGATTATTATACCTATATTATATTATTCCATTGATGTATGGCAGTAAAAGTTGGGTATAGCAGAAGAAGCTTGAAAGTAGGATAAACGCAGTTGAAATGTGAGCTTTGAGAAGTACATGTGCGGTTAGCTTGAATGATACGATAAGGAACAGTGTGATAAGGGAGGGAAGGTTGTGGATTGATAGAAGATGTAATAACAAGAGTTGAAAAAGGAATGTTAAGGTGGTTTGGACATGTAGAGAATGAATAATAGTAGAATCAATCACAAAACAGGTGTATGACAGTATTGTGAATGGTAGACTTGCTGCCGGTAGACCGAGACGACCACACCATGATCAAATATCAGAAGTGTTAAAGAGAGGTCAGATAAAAAGCAAATCAAATAAACGTGCATGTATGAAGCGGTTAATGAAAGTAGATGAAGCGAAAGTTGTTTTTCAGGATCGTCACAAGTGGAGATCCAAGTCTCTGCCTATCCCCATGGTAAACAGGCGTGATATTATGTATGTAAAATAATTCCGTCATAATGAAAATATAAGTTTACAATCTATATATACTTTGTTAACAAATTTCCATATCGTCGTATAATGTTTATTCTATTGCGTTCTACAGAATTAAAAACCACATTAGACTTATTATTGGTTTCAATATAATAGTTTTTCTTGTTTTTTTAGGCTCCCGTAGCCATTTTGAAAATCGTCGTATTCACCCGTATGTCTGTTTATATCGGTTTTCTATCGATCGATCGATCTACATTTTGGACAGAGAGCATTGGAGCTTTTCAATCTAATCCTGCCATCCCCCTTCCATCATCGAACAACCATGCGCACCGGCATACGGGAACAGGATATTGTGGACATACGACCTATACGAACAAAGCGCTTCGGGTCCTTCATTATTCCCACCTTATACCTTCATTATACCTTCATTATGCCCACCAAAAAGGAATGGGACTCACTACCGGAGTCTATCTATTTTGAGCCAAGCTACAACCTGGGTGTCTTCAAGTCCCGTGTGAATGTGAAGTACCTTCTAGGTAAGCGTGATCCAGTTTAGACTATATCTCTGTTCGAGATCGAGCGAGATAATGGTCAAACACGAACCTATACTGTATTAAAAAAAATGTCAGTCACTTTTCTCAGAAACTACTAGAATATATTCAGATGAAAATTTACAGAAAGATGTATTGTAAATTGTAAATATATGCCACTCTACAACGGTGTCGTGATATCGCAAAAAAAACTCATTAGGCAGGTTTTCATAAAACTTAATTATGTTTCTAAATTAATTTTTTTTCAAGTCAATAGCTGGGAAAGTATTCGTTTCCAAACATGGCAAATTTGGAGAAAGTGTATCACCCCCCTCCTCCAACTGTAGAACTAGAATTTCGGAATTCTGAAAAAAAGTTAATAGAGAATTTGGCTTCAAAAAGATCCGTTTACTAATTGCTGACATATTATTATGGCGTATTTTCGATTTGCTTCAGGTTCTGTAGCCAGTTGACGAAAAAATAGACGTTGGACACCTCTAGGGAACGCGTCACTATGCATAACTATGCAAACACGACCGATTATTAAAAAATCGTTTTCTGGTAATTAAATTCACTTACACTTTGTTTAAGACACTATCTATTTCTTCTAAGAACAACTAATATTATATATAATTATTCAGACACTATTTCTTCTAATAACAAGGAATATAAAGTCATAAATTAGCGCAATAGCGAGTGGGTAATGTATGCGACTGTGTCGTATTAAAAATAACACCGCGTCACTTATTTTTCTGTCTACGTTCTTTCACTGAATGTTTACAAAGAGTGTACATTGTATCAGGACAATGAGTTTGATGTTAAGAGTATTTAAATTTACCCGAGTGCATTCGCGTGTAAATAATAATTTTGCTATTTGGCAAAATATTATTCACGTATTAAGTGGCTTACATAGCCGCAATTTGTGGATCTAGCAGTATATCAGATAGCCAGGATATAAGTATGCATAAATAATAAAGTTTGAGTACTGTACAAGTAAACATAAGATGAAACTGGGACGCATCTCTCAGGCTCAGCCATATTAAAGGTTTTAATCGACGCCAAACAGCAGAGGAACACTTTTGGCAAGAATAAAAGCCACATTCCGCTAAAGAATTGAAAACGTTTGTAAAATCAAATTTCACAGCAAACAAAATCTTCCAAGTCCCCGTCAAAAATCCAGTATAATTAATAATTGCCACATTATAATATAAGCACTAAAAAAGATAATTTATAATATAAAACTGACATTTTCATTACATAGTTAATAAAGACAGTTATATGTGTAATCATTGTTTGTATTTCGAGTAAATGGTAATATCCGTTGACCGATGTCCAGTCTGGTTTTGAATAGAACTATGGTGAAAGAATACGCATTGAAATCAATTATTGTTGCTACTCAACTGGTATCTTATTTATAATTCAGGTTATCTTTTGATTACAACCAAACAATGCTCGTATCTTACGATTTAATAGGAGATCAATCATATAAATACAATGGCACAATTCTTTAAGTACATTATATAACAATATCCTGCTGATAAACAACATATTTGCATAAGGCTGTCATAAAAGAGTCGTTCGAGAGGTATTTATAATAGACCGATATATATTTTTTTTGTCAAATATTGGCACAATATAAATGAGTGGCCATTGTCTCAGGCAAAAGTATCCACTTACCTATTGCTGCCCGCTGACATATCCTAATACGTTACGTAAGCCCAACGCCCAGAAACAATGTCTGTATATGGATGCAATCGCTTTATTGATTCACAATGCGTAAATTCATTATGTTATGACAGACGAGCATAAATTCACGGCGGGTCCCTCGGATGCTGCGAAACAATGACCTCGACGAACCCCTTATCGGATGATTGTCAAAACTGTGACCCATAACTATCCGCCGCCGTAACGCTCATGGACATATATAGCAAGGGTTGAAGACACAACAAAGAATCGCAATTTTCTTTTCAATAACAGGGGAGACAATGGTCATCGCAACGTTCACCGTGTGAAATCATTGAAGACAATTTATGTGTGTATAACCACGACCTTAAGTAACAGAATAAATTAAGTTTTTTTAATAGTACGCTCAAGCTCCTCTACAATTATATGTCTAGGTCATACCTGATGAATTGCTTCACATTAAAAATTCATTTTCTATGTATTTACGTTCTAGTGTTATTAACAGTTAGTAAATAATTTCATTTTTTATCTACATAATACTTTTTAACGATTTGATAAAAATAATTAAATGCAAAGCTTAATTGGTATATGCTGTCAATTTTATTTTAATATGTTATTTTAATCCCATGTCACAGTTGTAATGTAATAAACACCTGTGAATAACCGCAAATTACAAGCTCCCAGTCCCAGCAGGCTGGCCTCTATGTCGAACACAAAAGCTTTATATCGGTTAAATCTGATTGCCAAATTATAGGGTAATGTGTCATAAGTGCTAGTTCTCCCCAGCTGTGGTATCTAACAAAACAATCATTGTCGCCTTATTTTATACTAGCTGTACCCGTAACTTCGTTCGCGTAGGATTTGTACTTTATATTCATATCTTCTGAAACCTGCAAAATGTCGACATGTAACATACACACAAAATTAACACAAAGTTCTTAATGAAACTACGTTTCAACGATTTTAAGCGAAGTATTTGATTTGTATTTTATTCCGACTATTCGGTCACTTTTCAGTAGCCGTGATCACGGAAGACATAGATGTCAAGCGTCAATGAGTAATGTTAAAGTTTTCATATAGCCTACCGCCAACTTGTTCATTTTGATTATTTCGTTTTAATTATTGTTTATGGTTATTATTTACTATATGGTATATAATAATTATGATGCCATACCATACCTTTATAGTTATATATTAGCATATAAATCTATGGTAAATTAGATTAGGCTCCCATAGAGTAGGTAAATAATATACAAAAATTAAAACTAAATGATTAAAATGAATAAGTTGGCGGTAGGCTAAAAAAACTTTAACATTATTGATTGACACTTGACACCTTTGTTTTCCGTGATCAAGGCTACTAAAAATTGACCGAAACTTCTGAATAAAAATCAAATAAAATACAACCCTTAAAACCGTAATCATAATATGTGTACTAGTCGCGAAAGCTAAGTAAATACGAAATTCTTATTTTGATTGAAAATTTTCATTGAAATAGCTTAAATTATTTCGAAGGCGATTTGAGACAAATTTTCACCATGTCATTTATAATTTGGTATCGTATACAATAGCAGTTTTCACTAAAAATGTGTTTGTTGGTATACAGACATGCATTTAAAAGTTCAATAAATACATTTTAATGTTATTCCGCTTTATAAATTTAAACAGATTAATTATTAATCGGTTTCTTAAAAGACCATAGTAGATTATATTATTTTTTATAACGCAAAAACTTCCTTGTGCTAAACATGTCCAGTAAACAAACATTAACAGTGTATGTATACATACCTACGGCTATGTTTATTGCGCAATGTTTTTCCTCCTCCCTTCATTTCGTAAAGGCAAATATTTTGTTACAAACCTTAATAGTACTCGGCAGCTACTTTTCCTTATAACAACCAATAAATATACGAAACACTTAAGATAAATACCTATATCTTAGAATTTTTTTAAGTTTTTGCGACGTGTACACTTAATTAAAATTATGTTGTAACGGTTTTAAGCGCGGCATTTTATTTGATTTTTATTTCGAGGTTTCCGATCGGTTTTTACTGAATAGTAACTTTAACATTATTCATTGACATTTGACAATGTCAAATCAAATGTCGCGCTTAAAATCGTTAAAACGTTTTCGATGTACTTTTGTTTTGAAATAATAAATGTACATTTTAAAATAAATTTCAATTGGTGTCGAACAATAGGCGAGAAGAACATAATTAATTATATTTAACTAATGATAAAAATAAGTCGGTTGCACAAAAACCCTAAAGCATTACGGACCCTAATAAAGGGTTGAATATAAGAAAGCGACAAAAAATTAAGAATCGCCCCGATGAGCCATTATCTTCGAACGTTAAAAATAATACGGTCATAGGGTAATGTACATTCATGCGAGGTACGTCCAGGAGCGCATTTGAATATTCCTTTGTGAGAGACGCCCCTGGCTGAGCCGGACTTCACACGCTACGGGCCCCGGGCTCCCGGCAGGTACGCCGCGGCCCCACACCCAGGGCGTCTCTCGCCTCTCGCCCTTCGACCGCCGCACGATACTGATACCGCGATCGAACAATATTGACACGTAAATTACCAACTACGATCACATTTATTACAACGACAATTTGCACAAATTAATATAATTTAAACAGAAACTACGCAACGGTTGACCTATGCAATTCTCCGATAAATTATGTAAAATCATTACGGTTCATGTTACTGTTTGAAATAAATGCGTATTTCTTGGCAAATAATAGCACTAAACGTTTTCTCGTGGATCCACTCGGCAGAAAAAGACGTAAATAATATGGCTATATTTTTTTACAAGATTAAAGTATTCTGTATTCATGTTTGATATCAAAAATACATATATTTAATTTCATGACAACCGCTTCATTAAACTTATACGTAAACTTTGAATCTGCTTTATTCTATAGCTGTTTCATTTCCCAAATAATAATGAGCATCCTTTGTTTATTCCTTATTTCCAAAGTACATAGGCATCTAATTTTTAACGAAGAAGAAAAAAATATATACTCAAACATCAGTACAAAATCACTTTCACATTTACATTAGTAGAATTGATAGTACATTTATTTTGAGAGCGAAGAATAAATATTAATTCTCTATAACATAACAAAAAGTATTTCAAAACATTTATCTGATCCCTACTCTGCTATACTGTACTCAAGTACTTGCATTAATAGTAAAATAAAACGTCTACATGACGCGCTTTATATCTCCATATCCGTTACGTCGAATCGAATTAACTTGCGTTACAAACACAAGTGTCAAGAGTATTCGGGCAAGCTATTTTGATGGACGCGCATCAGCATTGTTCATTCACCGTAATCGCTAATAATATGACTATTATTAGTTTGCAAGTACTTTATATAATCTAAATTGTATAATAAATTTTAGAAACCACCCGAATACCTATCCGCTAATGCCTCTGCTCCACCTGCGTTAATGTTGATGTTAGTGACTTTGTCGAAACGCGTCTTATTTATAGCGTTTAAAATAACTCTATAGCTATTAGCTACATAAGTCTATATACACTTATCTGTTAATGTCTAACGTCGTTACCAATGTCGCATCTCAAATGCATTACATCTACGTATTGGTGCGTTAGTTAGAGCATTATGGCGCGGGTGTAGCAGAGGAATAAAAAATACAGGTAATAAATATATGCTTATCATTTATTTGGCAGACAGACAATATATATACCCAAATTAATCAAGCTATGCTTGTTTTGTTGATGAGTTATGTGCAATTATTGCTTATTTATATCTAAAATATGGGTATTTGTAATTATACAATAAATCAAATTGTTAAATGACAAAATGGAAGGTGTAATTCATTGATTTTGATTTCTGTCTTTCTTTCTACTTCGCTGAATTGGAAATGAACTGATTGTTATGAAATTTTGCACACATGCATTTGTGATAGATAATACGAATGAATATAGGATTTTTTGTTGTGATAGCTTCAAGTAGCCGTGTTATTCGGAAAAAATATACACAATAGTTTCTGCTCGATTTGCATCTAAAGCTTGAGTGAGTTGAGTTAATTCAACCTATAATTATTATTAGGAAATGCGGTATAAACATAATTATGTACAATCGGCAAAGGAGACGACTACACACCATAAAGTACTTTTATTATGAAAATGGGATGATTTTTGCAGAATATGGACATGGAATACGAAAAAAATAAGATTTTTTATTTTTATCCTTTTTATTCTAGAATATACATTTTAAATATAATAATAATTTTAAAAATACCTAGTGCTTTTTTCTATGATAAAACGCGAGAAGAAAATATGTGTCGCCCTCTAAAAATAAAATTTCGTGTTTTTTTCAGATCTAAATGTTTTACTCGCCGATTACCTTTCCCAGCATTCGTCTTTCGTGTTACTAAATTTACGCGAGTGAAACCACGAGAAAAACTCTAGTATAATACAAAATCTCTGTTGTGTTTTCAATCGAAAGCCATTTAATAAAAGAAGGCTATAAATTTTCACATTCCGTTCCGTTATACACGACAGCGCGACGCAGCAGCCAATCTAAAAGATTAAACATATATAGAAAACGTATAGATGTTTTCTAAAACTAACTGTTAATATGTGTTTTGGCCACGATATTTCCAATTAATGGGTGGACGTGTCATGAAGCAGACAAGCGAGCCAATGAAATTATAATTGAACATGTACAAAATGGACTAGATTGAATACAAAGTTAGAACCTAATAGCAACTGGGATTAATAATTGATAAGCAAAAAATATCGTTTATAATAATCATCGATACATTTTTCCTTTTTAAATATAGCCTCACACGATTTATGAATCTAGCCAGTGTTAAGTAATTTACGAATATTCAAGTTTTAGAATCTTCAAGATAAACATGCAACAGACGAAAGTAGGACCGATAACCCTCTAACCTGGTCTAAATTTCAGGTCTTTATCTAATGCCAAACTACTAAGTTATTATGGTAACTGAAAACTCTCGTTTCACGTAATAATTGAAATTTCCCATACAGTTTCTGCTCAATATCGTTCTTAAAGCCTGCTTACTAACAATAAGTTGAATAGTTCAACAGTAAATTGAATATTTTCAACAATTTTATTCGAGAAAAAAATATTATTTATTGTTAAATAAAACTAATTTGATTAGTAGTTTTTTAGTTTTATGTTTTTATATTCTCAACAACTGTTGAATAATTTAATAAAAACGTTATAGTACATAATGTTCAAACCGTGGCTGTAATAAATCGGCACATCCACCTGTCGTTATTACTTACACACTAAGTATACCAACCAATAAACTTGACGGTTGGAACGGGTAATAAAATACTTGTTCATAGCATCACAATGTCAGTTGACGTTTGTGAACATTCAGCTTAAGAATAAGATTTTCGATAAGTTACAAAGATTCTTTTATTAAGACTCATTTAGGTTACCCAAACTTAAGGCGACAATAATTTTAAACAACATCAAGATATATAGACTTTTGTAAGTTTTGAAGCGTGAGGTTTACTAGGAAATTTTATTTTCACAATATGAACATGTAGTTAAAAGGTAAACAATATTTGTAGAATACTAATTGTTTTTGATCAAGAGTTGTGTGTTTGTGTATAAAATATACTATTTAATTAAATATATCATGGTCTAGCTGCCATAAGAACTCCGTTATTTTAAGTTGGTCAAAGGTGTACAATTTGGGTGTGGTTATGCGGAAGTATAAGTATAGATTATTTCAAAGCTAGTGATGGATTTTTCATGTGATCAGAGAGAGCTGGTGCATACAGTTTCTCCTTCGAGGTCGGCAACACATTGGCAACACCTCTGGTACTGGTAATGTCCATAGGCGACGGTAACCACTTTCCAACCCAGTTCTGCATGTCAGCTGTACTTCAGCAATAAAAAAATACCTTATAATAAGTCAGTTAGGTCTTACAACGAGGAAAATTTGCAAACCGTGCCTTGAAAAAAGATAGAGATTCAAAATTTTCTGTATAAACTATACAGACAGCAGCCAGAAAACTGAAATTTGTTTATTATTTTCATAATATATCTCTTCTGTTTGTTTTTATAATGATAAATTTCATTAAAAACCCTACACCACTCTGCTGTTCTGTACCAACTTTCAAATATTTAAACGACCCAAATATATAATACACTAGGACATGCCCGCGACTTCATCCACGCTTGACTTGAAATTCCCGCGGGATTTCCGGGACACAAAATATCTAAGCATTTAAAAAAGAATGTAAGCTATCGTTTTAGTGGAAACTATATCGGAATAAGCTAATTTTTACGCACCCGAACAACTACAAACCGCTCCCGGGAAAATTCTCGCGTGATTTCCGAGATAAAAAATATCACACTTTTATTACCAATCAGGAAGGAGGTCACCGAGATACAGGTCAACCTAGTTTGGGGACCAATGAGTTTCAAAAATTGTGAATTATGTTTTATTCAATAAGTGATTTTTGATTTGATATTACATTAAATTTTCTATCGATCAATAAAAAAGTCACATTGGAATTCGATTTTTTAATATGGCCATTTTAAATAATTCCCAAAAAAATCCCAGGGGTTTCTCAGCATAAAAAGTGGCGCCGATTTTAAGTCTAAGAATTTGCTGTCGATCAGTGAAAACCGCATCGAAATCGGCTCAGTAGCTTTTACGTGAATCCCGAACAAACATACAAAGAAATAAATAAAAAATTGTATCGTTTATATAGTCTATTCCGGTTGTTTTTTAAATATCTTAAATGTACAGACACAGCATGTTTAGAATTTTATAACGTTATAGATATACTACAGATACAAGATATAAGATCGATATTAAAACTATGTTTCTAGTGGAAAACTATTTGTGGCATTAGAATCGCGCAAGCCACACTATCGCACACTCACTGTCGTTAATATTCGCCCGATTATGATCTACGGCGCGACGCGTAGCCCGTAGCAACATTACGTTCAGTTACTAAGAAACATTTAAATACCTCCATAAACTTTTATATGTATAGAGAACTTAATTTTTTTGAAACTTTTTACTTAGCACGAATATTTACATAATAAAGTGGCTGTTGTCGTTTGTGATCGCATATTAGCATTTAAGAGTTAAAAATGTAGAAAATGAAATAAAAATGGAATGTGAGAATTGTTGTTTTGTATGATTTCCAAATTTAAATAAAAACAAGAATTCAGTCATAAGCAAGTTGGTTTATGTTTTGTGCCTTTTTTTACTAGAAGGACAAATAGCGTCATTTTGGCACTTTATAAGATAGAATTCTTAATTAAAAGATATGTTCCAATGCAATTAATTTTAAACCATGACAAACTCCCAGAAGTAAGTACAATTATTAAACGGAAATTTTCTAGTGCGACTGACTGTTTCAAAAAATCTTGTTATCATGTTAAAACAGACCTATTAATGTCATTTGATACAAATATTCCTCCTTAATTTTTATCTACATGTTGTATATTACAGTACTCCAAAGTTGGTCGTGATGTTATTTTTTATGTTCCGGGTTTTCATAAACGTCTGGAGATGACTTGTCCGACCAAAACGCTCTTCTATGCCACGGGCATCATAATTATGTATTAGTGTTGCCATTCACCGTGGCAACGCGGCCAGTCTTTTGAGAATGTTCCATCTCGACAGTCGTCTGGAGCTTTTTTTTATTTCTGGTGTACAGCAGACTGACAGCCCAACTGTGATAGAAAGTGGTTACTGTCGCCTATGAATGTTTGCAACACCAAGGTGCTACCAATGTGCTACCGAACTCATAGATGAGACAGGAACCTGGCCACTAATTCTGGAATACAACACAAGGTTATTTTGGGGGCATGCTCTAGAGCAGGGGTGGTAGCCATCCAGAAGGGCAAATATCAACTACCTGCGATACCCTACCAACTAACTGTGTGTTGTTTTATCGTCTCTTAAAACTAAAAGCACGAAGTTAGCTCTCTGTCTCAATATTAATTAAATATTGGATACTTAATTTCAAAATTAATTGATAAACTATGTCATCCCTTTTATCCTATTCTTCCTATCCAACCCTGAAGGCTGGAAACGCGTTGGCTTCGTTTCTGGTGTTGCAGACGTCTATAGACGACGTCAAGCACTTTCCTTCAGCTGGGCCGTCTGCCTCTTTGCCAGCTTCGCAATAAAAAAGAGACATTTTTAAAATAATGAAAATTACAAACAGTTTTAATAAAGAAAAAGACTAATTTTATAAAAATACTAAGACGATTTAAATAGCCGCTATCTAGCTTTCTAGTAAAAATATGCACATTAAAAATCACCTGGATAATATAAATAAACCCTTAACTTTTAATGCTAGAATAGAAAACATTACGCTTATTTAATAGTAGTGTTATATGAGAATCCGCTAATGAAATAGCTATAAAATAAATTTGCTTTATCTTAATATCTATTGGTTTATCATTTAAATAGCAAGTTTTATAGAACAGTTTGTAATTATTATTGGTTCTTAAGAACATACGAAAAACTATTCTACTGAATCTATGTATCTCTGTAAATCTATGTATTAGTATTAGTACTGTCCCTACTAATACTAATCTATGCTAATATTATAAATGTAAAGGGTATTTGCCACTCTGGATGGCTACCACCCCTGGTCTAGATTATGCCGCCATAACAGCCTCGACTTGTGTTCGCCCATTACTGGCCAGGTTCCAGTCTTCCTTCAGAGAGCAGCAGCGCATATGTAACGCCTTTGGTGTTGCAAATGTCCATAGGCGATGGTAAGCGCTTTGCATCATGCGGACCGTCTGCCTATCTGCTGACCTCATGCAATAAAACGATTTTTTAAAAATGCGAAAATTGGATGAATGTTTGTTGCTCAATCACGCCAGAACTACTGAACATATGTTTGAAGGAAAAATGTACGATTCCTGTAAGATAATATTAATGAAGCCGCAGGCAGTGGTAATTTGATATTTGTCAGTGTACATAGTATTCTAAACTTCGAGTTATACAGTTTTTTTCGTTGTGAATTGAAACTCGATAAAACGAAAAAGCGACACTAAAAAGAAATTAACACATACATTTATAGGACTAAGTCTGCGAGAGAATGAGATACTACTTTTACATTGTGCTGCACAGATTAAAGAGTCAATAAGACTGATAATTAAACATAGGTCCAATTTGGACCGAAATAAAACTGATAATATTTTTTAGACTAAAACAGTAAAAAATTGAAAGTGATACCTAAGAAGTTTTTTTTTAAATTATAATATGTTGACGGATGTAGGCTAAAGGAATTATATTAATAAATGTTAGAGAAGAATTATTTGTGAGTATATTCTCTGAAGTTTCAATTCTACTGCGTGTGAACTGCACACACACAATTTTTTTTAAATACTGAACCATTGTTTGTTCATAAAATGAAAGGCAAGTGAAGTATGCTAAGTAATAAAATACGTGCATATAGGTACATAAATTATTGAAATGAGTGACCGTATACGCAACTAACCTGCATTTCAAAGGTTCCCCTATAAAAAAACAATTTATATTAATCATCACATTTTAAACTTATAAATTAGACTCCTATTCCCTAGAATATGTTTGAAATATAAAAAAGGTCGAAAGCGCCATGAATTCGTTAGCTTTTACGCGTTCTGTTCAAACGTATTATTAGTGTCTCTATAAATTAACTAGGGACCAAAAGGTCGAAAGCGGCCTGAATTTATTGGTGGTTACGTTTTTTATTCATATATATATATATATATATATATATATATGAATATATTATATATTATATATATTAATATATATTATTACTGTATTACTATCTCTTACGAACGGCGGCTTACCATACGTATTGGATGAATTAGCAACGCATAACCCGATCGGGCACCGGCTTTTGCTTCAAAATATGCGGTGAGATTGCAAAAATAAAAAAATCCAAATTATAATTTAAAAAACACATCGCGAGTTTGACGTTTTTATTTAGAATTGTAAGTTTTTACAAAAATTATTCAGTATACTGTGGTTCGCCATTAAACGTACGTGCTTGTGAATTATTAAAGTTTTTTTTTGTTTATCGTTTTGATGTTTACGGATTTACTTAGTTCTTTGTTTATTGCAGTGACTTTTTTTGCCAAAATAGCTTTAATTCATTTGAAACGCTGCTCCAGCAGCTTGATGGAGAAACTTCATTTTCCAAACTTAGTTTTGAAACAAAAAATATGTTATTATGGCAGTGCTCTACCAAACATGATTATTAATTACAAGAGGCGAGATGGCTATTTTAAACATTTTCATACATCTTTGTACGTTAGGTATACTTGGATGACAGGTAGTTGCAAACTGAATAAATTGTTTTGTTTTCCATATTTGTTATATATATGAAATTTAAAAATCTCAGTTTTACAATTAAAATATTGTTTAGGGTTTTGTCTTTCATAACAGTTCTTATACTTTACTGTAACCTAAACGCATTATCAATAATCGTTTCTTTGTTTATTATTGAATATGAGCCCACTTCGTAAATGGAAACTAGTAACGAGAGACAACGCATGCTCAGAGCCTACATTCCGGGCTACACTCGCGCCTCATACCTAGAAAAAGTACATTGAGTGCGTGGGATTCGAGGAGGGAAGCAAAATAAACATCAAAAAATACAACACTACGTAAGGAACAGTACAAAGCATCTTGTTTTTATATCCATACCATTGTTACGCCAAATATGACTGTATACTTATAATTTAATAGCTATATAAATGAGCTATGACTGAAACATCTTGTCACAGTAGTTATGTATGATATGTAGTGGTGTTCTTGAAGAAAACTTTCAAGTTATTTTTTCTCATTTTTTTTAAACAACTGGAGTGTAAAAACATAATACTTGCAGGTAATATCATAATATCAACCGTTGTTATTTAGTTGGACGAATCATTTTGCTTCCATATGCGCACCGCAGTCGAACTAAGCAAAAAACTGCCTCACATTTCACAAATTATTCAACGGATGTTATTCAAACCTTCATCTTAAAATCCTTAAAAATTCCACTTCGTAGTTTATTTGAGAGACATACAGTTGCTACGACTTTGACTTAAAAACACATAGGTTTATAATAAAAAATATAGTGTTAAAGAAATATAGTTGGCACTTAAATGATTAGACGAACAAACCCAAATACAGATAAAGATGGAAATACGATTCAGAATTGTGCAGAAAACATTTCCGTAAACACTTGATGTTTTGAGCCCTTGCTGTTAACTAATTCGTTGGACCTTTCAACAGATTTCAAGCATAAAATTTGATATCGACACTTTATGAATATGCGTAGGAAGGTTGTATCGCGAAATAATTTTAAATGTAGGTCGACCGAATATCGATTCAGATTTACGTAATTGGACATGGAAGTAATTGTATATCTATGACGCTTTTAAGCGCTTTTTTTCACCCAAGGCTGTGATTATAGTGCCCGTATATGATTTATTCTTTATTAGACACTGTTCACCACTAGAAAGGTAAACGGTTAAAATTAATATATGTATACATCATCACACATGTTGCTGTTTTTAGATTGGTATATATGTCGATATTAAGAGACAGTATCTACAAAAGTATTGTGTTATACTAGCTTTTGCCCGCGGACTCGCTCGCGTTAATATTATCCCACGGGAAACGTACATTTTTCGAGATAAAAGGTAGCTTATGTGCTATTCTAGATTATATATATAACTAACAAAAAGCGGCGCTTTAAGAGGGCTCGCGAAATTTTCTACCTAGTAACAGTCCAGTTGATATTACACATGTGTTATTGGTTATTTATAATTTTCGACAGATACCTTTAGGATTAGAATAAAATTCTAATTAATAAAAATTGTTACATCTTCTACTTTTTTAATGTAAATAAAATGTATTTTATGATAGATCACACAGATCAGACGCATCTAGAAATAAATTGAAATTACTATGTCAAAGCCCAAATCTGAAACTGTGATAGTTTCTCAGTAAAGTGTACCACAAAAATGCATAGATTGTGGGATAGTGTTAAGGCTCGCTTCACTCGCCCTGATAACCTATCTCTATGTCAAATTTCATCCAGATCCGTTGAGCTATTCTGGCGTGATTGAGCAAGAAATAACCATCGAAACTTTCGCCTTTATATATAACTAGTGGTCGCCTGTGGTCGAAATTCCACCATAATAATTTGTTGTCAAAGACTATATATACTTCTATAATCACAGATTTCGCCAAGGCTACACTGTTAATTTGACTTGAACAATAAACAAAAGAGTATATATACGTGCCTGTGTGTCAAATACATGGTAGTGCGCGTAATGTTTTTTTTATTGATATAATGTATTTTTTATGCTTAATTAAAAAAATATATTAGCATTCTGCACTCCTTCTCTATATCCCTATTAATATTATAAATGCGAAAGTAACTCTGTCCGTCTGTCTGTTCCGTTTTCAGGGTAAAACTACTGGACCGATTTGGCTGAAACTCAGTATATATATATTTTCGATGCTTAGGATAAACATAGGATACTTTTTATCCCAAAAATGGGATAATTTCCGGAATAAAAATATATTTGTCAATTTTTTTGTTATGCTTTTACCGAAAAACTATTTGACCGGTTTGGCTGAAATTTGGTATATATTGGTATATATGTAATTTTAATACCGAGAGTGGACATGGGATACTTTTCATCCCACATAATGGGATAGATTTGAATTTGGTCATTTTGGTAATTTTAGTCATTTTAGTCATTTTGACCATTTTAGTAATTTTGGCCATTTTGGTCATTTTGGTCAATTTGGTAATTTTGGTCCTTTTGACCATTTTGGTCATTTTGGCCATTTTGGTCATTTTGGTCAATTTGGTCAATTTGGTTAATTTGGTCATTTTGGTAATTTTGATCATTTATATAGTTTACAGATAAATAAACGGAGGATAGATAAATAAAACTAGCACGGATTGAAATAGAGGTTGAAAGATTGTATGGGAGACCAATCATCTCTCAAGTTTATAGATATAAAAATTTATCATCTATGAAAAAATGCGATAGTAACTCGATCTGTTTGTCTCTTATGCTTTCAGGGAAAAAGTACTGGATCGGTTTTGCTGTAATTTTGTTTAAATGTAGTTTTAATATAAAAAAATGGACATAAATATTTTTCATTCCGGGAGATGGGATAGTTTACGATATAAAATGAAGTAAATATTCCGGGGGCAAATAGAACTAACATAAAAATGTAATACAATGTAACCTGTATTAACGCGTGCTGTTTAAAGAAGAGGCACGCACTAGAGTTTGACCCGCGACGGAGTAAAATTTTCGTAAAAAGGGGTACAAAGTTTTTGCTTCACGTATTAATATATATTTTTATAATATTGTTATTCATAGAAATGTGGAAATGGCTTTAATTAAATGTTTGTTTGTTACGCTTCATGACCTTGGGAATGAATCGTTAATTACGGAATATTATATGAGGTATACTATACTATATATCTCGGAAGATGGGATAGTTTTCGAGACTGTGGATTTGTAATTTACGCAAGTGAAGCCGTAAGCAAAGTGTACCGGCTCGATATTTATCTCACATGTTTATAAATGGTATAGAGCCTACACTTTAGTAGCGATTGAGTTGTAGATAACTACCACCTTTCAGAATAAAGAATTGAATTTTAACAGAATAATCTACTAAATACACTAAGAATGTATTCAAAAAAGTTACAACATTGCAATTTTTTCTATTAACCATGCCAACATTTATTATCTCATTATAAAATGTTTAATTAAAAGAAATCTGTATATGGATTAATCCGTGTGACGCGGACAGTCTACATACACGTTCTTATGTACATACATTCGACGCCTGCGACTTTCACACAGTCGGGCGCGGCCATATTAATTGCTCCCGTTCTTCGGCGAAGCTTTATTTATTGCCCTCGTCAGTGATTGTGAAAAGCTTTGAGTGTACATTAGTTTTATTTTTATCTCGTATATTTGATCTGACGTGTGACACACGAGTGCTTGCCACAGATATGTACGTTGAGCCGCCACTACTTAGCTCACCAGACAACTATTCTGTTAGACTTTCCGCAAGAAAAGTGTACCGGACGCAACATCACGATACGAAGTGCGTATTCCGTGAGAAAAGTGTCGCCAAAGTTATTTGTAGTCGTCTCAGTGCGGCAACACTCGCGATGTAAATAAAAAATCATTTATTATCTAAACAAAATGTAAGCGGTCGCGAGCCGATGTTCTTAGAGGAATAAACATTAATTGTTTGCATAACGACCGCCACCAAAACCAATATTTGATATTCGAAAATACTATTCTAATGTATGTCGCGGTACACTGTCCCCACTCCGGACATCTAGCACTTTGCGGCTCTTTTGCTGGTCTCTGTCCATATTACGTGATGTTAACGTTATTAACTTAAAGACAAATTCTTTCATTCATTATAACCTATTTATTACTTACTACGTTGGTAATTTTCCTTATGATTCTTCTCATATATTACAGGTTGCTGGAATAAGGCAAATTCCCAACACTTTTTTTTACAGCCTATTTTTATTGGGTATCTGTGCTTTATGACGGGCCTTTTTCTTTTAAAGAAACACAATTATATTCTTAATTGAATTTCTAGACATTTCATTAATAAAGTAGAGACCGCAACGAACTTTATAGCGGCATTTAGCAATAGATGTCTGTACAATTGGCACTTTTTCATATAAAATTTGTTATTTCCCAGTATTCTGCAGCTAATCTAGAGCAATCATAAATTTTCGGACAGACTATAAGAATAAAACATACATAAAATATTTTAAACACTCGTCAAAACATAAAATATTAGTCGTATTAAAATTTACATTTCCGGCAGACTACCTACTAAAACTAGTCAATGTAAAATCGTATAATTACTACATATTAAAGCTTTATACCTATATACTAAGAAATTTGGTAACCTAGTAATTCATAAAGGTAACGTAAGAGAGCGAGCGATGTTGATTACATTTTATTAAGCAGCCTTGATTATTTTATTGACATCTGATACAGTAATTAGTTACATTGAGGTCTCTTGTTATGAATAAACAAATACATTATTAAACAGTACCTATTAATTAATATTCACTAAGTGCTGGATATATGACGGTATTTATGTGTTATACGCTGAGTTTTGACATAACATCAACTTATAAAATTAAGTTCGGTTGGTTTCTAATCAAATTTTAATAAATAACGCATTAGGCAAAAAATGGCCACGCTTCAGGTCTCATGGCCAAACTTGCTATAAATCTGTTGAGGAGTGCTCCGCTGGCGGTACGGTGGTAGCGCGGCGCGCGCGCATAGCAGCGACGCGGAAGTGAGTCGTTAGAACGCTACCTCCAATATTACCATCTAATTATCAACAATAAACGCGGAGTTGATTTTTAAATAATGCGTCACTGCTAAATCTGATCCTTTTTGTAAACACTTATTTACCTCTTATAAAATTCATTCGTTCCTTTGTTATTGTTCTTTTAATTACTTTATAATTTACATGAATTTAAATGAAAAGAAATTAACAGAAACAATACCTACGTACAATGTAATTCTGTAAAGCAACAAAATGATATATTGTTATTAGGTAACTCATGCTAACTACTGAGCTATCTAATAACTTACAGAAACATTTCTTTTCAGTTAAGTACAATTAATGTAAAATTCAAATATTTGCACATTGCAAATATTTAATTTTTACCATAATTGTGACTGTAGATTACGCTATTATACCTATGAGTTTCTTTAAATAAAATCAATGATTAAAACAAACGCGTAAATACAAGTAGTATGAAATATGAAGCTTTGTTATTATGATGTACATATATAAAAAAATGTATATTGACATTGGGAAAAAAATAAAAATATTTTCTATTCATGGCAAATTTTAAAAGTAATTTGATTGATATTGCTATATAAAAATGTCAACGCATATTATCAGCATCCAATGTTTTAGTAAAGAAATGATCACGATGTACTGGTCACAGATAACTTTTATAATTATACAACAGTACCTGTGGAACAAGTTAACTACTGGTCGCGGAGGGGGAGCTGGACTCCCCGTATCAACTACCGAGGGCGTATTGCATGATGTGCGCCAGGTAGTGGTCAGTTGGCGACTCGTCGGATAGGGGTCACTCGTGCACAATGCGGTGTCCGGTCCACCCTGCCCCACGGCACTTTTCGAACGGGGTTTGATTTTGGAACAGGTTCACGTCGGATCCGCGGACGCCGTACGGTTTGCTCAGTGCGCGGTCGACGTCGGTGCGGTCCGGGTGCGGCGTGGTTTGCTACTGCTGTGCCGACGAACGATCGCCCCACACGGCCCCGGCTCAACGAACACTCACTCGGCCCGCATAGAGAAGGGTGACAAGGCATCACATCCTTTTGACCCAACACAAGGGGATGATACCAAAGCAAACTATTTATGCTTACTGTCAAGGTCTTAAGATGCGGCTTCATCTGCGATAGTGTTACAAATATAGACCGTTTCACGCAGATATAACGAAGGGTTTAATGCTTTATTTGAGTTGCAACATTCTAATGACGTTAAATATCAACAGATAACGTACGTATACACACGAATGTGGCTAAGCGTTAAGGGCATTATTTTTAATGTTTTAAATAAGACGCATTCGGCCACAGTCTAGTCAGGAGCAGCCGCAACATTCGAATATAAGACATAACTTAAAGTTTTCAATGGACCATTGTATTGATTTGGGTTTTTAATTCATCTATATGATGATATTGAACAAATACAAAGATGAATAAATCCGCTCGGTCTCTAAAACTTTGCAAAGATTGGTAGGTCATAATGTAAAAAATGTTTACATGATATCATTATCAATTTACTTCAATTGATTTTCACAAAATAATATTTTCGATAGATAATTTTAAACAATATTAATACGAAATTTTAAATTGAACTACAAAGGTTCTTCGTAATTGTACCTATTTAATTACTAAAGAAAAATAACAGAATACCGTAAATGTTGAATATAAACATTCATTAAACTAAAAATTAAAAGCGAATATAAAATAAGAAACGTTTAATACATCTACAATATTTAATTACGATAGTACAACGTGAGAAAAGAGTAGACGTTGTAAGAATTAATTAAAGTAATGGCCTAAGGAAACATAAAACATCGTCAGTGGCGAGGTAATTAGAAGTTAAATTTGAGTGAGCCCGCAAAGGCGTGGACAATTGGGCGAGCGGCGCAAGCGACGAAGCGCCGCGGAAGCTAAAGCCTGGTGCCCGGTGCCCATTGCCCATTGCCCACTGCCCACTGCCCATTGCCCACTACCCACTGCCCACTGCCCTGTGTCCACTACGCAATGCTCACTTTCCACGGCCCACTGCCCACCGCCCACTGCCCTTTAATGTCTGCTTATATGTCTTTAAACAATACCAAAAGCCTAAGCTTCTTTTTATCAAGATAAACCCTTAACGTAAACACATTAATACCCGATTCCTATATCTTACAATATACATTCACTTGGCTTACCATCGGTTGAATTTTGACATTACTTGTATACATGTACTATGTACTGGTACATAGACCTTATGTCAAATTTTAACCCATAGTAAGTCAAATGAACGGTTGGTATGATATACGAACCGGCCATGAGGAGCAAAGAAGAAATTCATTAGGAAAGTAGCCCAAGTGCCTGACAGCCTACATATAGTGAAGAGTCCTGTAGCCTTCCTATTTGGCTATGGAACCCCAAATCCTTCTATTTATCGAATCGAAAATACTTCTTATCTCGAAAACAACTTAATGGATTTCGTGCAACCAATTTTCATTGAAAGAATAGTGGTTGTGACATACAAGACTTTTCATGACTCGTCTGTCTATTTTTTCCGTAAGCCTTTACGGAATAAATGGACAGACCGAGTACCACGTTTTGTCAAATATATCAGTTGTTTTTTTGTCAAAATAACCACGGAACCCTAAAATGTTTCAATTTCATCTCATCAATCTAAGCTTATAATTAGCCCACCACACAGACTAAGTTTAATTGAATGATAAAAGTGGAACACTTACGTCAATTGATTGGAACCGAAACAGCTTTAAACATTTACCGTCTCCGAATTTTATTATAACAACCATTAATTTATATTGCGTTACAGATAGCCAACGATTTAGACTTGGCTTTTTTTACCGTTTTACATAATTACAAAATTATGCCTTATGTTTACGAGTACGTGAGTACCGGTCCGGTCCGCGCCGATCGACGACCGACACGCTGCTCAGTCGCACCGCGCCCACTCTCCGCCGGTTAATAAGAGAATTAGAGAAGCTCACAGTGAGCTGCTCACTCGAGATGGATTGGCACAGATAATGTGTCATGTACATTTTTAAGTAGCTACATGATACTAACTAATCAAGAAAATCATTAATGGACTGACTGATTTTTTAAATGCACTATAACAACGCATGCGTATACTTATTAATTTGTCCGAGCTATGTAAAATAACTATTTCATTTAAGTTCAATAGAGATCAATCTACATAATATTACATAGTGAATCTTAAAGAAAAAATTGAGTAGGTAATGGAGTGCTAAGAGTGAGTATTGAAGAAGAATAAATACTAGGAATAACAATCGCCCAAAAAAAACTCCTAATTTTTACATGACTAGATCATGCCACAACTCATTTTCTCTCGCTTTTTAAAGACGTATTAAATAATACATAAAAGAATTGGAACAAATAAATAAAGAAAAAGAATATTTACCCGGAAAACGACAGTACAAAGATAATTGTACGGTGCATTTCTAATAAATGAGGTTGGAATTCCAAAACAGAGCTATACTGGAAATTCCTCTAGCGCAGCGCTGATTTTCAGTGGCAACCCCACCTCGGTTAAACCTTTGTGACCCATCGTGAATATTTAATTTAAATAATATAGTCAAATAATTTTACATAAAGTGGAAGATAGCACAATGTTGAAGAATATGGGGTATAAAACAGGTCCAATAAACTATTAAAAGATAAGATAAATTGCACTGTAAGCGCACTCAAAATATCTCTTTACCTAAATATAATATTAGTCTATATCATTGAATCAGTCAAAAGTAATATTTCGTTATTCTCATTTTTTATACGTAACTAAAGCTTAGTTCGCAATCACATGTAATGTGTAAAAGTATCCTATTTTATGATAGTTATCAATTGTAATTGTATACAAAAATCAACAAAAATTGGTTCATTTCGACTACGGAAAATAAAAAAGATACCAAGACAAACAAAATCAATTTCATGTTCTTATATTAAGTATTAATTATAGTAATAGTTGTATTTCAGTTAATTGCTTCGTAAGGTTTACCAGTGTAGCGGTAAGTTAGGTCCTAATTCAAATTCAATACCAATTAAGTCCCCTATTGTTGCAAAAAGGTCGAAAGTGCAGTGTAAACTAAACAACTTTTTGCTGCTATTTACTGACTAATAATTTTTTTTTTAATATTATAAATCTTCACGACATGAGACGTGACGTGGTTTTTACTAATTTTTCTATAATTATTTTAAGTTAAGAAAACAATTCACCAAATCACATGTGTATATACATATGTATATATAGTTATATTGTTTTTGTACTTACGTGTATATGCACTGTGTTTACTTATCATCACTATTTATAGACTACATATTTATCCCTGCCAAGGGTTGCCTGAAAGAGATCGCTTTTAAGCGATAAGGCCGCCCGTTGTCCTGTTTTTGTATTTTTCTACTTTTGTTTGTCTATACTTTGCTGTACAATAAAGAGTTACCTTACCTTACCCTTGCAAATCACCTGCACATTATTGACATAATATCATCATATCATGATTTAATATCATTTTACTCCTTAATTTTTTATCAAAACAAGATAAAGTAATGTCTACATCTTTATAAAAGAGAAATATATATATATATATATATATATATATATATATATATATATATATATATATATATATATATATATATATATATATATGTCGCAGATTGCGATATAATTGTTAAAATTTCGTAAAGTAACGACTTTAAATTGAGGGTACTTATGTTTTTCTCAAAGTACCTGCACTTGATTTTAGTGTTGTTGGTTCGACAGTATAAAAGGAGGTGAAATCGCCTAAGCGGGACATTCGACATTCTACATTCTACATTCTCTGTTGGACAAGGAGCACAGATGTTGTGGTCAATAATTACTGTCCAATAATAGCTACTCGACACCTGACAAGCGTGGATGTAACTCTTGGAGTTGTCCTAATATTTCTGTGTATTATTTTGCTGCATTTAATATTGTAATTGTAGTAATTCTAGTCTAATAAACTTTGATTATAATATTTCAGATTATTGTTATGTCGCGCTGATGCCGATATATATATATATATATATATATATATATATATATATATATATATATATATATATATATATTAATACTACTTTATTTTATTCACAATAAAATATTATGCATGTGAAAAACGACCTCGTTACGTAATCCCCGCTATTGACCGACAAATCAGTAACGAAAATCCTTAAGGAAGTTGGCGTTGCTAAAAACCTTAACAAGACTTATTATAACTTGTTCATATAAATTCGATATATCGCCGTCACTAACACATTTCACCAATGAAAATTTTAATATTCCCGTATAATATTTACAGCGCGCATTGACAGAATTTAAAACAATTTAGTTATTTTGTCAATTGTTTTAAATAAATGTTTATGTTCTGATTTCGGAAGTTAATTATTTTTAACTGAACTTTAATATACTGAACGGTATACCGACATTGTATGATTTGCTTAATAAGTACAAGCACCGATTTTGGTAAATAATCACTGTAAGTACACTGAGTAGGTACTTTCGCGGGCCGAATATAATAATAATTGGAGGGTCCGATTTATCACATTACTGTTCTCCGAAATGCCCGAACAGTTCTTGTGCAAGCCCTTCACGTCGTGCGCACGAAAATATCTCGAGGAGTCCATGCCGAGTGCACGTAATTATAGGTGGAAAATGCATGCATGGGAAGTTAGTCCGAGATTTTTTTTATCTCACTTTATTTCAACTGACCGTTTAAAACGTGCAAAAAAGAAACAATTCGATACGAAATTTCCTTTATTCCGAATGACCCTTCATTTGCGACATAAAAACATAATCTATAGCATTACTAAAGAAGGGTCAAAGCTTTCACAAAGCGATATACGTACCTTCCCACACTGGTCATCCGTGGGTACTGGTCATCGGTGGTCATCGAATGTTTTGTTTAGATATTGTCTCCCTAATAAAATACAACCCTTTTCGCTTTTGAATGGGCATGAAAGACAGCGCTTAGTTACGTGCAAGACATGTCTTTCAATTACGCGAAAGGGCGCCATTCATCGCTGCAGCAGTCGGCAAATTTAATTCAACGCCACGGTTTCGAAAAGAGGTATCGAGAATGGGGCATAAGTTTACGACATGGCTTTTGATTTGTACATCCTAACAGCTTTAATAGATTACTACTATTGCCAGTTACTAAGCGTAGGAACAATACCAAATACTAAATCGCACATTTTAAACAAAGATCACGTAAAAAACATGTCAAACATACGTGCATGTATGAAGATATTACTAAAGGTACGTGATAAATGACAATGAGAAAGTTTAATTATGATTATCCATACATACAACATACTTTTCAACGTGATGTTGTTTATAAAATATGTATATTACTATTACTAAGGTACATCTGTGAATTTTAATAACTGAGATGAACGTAGTACTTTACCACTGAAAAAGAGATTAAACTGAATGTATTAACTATAGTAATTTCGTGTTTATTTACTTTCGATCTATATCGGCTGTTTAGATGTCCATAGGATATATTTTATCCCGAAAATTATATATTTTAGAGGGTTATGGATTTGAAATGTACGCGAACGATGCCGCGATAAATTCTCTAGTTACAGAATATCTTACAAGACCGTCACGCCATATTCTGTATTAGAAATTATATTCGCCAGTAATCTGATAGGATGAACTTAGTATATTACATCAGTTTTGGCTTGGTGATCACCACGCATTACTCACTAGGAATGTTGTGCCATAACTGTTTTAAGTTTACATACGATCGGCACTAGCACCGACCGGCACAGCTTTCTGTCTGTGGCCCGGTGCACTCCACGGGGCACGCTGGGCGGGGCGCATGTGTGAAGCGGCCTCTGCCTGGCACAGTAAGTATAAACCGACACTTGGAGAAAGTTAATGGCCATCATGATACCTGCGTGGCGATAAATTTATGCGTCCTTTGTCTCTTTTCGACGATTTATCAAAGGTATTGTATGAATGCCACAAGTGCCTGTCTCGATAAACTTCACAAACAGGAGAAAACGGTCACAACTTCTGTTGTTCAGTTGTTATATTTATCTACTAAAGAATCTCGGGAGATATTCTGATATGAATACGAAGTGCAATCAACCCTTAACGAGCGGAGGTTCGCCGTCGCATTCCTACAAGAGCACTAATATAAGCAGACGCTCAAAGGCGTGCACTATTATTACTGCAAGAATCTCGCTGTAACAAGATAAGCAACGAAACAGAATAATAATAAAAACCGTAATGTATTGAGTGCCGTAAATTGCTTGTTTTGTTCACATAGGCCGCAGGCACATCAATTTGACCCTTATCGAGAAAATAACCGACCAAAACACAGTCCTATTAACTCCCTCGAGAAAAAATTAATTGTTCGTGATTATGGACTGTGTATAATTGATTGTTGGCAAGGAATGGACGCGACAACCTCCTGACATATTAAATTGCCACTACTGATCATTACGTGATATTACTGTGAGATACAAAATTATCATTAAATAGTTTAGTTATTGGAATATTTTCTAAAATGTGAAAAGACATTTCAATTACATATGTAGGCGCGTATTCTATTTTATACTTACGAGGGGAAACCCGATTGAGAGCCATCAACGGCACGAGGGGGGGGAAGTTGCGGCCGATGTGTGGGATTCGCTAGGTCGGGGTGGCACTAGCACCTCTAGCCAGAACTAGCAGTGCTATTGCCACACCACAGTTAGGGATACCCACTAAAACCCTCAGTATTCCATCCTTCATCCTTAATGCTAGGACTTCGGGTATATGGCCTTGCCCCTCCGCTGGCCCTGGCAGGCGGTGGCCCAACGACTTCATCCACGGCCGGAAAACTTCTTTTGTCCCCCAGCGACTTCAAACTCTCATTGCGTGGGGCGGTCTATAACGCGCCCCACGGGAGGAGAGGTGAGCGCACGCGAAATACGTCGCGCCCCCATTTCACAGGCGTGTATCCTAGAATAACACTCATTGGCAAACAGATGCTTCAAATCATAATCAAAAACACTTAATTTAGAAGTCTATAACAAACAAATCTGTCAAGTGCGACTCGCCACCCGCGGTGAAGGGTTTCGTGAAGGCGATGAACGTCCCATGTCTTTGTCATTTGGTTACGAATATCTGAACTAAACATCAAAATACATCGTATAGCAAAGCTACTTAACAGATCTTGTTCACGTAAATTTTCTTTTTGTTTTCAAGTTAAAACTTATTTTTAGAGTTAATTACATCTTGAATTTTATCTGTATAAACGCAATAGTCTTCGGAAAAATATCATGGATACATGGTTATGACAAGACTAACAGACGAACAGACTATATATAACCTTGTACATGAGTTGCGTTTATGCCAAAATTCTTATAGTATCCTAAAAACCGGAACCATGAGCCGTCACAGAACCACGAAATTCTGCCACTTTACCGATTATCACTTCTAAAGTCGGTTTACACATGAGTATTATTACAAAGTACGAGACCAATTTCTAACTACCAAAATACTTTTCAGTATTTGGAATTTTTGAAAACTTGAAAGGTGACGTTTTTTTTTCAGTTTTGTTTTTTAAAGCTTACATAATCACACTGTATATCTTCAATCTTAACTTTAGGTATAGGTAAATATGATTTTTTTAAGTTATCACAAGAATTCCGTTATTTGACGTCAATCAGACCAACATTTTGCTGACACTGGAATGGGGGGTTATGTATATATAAGTATATTAAATATTATATAAAAACCGTAATATTCATGATAACATTGTCTAGAAACACAAATTGTGCAAGACCCTATTTAAAACAATGTTCTGCATTCACAAGACAATCAACATCACCAGCTATCAAACAAATTACAAAAACCGAGAAAATAAAGGTAGGTTGCATAAATTATAAAAATAATTTCTGTTTAACAAAAACTACTTTGTAATACTCATAAAGTTGTAAAAAAATACAGATCAATAATAAAATAAAATATATGCAAGATAACTCTTCCTGGTGGCCTTCGGAAAGTTATTACGAATGCATTCACATTTTACGTGACGTGATAATACATATTTTTCTCTTACTGTTGGCTGTTTATGTTTATGATAAGAGCCCTAAATTTATTGATACTTAATTTTTTTTAAACACATTTGGAACGCCCATTGACCCAGAATGGCAATCTGTTATATTGTACACCCAACCACTCGTAGTATTTCTTTAACAAAACTATTTCATATTCTTATAATCCTATAAGATTTTTTTAGTTTCTTTTTTAGTGTACATCAGACACACTGACGACCCATCTGATTGAAAGTAGTTACTGTTGCCTTTTTATAAAAACCCGATATAGTAATGCTGTGGGAAGACCACAGCTTGAAGCTCATTCCAAATACCCACGGTCCTCATGAGAACCGTTCTCAAGGAAGTAAGGACGAGTCCAGCCAGCGATGAGCAAGATCGAAAGAAGATGAAGGCACCATATTCTGAATAGTTCTTGCCATCATATAGAGTATAGAAGGTAGATTATTACTCGGCGGCCTCTGTGGTTGAGCGGGCTAAGCCTTTCCCGGCTTTACCTCACTGCAACGCAGAGGCTCCGGGTTCGATTCCTGGTATAGTACATTTCGGAAACGTATTTTATCCGTTATTTACTATGGTCTGGGTGTCTGGGATCGGCCCCAGAATGGTCCGTTGTATATTACACATAACACAAGCGTAACTTGCTTAATTTGGGGACATACAGAGTGTGTGTTAGTCTGCCGATTTATTTATTTATTACTATACGAATGTTAGTAAAAAAATCATACACATTAGTAATTATGTATATGTAAGAACATTTTTAAGCCTGATTTATACATGCATTAATTAAGTAGTTAGTTAACTTACGAAACTGATGAGTTAAGTTCTTATCATATTCGGACATATTTTTTTGTTAAGTAATAAGTTATAGATTAAGTAGATGTCTGCCCAAACGATGTTAAGGACCTATTCGCAAGTTAAGTAACTACTTAACTAGAATGTAGAAGAAATGTAAGACATACTTAAATCGAAGTAACTTCGTTACGATTTTATTTGTTACCTTCTTCAGTTTCAGGAATGAACTGATTGTCCCTAAAATGAACAGGCATGAACCTGATGCTTTTTATCTCGGATAATGGGATATTGGGTTAAATGAATTAAATCATGAAACTTATAAGGTATATATGTATTTTCGTTAAAGATGATGGATCTTAGGACATTGTTATTTTCCAAAAAACAGAATAGTTGCAGCGCTATGTGGTTACATTATTTTGGAAATTGTTAAGGATATTTACTTTAATTATCTTAGAAAATCCAAGTCAATAAAGCCTTAGATGGAAATAAATTAACTTTAAAGATGCAATTAAGTTATTTCTAAAACCGTTACTCAATACGAATTATTTATAGCTTTTAAACCAAATAATATGTTTCGAAATTTGTAGATAACTTTTGAAGCCTTTTACGACAAATAAGGAAACCAATTAAGATTTAAATTTATATACGGTCCATCATTGACGTAATACGATAAAAAGGCAACATTCATCTTTTGCACGCTATGAAGATTATATACCGATAACTTGTGTGAAGAGTTTAATGAAAGTAAATGAAACAAAGTTGTATGACAGAATTGCGAAAAGTTGATATCCGTTATCTCTGCCTGTTCCCATATGAAACAGGCATAATTATATGTTGGTATTAAAAAATATACTTATACATCCTATATATAGTTTTTTATTATATTACAGCTTTTGCCTTCGTTGAAGGATGTCTAATATAACTAATTCCTGCGGCCGGGCGGCCTGTCCTAAGAGGCGACAAAGCAATCCACAGCCAGGTGGTAGGGCATTTTCCCGACTGGATGGCTACCACCCTTGATCTAGAGTATGTCGCCATAACAACTTTGAGTTGTGTTCCGGCATCAGTGGCCAGGCTCCAGACTCTCCTTTAAGGCCGGCAACACATTGGCAGCACCTCTGGTATTGCTAATGTTCATAGGTGATGGTAACCACTCTCCATCACAGTTGGGCCATCAGCCTGTCTGATGTGCTTCAGCAATAAAAAATACTATGAATAGTTTCTTAAGTTTTCGCGACTAACACACAATTATTAGTACGTTTTAACGGTTTTAAGCGTGAAATTTAATAATTTAATTTTTATTTCGACGCTTCGGCCACTTAATCAAAACTTCATTAAAATTATCGACTACGTTACAACTTTATATTGTACCTGACACCTAATCATAATGTTCTTGCCTTATCAGTACGAACAATGGCTATAAAACATGAATATTATATCCATAATGTGAATACAAATGTAATGAAATTAGGTTTCTAGTTATTACAATGTTGTTAGTTGCTTATAATAAAATATTTGTGACAGATATGAGACAACAATGTCCACTGCTTCTAGACTCACGAACAACAATAAGTTACGTAACGACAACCCACTTAATTGAACTCAGTCTATGTCCAATAAAATAATGTTAATGTATAAAATAATTGAATATTAGTTTCTATTTCATAGAAATAAGTACGCATTTTCTTATAATTAATTACTCCAGTCATTTATTCAGTTTTCTGAATTATTCGATAGTAAAGGAATTTCCGCTAGGGTTTTTCGAATTCCGAATCACTGTCATGTGACTGTGTATAATACATATTGCATTTTCTGGGAGAAATGTAGGTATCCTATTTTCATCTCCGTTGTCAAAATATGGTCTGTGCCAAATTTGTTCACTATTTTTATATACACAACCATCTATTGTGAAGCTATTCAATAGGTAGGTAACTAAGAAAGAACCTAAAATGTGGCGCAGGCTATATTAAATATACAAAATTACTTGATAATAAATTTTATTTAGTTTATTCCGAGGGCTGTGCAAAACTAAAATTTATAACTACATGAGCAAAAAGTTGGATTCTAAAAACGACCAAAAGATTAAAATCTTTGATATTTATTATTACTAATGCCATTTACAATATACATTAACATTTCCGTTTAGTAAACCTAAAAAGAAATGGATTCGGAAGGTATGTTTTCACTTTTAAAAATAGACAATAACAATCTAACATCTACTAAAACATAAATACAAAACTCTATACCTGTGCTTACTCCTCAAGAATTTTAATCATGAGGTTAGTTTTATTTCAAAATGTCTGGTATGAATTTGATTGAAACGTTTAAACTACAACGGAAATCCAATACATATCTATCGCAAATAAAACACCGAGCCAATCAACGGTAAATAAAAACTGCTAAATCTTGGCAAAACCGATTATTAATGATGTTTGATTAAATAAACGATTATCGCCGTCTGCAAAGCGGTGTGATTGGCAATTCTAGCATCTTAATTTGAAATACGATAACGGGCTTGTTTATTACAATTAGATAAATCAAAAGAATATTTATTCCAAGCGAACTGATAATATGTATTAAATTCGTCACCAGTATCTACACAATCAGAAAACTGATTTTGAAGCCGCACCGTAAGCATGCAAATTATATAAGCTACACAAGCACATAGAGAGTATACAATAGAAAACAGTTGTATATATAGAAAACCAAATATGCTTAATTTTTAACTTGGGAAAGTATATGTATGGCTTTCAAAAAGTTATTTCTTAGCAAAACTTAATTCAAACTAAAGCTGAATTTGAATTTGAAGTCATTTGTGAGCAGAATCATCAGTTACAACTCAAAATGTATAAATATTACTTAATACTATTTTAAATATTCATAATGTAACATTGATAAATAAATAATCGATAATTTATATCAAAAATCGTTGTTCAGGTAGTTCGTTATGAATCTTTGGAGGTTTAAAAAAAACAAGACAGAAAAAATAAATAGAGAATGACAAGGAAGGTATATATTCGACAAAACTTTATTAGCAATCCAGTCAAACAGACCCACAATTAACACATGAGTATAAATTAGTAAGATTATATACGAACTATAGTGACCATTAGTATACATAAGCATTTCTGAAGATTTCATTACTCCGAAGGACTTAATCTCCCTCATAAACTTTGTTGCTAATGTTTTCGATATTAACAGAAATCGTAAAATTAATTTCCAGTCTAATAGTGGCATGAATTCTTAAACAGCTTCCTAACGGACGACGCGGCGTCGATAAACACGCGCACGTTTATGACAAAGTAATCGAAGTCAAATTGTTAATTGCATACGTCGAATGAATTTAAAAATGCATGGCATTTAAATGCCAACTCGGTCGCCATTTTGGTTCGACGCGAGAGAGACTATCACCTTGAGCACAATTTAAATCTGACAGCCTCGAATGTCACTCTCGCCCGAACCAATTAAATTAAATGGAGCATATATCAATAGCTTTGTTTGGGCGTCATTGTCGCTATAAGTTCAATTTGCTGTTTGTAAGCTGATTAACCACCATAAGAATAAAAAGGACACTAGATACGAGTACCAGTGGAAACATTATACATACCCAAGCTAAACAAGTTACGTTTGTGTTTTGCGTAATCAACAACGAACCAATCTGGGGCCGAGCCAAGACATCAAGACCATAATAAATAACAGATAGTTCGCTTACAAAATTTACCATGCCAGACATCGAACCTGGAGCCTCTGCGCTACAGTATAATTTTCCCGGCAAAGGCTTAGCCCAGTCAACCACAGAGGCCGTCGACCGGAGAAAAAGAGTTCATTTTTTTCTTTTTTTTTATTGCAAGCTTTAATTAATGTTTCTCTCTAAATACCGTTAGAATGGAGTAAATATAAATACATTAATGACGATTCCAACTTTTAAGTAATTTTAAAGTCCTGCTACAAAGGACAAGCTATTGCTTATAGAACCCTTATTTTTCGTATTCCGATAACTAAAAGTAAACCCTTATTACTTACTCAGATCAATAGAACAATATTACAAAATAAATCAGCTCTTGTACGTAGCTATTACAAAATTAAATGTTAATAAAAATGTAAGACCTGCGATTTTGTATACATATATGCATAACGAGCATACAACATGACCTTATTCTATCACTTTAAAATAACTATTGCAATGACTCGTTGAATTAATGAAAATTCATTACAACGGCGATCAATCTGCATTAATATATGCTGTATTTAATTATTCAAAATATTATGCGAAATAGAATTAAATTGTTTATATGTTATTTATTTTTATTAATATTAGGGCTGATTTTTCAATCACCAGACAAAAGTTATTTATGAAATAAATTCTAACGTGACTGAATAAAAAAATAAAGTTTTTAATTCAGGCAACTGTAATTTTCAATTTATTTATGTTACATTTTATCTAATGAATAACTTTTATCTGGTGATTGAAAAATTGACCCTTAGATACGTACCATATGCACCTGCTGGATAACACTATTGGTTAACTCGAGTTACCTAAGTTGAAAGCGCATGTTATCTTTTAAATGTTTTTCACCATAAACTTAGTCAATTTTTTAAAAGAAAGTATAGTAAAGAACTTCTAAGGAATATTTCTATCAATTACCTCAGTCATCTGTCACAATATCTTAAACAGGTGCAAGTAGTATTATTTACATTTGAACCTACTTGACGTGACAATACGAGCCACAATTACACTATGCGGTATTAAGCAAGAAAATATGAATAAAATTTGCTTTGCGTGTCACAATTATAAAACTTTAATAGTGCGAGAAAAAGGCGGACAGATCTGAAAATATGTTTGTAACATACCGTTTCGAGTAAATTTTATGATCAAGAGATATGCTTTCAGAACACCTTAACCAGAAAAAAGTGTCACGATGCACTAACACTGGCCCATTCATCTGAAGATAGCCATCGTTTCTTTGCCAGTCCCGCTAAATTACATTTCTAGTAGCCGTGTAGCGCGTTTACGAGCCACTTTGAAGATGCTACGGTGTGTCCGTAATGGCTATTGCAATATTACACGGTCAGATGCCCGAGTGATATCAACATATTCTCTACCGTATAATTCGTGTCCAGTGAGATACCATGTCTCGGGTCAAAGAAAATTGTTGAGGCTACACTACATTGCTTGATGCCAAACATTTACCGCGTATCATAGATCTAAGGTTTCTTAGAAGATGAAGACACATATTCTTACGCGGTCGAGACCTGTCGTTTTTAAAAACATTTTAGCGTTTATCGTAAGCCATAAAAATCCTGGTACCAGGAGGTGCCGTTAGAATCGAAACTTTTTACGTTATGTATTTACTTATAGGAATAAAAACCTTACTCTCAAACACCTTTCGTCGTTCATTTTTAAACTTCTTTTGCTTGTTTTTTTATGTTTAAGTGCATTTTACGTTGAAAATTTCATTTATGTTATATAAACTTTGTTGGAATCTCCAAACAAATAGTTTTTATTCATTTGGTGCGGCATAATACTGGCCACCAAATATATTTTTTTTTAAATTTAGAACATAGATGTTCTTTTGTTTTTTATCACTATATTTTTTCCCCCTATTAAAAATCGTCATACATTACGTGTGTGGTGTTTTCTTTTATAATTAAAATAATTACAGTCCACAACAAATTAATATTTAAAGAAGTGTTAAACAAAATTTATGGTTGTAGTCCTAAGTAAATAATTTTTCTTTTTTTTTTTTCTAAAAATTCATTGGATTTTTCGGGAAAATCGGACAAATACGAACAACGAATGACGTTTGAGAGTAAGTCCATAGTTACGCTGTCTTAGCCTAACCAGAATTCAGATTGTTCGATTGCTGTAAGCAGCGACCCCGCAATATATTTCTGCGTGCCGAGCTGCCATAAGCGAACCACACTAAAAAGACTAGCCTCCCAAACACAACTTCATACCTTCCACGTACAGCCACAATTCCATAGCTACTACTACAACTATGGCGCGTGTGATTGTCTGTCTTGCTATGTGAAACTGGACCAGATCTTAATCTAACATGTAAGTTTGAACTCGATTATTCATGGAATACTCGTATGACAGTCGCATTATGAATTCTTTTTTATTTAATTTATTTGGGAATAATAATAATTATAATTCTTACAATATAAAACACAAATTAATACACATATCAACTAAGTTTCCACTAAAAAAAAAAATTCATGTTACGCATTTGGCTCATACAACTCTAAGAAAATTATAATATATTTGATACAATATTGAAAAATTAGATTAAAAAAATTAAATAATACACGACCACAAAAAAATATACAATGTGTCTATTTAACTATATCATTCTTAAGTCATAATTATCATATCATAAAAAAGAAATCGTGATACATGTTAAATATAAAAATCATTATATAAAAAAAGAAAACAAAATAATAATGTAAATAAAATCAAAATCAAAATGATATAAATAAAATATACGAGTAGAACGTCATTTAATTTAATTTAATTCTTTTTTTTTAATTTGAGTCCTGAACTTAAATAAATTGCCTATAATAGAATCGACATCATTGAATAGAGCATTGTATTGTGGGCAGGCACGGTATAAAAATGTGTTTTGTTGTTGTGTGTGTGTTTTAATATGTATATATGTTACGGTAAATGTGATTAATCCGGAGATTATATAATTATAATAACCTGTAATTATGCATAATCACCACTAAATTTGGTAAATATGATAAATAAATGAAAATTTATCAAATTAAGCGGTTTTTTCCATAACTCCCAACTCGTAATGGTAAATGTGATAAAAGTCTCTTAATGTAGAGAGTAGGTGCCAAGCAAGACCTGCAACATAAATTCATATATTATTAAATACCGACTGGTCACCATTTATTCATTGATAACTATTTAAACAATGGTTCAAGTAGATTCTGCCACTCGCCGGCCGCTGCCGCAGTACGTTCGCTTCGCTCGCTCGGTTTGTGGGCTTTGGTCTGAAGCTAACCCAACCCATTGTTTTTGTCCAATGAAAAAATATATTTCTGAGTAGTAACTACTCAAAAAACTGCACTCTATTCTACTCGCCCAATCAGTAATGATATTTATCATGGTAATTATATATGTATTATTACATATATAATCACCAGTTTATTACTTTTACAATAGCATATATACTTGATTACAATAGACAGACAAACACACACAATGTATATCCCCAAGCTAAGTTAATTACGCTTACGTTATGGGTCATGTACAATGAAACACTTCGAACACACCCGGGCCATAGTAAATAACTGAAAATTCGTTTACGAAATTTATGTATGCTAATATAGCTTTAACAGTAAGGATTGCCAGAGACCTTGTAAAGTCGAGAAGACGATTTAGAAAAGCGAACACTTAGCTCCGAAACGGAGGAAATACAACCAGGATTTAATACTAGGGTAACGTGTTCCTATAAGATATGTAGGTATATGGAATTTTTGCGAGCGAAGTAATATATAAGATCACAAACAAAATATAAACCATATAAAAGCATAATTACTTTCTAATTTAATCTAAGTTGTCATTTTGAGTGGCTACTTTCTAATGAAAACAAATCAAGTGAGACACGAGTCCACGACAACTATAAAGAATTGCCCCGAGCAATAATTTTATTATAATCCTAATAAATTGACAAATTACTCGCAGTCATTGACAAAGCCGAAATAAATGTTTTGCAATTAGAAGAATAAGTGCGGAAGCGATCAACTTTGGACTCTCTGATTAATCAATCATAAACGCTATCGTAAAATTGTGATATCCAAATGAATGCCGGCAGCGACTCGTGCGCACTCTCCGCGCTCTCCGCTCATACATTACACCTCTATGTTGCTATAAAATTTATGAGGGCTCTATTTTGGAAGCTAATTAAAAAAATTGTGATGGCCGTTAGAATACCTCGATCGTGAGAGAGTGATAAAACTCTAGAGATATAACTTGAATAGAGCGCATTATATAGTAAACTATACCATAATTAGTATAAACGCACTTTTCAATATTCGCTTTGGAATGTAATCAAAATCATCATTATGACAGACATGAAAAATTATAACAATTAAATGGAATTTTTTATTGTGTATTTGTTTTTTAATTTGTAATCCTCATCTTAGATTACTCTTTACTTTTATATTAAGACTTCGCACAGCTTGTAGACAAGTATTCATGTTTAAGAATAATCTTTAAGCAAGTCGACACCAGGCGTAACCCGAACCTATACCTCTATAACCCTGATAGCGGCCGATGACTATATGACTATTCTTAAAATTAAATAAGCGCTATTAAATTGATTAAAACCTTTTAAATACAAATTGTATTGTAGGAAGAAAATCTACAAGTCTGATTTCCACACAGCCATGAACACAAAACAGTGCATTAAAACAGAAATCACGATGCAAGTTTGTGTGTGTGTTTGTCTGCCGAGTTTTTTATTTAAGTTCTAATCAGACACTTCCTAGATGTCTTATAACATTTAATAGAAATTAAAATTGAGCGTCAAAACGTCATTCCCCACAAGTACTCACCAAAAAGTCCCTAGATGACTATAACGTATATATTACATTAAATTATATATATATATTCATTCACATACGAGTTCATACGATTATTCTAAAATTCAAAATATATTTATTCTATAGTAGTTTATAACACTGTTTGTAGTGATGTTCGCACACAACGCAGTATTAATGAGACGCTTGTCCAATCAATATAGAATTTAAACGGGACTCAAGCTGGTAATATTTATGGTGACCCGACACGACCAAGCAGCTTATCATGGACGCCACGGCGCACGGAAACAGCGCTATGTGATTATTGATGGCGTAAAATTAATATCAGTATTGCTGCTGCAAAAATTAAATATATTAATTTTTGATTAAAAAAAAACGATCATTCAATACTTAAATAAAAACATTATTAAACTGCCACAGATGTCAGAATTTGTAAAACAGTTAACGAAAATAGATTTTTTTTGTCGGTGATTTCTATGTGGAGGTCACTGACAGAAGACAAGTCTTACAGTTTAAGAATCAGGGTTGGCACGGTATACATGTAACCGAAAGTTCAAAAAAGTTACTGTATACTTATGTTTTTGTAGGCTTAGACAAGTAATGCAATATAAATGATTCTTAATGACATTTTCATTTCAGTTATAGATTCTCAAGGAGTCGATATCTACCCACCGTGGGTGCTGGAGAGCCTTCCTTGGGGGCCGGCAGCAGATGCAAAAGCAAATGGTCAAAATAGATAAATTTATTATAGATAACAGTTTTAAACCTGATTATTTATCTTTAAAACCAATAATGTATGTTGAAAACAGATATTTTCATAAATAAATATTTTATCTAGCTTCCCCAGAGGATACCCCTATCAAATATTTGTCAATATTTACACTAAGATATAATATATTTTAATATAGGAATATGCTTGTGTATACTATACTATGTAAATAACTGATATAGATTAAGGGGTGTTAACAGTTTTGTTCTCTTCTAAATGGAGCTATTGTTAAGACAAGGATGAGAATCACTAATATAAATCTATTAGTTCGTAAGCTATGCGCTTCATCTCTTTAGAGTTGCAGCGCATTTGTAGCACTTTTGGTGTTGCAAATGTCTATAGGTGATGGTAACCGCTTTCCATCACGTGGGCTGTCTGCCTGTCTGGTGAACTCAAATTGGAATGAAAGCATGAATTCAATTGATAAAGCCGTTTAACGCTATGTTTCAAAACAATTGACAAGAAGTAGGTAACTAATCAAAGACAAACGAATAAAAAGCAAATGACATTCCATTTTCCTAAATTCCAAAACACTGGCATTGAACTCTAGTCATAGAGCTTTGTTATACCATTCCAGAACGGCTGACACGCCGATCTTAAGATCACACGATTTCTATTACATTCAAAATAATTTGCATATAATCTATTGACGCCTACGGCAAATAACTCCAGTGCACGCTTGCACCTATTTGGTCCTCACAAAAAACACTCTCTCGGACACGATTCACATTAATCAGACTTCGTCCAATAGTTTTCTTACAGTCGTATCGAATCGCGATCGAAAGAAATTAATTTATTTAATGAGGCATCTAACGAGGGATTGCGTGTAGTGCATTGTAATATGGACATCACGTTCGTTTTTCAGCCAACGCACGAAGGCTCAACAGAGACGAATGGCGACACAGCACACGGGGCCCGATCTTAGTAGATTTATTATCGTAACGAATTAACGCGAAGGGCGTGCTGGGAATTAAGTAAAACGTACAAGACAGAATGTCATACTTAATAACGAAAACAAAACCGACTTCAAACTAAAAAGCAAAAAATAAATATTTCCTACATCTTGAAGTCGGTGCATTTTGCAATTTTATTTATGTTTTTTATATTTTACTCGGCACCGACTTCAAACTGTTGTAGAAAATATTTGTTTTTGGTTGTGTTGTTATGAAGTTGGTTCTGTTTTTGTCAAAAAATAAATATTTTCTACTTTTTAGTTACTTTAATACCTTTAGAAATAATATTTAAAGCGCCTGTAGAAATTTTACCACTGCCACGCGACGACAAGTTTTGCCTTTTGAAGAGTGTAGGCGCTTGTCGCTCTTCAACAAGGGTTGCTCTCATTTCCCTATGAACTCATCAGATCCTGACTTGGTGACAATGGGACCACCTCAAGAGTATTATACTATTTGGAATAAGAAAAAGAAATGAAAGTTGGTCCACAATTGCTGAACAAATCGTGTAACAAACATACAAAAACAGTCGAATTGACAGCCTTCTCCTCTTAGAAGTCCTTTGAAAATATTTCATTAGAGTATAATAATAAATAACAAAATCGTTTATTGGGTTAAACAATTCACATTGTTTAAGTACATTGGTCCCCAAACTAGATCGACCTGTATCTTGGGGACCTCCTTCCTAATTGGTACAATTTTATTCGTGAAATTATTGTTAGTTACACTTATTATTTATTAGTGTGCGTGTGTTTACATGTGTGTGTAATGTCCGTGTGTAAATTTGTTTATATATAAAAAATAGCAGTATCAATGTAATATATAAGATTTTAGGATGAAGAATTATGTTATGTTTATTTTCAAAAAAATTGTGTCCCATCATAAGAGTCTTGTATAATTATAATTATTTTGTAGTGGAACACTTACAAGTCAATAGATGGCGCTGTACAATAATAAATGTCACAAACGTTTCCCGAAACATAAAAAGAATATATACAAATTTTCAACTATAACAGATGGGCCTACGCCTGCGAGGTACAGCACTAGCCTCGCTGGAAGATCTTTCTTTAAGTCGGAGGAGCATGCCATCTCGCTCCTCCACCCAGTCAGGACCACTAAATTGGTGACCCGCGACTAACGAACACGCAACCTTCACTTCAATAACTTTCAATCTTCAATAACTTCATTCAACCTTCAATCAAGTAACTTCAACTTTCAATAACTTCAAGATCGCAAAGTACCTTCAATCAAGTCTCAAAAAAATTAACTTCGAGATTTTCACTTCAAACTCAAGCCTCCAACTCCATAGAACTTCAATTCAAGCACCATCACACTCTCCGCACAACTTAGACAGCGAGTATATCCTGTTAGCCTCCACTGCCAATCATCACTGGTAACCACTATAGGGTTTAGATCGCACATCTGCAACACGATCTACCTCAATCCCTACTACCACGGCTACGCACTCAGGCGACTTCAGCAACCAAATCACGGCTGCTGTACGCTGCTTCCTGTGGATGGCCACCACTCAAGAGCCAACAAAGTCCAGCCACGCGACCTGCGCGAAGCGAATCGCCCACTCCAACCGTCTTTCTACACGCATTGAAACCGACAAACGAGCTCCTGCTCTCCCGACTCACTGGGACAACCAACAAAGTTCTGACTCACTAGAACTGCATCCAGTCCGACTCACAGGACTGCCAAAGTGACAAATGAATTGGCATACTACGAGAGGCACTGATAGCTGTGAACAACTGTCGACTTCATTCGTCTACCATCGACTTCCAGTCTCAGTAAGGGGGTGTGTAGTGGAACACTTACAAGCCAATAGATGGCGCTGTACAATAATAGATGTCACAAACGTTTCCCGAAACATACAAAGAATATATACAAATGACCAACTATAACAGACGGGCCTAGGCCTGCGAGGTACAGCACTAGTCTCGCTGGAAGATCTTTAAGACAGGGGAGCATTCCATCTCGCTCCTCCACCCTAATCGGGCACCCCTTAAAATTTAAATAATATCATATAAGCAGCATAGTGTTGACCCCTTTGGATCAGTATTTCGGGAGCTTAAGCGGTGTTTATTCAATACATTTTTCCATGACTAGTTTTGTTGCGTATACCTGCGTGTTACCAATGAACATATTATTCGTGAAACCCTGTAATTTGCTCTCTGATAATAATCATATTTTTTTTTAATGTAACTTTTCCATAATTAAACAAATAAGTCGTGAAAATTTAGGTAAACGGGAAAAGCATCTGAGTCTCGTTTAAATATCGTGAATTCGAATCCTATCCATGAAAATTCTGGTCTAATGTACTTATTGTTACAATTATCACGTGCTAATGGTGAAAGAAAACAACGTGAGGATAGCTTCACATCGAGATTACCGACGGTACCTACAATCCGTGGGACGTTAAGATGCTGCGATTTTTATTTATTACTAGCTTCTGCCGCTTTCACTTCGTCCGCGTGGAATAGTTTAAAAAAACCCCGGTTTTGAAACATTCTTCATTGGTGCTCCGCTCCTATTGGTCTTAGCGTGATGATATATAGCCTATAGCCTTCCTCGATAAATGGGCTATCTAACACTGAAAGAATTTTTCAAATCAGACTAGTAGTTCCTGAGATTAGCACGTTCAGGCAAACAAACAAACTCTTCAGCTTTATATATGAGTATAAGATTATAAGCAGTGACTGAAATAAGTATGGCTAAATTACCAAAAGTTATAAAAAATAAAAAATATATAGTAACTAAAACACTAAAGTTTAATTGTTTTTGAGGTTACGAAAACAAACCATTTACGTTTGGTAGTTTTAACCACTATGTTAAAATAACCTCACCGAATGTACTTGGGTTAGTTTCGAACCATAAAATAATTATTTAAAACACTTTTTGTGGCTTGTGTATATTTTTTGTAACAAACCTCAGTCGTAAATCATCCAGTCAAGATAATGTCCGACCTAATTAAAAGGCTTTTCCCCAAGACCGGCTGGCTACCGGGTATCGTGACATTACAATTTTACCGATTCTATGTTTATGTTTGTCTCAAAATTAAACAATTATATAAAAACCCACAGTTGGGCTCGAACTGTCCCATTTTAGGGGAAAAGACGGTTTACCCGCCACGTTTGTCCATGGCAGATTAGGGACTTTCATACAACAGCAATTACGATACACAGGTTTTCTATATGTTCCTTCATCGTTAGCATATGGTAGTTATAGTTATATGCACATTAGAAGACATGAAAATCTAACTAAGCGGTGGATGCTCCGCGAACAAAATTTGAAACCACGCGGGTGTGGGTAACATATACGTAATAACAATGTAATATACCAAAAAAATGACAAAATTTAAATGAAAATTGCTATTTATATGAATCCTAATCATAAATAACCGATTTTAGAACATTTACTTAACGGTCCATGCAAGAGTGTCTGGATTACGCTTATGAAAACCTTTAGACAGTAAAACAGCATCTTTATCATAATTTAACGTGTACGTTTAATTTGATATCTTGCAAGGTTTATAAGTCCTAATACCACGAGCATGGACGAAGTATCTTACAAAACGATTACAGCTAGTTCGTAATCATTTTGTAGTAGGTAATAATATGTGTATCAGTCTTATATATTTAAAGAAACAAAAGTGGTACAGTTCATTGTAAATTAATTATTATGCGCATTACATTTCCATATGATGTCACTTCAGTGTTATAAAACTTTATGATAAGTCCATTATATTAGATGAATAATATAAAGATTTGCATTTTTACTTCAAATATTTAAGCACGGAAATTATATTACATTAGGGTTTTCCCTGCTCTAGTGGAACACGTATAAGCCAATAGATGGCGCTGTACAATAATTGAGGTCGCAAACGTTTCCCGAAATGTACAAAGAATATATAAAAATTTCCAATAGTAACAGATAGACCTAGGCCTGCGAGGAACAACAACAGCACTAGCCTCGCTGGAAGACCTTCCGTTAAGACAGGAGCATTCCATCTCGCTCCTCCACTCTATACGGGGCAACTCTCTACACTGCACTCAGTTATGTTAAATTCAGCTCATAACACCCCAATAAACTTGTATACCTATTTATGGGATAAAAATTTACAAATTTTTGTACTCCAGTCTCTAACAAACAACTACAGAGAAATAAACAAACTCGTGATTCTCGCATATTAAATGAATAGTAGACTTAGATCCCATCATTAATGGCCGATTCCTATATTTTACTGATCGTTGATTTGCGTTGCTATCGGTTAAATATTAACATAGCTCCATTCAAGTAATGCCGAAATTCAACCGAACGTAGCGTAAGTGAATGAATAGTAAGATAGGCACCGGCCATAAAAGTGTTCTCTTTGGCTTTTCAGAATATAAAAAAGTATTTATTACGTTATATGTATTTCTTAAGACAAAATATGCCATGGGAGCATAGTGGTTAATGCACTCGCGCCCCACGCTCAAAGGGCACGGGTACGAAGCTTAACCGGGAAGCATGTACGTACTTAGGTAGTTTCTTAACTAATATACTGTTACGAGTTATAGGACTCGAATTAAAATGCCGTTGGAATTATTTTACAGTTTATTAGAACTATACAAACACGTATTTTTTTTTATTGCAGGAGTTCAGCAGGCAGGCAGACGGCCCACTTGATGGAAAGTGGTTACCGTCGCCTATGGACATTTGCAACACCAAAGGTGCTACAAATGCGCTGCTGCTCTCTTAAAGGAGGCTGGAACCTGGTCACTGATGCCGGAACACAACACAAGGTTGTTATGGCGGCATACTCTAGACCAGGGGTGGTCGCCATCCAGCCGAGCAAATGCTCTCCCACCTGGCTGTGGGTTGTTTAGTCGCCTCTTACGACAGGCCGCCCGGCCGCAGAAAATTATATTCTTTCTCCGTTCCTGCACGGATGAAAACACGTATAACACAAGTACAAATATAACCGAACACAACAAGTCTAAACGTAATGCAGAAGGTCGTTATTGAGTAAAACGCGCAAAGTCCGTCACTATTAGATTCCCGATTGTAGTACACACGTCTCGCTTCGATCGTGGTTCTCACTCAACTGCCCCCCTCCCTCGATCAGGCCATCGTTTTATCCTGCACAAGTGCAATGTGCCCGCCCGGCCACGTGTACCGAATTTCCTAGAATCAGCTTGTAGTTTAAAATCCGCAATACCTGGCTAATGATTACAATAGACTGTTCTCTAGAAACGTATTTCAATAAATAAGTAAACAAAAGAAGACGATCATAAAAGAATTACAATAGTTTCAATGTTATTAGTTCAAATGCCGACGGATAATAAATGTGCTTCTACAAATCTGTACGTGGAATTTGTCTTTATCGGCGCTTAGGTTGTAACAATACACATTGCTACAATTACCACGTGCTATTGGAGAAGGAAAAATTTCGTGATGAACCCTGAGACAACTGATGTGTCAAACCCGTCAATCCACCATCGACAAATTATGTCACATGAATTTCATGGTTTTTTGATCCCTCCCCCGTCTTTGTCACAGCTGGTCACATTCGTGAATTTCCTCCCTTAATTATTAAATCTGCATTAATTTAATATTTCGTAATTATTCAGTTATGTAATTATTTTTATTTCCATTGAAATTATTTTTTAATAATTTATACACTATTCTCATACAGATAGAGATGGAAATATTTTCAAGTTTTTCGTTAATAGATCAAAATTCCTGTTTTAAAGCTTAAATATATTAGATTTTGAAAGGTGACGACACGACATTTAGGACCCATCCCACCACTTGTCACACAATGTTACAGTTCGTAGATCCCCCCCTTGACGTGTGACGTAATTTATGGACGGCCCCTTGCATAAGCGTAACAGGTATACTGTTCATTCCCTTACATACGGGAGGACCGAGCCCAGCATTGGGCCGTTTATGGGCTGTTATAATATATGTTTTAAAAAATATCTATCAACATAATATTGCGAAAAGCTTAGTTAACTTTGCAACTTCTCGTTTAAATTGCATACGAACAGAAAATTATAATAAAGTTTCAAGTAACGACTAAAGCGAATAAAGCCTTTATGGTAGTTCGTATCAAATGACTATAAATTGCAAAGATTAAGGTCAATAGCGCAATGCATATGATAAATACTATGAAAAGGCTAAAGATTTAGTCCAATAAATGCATTTCAACGATTACAATTTGATGCTTGCTAGCCAAGGAGAAACGCGCCTTTAGTGCAAAATTTTTGGTTATTATGTTTAGCAGAAGTTTTCATAGTAGTTTTAAAAGACATAAAGCTTTCCATGAGGATTTTCTTACAGGTAAACTTTAACTCTATACCCAGCGGGAGGCATTTTGTTCCCAGGTAGAAAAGTAGTAGATTTTTTTACAGTAAATACAAATATTATTGAATGCACATATGAAAAAAGAACAAATAAACTTAAAAATTATTTACATATTAGTTCGACCATTGAACCACTAGAGTCAACATTTGAAAGGAAATCTGTCAAGATTTTATTTCATTTCGATTTCAATCTTTGGTTCTAGAAGTACGTTTTAAAGAATAAAACGTCAAAACACGAGAGAAGAATGAAACGTGGCGCCATCTAGTTTGGTAAAATTTTGAAGATTTCAGATTTTCGTTGTAGTCGACGAATGCTAATTTTTCTTCCATGGTATGAATATTGATTTATTTAATCTTTTTTTTAAATATAATGTTTACATTAGGCTAAAGAGCTATCATAACACAATACCTTTATACGCTATATTAAAATACATCTAGTTATTATTCAGCGAAGGCTTTATACCTTAGACAAGATGTATTACATACAGTAGCGCTATCTAGTAACAGCGGTTGAAATTAAACAACTAAAAACCTTAGTTTACTTCCCGCCGTCCTCACGTTAACTTAGAGACATTAAAATTTACTATTAGCTTTATGATAAGCAGTTGTTTTATCAAAAATTGAAATTATTCTATACAACTGTAACAATTTCCTTTAACTATATTTAGAAATATCGTAAAATACAGACTTTAATTAAAGTCTAAAATGAAAACATGAATATTAACTATTTGAGGTAAAAATACTATTTTCTCTAACTGAGTTCACGTATCTTTACAAAAATCACAACGTTCGTGACTATTAAGAACGTAATGCACAATAAGGTAGATAATTATGCGAAAATTAAAACTTATCTAAAACGTCTAATGGAAATAGAGACGCAATATTATAATATCACTAGTATAAATGCACAGTTATGTTTGCGATGATTGGCGGAAAATTAGTTGTAGTACTTAGTTAATCATTTGAAACCATATTTTCCACTTTGATGATTCTAAATTCATAACTAACTAAAACCTTATGAGCAAAATAACGAGCATAATAACTTAGTGAAACAGATAATGAAATTGTAATTCACTTTTAACACTACATTTTAAATAATCTATTTAGCCTACAGTCTGTTTAAAATACATATAATGCAATATACTCGTAGGGTAGGATAATGATGTAAAGGTAAATGGAAAAATTAAAACTGCGGCGACGTCAGGTCATTCATTACCTGAGGTCGCCACAGTATATAGAACGCGCAAAAACTGTTAGATGGCAATAGATTAGCTAATACAGAAGACAGTACGGATGAAAAATGAACTATACGGGTATATATACATCAGACGTGAAGTGATATTTTTTAATTATTTTGATTTTAATACAACAAAAAAAATTCACTTGACTACTACCCGTGCGCAGAAGGTTTGTCGATAACCTCATAATGTCGCGCCCGATGGTCAGTAGGGTTGACAAAAAAGGTTACATAAATAGTCGTTGCAATAAATTTATTATTGTATATACTTAATATAAGTATATACAATAATAGTAAGTAATACAATATAATAATAGTAAGTACTATTCCTTCAATACATAGTTTACAATGCAGCCATACAGTCTCAGCCATACACATACGACCGATACGACGAATATATACGTTATCAGTTCTCGCAACAAATTCCAACCAAATTAGAAATTAAACACAATACCTATGAGGTAATCTGTCATGATATCTTTAGTATACAAGTATTACCAATAATATTCTAAACGGTGAAAGAGGAATATCGGAAATGACAATTGCAGTATTTCCATTTGAAAGTGTGACTTATTCATTTAAAATATAAACGAAAAATATAGCTTTTAAAACAATAACGGTCTTTCAAAATAAAAGATACTCGAGAGACATATGCTTTAACTAGATGGCGATAAAGTCAGTAAGCCCATATTTATTTATACATATTTTTAATAGAATTAGGAGTGTATAATACATCAACATAGTTTACTTTATTACATTACGTCCATAAATTAATTTACTGGCGATTATGTTTTAGACACATTTTATACTGAACTTTGTACTTTAGAAGGTTAAGAACAACTTTATGGCAATATTTTGGCTACGAATATAAAGACAATGTTATGAACTATAAGACAATAATGAAAAATATTCTGATTATCATAACTTTAAAGAAGTTAAGATATATACAAAAACAACAATAAATTCTTGTTCATTTTAGAATTATAGTATTTTAAATTAAAATATATCATAACTATAAGCTAGTACAGTTAAGGAGACTTAATTTATATTGTATTTAACATATAATCCCTTAAGACTATAAGTAGAATATTGAGCCTAGGTCATCGAAGACAATGGGTAAAGTTCCTAGAAGGCTGGCAACGTTACCGCGCTGAATATGTTTAATAATACAAAAAATTAACTTAATTGATAAATTGCTTGCGAAGAGTGACGGTTCCAGAAAAAGCAATTGAAGTAAATAAACCAAAGATATAATATTACGAATATATAATTATTCTCGGGGATCTTTTTGTAAACCAATTTAATATGCGGTCGATTATTATTTTGAGATCTCATTAAAAAAACTGGTACATTGAGAAACAAACCTACAAGTTTTAAACATAAATATAAAGGAAGTTTGAATTTGTTTATTGAAAATGGAAATATATTTGGAGGCACTATTCGAACCTAGTACATAACAAAAAGAAATGTTACAACGGAATGTCTTGCTGTATGTCTGTTAATTTGTTTGAGAAAAATACCGGTTCATGCATAAACTAGTAGATTTTATAAAAATATCATTTCATTAAAAAATATTGTAATAAACACAAAAACCCGAAATTATATATGTTCACGTATAACACCATTTTTTTTATGAAATAACAACTTAATAGATACATGCAGGTGAATTTTTCAAGTGGGCCTTCAGGGCCAAATCCTAACTATACGAAATAGCGAAAAACACTCAAAGGAGTCTCGAGGCCAATTTTGACGAAAACTAACGTAGTGTCAGTAGATTATTTTAAGATCAATTAACCTTGTCAAAAATGGAATCGGTTGATTTTGGAAAAGTAAAACAAATTTGTATTATTATGTCAGACCAAATAAATAATAGTGTAGTTATCAGGATCAATTACTGTGAAGGAATAGCAAACGGCAAATCAAGGGAAAGGGTTGTTTTCCAACTAAATGTTCTATTTTCCATACATTAATTACTATGTACATATATATATATATATATATATATATATATATATATATATATATATATATATATTAATAATTTTATGTTGAGTTTGGATTCCTGTGGGATAAGAAAAATCCACGCAAACGGATTCGCTTACAAAACTAGTTAAATTATTTTATAGTTGTACAAAAGCGACGATTAGTCATATAAAATGTTATGTAACAATTCTTTATTTACATTTTTAGTCATCAAAACAGCAAGTAGCGGAAGCTGTACTTACGAAACAAAATATTTCATAATTGCACATAGATTAAAAAATCTCGCAGGAGGCAAACATTCTGAGTATACATACGTTGCAAGTCACTTATTATAAACAATTATGTGGCCGCATAAACGGGACACTTGGCTGCTTGAACCCTAATTGCACTTAACGTGCTTCTTAATATTCTTCATAATACTAAAGAAATTGCCGGATTTAGCTAGAATCCACTTTATCCTTATAAAAAGATATCTTACACACAAAGTAAATTATATTACGACTAATTTTGATAAATTACATGCTATACAAGTTATTCTAATGTAAGAATCAAAAAATTATTGTCTAGTAATAAAATTAAATAAATACAATACCGCAAAAGTGCTCGAATTAATACTATACGGCTTTAATTACTCCCCATACTAATTTAAACTGTGTTACTGTAGAGTAAGTTCACGTCCGGTAAGTTAAAAATAACGTGTATGTTAAAAATAATTCAGGACACCTGTAATATTCTAAGTTATGATCCTACGTTATTCTAACAGATATTACTATTTTTCAGCCCTTTTTAGTTCCCAAATTCCGAAGTGAATGATATTTAGTTATGGTAGTACAATGATTAAGGCACATGCGTCTTCTTCCCAATGAATTTAATTTGAATCTGTTTTTCTACCTTTTAATACTTTAGTGCATGTTATTATTACAATTACAACCTGCTTACTTGCACATCGTGACTATAGATTTGTGGAAACTTGTTAATCCTCCTTAAATAAACCTGAAGATGTGCAGTCCTTTGCCGTAAGCAGAGACCCAAACTCAACAGTGCGATGTTTATAATTATGATAAAATTGTAATCAAACAATATTAAAATACATTCTTTTTTAATAAAATCATTTATTCGAAGCAAATACTAAAAATTTAATTTAAATTTAGTTTTCATACGGTACGAGTAACGACATCTATCCAAAAATCAGCGAACTTGATGAGAAGTAAGAAAAGTAATGCAGTGTAGCCTTCGTGCGCCCGAGTGCGCAATGTTTCTTTGTTGTTTAAAAATAACAATTTGTCATAATATTGCGCATCTAAAAGGACTAGAGTTGATAATTACTTAATAATAAAAGTATACATAAACACTGTTTAGTTAATATTTAGAATAGTTGTTCTTCATATTATTTATAAAACGAATTTGTCAATTATTGCTATATGTATATCAATTTGGTTCGATTGGTTAAACGAAAAATTCATTTTTTCTCGTATAGTACTCGCTTCGCTCGCGTTAATGTTATCCCACTAGAACCGTACATTTTCCGGGATACCTATGTGCTATTCTAAACTATAATCTATCTCTGTGCCAAATTTCATCCAGAGCCGTTCAGCCATTCTAGCGTGATTAAGCAACAACCATTCATCCAAACTTTCGCATTTATGCTATTATAATATAATAGTACCTATAGATAAACAAAAGAAGTTATTTCTAATATTGTTACGAGTGCGGGACTCGAATTAAAATGCCGTTGGAATTACTATAGAGTTTATTAGAGCTGTACAAACACGTATAAAACAGGTACAAATATAACTGGATACAACCAGTTCACACTGCACAATTCAATAACACGCTTAGAGTCCGCCACTATATCGCTTATCGAATGTACGTCTTGCTCGTATCGTAATCCTCGCTTGACTGCTCCACCCCTCCGTTCGGCCATTGTTTTAAACTGCATGATGCAATATGTCTACCTCATCGCATGCACCCGATTTCCCGGAATCACACCTGGCCACAGCCTACCGGAACAGATTACAATACACAATAGGCGGCTTTTCTAATTATAAATATTAAATACAAAGAAAACTAAAGAAGTGCAAATGCGGGCGGTAATAAAACTCGGGGTTTATGGCTGCAGGTGTTCATTCGGATTTGTTGTTGTGCTTCGTGGAATTTTGACTAAGTTGTAACAATATTAACCAACTCACGTCTATATTACGGCTATGAGATTTAGTGATAAAACTGAAAATAATATTACAAATTAACAAGATAAATTGAATATCTAGAAGGAAATGTTAACACGTAACTTTATTTTGTATGTATGAGGAAAACATTTTAAAAATCATTCAGTAAATACCCATTTTAACTGTATGATAATTAACATCATTTAACTGAGAATATAAATTATATTTTCACGATATTTAAATTGGAATTATAACTCTTGTGTGCAATTAAAACTAGCGGAAAAAAAGATATTAATATTTTCTTAAGTTTTCGCGACTTATATATATATAATAAAACTACGCAAAGCGATCTGGAAGAGATCGCTTTTTAGCGGTAAGACCGCCCTTTGTACACAACTAGATATAATTTTAGTCTTTAAGTTCATTTTTGTATTAGTGTATAATAAAGTGTTATCTATCTATATATCTACGTTTTAACGGTTTTAAGTGCGGTAATTTGTTTGATTTTATGTTATTCCGACGTTTCGGCCACTTTTCAGTGGCCGTGATCACTGAAGACAAAGATGTCAAATTTCAACAAGTATTGTTCTCATCCTAAGGGACCCTGACAATACTCTTGGCCATACGGTGTACAGGAAACCTACCCATACAGTTAAATACCTTAATGGTTCGTCTCACCACCTTCCTAGTCAGTTGGCTACCGTGGCCAAATCTTTGTTTCAGAGAGCACGTAAAATCTGTAACGAGAACCACGTGGCTGGAGAGCTTCAGCGTGTCAAGCGAGTTCTACAACGCAATCAGCTGAAGACTCCACACAACGTCATAAAGGCCCCAATCCACCTTCAGTTGAGCCGTGTCCTGCTACCCTACCCTACATCAAGGGGGTCACAGACAGAATTGGTCACATCCTCAGGCGAGCTTCAATCAAAACATATTTCAAGCCGCATAAAAAGATTACCCAATTTTTGAGACCTGTGAAATGCAATATCCCACTCCAGGATGCAGGTGTCTACAAGCTCAATTGTGAGTGTGGATTATCATACATTGGGCAAACAAAGAGGAGCATAAAAACACATTGCTGACATGAAACACACAAGGTCTACGATGTCTACGATCAGAACACACGCTGGATAAACCCAACCACTACATCAGATTCGATAACCCACAAATACTCGCGAAAGAGAATCGTATCATACCTAGAATGATGCGTGAGGCTATAGAAATTAAAAACCACCCAAATTCCAATAGAGAAGATGGTTGGCAAGTACCACCTGTTTGGGATCCAATCATCAAAACTATTAAGACCCAAACCCAGCAGAAACCAACTGCCAGACCTCAAGACACTGTGAGCTCTTTCTACGTGCACCGGAACACTAACCAACTTGACTGATAATTTCTTTTATTTTTCCTTCCACTCATTTTAATATTATATAAAATCATTAGAGCTAGGCATGTTTGCTAAAAAGTTTCTTGCGCCGCTTCTTCTCTTCAAACCATAACATGTTGCGAAGGGGTGGTAAATTAGATTAGGCTCCCATAGAGTAAATAATAACCATAAACAAAATAATTAAAATGAACAAGTTGTATGCTAAATAAAAACTTTAAATAGTCGTTGACATCTTGGCCGAAACGTCAGAATAACAAAAAAAAAAAATTACCGCGCTTAAAACCATTAAAACGTAGTTTTATTAAATTAGAATTAAACTCAAAATATTAATTTTAATATATTTATAAACTATGAGTATTTTAAAGATTCCGTAGTCATTCTGGCAAAAACGGAATCCTTAAAAAGTCGTCATGGGTGTCCATCTATATGCTTATGTATTACTATTTTTTTAAATCTTTTTTTATTGTATGAGTTTAGCAGACAGGCAGACGGCCCACCTGATGGAAAGCGGTTAACATCGCCTATGAATATTTATAACACCAAAGGTTCTACCAATGTGCTGCCGTACTCTAAAGGGAGATCGGAACCCCAGTAACGCCGGAACACAATTCAAGGTTGTTATGGCGCCATACTCTAGATCAGGGGTGGTAGCCATCCAGACGGGTAAATACCCTACCACCTGGCTGTGGGTTGTTTTGTCGCCTCTTACAACACGCCGCCCGGCCGCAGGAAATTGGATTCTATCTCCGTTCCTGCACGAATAAACCTACTAAATCTCCGTAAAGGAAGTTTGGTAAAAGGGTGTATTCTAAATTTCCGCTGTACAAGGATATAGTGCTATTACGATTAAACTAAAAGTTAAGGCAGTCATAATTATGTAACTTTTACTGAGATACAAATGCTACCCGTCCAAATTTTAAACTAGATGATTTTTTTTTTAAATCAGCAAAACTTAAAAAATTCTTTCAACGAAAATTGTTTTTAGTTATTTTTGAGGAATGGATAATTATAATTAAATTCACTTTTCAGGATTCAGCAGTCAAAGAACAAACTGAACGTTCGTCATCTCTACCTTCTACGGTGACTTTCTATTGACATACTATTTTTTAGTTTTATAATCAAATCATATAGAAAAACATTTATAGAAATTGATAGGAAATATTGTACATAAATCCTCAAGCAAAGGAATTATTGCTTGCTTGTATCATGGGTAATATACACTACTCTGGGACCGATCCCAGACCATAGTAAAGAACGGAAAGTTCGTTTACAAAATTTATCATGCCAGGAATCGAACCCGGAGCCTTGTTGTAGTGAAGTAAGCCGCCAAAGGCTTAGCCCACTCAACCACTACAAAGATCATATTTCATTGAGAGTTTATTTAAAATAAAAGTCTTTAACTCCATAAACGACTGCAAATACCTAAGTTTACTAGACACATGTAATTTAATGCCCACTATTAAAGACTAACATTTTCTAATTTACTTATTTCTACTTTCCCATTAGCCCCAGATGCCTATAGGCTTTTTGATGTTACTCTTGATTAATTGTACATATATAACGATAATTCTTTCTTTAAAATAAATTAATGATACTGGAATGAACGTATTGTCAATGACTTTTGCTATATATTAGAACTTTAATTCGTCAGCAAATATATCAATCAATCAATAACCCTTTATTGTACATCAATACAAAACATGAACTTACAGGCTAAAACTGTGTCTAATTAGGCACAAAGAGCGGTCTTATCGCTAAGAAGCAATCTCTTCGAGACAAGGCCAGGAATCAATTTGAAATTATAGTGACGATGGTAATATATATAATACATAGTACAATTACTTAGATTCTAGTAATAAATATATAAAGGCAGTATATACAGATGTTTTATATATTAAATAGATATATACTTAATATATATAAAATACAAATACATATCTACAAAAATTTAATACTGAGTAATGAAAAATCAATACGTAGTAGAAATACCTAAATAGCTAACGTGTATAGTTTCAAATTATTTAACATACCATAAATATGAGAAATTATTAAACTAACCAGTTTTTTTTAATATTATTATGCATAATAAAGTTTAAGCATCAAATATTAATAACTTTTGACAAGGAATACATAGAGATTAGAATCACCTCCCGCAGCGAATGATGATCGCAATAATATACCTATTTTATTTAATTCATTTACGTTAAACTCTAACTTAGGCTTAGGGCTAAAGGCTTAGACTTAAATCTATCTATAATATTATAAAATTCTAAACATGCCGTGACTGTACATTGAAGCTATTAAAGAATATGATGCATTTTTTTTATATTTCTCTCTGTTTATCGGTTTGTCTGTTTGTTCGGTATTCACGTGAAAACTATTGGGTCGATTTCGATGCGGTTTTCGCTGATCGACATCAAATTCTTAGACTTAAAATCTGCGTTACTTTTTATTCCGGGAATCCCGTGGGAATTTTAAGTCAAGTCATATCCTAGCAGATCATAAAATAATTGGTTGTCTGATCTTCCATCTCTCTGTAAACTCACTGCCAATGTTAATGACCAATAAAAAGATCGTTACCTGCATATTATGGAACTGCCATTAAAAAGTAACGGTCACTATAAATTGCATAATAGTAGGAAAATTATTTTCAAAAAAAATAATAGTCACTATTATTCCTTAAGACGTATAAGTCCACAAGCACAGTTTTAACTTATTAAAATTTTCAAATGACCACTAATATTAATAATGCAAAACATAAATAATCTTCTATAGATATAAAAATGAATCGTAGAATTGTATGTACCTCTCATAACTTGAGAACGACTTTACCGATTTTGATTAAATTTTTTGTGTGTGTGTTTGAGTGGGTTCCCAAGGTGGTTTAGATTCACAATTGGAACCGGTAGGTGGCGCTGGAATCAGGTCCTAGATTTTTATTTTTTTTAAGGCGGGACAACGTCTGTCGGACCCGCCAGTATCTTATAAACCGGAAATTTACAAGAGACTTCTTTTGGAGTCTGTGAGCTTTGTTTATGACTAGATGAAAATAGTCCTTTTAAGATTCAATAAGCTGGCGTTGGCGGCGGCCTCCTTACATTTTTGTGTATTGTTCCTTTATATTTGTAGTTTTCTATTCTAAAAAAACTAGGTTGCTAGGTTGCAAGAAAAACGATCTCGAAAAAGCTATTAAATGTACGATCGAACCAATTGAATCTTGATCCACTATAAAGTCATTTTCCTAGAGTTGTAAAATACAATTAGGTTGTAATTCGCCTGAACATACAATTCCTTAGTAAGGAACTTGTTATCATTTTATTAGACATTGGCAGTTACTGACTACGTTGTATTAAACAGATCGGAGAGAATCGACTATACTCGTGTGTAACATTTGACAAATGCTATTACGTGCTATTACTATCTCTGTCATTAAGTATATTGGATTAAGGGCCGGTTTCTATATCTTACCGACCGTTTATTTGCCTTACTAACGGTTAAAATTTGACGTAATCTCTATACAGGTAATGTCAAAATTCAACCTACGGTAAGGCAGGGGAGTGTATAGTAAGATGTCGGAACCGGCCATAAATCGACAAGCCAAAGGTGACACAGGCCAAACCTTTGTATAAGCAACCTTTGATATTAGGGTTATCGTTATATGTTAGATAGCAGAAATACACAAGAAAAAACATTAACAACATTAATGTGGAAGAATTTAAAAATAATAACGTTCTTTCTTAATTTTCTAATTGGTTTTATTTCAAAGTTAGAAATGGCACCCACTTTACCCTACTTAAGCCTAAAACCGGGTATAAGCATCATTGTTTTCAATGACGTCTAATAGTCGATTACGCATCGACCCGATTAGACGATTGCAGATGTCGGTTCCCTTCATGTAATTTCAAATTTCATTACAGTTACTTCCTTTGTCCTCTCGTTTCTGTTATCCCACATTTGAACCATCAAACCCCATAAATTTTCTATTGGGTTGAGATCTGGTGGCCTAGACGGCTATGAAATGGGAGTAATTTCATCTTCATGCTGGGTAAACCAATTCGAGACGATTCTAGTGGTATGTACTCGACAATTGTCGTGAACGTAGGAGAATATAGGGATTTCTTCAAGTAGGTACACTATTCGCACTGTAGGTAACATTGATTCTTCCAATAAATCGACATAGCTTAATGCGTTTTGACGAGGAGAAATTTGGACAAGTTCACCTATACCTCTGGTACCCATCTAGGCCCACATGTTAGCTGAAATTCGACCAGATAATTGGTTAGGCACTACGTGATTCTCTGTGTATCGCGTATTGTTATAACACCACAAAGTTAAGCGACCATGTTGAGAAGATCTAAATGATTTGTCATCTGAAAATATGGTATTAGTTTAGTCAAAGTCTAAATAATTACGTGCAAAATTTAATCTTGCAGTTTTGTGTGCATTCCGTTAAGTGTACTTTCTTAGCATAATGTCGGTAATGCAGTCCAATACAGTGTAAATGATTTCTTATCGTTTGTAAACAAACGTCGTAACGTGCCGCGAAATATTGGGTACGAGAAAAAGGATATTCTTCATAATGGTGTTGCATATCTGTACTTTGTTGGTTTGTTATTCGACGAAATACGAATTATCTTTTCGTCTATCTTCAAGAATGCCCTCTTCAGCATGCCGTCTGATCCATGTTCTCACTGTGTTCCTACTTATATTTTACACTCGTGATATTTCTCGAATGCCATAGCCTTTCTCACTGAGCACTACAATCTGAGCTCTTTGTTCTGCGATACTAGCCATTATACAATTTAGTTCTTAGATATTGAGTTCTATTTTTTTTTCTGATTGACTTTACTTCTGATATACTTTCAGAATGATATTTTATTTTTAAAATTATAATATATTTTCTATAATGAAAAGAGTTAGAATTATAAGACAGATTTCAGTTCGAGATTCAAATTATTTCAAATCATTACTGTTTTATCTAAAACATATCTAGTACAATGATAACAAAGTTTAAAATTGCGTAGTTCTCTGAGCCTAGTGACGCATTTTTATTAAAGTTTAAAACGTCCTAAGTGCAACACACACGATAAACCTTACTATTTTGACGGTTTTAAAGGAATTATTAGCAAAGTGGGGTCATAATTCAGTTGGTTCGACAGTACATAGATTGCAAAGCTTGGGAATTTTCTTTCTAGTTTACACTTATACCTACAATTCGTACCACCGTCTTCAGTCGATGTCCTTATAAACACATCATGTCAGTCTGCACATTAAATCTGTATATACTACAGTAATTTTCCTTAAAAACCGATCGGGTGATCGGTCTATGTGGTTTAAATTAAACAGGAAAGTGCATTTAAACAGCGAAAATAAGAAAAATTAGAAGTAGCCGTCATACTCGTACATGCAAGTGCGGTATAAAAACAATAATTGTACACAGGCGTGTGTGACATCACTAACACGTCTTCATAAATCATAATTACGTTTCATACTGGCTTTTTTATTTAAACCGTTTGTTATGAGATATTTGCTCCCAAATTAATCATCGTTTTAAGTATGGGTTGGAAAATTCTGAAAAGATGGTCAGGCTTAAAAATTTCTTTTAGCATTAGATAGCATTAGTATGGACAAGGTATATTAAATACTTTTAAAGTGTGGGGTATTCAATTACATGTTTTTTAGGGTTCCGTAGACTGTGAAAAAGGGGGTACATTTGTCACCTCCAGGAACTTTTCAGTTATGTACATAGTAAACTAACACGCACTTGGTTGATTTGTTTTGATAAGTATATTATTGTTGATTAATTTGAGCGCAAATAACCTTTTAACGGCACTTAAATTAAGTGAAATAAATTCAGATTTGTTTCGGAAACGAACTCCGTTGCTTGACATGGTTTGGCTGTCTGGAATGCGCCCTAGTGTGGTCCGTTCTACGAGTATATTACCCATAATACAAGCGTAACTTGCTTAGCTTGAGTTTATAAAATGTGTATATGTCTGCCGATTATTTAGTATTTATACGAAGTTCATTTGAAGTTACATATATACATACTTAGAACTAAATAATAAAAATAATTAACATAGCGTAAAATAATATCACAGTATACAGGTAAGTTAATAAATCCGGTTCGACAACCTGAATGCTACGGCTTGGACAAAAATCAGAAAAATTTATTAATTTGCGTCATAAAATGTTCTGTCCGATAGCAATCTGATTCCAACACTATTTCATTATCGAGTTTTTTATTGTAAATTGATGAACATTTTATATCTTTTGTAACTATTATAATGTGAATAATCTTTAAAAGTCGTTCTAATTTGAACGAAAAACAATTCATGATTCTCTTGTCCTTGATCTTTAAATAATTTGGAGTTAATCATTAATCAAGCATCATTATAATAGTTCATTTACATAATTTAAATGTGTGTTATTTTACAATTTTGTTATTTAGTTTTAAGCTAAAGATCAATTCCAGCCATCACTATATGACACTGCATATAATAACTTTTCGTTAGTAGGCGAATGTTTCACTACTGAAATGAGAATTCTCCATTCCTGGGCAATAGACGGTCTACCCGCCAAGAGTATCCAAGGTGGATTGAGAGTTTTCACACATCGGTAATCTCGATTTCTATGTTTCCTTACTATATATTTTTTCGTTCAATGTAAATACCTAATAAATGTAAACAAGCTTGCTTTCCGGCCGGATTCGAACCCAAATTATTAAGGGTAACAATTAGAGCTTAAATTACTAAGCTACCACGTCTTTTTTGTATAGATAACCCATATATATTGTTTTTCCTTAGAAGATCATTTTTGTATATTACAAACTGGATTTTTGCAATAAATTACACTATTTAATGATGTTTAAATGTCGAGTTCAACCACATCTAAAGTTAGATATTACATTAGAAAACGTTTTATATTAGTCATCTAAAAGCACAATTTAACTAAAATTGTATCCAAAAATTTATCTTGTAAGGAAAACAAGGTATTTATGTATACAACACAATGGCATATCCTAGGTTTCATAATTAGTGAATTGGGGATTTCACCATTCGACTGTTGCGTATCTCCTAAAAGAGGATAATGAATGTATTAAATAGTAGATATATAAAATTATGATGAGTATATGTACATACAGGTATTATAAAATTTTAATTTAATGATCGTGGGATCCATGTTAGTCATATAAAAACACACATCATAATTTTTTTCATGTTTATTAAAACTGAAAATGTTTTTAATTTTCTTAACAATTAGAATTGAAGTTCTTAGATAAATAACATTTTAAGATTTTTTGCTCAAATGCGTCAGGGCTCCTGTAACTCAGAGTCCTCTATCATTGATATTACTAATACTGTATAGCATATAACCTCATACGAACACAATAGTAGACGAAACCCTGAGCTGTCAGAGTGAAGGAGACTAAATGGAGCCGATCGCGCCCCAGTGCATTACGAAAACATTTTTTTTATGGCATAAGTTGAGACAAGCAGACGGCCCACTGGTGGAAAACGGTTACCATCGCCTATGAACGTTCACAATACCAAACGTGCTACCAATGCGTTGCTGCTCTCTAAAGGGAGACTGGAACCTGGTTACTAACACCGGAACACAACTCAAGGTTGTTATGGCGGCATACCGTAAACCAGAGGTAGTAGCTATCCAAACGGGCAAATGCCCTACCACCTGGCTGTGGGTTGTTTTGTCGCCTCTTACGACAAGCCGCCCGGCCGTAGGAAATTGTATTCTATCTCCGTTCCTGCACGGAAAAACATACTATTAAATAATCGAATTAGTACGGATAAAGGTGGAATAGTGTCCAATGGATACATTACTATTCACCACACAGACGTAAACCACCTGTATACTACACTAGCGGTCCGCCCCGGCTTCGCACGGGTAACTAAAAATAACTTTTTTGTTGACTTTAATTACCTACTAAGCGAATTCAAAATATTTCCCCTCCCGTACGGCCCGTACCCCAGTGACGCCAACATCGCATAAGCCTAGCTAACCAAGTAGGGTGCGGGGCGACCATGCAACTTTTTTCTAATACTTACATTTTTAAATTCGTGATATCTTTCGAATGAAATTTCCGAATTGAATAATTTAAAAAGTTATATAAAGGTACTGAAGCAGTCTTGAATATGAAGTAATTTATTTTGATAATGATGAATACCAAGATACATATTAAGAGCCTTTTATAGCGGCAGCATTTCAATTAAATTTTATAAAATAAAAGAACACTTATTGTGACATAACTATATTAGTTAGACATATGCTGTCGCGCCACTTTTTGTAAATAATGATGTGTTCTGCAAAGTCATAGTACATAATTTTATTCTATCATCAATAGTTTTCGCAGTGCACGCGATTTTAAATATTTTTTTACACCTTGGGTTACATTATTTTAGTTTTAGTAAGGATACCTAATTTAAAAAAAAATATAATATACCCTATGTCACCCGGGGATAGTGTAGCTTGCCAACAGTGAAAGAATTTTTCAAATCGGTTCCGTAGTTTCCTAGGAGCCTATTCAATGCAAACAAACAAACAATCAAATCCTTCTTCTTTATAATATTAGTATAGATAATAAACGTACACATAAAAAAATGATAGCTAGATGACTCTTTATTGTACACCAATACAAAAATGAACTTAGACTAAAATTATATGTAATCATGCACAAAGGGCGGTCTTATCGCTGAAAAGCGATCTCTTCCAGACAACCCCAGGAATGAAGTGAGATGATAATAGTAATGCTTCACTTCATTCGAAGCTTTTGTTCACGTAGGCCACATCAATACTTTTACTCGTCTGAGCATATAACATAAGCACCTCTAATTCTAAATTAGTTAAAAAACTAATATGAACTCGAGAGCTCTCCTTTCCCGGAGACAGTTAAAAAGTGAATTCCAACTTCGTTAGCAATCTTGTACGTGGCAGAGGTACAAATTGTCGTTCCAGTGTTTAATGGGGAACATTAGCGTGTTCAAACCATGGACGTACTCCGGATCGATACCATTTGAGGCGCTCATTACATCTTATGCCCATTTAGGGTCCAAAAGTAATGTAAAAACGTCAGCCCTTTTCTTTAACGATTGACATAAGGCGTTCGCCAAACTATTACAACATATCACTGAGTTCTGACCCTTTCGACTGCCACTGAAAGAAAGTCTTTAACAAATCATAACAGAAATTGTTGAAGTAATTCTATCAAAAAAGAAAAATACATTAAGATCTAATACGGTACAGAAGATTTAAAAAATACAAGTTTTATAACTTTTGTTTATCTGTTCTGACATCATGTAATAAGTAAGTGCTTTTTACAGTGGATTTTAATACAATCAGAAAAAGGATTATTTTTATCCTGCAAAAGCGTTTTCTCGTCGGATAGACAAGGAAAGCTAATCTAGATGGCATTCATAGATGGTTTAGTACTATTTCGTGTTGTGTGTCGCTATTGGAAATAAATATTTTTCCTTCTTTCTTCTTTCTTTCATTCGGGTCTTGGTTTATAGCCGATCGCAATTCCCGAACTAGTATGATCGACGTATCATTGCATAATCGACAAAAAAAATTGTCAGGCTTCAATAAATTCATACATAAATCACAATATTTTTTAGGTGTGTAAAAAACGAAAACAAAAATGATTTTATTGTTTTTAAAAGTCTCAAATGTCATAGAGTCTATATACAAAATCACGTATTTCAATGATTGCAATTTAGCATATTAACCGTTTGTATATATACAATTTGTTTAATTTCTCACCAAACAAATGTTAAAACAGGATATTACCCGCAAACAGTATATAATTTACAGTAAATGTGCATTTAAAGGGTACAGCAACACAGCACAACGCGAGAGTATCCACCGGTGAAAGTGCGCAACGCCCTGTTATGGCGGTATTTCTCATTCCTCATTCACCATTTTCTCTTATTATCGGTTTAAATCTGTCTTCTCGCCATTGGAGACACGGCCATAATTCTCACAATAGGAATTATTAATGACCGCATAGATTTGATACTATCACTACTTGCCGACCAACGTGGCCACGGAAACGAAACTTAAAATAAATTTATTGGCAATTGAAGCCGCCCGTTAATCCAACTCAGTGACTATTAACTCCAAAATAATTAGCTTTGAACACTGAGTATTTACGCTAATGTAATGATAATGACACTAGGAAAAGTCGTATTGTAAATAAGCGAGATTATATGAGTAGTTAGTCTAATATGACCGTTTGTGTTGTCTTGTCCTCAGGTTTCCGGTACAAGAATACCGACCATCAAAAAATTTTGCTGCCTATAATTTAGGTTCTTTTATCAATTGTCGCTTTTACTGTGACGTTGGCAAAATCGATGCCAAAGGCGTTAAAGCCAGGACAACAAGAATAGAACAGAATAAGCGGGTTATATAATGGGTTACAGTATTTAATACTTAACCCTAAAATCTCTAAATTATGATTGTGAAAATAGAGCAGTACGAATAAGCAAAAACCTTTATACAACATATTATAGTAGTGTTCGATTCCTGGCGTGTTATGTTAACTTTCGTAAACGAACTTTCCATTATTTACTATGGTCTGGGTGTGTGGGATCGGCCCCTGAGTGGTCCATTGTATACCCATAACACAAGCTTAAATTGATTAGCTTGAAAATATACCACGTGTTTGTCTATCGATTATTAAAAAATATTAATAAAAAAATGTGTACCTAGTTATAAACTAATTGATTTGCATTGTATTGCATTTATTTATTTTTCCTGGTCGTTTTGAAACCGGGTTTTCAATTTAATATTGCAAGTATTACATTATACTATTAAATTGTTACGATTGCGGGACTCGAATTAAAATGCCGTTGGAATTATTATAGAGTTTATTAGAACTATACAAACACATATAACACAGGTGCAAGTATAACCGAACACAACAAGTCCAAACATAATGCAGAAGGTGGTAATTCAATGAAATGCGCAAAGTCCGTCACTATTAGATTCCCGATTGTAGTACACACGTCTCGCTTTGATCGTGGCTCTCGCTTGACTCCTCCCTCAATCAGGCCACCGTTTTATACTACACAAATGCAATGTGCCCGTATCGTAGTTGACATGATCCGAAACACCTGGCTAATGAGTCGGCCGCAGTGGCCATAAATGAATACAATAAAACAATGGGCTGTTCTCTAGAACGTATACCAATCAATAAGTAAACAAAAGCAGACGAGCATAAAAGAATTACAATTCGTTCAAATGCCGACGGCTAATAAATATGCTTCTACAAATCTGTACGTGGAATTTGTCTTTGTCGACGCCTAGGTTGTAACAATGTTATCGCCTAATCTACCAAATTAATGGTTTCTCTCAATTCATAATTCCATCTTTTGCATAATAAACTACCAATTTTGAGCCATTCTCTTTTGTTGCGTTATGTTCATAATTAATTATATACACATGATTATTATTGGCAACAACATGCTTATCCAGCTACATGGCCGTTAAAATCGTGTTTGAACTATGGAAAGCAAAGAGTGAAGCGCGAGCGCATCAACACAAGAGAGTGACCTCTGCGAGGCGCGCGGCAAGGTCACGAACGCGCGTGCGCCTCAGTCGTGACCCGCTCGCGCGCCTCAAATAATACCGGCCAACACGATTTTCACAACAAACACTTACATCATAGAGTCTATTATCACTTAGTGCTCGACGCAGGCACAATGTCTCGGTGTATCTAAACCTCCAAATTAGGGCTATCAGAACGTAAATTTATTTACTGAGAATATTTTTTAAAGAATACCTTTGTACGGACTCTTCAAATACATAAAATCTTTAGTACTTTACGTCAACTGACAAAATAAACTCATAATCGCGCAAATAGGAAGAGCCGTAGGTAGTTTCACTTCATATTAAACTTAAAATTAGATTGTATCAGCACCTTATTTCAAAAACGTAGATTCTAAACCAATCGGGGAAACATAAACCACTTAGGTAGTGTTTTGTTGAAGGAAAACATTAGGCAGAATTCGAAAGATTTGATATGTGAGACCCTCTATTCTTTTTAGAAAATTGTAGCAGGTATATTGACTATTCTTCAAATGAGGAAGCTGTAGTCCAGCAGTGCGACATTTAAGAGCTTATTAATTAATTTATCCTACATCCGATGTACGACATTTGCTAATCCGCGTTGTATAAGTGTGGAGGGTATGTCATTTATTCCGTACATACAGAGAGGTCCCAGCCTACTAATGCAATGATTAATTATATGATAATGTTATTACAAACACGAAGATTAAATTAGAATGTATGTATTCGTGTCAGTAACGTTAACTAGATACCCCAAAAAAATCCGATGAAAGGAAAAAATTTAATGCCACCACAACGACCGTAACAGTAATGCCAGCCCTATTCAAAGTAACACACGCTATACTACTATCTTACCTCGACTGCATAGCATGTCTATTCGGTTCTCGGCAAAAACCCAATATGAAAGTATACTCCTTATTTTAGTGACTCATCCTGGTTTCATGTTAGTATTTATTGCGCGTCCCAGGCAATTGCGAATTTAATATGGTGTTTTGAATAAGGTGATTCAGAGAGATAATGTTACCAGAGTTTTAGGCATATTGGTAGGTAACACAGACCCAGTTCCTGTCACTTTAAAGAGATTGTTCGCTAAACAGAAGACAATAAAACATTTTGAATTGGAGTTTATTTTTATCTTTTAATACATTTCGTACACCTACAATAATAAAAACCTGACCAATTACGTATCATAATTATCTTAATAAAAGGCTAAAGTGAAAAAATATTAAAACGAACTAAAGATAACAGCTACCTACCCTCTCGATAAATATGAGTTACAACCATTTTAAAAGCATAGTTTTTTCTTAAGTTTTCGCCACTAGTATACACAATAAAACAACGTTTTAACGGTATTAAGCGCGGTATTTCATTTGGTTTGGTGTAGTTTCATTACGCGTAATGTTTATTAAAGTAAATATATTACAAATTTAAGCAAAATTACAATTCGTTTTAGTTCTATACTTCAGTCCTAGAATACTAATTATCACTATCATCTTAATTTTTTTTTAATTCATTTGCTTCCTAATCTTAGTGTTTGGAACCCGAGGACTTTGTAATTTTTGTTTATATTTTACCAGTATAACTTTTGTATGCAATAAATTATATAAACATGACATACAACACCGTAACACCACCAGCCTTTTGGGAACGTTCCCGACGGGCGACACTAGTCTGGAAGTAATTTTTATCTATAATTATTTTCCTCTTTCCCCCGTCCATCTTTATTTCTTACTATTTGTTTTATTGTTTGTACATATAGTTAATATCGTGTATTTTACTTATAGAAGGTAGTTTAGATTCTAGCTTAACTTCAATTGTTAACTTTTATTAAATATATTATACAACCACATCAGATACGTAGTTATGTGCTTTAAAATGTTGCGAAGTTTTGTAACGAATACGTAAAGACGGAACTGCGGAGTCCATTTAAAAACTTTAGTTTCCTTTCCGCGATTAAAATGAGTCAGCTCGAACCTACACTGGATTGCGACACGCTGAGATCATAGACAGTTTTATTTCTAAAGCACCGCAGCAATCTGCGATAGGCTTAACGCAGGAACTAAAACACACTAGGCCCAGCCTGCGGCTCCTTTTTCGTAATCAAATAATTTACTTATGCAAGTATTATAGATTTTCAGAGATTAAAGCAAATCGAAAAATGGGTTTATAGCAACTGAAATTTAGCAAGAAATCTCTAACAATGTATTTCCGAAGATAGCCCATTTCTCATAAATTACACAACGAATGTTATTCTAATTTTCTATTTTGTGAAATGTATCTTATCATAAGCTTTATCAAATATTTTCATCTTAGAGTTTAAAGTTAGGAAGGGGAAGACGCTCTTTATGCCTTTGGAAGCGAATAACTCACCTTTTATTTTGAATAGAAAAATCACTAAAAGCATTATTACGAATTTAGAGAATCAATGTATGGATACCGCTTCTTTGTGACCACAAAAAGTGCCCTATGTCCTTAAAATAGCAAACGTTACCAAATTTCATGAAAATGGGTTTAGAAATATTATCACACTTTTACGTATTATTTGTATAATCTTAGGCCCGTATTCTGGAACTTTACTCATGTGTTAGCCATCACCTGAAATGATAGTCTGCCCATATTAGAGAGTGTTTTCGAATACACGAAATTTAACAGAACCGTATGACAAATCAATTTTACAGACTATTTTTGTACGCGCGTCGGTTGGCGTTATGTGTTACCCTAGAATTTAAAATATCGGCGTTTCATGCTAAATCCGGGTTAAAGCCCTTGTTGCTGCAAAAGTTCAAAAATGGGAAGCAAACAAAACAACTTTGTTATTTACTGATCAATAATTTACCAAAAAAAATACATCTTCACGATAGGAGACGTAACATATATTTTTATTTGCATTTTTATAGTTATTTTAAATTAAGAAAAATTTCACCAAATCACCTACAAATTATTGAATAGAACCATTAGTAGAAACCATTTTACTCCCTCAATTTTCATCAAAATAGAAAAAAAACTACATTTTTATAAAAGAGAGATAAATAATTTGTTTTTTTTTAAATACTGCTTTGTTTTATTCACAATAAAATAATACTGCGTTTGAAAAACGGCCACGTCTATGGAATCCCTGCTATCGCCCGAAAAATTAGTACAGAAAAATTGTCAAGAGCGTCGGCATTGCTACAATCCATAAGTCGGTATGTTTGAGAACCATGAGCACTCTCTCTCTCTCCCGTTACTTTAAACAAACAAACTGACATACACATTTACATATTCACTTTTATTTTTCGGAGTGTGGCACCAACGCTATTGGCCCTGATTTGGCCATACATTTATATAATAGTAAAGATAAGTATGACATATTTGAGATAAGAAGTGATTGTTGTCATTGCGCTATTGTCACATTAAATAGCGAATTATAATGTGTGGCAACCACAATGCCTACCTATTAAGTAACTGGCACACCTAAAATTAATCTAAACTAATAAAATTAAAGTGCATTTCTATGATTTCAAGATAAATGACAATATTTTAAGTGAAAGCTGCTATATAGTAATTTTTACTGACGGAAAATTGTATGCCGACTACTATATCTATCATGTCAAGCTCTAAAAGTATCGTAGATTTTCAAACCAAAATTCAAGTTTTGTTATATCAAAATCAAAAACGAGATAAATAATCATTTATGTGTAATTATTTATTTTTTAATGGACTTGTAGTCCTAAATAGTGATCGCGTTGAAGTCTTTTCCAAGACTATTTGTTCCAGTTATTTAGTAGCATAGTTGTTCTTGTCATGTTTCTTTTTAAAGCTAATAATTAATTTTGTTATGTACCCTCTTATTTCTAAACGATACAATCGGCCATTTCCTTAATTGAATAATAATGTTATATGTTTATTTATTCTGTGATTAGCACCTGTTTTGTATAGAGTAGTTGTCTATAATTTACCATAATTTTATATAACAATATTTATCTTTTATATGATGTCGTGATTGTGTAGATTATAATTCAAAATCTCTCAATTGTGTATAGACGGTATTCATTACATTTTATTTTCATGTTGGCAGACGCGATGGATTTATACTGTGTTCGGCTTATTTTATTGCATATAAAACTTTGAGTATAATATTTTATACAATATGTTAATTTAAAACATTATTAACAATTTCCAAACAGTCATATATTAAATTTTTTCATTCATAACTTTAATTAAAATAGTTTATCAGTGACTTCAATCCGCTATCGGTTGTGCCAATTCGCTAAGTTTATTATACTATAAAATTGCTGGAGGGATGGCGAGGTGTTCTAAAAATGCTTGACGAGTGTAAAAAGTTAGTGTATTAAATGTGTTACAACCGTAAGGTTCTCTGATTATAAATGTGTGACCAGTTGCTGTTCTTTTATTACCATAAACCCTTCTGAGTTGTTACAAATATTACATATTTGTAGGCGAACGATATTTATGAGTAGGTATTATATAACATTAAAACTAAGTTTCTATATGTTGCTATCCTTATTTCTCCTTATTACAGAGATAAATATTGTTTTCAGAATGTGTATTACTTTTAATAGACTGTAATCTATAATGTTACAACTTAAGTTCCGACAAAAACAAAACCACCTCTCCATATCTATAGAAACATACTTTATTACCTGTCGGCATTTGAACTAATAGTAATTCTTTTATGATTGTCTTCTTTTGTTTACTTATTTATTGGTTATTGTGGAGAGCAGCCTATTGTACTCATTTAAGGCCGTTTGCAGGCATAATTAGCAGGTGTGCGGATTACGATTTCTGGGAAATTGCGTCGACGCTTGCCGGCAGACAAATTTGCATTTGTGCAATATAAATCAATGCCCCGATTGAGGAAGTGTTAGTCTAGCGATAACCACGAGCGAAGCAAGACGTGTGTACCACATTCGGTAATCTATTTAGTGGCGGACTTTGCGCTTTTTATGGAATCAAGATCTCGCGCATTATACGATGCAATTTTTTTTAGATTTCTTGTCTGTTTATCTGTTTGCTCGGTATTCACGTAAAAACTACTGGGTTGATTTCGATGCGATCTGATCTGCGACTGATCGACTGCAAATTTTTAGATTTAAAATCTGCGCTACTTTTTATCCTGGGAATCCCGCGGAAATGTTCTGAGGATTATTTAAAATGATCAGATTGAAAAAATTTGGAATTGTATTTTCCCGGGAGCGGTTTGTTATTTTGGTTGTTTTTATAATTGTTCGGCTGCACAAAAATTAGCTTCATTCATTCACTAAAACAATAGCTTACATAATAAAACTACGTTTTAAAGGTTTTAAGCGCGGTAATTTATTTGATTTTTATTATCGCACGCAGAAAGAGCTCACAGTGCCAGACCTCAAGACACTGTGAGCTCTTTCTGCGTGCACCGGAACACAAACTAACTTGATTGATATTTTCTCTTTTCTGATTTTAAGGAATAATAAAATTCCTCCCACCCATTTTAATCTTATATATAAAAATAAGTCGTAGAAATGTATGTACGGGCATAACTTGAGAACGACTTTACCGATTTTGATGATATTTGTTTTTGTGTGTTTAAGTGGGTTCCCAGATGGTTTAGAATCACAATTAGAACCGGTACGTGGCGCTGAGATCGGGTTCTAGAATCCTCCTAATCACCAGGACCGATTTTGGTGATTTTGTTTTTGTGTCATGAAACAAAGTCTTTTAGGAATTCAGAAAATATGGCGGTACGAAATTCGCCGGGTCAGTTAGTATTATATAAAATTTAGAGCTAGCCATGTTTGCCGAAGAGTTTCTTGCGCCGCTTCTTCTCTTCAAGCCACAACATGTGCGAAGTTGTGGTAAATTAGATTAGGCTCCAATAGAGTACATAATAACCATAAACAAAATTAAAACTAAATAATGAAAATGAACAAGTCGGCGGTAGGCTAAATAAAACTTTAAAAATACTCATTGACACTTGACATCTTTGTCTTCCGTGATCACGGCTACTGAAAAGTGGCCGAAACGTCGGAATAATAAAAATCAAATAAATCACCGCGCTTAATACCATTTAAACGTAGTCAGTTTTATTATGTATACTAGTCGCGAAAACTTAAGAAAATATTATAATAGCTTACATTCTTTTTTAAATGCGGTACTTTGTGACCCGGTTATCCCGCAGGAATTTCAAGTCAAGCGTAGACGAAGTCCCTGGCATATCCTATTATATTCTACATATATGTATATAATAATATTAAAATCTGTTTATAGATTATTGTGCAACAAAACCCTGATTTGATTTTGATTTGACAGTTTTTCTTTTATGTTCATATAGGTTTGCGTTTGACCACTGTCTCATCTGATGTTGACTGATGAGGATCATCCTTTCCTAGAAGGAAACTATTTGTATGGAAAAACAGACTCCGGCAAATTACTCTATTCTTCGTCTATGTACACCAGATAAGATGAAGCGAAGCGCTTTGTCCTAACTGGTGGTGTTTCCACCATGTAATGATGGCGCAAACCGGTGTTTGGTTGTGCGATGGTGAAACGGGAATGGAGGAACCACCTCGTGTTGTTCTAAGAAACGTTCCCCAAAATGTATTCAATAGATATAGATAGCAACCTTTGAACAGATATAAATAGCTACTTAACCGGAGCAAACCTTGATTCTCTGTTAGACCTGATACCGCCTCGCAAATCCTAGTCACTGGAACCGTATAAGGAATGATGCAGGATTTCGGCCGGATTCGCGCGACTTGGTTTTGCACAAACACTGCACCAAATGTCCGGGGCACAGTTGACACTTCAAGGGCTTTTAGGACAATACAGTCGTTTTTCGACGTTTTTGAACAATTTATCGGCGAGCGTGACGTCGCGACGATATTTAGGCAGCCATTGAAGGATTGAACGAGCTAATAAGACGCGTTCGTGTGCGCAGCGCCCTCTGCTTACCGTAGAATAAAAGGTTTGGAGAAGGAAATGTTGAAAGGGGTGCTTTCCGGGAATGTGACGGGATGTCGTAACAACCTTGCTCAAGACTGAAGGCGAGTATTAAAAAGACGATGATCGCCGACCAGTCTCCTGTCTCTTTTGTCAATCGACTCTAACGCCACCTTGATGATTATTGACCCTGACTGATTGAAATAATACAACATATAACAAGAATATTGGCAGAGTTTGTATTCCTACATTTTACACACGCGTAGCGGATTACAGTTCACCTGGAAATGTAATAGTAAGAGAAGCAAATAAGTACTATATTCTAATAGCATTCAAATATAGAAAACTCCCTATAAAAAGTTCTTGTTGAAATGAGAGATTTATTTTAACACTCCTACTGGTATGTGGCTAAGCCATACCAAAGATAATAATATTAATTTGTCTTTAAAATATACGTTCAAGGTCAAGAACAATTATATAAATGAGAAATATTTTTTGTTTTTGCTTATCCAAAGACCGGAACAAAAACAAACGGAACACCGACACATGCCTTGTGAGAATCGTTGTTGTTCACAGAAGGCCATGAACTCGCTTACATCGACGAGACGAGGCGAAGCGGAATCGCTGTATTGTCGTGTTGACGTAATAGCACATTGCAGATTGGGCTTTATTCACGTAACTTGACTCAAAATTTGAAGCGATTTGTAGTTTTAGAAGTTTAAACAGTAACTTGAAGACTGATGATGTTTTGATGTGACGTTTTATTTTAAAAATTATAATATACGTATAATAGGCCAATAATTATAGGATATGAATTGGTTTTAATGATTTTTGAAGTTTCAATACCAACATATAGTGTATGCTGGGATTAAAACTTTTAACTGTTTAATGAAATGTGCCTCTACAAGGTACCACAAGAACTCCTTTGTCTGGCGTCACCCAAGAACCTATTGGCTGAGGCATGTGCTTAAAGATTATTTTATACCTTAAATATTCGTAAATATTGATTTTACAGCCATATTTAAAAAGAAGTAATTTTCTTTTCGTTAATTTTTTTATGGCTTGGTATCAAGTACATTTAAAGCAATAAGCAAAGTCTTATTTAATTATTTCAAAAAGTGATGATCTCTAATTTAATTTATTAGCCGAACCGAAACTAAACAATGGAGTTGTTGTGAAATATAAAAGTGGTTGCTTTTTCTTCACAGTTCTATACATGAAACAATCTTCAGTAGATTTTGTCGTCAGATAGAAGGCTAAAAACAGGCATGCATTTTTATTTAAATCCATTCTGTAATTTTAATATGATACTGTAATAGACAGATAGACGGGCGGACAGACAGATAGACAAAATTCTAATATTGTATTTTGGAAATCTTCTGGTCCGAATAGGCCCCCTGATCTTTTTCTTATTTTTAAACAAGCCGACCCGAGTCCACTTCGCTGGGTGTCTTTATAAAATACACATGCACCCACACACACACGCACGCACACTTCTCAGGGTTTAATTAAACTCTGTAACCTTTAATTAATTCATCAACGCAGAAATCACTCGTAGTGCCTCGTACTAGGATATGCGCAACTCTTGCGTAAAACGTTATTGCCATTACATATTTGACAGGCGTTCCCGTGACCAATTCACTGGGCGTAAAACATTTTTACTTTTTTGATTCATTAATCACAATCAAATATAGTCACTCGGGAATGATGTAGCTTTCTACTGGTGAACAAATTTTTAAAATCGAATCAGTATTACAGGAGATTACCCCGAACAACCAAACTCACAAACTTTACCTCTCTATAATACTAGTATAGATTCATTGTACAGACTTGACTTATTTATAAATTTATAGACCTTTGCTCCTGTCTTTACACGAAATGACTGTAAATTATTTACTTTATGTATATGTAGAAAAGTGGCGGTAGCATAATGGCTAGTGCACGCGTCCCAGACTCAAAGGGCGCCAGTTCGATCCTGGCCGGAACGTATGCACCACTTAGTCAGTTTTCTGATCTAAGGTGCATATTGTTACAATTACCACGTGCTCACAACGATGAAGGAAAACATCGTGATGCAACCTGCACATCGACATAATTGATTTATCAAACCTACCAAGCCCCCTTTGACAAGAGTGGCGGGTATACTGTCCGTTCCCCTATAGTGGGAGGCCCGAGCCCAGCAGTGGGACATTTATGGGCTGATATTATATGTATATGTAGTGAACAATAAAAAGTTTTTTATCTTCTATCTATCTATCTATAGATAGATTAAGAAGTACTTATAATTGCTAACATAAAAGTTATTGTATAAAACGTAAATATTATTTTTTAATTAAATTACTCTCTGGCCATCAGTGGTAGCATTGATAGACATTGCTAGTTTCTCATATGAATGGTTGGAACGTCTAGGATATTTCTTCTTAAGATCGACGATGGAAAGTTGTTAGCAGTAACGGTTGATTGTCGTGTGCCATATACGCCGGCCGGTACGCTGGCGGAGTGAGCGCGAAAGGGATAGATTACTTGTATTAAAAAGTAGGGCTGGCTTCTAGTCTAGAGTGGATAATAGCAGCCCACTGCTGTGTTTAGTTGTAGGATGAAGCATTAGACCTTTATCTTTGTCATATATTAGAAATATTGAAACTCAGATTTGCTTACGGTAATTTCCTGTAATGTAAACAAATTATATTTGTAACAATAATCTGTAACCATATGCTTTAGAAGTATATGCTCTCTGCTAGATTTTGAGCCAGCTCCATTGGCATAAAACGCGTGTGCTTTGATACTTCTGACCCCTCACTCTTCAAAAAAAATTCAGACCCGAGACTGTGCCCAACATCACAATTAAAAATATATCATATTTATAATATATTCCTTTTTTAATTAGCAACAGGTAAAAATTTCCTTCAAAAAAGTTTCCTTAGTAAAAAGTTTCATCAACCTGTAAATGCCCTTTGTTGGTCTTTAATGATAAACATAACTCACTCGATATATCATTTAATTAAAGATTAATAGCAAATTACTATTATTACCTAAAATAAACAAATTCAAATGTATACTAGTTAGAACATGTTTATGAATAGACGGCCTCATGAGTTGGTTTAAATGGCCTTTTCCAAACAACCAAACTTGCCATATTCTATAATGTTACTACTCTATCTGGGATATTCTTAGTTTTAGTGACCATTTCACGCACATATAGCCCTGGATTCAATGCGTTGTGATTGCGTTATTAATTGTTAATGACGTTAAACATTGTCAGATAACGTATGTATATGTACTAACTAGGACATGCCCGCGACATAGTCCACGCTTGACTTAAAATTCCCGCGCGATTCCCGAGACACAAACCACCGCAGCTATCGTTTTAGTGAAAACTGTGTCAGAATAAGCTTTTTTTTATGCAGCCGCACAACTACAAACCGCTCCTGGGAAAATTTTATGATTTGAATACTCGGGATGAAATTTATCACACTTTTTATTACATAAAATTTGCTATCGATCAGTAAAAAAATCACACTGGAATTCAATTTTAATTTTATCTGGCCATTTTAAAAAAGTTCCAGAAAAAATCCTGTGGGATTCCCAGGATAAAACGTAATCAAGATTTTAAGTCCAAGAATATGCTGTTGATCAGCGAAAACCGCATGGAAATCGGCCGAGTAGTTTTTACGTGGCTCCCGAACAAAGAGACAAGAAATCTAAAAAATAGCATATTATTTGTATAGAGGATTCCATTTTTATATAGCTTCAATGTACAGACACGGCATTTTTAGGATTTCATTATATTATAGATGTATCTAATCATTAACAGTGTTATTTTTAACGCTATAAACATGGTCATAGCCGCCAACCCTAAACTTATCCCAGACGGAGAAGGGACATAAGAAAATTCATTGCAATTTAAAATTATGCTGATTCTTTATTTTTACTTATTGATTCTATCAACGCTTGTAAAGGAAATGTTAATGACTGCAAACATAATGGAAGCCCTATTGTAGAGGATCATTTACATCGGCGAGGAGCGGACGTGGAGGATCGCGACTTCTATATACGTGCATGGTGCGTCGGAGGCGCGCACGGAACCCACCGAACCCACAAAAAACACTCCATATCGCTCCTCAAGGCTCCCTTTTTTAATGCACCCGAGGTATTCGCTTAATGATCGGCCACAACGCTCACCATACTGTATTCAATTCAAAAGATAATAAACTTTATCTTAATGGGTAAATGCAATGTAAGAATGTTATTTCTTTTGGATGCTCTTTTAAAATATATTCTCAGTTACTTTGAGAAAATTATCATATATTTTATTTAGTTATTTAAATTGTACACAATACGATCGACGAAAAAACTATGACTATGTATATAGAACAAAGCAATGAAATGAACGACAAGAAATAAAAACCGCCCAAGTGTGTGTTGGATCACGCGCAAAGGGTTCCGTGGTGATGTCAACGACCACTTTTTATTGAGAGGCTATGCAACCAATAAATAACGTGTAACCGAACCCACACCATATCTCAAAGTTATGGTTTTGTTAAAATAAATTTTCGTTTAGTTTTTTTTACGTTCTGCCTCCTTGAATGTATTCAGAATTATCTACTCTAGAATTAAAGTTAAATAAATACATTCATTCGTTTTTCATTACACCTTTTTATTCATGTAGCTGTACATCGAAGAAACTGTCCTTCCAAATGTTATATATTATACCTATGTATATTACGACATGTATATAGAAATAGCTTGCTAAACCGGCGAAATAATAAGCCGGCGAACTTCGTACCGCCATATTTTCTGAATTCCTAAAAGAGTTTGTTTTATTACAAAATTAGGATTATTATTATTCTAGGATACTAGAACCCGATCTCAGCGCCACCTACCGGTCCCAATCGTGAATCTAAGCCATCCGGGAACTCACTCAAACACGCAAAAACAAAATCGGTCCAGGTGATTAGGAGGAATCTAGAACCCGATCTCAGCACCACCTACCGGTTCCAATTGTAGATCTAAACCATCCGGAGACCCACTCAAACACACACAAAAAATTTCATCAAAATCGGTATAGTCGTTCTCAAGTTATGCGCGTACATACATTTCTACGATTCATTTTCATATATATATATATATGTATATATATATATATATAGCTATTTCACTATATAGATAGAAGATTATAATGGAAATAATCTTCGAGTGAAATAGCTATATAGATGGACCTATGGACATAAAGAAGTTATAAGCATTCCGATTTTGCCATTAACCTACGGAAACCCAAAAATATGTGCCTTCGTATATAGCACAAAGTCCACAAAAAGGCAAATAAAAAATAGTATTTTTAATATAATGAAGTACTTAAATATGCATTTAATTACAATACATGAATGTGAAGTGATAAAAACAGGTAATGAGCGAAATGACAATTAAAATCGATTGGCTTTATGTCAAAATTAATGAACCATTAATATTCTCACAATAAAATCTGCCAAGTGCGTAGTAACCGAGCACAATTTTTTTAAAGTGAAAACTTCTTTAGGCATTTTTGGTATGGGGAAAATTTGTCATTAATCGATAGCAAATTTTCTACTATGTAATTTCTATCGGTTTAAAATTGTTTGGGTGCACAAAAATTATTAGCTTATTTTAATTAAAAATCGGCAAACAAACACACATATTATATATATATATATATATATATATATATATATATATATATATATATATATATATATATATATATATATATATATATATATATATATATTCCCAAACTAAGTAAGTTACGCTTGTATAATACATAACGGAGCCCTGTGGGACCGATCCCAGATACCCAGACCATTGTAACGGAATTTTGGTTGACGAAATTTACCATGCCAGGACTCGCACCTGGAACCTCTGTGCTGCAATGAGAGCAAAGGCTTAGCCCACTCAAGTACGTATGCCCGACAAATGCAAACCACAATGGAGGGTTCCGTAGAGTTGATGTACTTCAATTGTTTTGTTTTTGTAAATTGGCTGCGAAACCGTAAACTATCATTGAATTGAAAACACTTTTTATCTCCAAAACGACTCAACAGATTTTGCTGAAAACAATTTTTGTTGAAAGTATTTTAAAATTCTCACCACCTTAATTTTTTTTAGAAGTTTACCCCTTATAGTTTAAAAGTTAGAGGAGAGAATAAAATGGGTGACTGGATTTGATTTTTTACTTGAACTCTTCTACATAGTAGTACACTTGGAATAAAAACAAAACACGTGTTCGTTTAGAGTAGATTTAAATGTCTATATATATTTAAATGGAATACATTTAAATCGCAAAATAACAAAAAAAATTACGTGAATTAAGTTTTTGTTCTGTATATCAGTAGGTATCACAAAATATATAGAAGTTTCACTCAGTAGTAACAAGCGCAGGCACATAGACTTACCCTCACGCACACATATTCTGTGTTACTATCGAGAAGCAGTCACGACATAAATCTATTCAGAATCGAACAAAAGAATTCAGCTACCGTTTGCAATGAATTCAATGGCGATTAACTACGACAATTAAATTTGTATCCCAAAATATTTGTGTGACGCGATTGCGTGAGTGAGAGGTGCGCCCTTGTGCTAGTCCTTGCTGCAATGTCGTCGCAAGTTCGGGCTGCGGCGAGCCAAGAGCTATACAACCCTGCTAGATCGATACTCACAGACATATACATATACATATGTTTAGATACTACTTATATATAAGCAGAGATAGTCAGATACTCGGGTACCTACTTTAAATTAAATTTAGTTTCATAGCTGCTTTTATCCTAAGTAAATAACGACTCGTATTTCGTAAGATACTGGTTACATACTGACTTTATTTTATATACTTTTCTCTTAATTATTAAATATTAAGTAAACAAATTCATTTATTAATAAAGCTAAGTTTTCCTTGTTACATTTATAATTTCTCACGTGTAGTATTAACTAAAATATAATGACGGTACGCTAACTCTTACTTTTACGTTCACATCTCAATAAAAATGTTGTCTATTTAAGTTCATTTCAAATAGAAGATGCTTAATCAGTAAATAAATACTGTAATCATTTATTTAAATCTATGTAATAATTTGATATGAAAATTATATGTGAAAAATACACTAATTGTAGGTTAATAATATGTAAGTACTTATATATGTATGTAGACTATGTACCATAAAATGACTAAATAATTATGACAAGATTATATGTCGGTTTAATTGTTTGCTTTTCAACTAACGGTAACCAAATTCATTTTATGCAGCGCTAGAAATCTTTCTTTTAAAATTAATACTTTTCTCGTTACTAAAATGTAAAGATAATGCACTATTTATATTTCCACCTTCACATTTCAATGCAAATAACAAAATACTTTATAGAATTCGTTTTAAATATAGAATAGGTATACAACTGACAAGAGAGAATGTTTAACCTTATCGAATGATTATACTGAACCAAAAATAGCCATAAAAATCAATTTAATGTCAAAAATAAAACATTTATACTCGGAAATGTTTACGTATGAGTCGTCCTCGGATTTCGCGATATGGAGTTTGTAGCTTTGAACGCTACCAAAATTACTTCCTTAATGTTGTTTTTTATAAGATAAAAATACAGCTGTATTATGGATTAACCATTTTTGGTTATGATTTGTTCTAACTTGTAATAAATAATACCTACAAAGTACATAACAAATCAGGAAAACTGCCTCAACAGTAGGTACCTATTTCTCGAAGAAGTAAGAAGAATACACGTAATTGTAATGAGATGCAGCAGTGGCAGATTTAGCAACAGACTGAGTAGTCTGGAGTTTGAGGGGACAAATTTTAGACGCGGAAAATTTTGAGCCAGTATCATTTTTATGTCTTGCGGAAATCAAAAGATTCGTAAATACACACATGTGTACATACGAATACGAGACACATAAATGTTATTAGGTCCATACAAACAATTCAATGTGTAATGTTATTTTTTTTTACAATTTGTGTAATCCAACTATCATAGTAATTAGGGGAATAAAGGTGGTATAATTAGGACGATAATGCATATAACATAAAATCACAATTTCATTATAATTTTTTTTAAATTAATATATACCAGCTGACCCGCGCCCACTTCGCTGGGCATCAGAAAAAAATACTTATTATTAATCACAATCAAATATACCCTATGTCACTCAGGAATAATGTAGCTTTCCACTGGTAAAAGAATTTACAAAATCGGTTTAGTAGACTCAGAGATTACCCCCTACAACGTCACAAACTCACAAACTTTACCTCTTTATTTTTTGTTGAGTTTAATTACCTACTAAGCGAATTCAAAATATTTCCCCCCCGTACTGCCCGTACTCCAGTGACGCCTACATCGCATAAGCCTATCTAGCCGATTAGGGTGCGCGGCGACTACGCAACTTTTTTCTAATACTTGCATTTTTAAACTCGTGATATCTTTTGAATGGAATGTCCGAATTGAATCATTCAAAAAGTTATATAAAGGTATTGAAGCAGTCTTGAATATGAAGTAACTTATTTTGATAAGAATGAGTACCAAGATATAAATAAAGAGCCATTTCTAGAGGCGGCGTTTTTATAAAATGTTTGAAATAAAACAACACTTATTGTGGCATAACATATATAGTTTGACATATTCTGTCGCGACACTTTTTGTAAATAATTATGTGTTCTGCAAAGGCTTAGTACACTATTTTATGCTATCATCAATAGTTTACGCAGCGCACGCGATTTTAGGTAATTTTTTACACCTTGACTAAACTATTGAAGTTTTAGTAACGATCCCTAACTTTTTTGAAAATATAATATAGCCTATGTCAGCCGGGGATAGTGTAGCCTGCCTACAGTCAAAGAATTAATTAAATCGGTTCTGTAGTTTCGGAGATTACCCCCTACGACGTCACAAACTCACAAACTTTACCTGTTTATAATATTAAGTAGAGTGTGAACTGGGGTGGAGACTGCGTCTCAGTGTGGTGTCGTACGTCCTCCAGCCCGTTGGGCTGACGACCTACGTAAGGCCGTCGGTAGGCGCTGGATGAGGAAAACGGAGGACCAGGATGAGTGGCACAGACTTGGGGAGGCCTACGTCCAGGAGTTGACAGTGATTGGCTGACGATGCATTGTGGTGCAGAATTGTTAAAGTTAGTGGGTGTGGCAAAATTTTAATGAAAAAAGAAAGAAAGAAAAAGGGGGTAAAAGTTTGCTAAATCTATGATTATATTTAATCTACGCAAGCGAAGCCGCGAGCAAAAGCTAGTGACAATTATATTACCATTGTAATTTAAGTAGATAGCGACACACTCGTCAAGTGCGTGCCGAATTGCGCACTCGAGGGCTTACTGGCCAATTTATAGCGAGAGATAAGATAACAGATACGAGATCAAAAGCCCTATTTATAAATTTCCACAGCTAGGTTTATATTTCCTTTACAATCATAAGTTCGTTTATTTTACTGTTAGAATTTGAATTAGCCTTAAACGTAGATACTTGCACGATACTTAAAGGTTAATATAACTTTGTTTCAATTTTGTTTGTTCTCTCTCCATTTCAAAGAAATTAGATGATACTTTTTAAACGATTAGCCCTGGCCTCTGTGATTGAGCGGTCAAAGTGATGGCCCATCTATTTCACTGGAAAGCAGATATCTGGGGTTCCATTCCTGCCATGGTAAATTTCGTAAACAGACTTTACGTTATTTAAAAGAGAAAGAAAGTTTGTTGGTAATTTGTTTCTTTGTTCTTTATATCTATAAAATATTATGTCTTTTTTGAAGTAAATAGCCCGACTACGAGGACCTTTGTTATTAAAAGTTTGCCCACCTAGCTCACTGAAACGCCAAGGTCCCGGGTTTAATTCCTAGCGTGGTAAATTTCATAAACAATGTTTTCATTATTTATGACCCTGGCGCCTGGCATTACCCCATTGTATATTATTGTATATTACCCATAACACTAACGTAACTTTCTTAACATGGGGATATACCATGGATATATTTCGCCTCCGGATTTAATAAAAAAAATCGTAGCGTAGTGAGAAAACCTCACCCAGAATTTAATTTAAAATCCATAACGTACATAATAGAAATTTTCTCGAGACCCGTTATGCACATTTGAATATTTCGAATACATGAAATATACTTAAGATTATATGAAATATGATAATTTATACCGGATGTTAACGTTAATAAATGTATAGGCAATATATACTATATCACGCAAATTTTATTATAACTAGCTTGAGTAAATTAATAATGATATAAACAGCATAGTTTGGAATTTCCTTCATTTCCTTTTGCTCAGTTTGTGCTTGAATTATGATAACTGTACTTTGTAGCCGGCTTTAATAAGAATTTCTTGATGATGCTATCGTTCATAATTATTAAAATAGTCTATACCTTCCAATAAGTTACAATTTTACATTAGTCTGTAAAATAGGATATAAATACTCATTTCTAATATTTGTAAACCTAAAAAACTACAATAAAAAGAGTATTGGGTCATATTATGTATTTTAATCTATACCAATTAATACAATTTCGTCTATGATTTCAAAATGAATACTAAAATTAAAGCATTTTACAGTGATACAATAAATAAAATTATGAGTACTAAATAAAACTAACTTAAAAATTGACTATAAATTACAAATATACTAACCTAATTGAAATGTTAGTCTTAAAATAAACTATATATATATATATATATATATATATATATATATACATACAAATTAAATTAAACTAATAGGTACTAATAAATATATACCCTCAAATAAAACACTATAAACTACAATCGGTTCAGCCCGACCAAACTTAAGTTTTTATTACTTCTGTATTATAAACTAATTTTTAAGGTACTTTAGTCTATAATGTTGTTTTATATTAAATATTTTTTAGTATTATTATGAAATATTATTTATTTATTGGAACTCCTTAAATAGTATATAATATTATTTCCTCTTTAAATACCTTGTGAAACTTAAAACTAGTGATATCATTGAGTAAGAACTGGTGCCCTGGTGCCTGAGTTAGGTTAAAAAATAAACTTATACAGGTCACCAGGATCAACCCCAAATAAATAAATAATCAAAGTGAATCTACTGTTTATATGATACTTAATCATAAAGTTTATCTAAAATTGCTTCGCAACCGTTCAATGAATGCAAATGAAAATTTTAGGGATTAAATCAAAAAGTTTATTATAAATTTGTGTAGATTATCCGATTCAATTTCTTATAGGGTTAAGAAGATACGGAAGAAATGTGAATCCCACGCAAATGAAGTGACAGAAACAGCTTGTAATAAATAAAATGCATAGACACAAATTAATGTGACATATACGTTGAATACATAAAATATCACGAAGCTTTCATAATTAACTAATTGTATTGTAAAGCTATTGACTCATACAATCGACAAAAGTACAGCTGTGGAAATCTTAATATCTCACGGTTTACAAAACACAAAGCTTTTAGGATAATTGTATTCCAATTATCGACTTATTATATCTACAATTGACACTTCAATTGTCATAGCTATTTAAACAATGTAATATTCTTCTTCTTTAATAAATATAGTTAGCGACGCATTCATGAATATTCAATTTTATAATAATTTTCCATCAAATAAACACCAAACCCACATAGTCTACCATTAGTCAAATTGTACTTGTTTGACTGATGGCGAACAATGGAATATCTGCACGTCCAAAAGTCATGTATCACTAAACAGGTAAGTATGGGGGTTACAAACACAATTTTTGCACTAAAACCAATCAATATTCTACATTATTATTTATCTTTGACAATGACTGCATGCTTTTGTAAAATCAAACTACATAGCAAAACAACAGCTTGCCCGCTAAATAATTATTTTCATCGAACAACAGCGAAGTTTATATCTACACTAAACCTTACTACGTTGACTTTGTACATTATTCTTCATATCTCACAAAGACTATTGTAGTTTTCAGAATAAGAGTGTATGTACTACATCCAATATCATACACATCACATACACTTTAGACTTCAAGCGTGTATGTAGCAAATTTAATAAAAATCAGTTCATATCCAAACCCGTGAAAAAGCAAACATATATACAAACAAACTTATTTTTACATTTATATAGCCATAAAGTATTAAAGGTACAAATAATTACATCATCAAATTATTACTACTAGCCCTCCACGTATATTTTCAACCCAATATCATTAGAATGAGAGCGGGTTAACCAGATAACTAAACTTTATTCCCACGTAACCTTCATCTCAATCTTAATGAAACGGACAGTATACTCACCACGTGGTGAGTATACTGTCCGTTTGTTTAAGGCGATTTAGAGGATAGGCGTATTGGTTCATCTAGATTTGGAGATATCATCGCAATGCTTTCCTTCAACGTCAGGTAACAACATGCACATTAGATCGGAAAACAACTTAAATGGCGTATGCATCCTGTCCAAGATTCGAACCCACATCACTTAAAACACTAGGCTTTTAGGCGCTAAGCTACCACGGCATCTCAATTTTAAATGCTGTTAATACTTATAATTTATTTCAAAACATACATAAAATATATACATTTTCATAACAAATATTGTTCAATTCAATTGTTCTTTTTTTGTTAGTAATTAAATGGTTCTTTTTGACTATAATTGGCAGGGTAATTAAGTTTTTGTTCCCGCTATATCATTTACATTATACGATAGGTCCGCAGTAGAGCAGTTTTTGGGGTTCCTTAAAGGAATCACAAAAACCCTACCCTTATAATAATATTATATCATTAAGATTAAGTATACACTGCACAGTGCACGTTTACAAAAATTGTTATGACACCAAGGCTTGGAACCAGTTTAAAATTAACCGGCTATAATCGGTTTTAGTCTACTATTATATATATACATACACACACACACACACATATATATATATATATATATATATATATATATATATATATATATATATACATACATGAGGGTGGATAAAAAAAAACAATATTTTTTCAAGTAACACAGAAAAATGGATTGCTAGACACCTTAAAAAAATTCTCACCAAATATGAGCTCTTAATTTTAATAGGAAAATCCTCCGCATCGCAGTTTTTTATTTTTTTCTAAGTCCAATATTATATAGGTAATATAATTTACTCAGAATTAAACAATTTACAATAGTCTCCATTGCGGCGAAAGTGTACCTTATACTGGTGAGTTGTACGCGTCCCTTAAGTTGATTTGCACCTAAAATTCTACTATTTTTTCTGTTATCTCCGAAGCAAAAGACTTTAAAACAAATGCAATTGGCAAATTTATTGGAAATTTTATTTTGTACAAAAAAGTCTCACAGACCTAATTGCTTTGATCAATATTTTTTGAGATATTGAACTTTAACTCATTAGTAGTTAAAACTTTTATGGTTTACTAGCTGACCCGGCGAACTTCGTACCGCCATATTTTCTGAATTCCTAAAAGAATTTGTTTCATGACACAAAAGCAAACTCACCAAATTGGTCCAGGTGATTAGGATGATTCTAGAACCCGATTTGTGAATCTAAACATCCGACACAAAACACACAAAAACAAAATCACTAAATCAGTCCAGGTGATTAGGAGGATTCTAGAACCCGATCTCAGCGCCACCTACCGGTTCCAATTGTGAATCTAAACCATCCGGGGGGGTTAAATGGGTTTAGGTTTTAAACACACAAAACAAATATCATCAAAATCGGTAAAGTCGTTCTCAAGTTATGCTCGTACATACATTTCTACGATTCATTTTTATATATAAGATTACGTGCTCTGATACACACTTGATCAACCAAAACAAGATATATTATTGACTAATTCCTATTCAAAAGCAAAATCAGGTCAAAATTAAAAACGTTTTCAATTATTTATTTATTTTTAATCGGCAGAGAATTAATGTCTATTGTTAATTATTTACAATAAATATTAAATGGCATTAACGTTTACGCCATTTTATTTCATTTAGTTTAATGTTGGGCGTTTGTTGATACATAATAGCTTTCGTATTGCAATCGTGATGCCACATACAGAAAAATATGTTTGTATTTTATAATCCCTATATAAGACCGTAATCTTAAAATTGGACTGAATTGTGATTATATGTATCCATATATTATTATAATGGCAAGCCGTGTAACGAATCAAGTTAATAAAAACGTACATTCATATACATATATGGCAAAGCTAGCCTTGTTGACGTCAGTCGCTCCCGCTCACACCCATATCGAACAGAGTGCCTTCTCGCTTACACTAATAAGCCGCGTTACACGCGCAGGCTCTGCACTCACACTCGCACATCGCGCTCGTGTGTGCATACACACGATGTCAATGTGATGAATAAACAGTTTCTCCGATTTTACGATTCAATGATTACAGATACCTATCTATGCAAAGTTAGTTAATGGTTTTGAAATATTTAAGAGCTGTTGAGAAAGATACTCGAATATAAATACCTTTAAGATATTAACTTTAGGAAAACATTCATAAAATATATTTATTGTGTTTCAAAAAAATGATCGCTCTCTTCTTACATAAAATGATTGTCAATCAATAACTCTTCAAAAAAAGAACTTACAGACTAAAACTATGTCTCATTATGCACAAAGGACGCTCTTATCGCTAATAAGCGATCTCTTCCAGACAATCCCAGGAATGAATTGAGAATATAATGATGATGGTGGTATACATAATACATAGTACAATTTCTTACATTCTAGTAATAAATATATAAATGCAGAATATACGGATGTTCTATATATTAAATAGATATATACTTAATATACATAACATACAAAAATATATAAATGTTTATAGATAAATATATTTTAAATATCATCATATTCCAAGGACATGTAATATTTTCTGATCATCGTCATTAACGGACACCTTGCCAATGTTACGTCATACGCTGATTACCAATTTAAGTTGCATGCACCAAATTTGTAGTTGACCTGGGTTGCAATTTTCAATAATTAAACATGTTTTGTAATGTCGTTATATATACTAACAGTGACAACTGCATATACGACTATACTATTTTAGATTCTTTATTAGAACTATTTTCATCAGAACACTTTCAACAAACAACGATATTTATTAGTGACGGTAGAGCTAGAGAACTATATTAGCTCTCGGCCACGTTCGCCGTTCGGGCGATAGATTATTACATCACCCATTATAGCCCATACATTATTATAATATCGCATCGACGAACGACGATGCCGATCTAGCGATCCTAGATTTTCCTCGGGTGGTGGAGGCGTATGACACGCCGCACATAGTGTAACTCTGTGTTAGACGTCGGATGCGTCATTAGGCCATTACTAGAGCGCCAACCGTCACATTTTAGGCCCTGTTGCCGCAAAAAGGGAAAGTGGGGTGCAAACGAAACTACGTTGATATTTATATAACAATAAAAGCCCATAAACGTCCACTGCTGGGCTCGGGCCTCCCACTATGGAGGAACAGACAGTATACCCGCCACGCTTATCCAAGGCGGTTTGGCAGGTTTGACAGATCGATTGTCTCGATGTACAGGTTTCATCACAATGTTTTCCTTCACCGCTGTTAGCACGTGGTAATTGTAACAATATGCACATTAGATCAGAATACTGCCTAAGTGGTGCATGGGTTCCGGCCAGGATCGAACTGGCGCCCTTTGAGTCCGGGTCGCGTGCGCTAGCCATTACGCTACCACGACTTTTTACTTTAGTTTCTTTTTTACGTTTGACTTCTGTTGATATTTGCTGAACAATAATAATTTACCAAAAAATTATCATAAATCTTTACGATATGAGACATAACGTAGTTTTTTCGTAATTTTTCTATACTTATTTTGAAATTAAGAAAAAAATTCATCATATCATCGCCCCTCCAAATTATTGACATGGAACCATATTCCTCCTTTAATTTTTAGAAAAACAGGATAAGAAAATATCTACATCTTTTTTACTACTTTATTTTATTCACAATAAAATAATAATGCATCTGAAAAAGGACCTTGTCTACGGAATCCCAGCTATAGCCCGAAAAATCAGTACTGAAAAATCCTTAAGAACCTTGGCATTATGACAAGCCTTAATTAACGACGAGAAGAATTTTCTACAACTAACGTGAAATGCGCGACGCACGTGGTTTTGGTGTGCACACCAACCTTCCACACAAAGCCATATCAGACGTGTGCATCGACCTATGGCCGGGTCCTGTATCTTACTATTCATTCACTTGCCTTACCATCGGTTGAGTTTTAACATAGCTTATGTCAAATTTTAACCGATAATAAGGCAAATTAACGGTCGATAAGGCAAATTAACGGTCGATAAGATATAGGAACCGGCCCTTTAAGTAGTTCTCACTTAATGGTAGCGTAATGGGAATAAAGGCCTGTCTCGTGTCAAAGGAAATATCCCTGTCTTTCAATGGCGTGGGTTCGAATCCTGGATATTTTTTAAAAATAAAATGTATATCTATGTATACCTTATTCACCTTATGTATACCTTAATCACGTGCTGACGATGAAGGAAAACATCGTGAGAAAACGTACACATCGATATTACCGATATTTCCAGCCCACGATGGACAAGGGTGGCGGGTATACCGAGCGATTCCCTAATATAGAGAGACCCAAACCCAGCAGAGTAAATATATTAGACGATATTGCGTTATTATTATAGGCGATATTTGGTGTCACTGGACAACAAATTCTTGATGAAAAATTACTGTTGCATAAAATTACAATAATAAAGTCTAATTCAAAGTGCATTTTGTTAGCACAACGGGAGGCCACGCGTGCACCGCTTTTATGTTCCTAAAAATGACTAAGCAGTACTTGACATATTTCATATACCATAAACATATTATGAGAAAAATCTAACGGGGCAACGGGGCCCAAATTTGTTTACATTATATACTCAGTAATTTAAAATTCATCCAATAATGATTGACTGCAGAAATCAGGAGCATTAAACAAAAATAAAGTCCCAAGTAATTTTTGAACTGGTGGTCTAAAATAGATTTCTTATAGATCATTTTTTTCTTTTACCTTTACACACAGATATACATACATACATGTATACATAATAATATTAAGAAGACAAACTCATTACAAATCAGTTGGTTATTCATTTACACGTGTTTACTTCGAGCCTCACTTAGGCTTACATTATAATAAAGATATAGTAACAACCCGTTTGCAAAAACTTTGAAGATACTTCAACGAGTGACACTTATTAATTAACAGCTTAATAAAGTCAAACTGCTAAACAACAGGTCGAAAGCGACCCACTATTTAAAAGATCTAAACCACAAAGGAATCCCCAAACAACACAAAAAAGTTGCGTTTCTCTATGAATATTTTAGTTGCCCAGGCACCTGCACTTTAAAACCAATCTTATTCTTCGATAACATAGAAATTGTTTTAAGGCGGAAGCCTTATAGCTAGCTCTGTTGTCATTTGATTCAGAACTTTGATGTAAGATAATAAAACTCTATAATGGATTTGCTGTTGTATGCCTGTGTTTGTGGCTAACAAAAAAACGACGATATATTCACATCGTATCATGGATATGACCTTTTGCTATTGAAAACATAAAATATAAAAACAATTTATGTTGCACAAATCTCATTTCAATTAAAAAAACACAAATGTCCGATATTAATGTTGGATTGAGGTCGAACCTTTAAATAATATTTATACACTATATGACGTAATGAATGGTAAAATAATATGCAAATACCTACTTATTCTCACGCGTGCACGTGAACAGCAGCCGTAATTGCCGTAAACAATACAATGAACGAAAATGGCTATTGTGTGTTCAACATTTTATAATACTCTTTCAGTACTAAATCTTACTATTTGCTAACAAAATAGACCTAAATAAAGTTCTACATGTGCTAGAAGCAGTATAAAATTAGTCTAAGACAGTTGTGGATAATTTGGGCACCGAGGCCCCAAAAATTATCCCTTTTATAAAGACCTATCAACCACATTTGATGAAAGTCTCAGTAATCAAAGAGCTAGCTTGTATTTGGGGTAATGTTTGCCAATACGCTTATAATGCAGCTAGCTAGCGATTTTGGAACGTTACGAACGGACCTTGATTTGGGATCCATTATTTGTGAATGTTTCAAATAAATTGTATATACATATCATTAGTATTTAATTTTATGTATATTATATTACCATAATTTAGTGTAAGTTTTTTAAACTTGACACATTTAATAAGTTGTATTTAATAGTCTTAGATATATTATATTTTCTTTATTATATTAATTACATATTGTTAGTAAATAAATCGTTATAGTCGTTGGAATATGATATTTATTATATATTCATCTATAAACATTTATATATTTTGTACATACGTATTTGTATGGTATATATATTAAGTATATATCTATTTAATACATAATATTTCTGCATATATACATATATATATATATGTATTTATTATTAAAAAGTAAGTAGTTCGTACTATATGTTACATATACCACCATCGCCATTATTAGCATCATCAGTAAGTCATTTTTGTATTGGTGTATAATAAAGTGTTATTTATCTAAATAATGTGGTCGCAAAGTTATTTTCGATATCAAATTTGTTAATTATTATGTGTTATAAAATGAACAATATAAAATTTCTGTAATATTTGTAACAACGCGCTTATATAGTTATTTACTTGTGAATAATTGTAATTACATTCTTCATTCGTTTTTTTTTCAATTCATAAAGAAAAATAAGACGGTCATAATTTTTTTACTATAGAAACTTTTACAAATACTAAGACTGCATTAAATGTTCCAATATATAATTGCATAGCAAATTATTTTAATGTTGACCTATTTCAAATATATATAAATAAATAAATAAATAAATCGGCAGACAAACACACACACACACTGTATATCCCCAAATTAAGCAAGTTACGCTTGTGTTATGGGTAATATACAACGGACCACTCTGGGGCCGATCCCAGACACCCAGACCATAGTAAATAACGGAGAAAATACGTTTCCGAAATTTACTATACTAGGAAGGAAAAATTATTTATTTATTTATTTATTTTTCCTGCTCCACCAACATTGCCAGATTAGTTAAGAATTTCTTTTAAGTTAGGTTCCTGGTTAGGTTGCCTGCCTGCGCTTTTGTCGATAAGGTCGCCTGTTGTTTTGTAATTATTTATTTTAGTGAACAACAAAGTGTTATCTAATCTAATCTATTAATAGATTAGATTATTTGCTGAAACAATTTCGGTTATAACGACCGCTATGTACGCGGAATTAATACTTTGATTTTCAAGTAGATTGTGTGCCTGTCTGCTAGCACGAGAATGGGAATATAAAATTGGGGCAACATAGTTACAACACAATAATTATAATAAATTTCAGAGTAAAATCTATGGGTAAATATAGATATAAGTACTACATACATCGTCTCTTTGAAAATAATGTGTTATTTTGAAAATTGAATTTTTAAGAACGATTTTTTTAACCTTCAAAATTAATTGTATTGAAACGAACAATTTTTTTTCTATTATTCTATAATGTATTTTAAAAGATATCTCTTTATTCGTTTCGATACAACTATTATTTGAAATTTAAAAGACCCTTTTCTAAAATTTCCATTTTCAAGGTAGCACATTATTGAAGCAAAGAATTATGTTCGGTTTCTAAATTGGTTTATCCATATAATTCTTTCGTATTGAAGAAATTTTATCCCCCGTCGAGATTTCTGTCGGACGCTGCCTCGTCCATGCCTAAAGTAACATGGCACGTGTGATTGTGTGTGTTGTGTATCTGTGTGCGTATTTTAGGGCTTCCACATTGTAAACAAAATATCTATACATACAAATAAATAAAATTAAAGTGTCTACTTATAATTTCAAAATAACCACTTTTCACTAAATGCATATGATGAAAGTATATACGATACCTATACCAAAAAATCAAATTTCAAATTTTTTGTCTGTCTGTTTGTTCCGGCTAATGTCTGAAACGGCTGCACCGATTTTGACTAAACTTTCACTGGCAGATAGCTGATGTTATAAAGATTAACTTGGTTACTTCTAAAATTGGGGTTCCGCGAAAAAAATCCACTCGTGGGCACAGTTAATTGTACATAAAAAAGGAAATCACTTGTGCGACTGTAAACTGACTTGTAAACGTTGAATTTATAATCCGAAATAGAATAAACAAAGATATCATCTCAAAATCTATAAATACAGGTCAGCTGTGTAATTTCAAAAGATAGCCAGTGCTTTCTAGTAAATTTTACAACGCAACACAAAAAATGTCATGAACTTCAACAACATGTTACTTCGAAACTATTTATAATGCTTCATAGTAGCAATATTATATTTTGATACAGTTTAACGTGTTTTGGCTAACACAATACATCGGCAAATGCCGAGCAATACAATACTTGAATGCATTTAAAAAGTCATGGCAGTTGCTAAGTTTTGAAATCACACAACTGAGCTGTTACTGATTTTTAAAAACTTTAATAATTCTAAGTCCAACAGATATATACATTTTTACAAAGTTTACTAGGATTTTTTTCTTTTTTTATTCCTAAGATTACCTTGGAATACATAATAAACAATAACACGACTGAAAAGGTAGAGGAAGAAGAAAAGTCTTATGTTATACTATAATAAGCAACAATGATGTATTTACATACATAAATTATAAGCTAGTACAATGAGGAAATTTATAAATAACTTGATACAATAAAAGAAAGCTTAATTTATTTGTATTGTATTCTACCTATAGTCCCACAAGACTATAAGTAGAATACTGAGCCTAAATCACCTTCTTTGGGTAAAGTGCCCAGAAGGCTGACTACGTTTCCTCACTGGATCGTCATACCGATCCGTTTCCCGAGGTAGGCACCAGCCTTCTGATCACCTGAAGAGTCAATGAGTCGTTGTTATACTTAAAATAATATTTGTCAATTAATGTACGACGATGTGCCTATTATCTACGGACACGTCGTCACTTGACGCTCCAAGGAGCCCGCATTTGGAAGCAAAGCACGTCCCCCATTCCATGCCACAACACTGTTAAATGTGCCAAATATTAAACAGATGTAACCTACAGTATTTGCAATTGTTCCATTTAGTCAATTTTAAAATATTCAACTCAAATATAAGCGGACATGTAGAGCGTTGTTTGATATAAGATTTCTGAAAATGTATAAGTTCTATACAAGACCATTTTTCAAGTGAATCATAGTTTAAAAAATAGATAAAAAAAATGAACAACGAGTCACGAAAATTGTTTTGTTTAAAATTAAAAGTACCTACTTCGTTGCTTTTTTGACCAATTACTTTACATTCAACATGCAAGTAATTGTTTACGATACGATGCATGACAATTAGAATATTTTTCCTTATTATTAATCTTTTAGAACTCCTAACAACGATATTCTAATTATGTTGACTATCGAAATCAGTACATAAATCTTACGGAAAATTAAAGCGCACACGATTATTATTTTTTTGCATAGTCGTTAATACTAGTTTGTTATTTTACTTGGGTTTTTTTAATGTTTATTCTGATTAGAAAGAGTCAACAATTTATATATCTGATAAAGTTCGCTTTTTGTAATTTATAGGAAAATTTACTGATTTTATGCGTAGCCTAAAATTAACTTTTCAATCTAACGATTTAGTCACTTTGTAATAGTCGTGATCGCAAAGTAAATCAGATTCCAAGCAAAAATCACATTAAAAATGCCTTGAAATTGTTAAAAATAGTATTAAAATACAACAACAGCATATTCATATAAAAATAATAACCTAAAACGCAAGCGGAAAACGGAATTAAAATCTTCTTTTTAGAGTGCAGTATTACAATGGGAAAATCCAGTACAGTTTGCAACTCCGAAACGGAACGTAATATCTGAATAAAATAATAAATGATCTGCCTGATTTTGTGAGAGGTCAGAAGGCCTACGAGGCCTAGCTATGGATACCAACTCTCTTTCTTGTTCCACAACACTGATTCAGACAAAGGATCCTAAAATTAGTATAATTTCACCCTGATATAGGGAAAAGGTCCCATACTCAGGGTAGTGTAATAACCGCTGAAGCTTAAATTGATCACTGATTTCACCCTGATTTAAGGCTAAAGTCCCAAACTCAGCTCAGTGTAATAACCATTGTAGCTTAAATTGTTCAGTGTAATATCACCCCGATTTAAGGGTAAAGTCCCAAACTCAGCGTAGTGTAATAACTGCTAAAGCTTAAAATCACTGTATTTTCACTCTGATTTAGGGAATGGTTCCTAAAACTAGAGTGGCGTAATACCTCCTCTGTAACCTCTGTAGCAAAAACTGATCAGTCTAATGTCACCCTAATATAGAAAATGAGTTCCACAATCTGTGTAGTGTAAAAACCGATTTAGCTTAAATTGATCAGAGGGCAGCCCTAAACGAGGGGCCCTCGGCCTCCACGCGATGGGAAATGAACCCTTTACGGGGCAACCGTTTTTTATTTGCACTCGGACAGCGGCATCAGGTAGAAAGGATGATCGTTAATTTTTAAAGGACACACCGTACTCCCGAGTTCAAACACGACGATGTTGTTGACACCGTGATGTGTTTGGGACTATGGGCTTCACGGTATACTAATGAAAACTACTGCCTACTAACTGTGACACTTGGCTTCGGCTCCATTTATTTTTTACGGTTTCACGCGATTTTAGAAAAATAGCACCTTTATACAATCTACTACTACTACCACCGTCTATCTTTATATCTTACAGTCATTTTTCTCCGAAATGACTGAGTCTATATGAATAAACATTACTGTAGTGAAATAAAAGACTGTAAAAAACAAAACAATGATCTGGAGGGAAATTCCCGTCGCGGATTTTCCTTTGCGCGGTGACGTGGGGTTTTTTAAGAAAGGCGTTATAAAATCTCTTAGAGGTCGGCAACACGTTAGCTACTCTCCTGGTGTTGCAAGTGTCCATAGGCGATGGTAACCGCTTTCCATCAGGTGGGCTGTCTGCCTGTTTATTTGCTTCTGGCAATGAAAAAAAATGAAAATTTATTAGGGTTAAAGTAAATTCTCTCTTTCTCTCTATAAGCTGGGCGTTTTATATTATATTACCTGCAAAATATGACTGTAAACGGCAGGAAACTATCATGATAAATTAAATAAGTTTGTTTGGTAATAAACCAGGGATCAGAAATTAATTCGATTTTGAGAAAGCCATAAGATTCGGGACAAAATATTTGTTTTCTTGGATTTTATAAAAGTTGTCACGGGATAAATAAGTACAACGAATAAAAGTACCAAACAATCTATCTAATTTAGATAAAAATTGCTTAAAAATATATCCTTCGTTTCTATAGTCCTGTTATTTACTCATAATTATTAAGCTCTCGTTGATGTCTTTTACTAATTCGCATTATTGAAAACATATTTTTAATACCGTTAGAGGTATCGAGTTAAAAGCTTCTGTAAAATATAGCCTGTAACTGTAAAAAATATTTTATTTAAAGTTCAAACTGATCACGATAACAGTGACAAACTCAGCTCTTACAAATTCGTATTGGAAATTAGGGAGACAAACCTACAACCACCTTTCAAAAACCATTCTGTCAAATTATTTTAAGTATTGTTTCTATTGGATTACTCGCAGGGAATAAAGCAACCCGTTGAAGTCTTTAACTAGGAAAGCTCCCATAAGATTTGAAATTTCGGACTATCGCTCTTTTCATTACAAAATGATGTAATTTTGACTATTTTAACTGAAAGCATTACATTTTTTACACAGAATAAAGACTAAACTATGCTTTGTCATAATAGTAGTGTTAATTTTTTTATTGCTAGAATATACCACACAGGCTAACGGCCCACCTGATGGAAAGCAGTCACCGCCGCCTCGTCGCATCGTCGATGTCATTTTTAGACATTTGCAACAAGGAACGTATTACCAAATCCCAGTTGAATCAAGATAATCTACAAAAATAAAAAAATAGGAAATTGATTCCTTAAATCTGTAAGGAATTAATTTCCTATTTTTGAAGTGAAATTCTTTAGAATCGTTGTGATTTGAAACTCGATGAAACGAAAAAGTGACAGTTAAAAGAGATAAACACATAAAAGCGAACCTTATTTGATTCGAAATAAAACATTTCTCTTTACCCGTTAATTTAGTATTCATTTTCAATTTAAATAAAGCTTAAAAGATTTTAAGTGAATTTTAGATCTATCTGTATATACTTAAGGCAGATATTCTTTTATACGTATATCAAAGGAATTTATGCGTAACAGTACATTGAATTATGAATTTTACGCTGGTGATTTAAAATGTAGTTTAGCTTGAATTATTATAAATAAGGGACAAAATACCTAAGAATAAAGACGTCTATAATAGAATAGAAATGTGAAAATTCTCATTGTCTGAAGTTTCACTTCTACTGCGTGTGAACTGCACACACATATTTTTTTTATTTTTGTATCCCCTGCCAGTTTGCATATAATAACAAATTTGCCGAATTCTAAACCATGCCATCCTAGATCGCATCGACACTTACCATCAGGTGAGATATCAAACACAAAGCTGTACCATGATAAAAAAAACTGTTATATCTATTGTGTAAAAATACCTATTGAAATATAAAATGTAACATAAAGATTGAAACGCAAAATTTTCCTGCAAACACCATATAAGAACACGATGCAATACATATCGTGATAAACATAAAAACCTTTCATTCAACCGTTTAAGACATACACACGCACATTTAGATAAGCGACGATGTATGGGTATTGCGGGCACACATCACATACGACGCACTTATATGCATTTATTAATGCAAAGAACATACGATATGACATCTCGGTTGAAATTAACCGAAGCAGAAGCGGGCCGATAAAAAAGTGCACGTAACTGTTATGACTTCCAAAAAAGCGGGCCACAGGCCAAATAATTACATGAAATAATGATCGGGGGCGAGAGTCCGATGCGATGGCGGGCTCATCTCGAGGGCTCGCCGCGGCGCAGTAAAATAAGGCTGCGGCGGCGGCGGGGGGCGAGGGAGGGGGGCGAAGTGACGGGCGGCGGGAGGCGGGAGGCGAGGGTGCGCTCTCTGTCGCCTCACCGCCACGCTCGATCCACAAGCGACAGCGATTTTCACACACTATTAAGATAGATAGATAACTATTTATTATGCGCCATTACCTTACTGCTTAAGTTGGAGGCCGTTTCACGCAGATGTAACGATGGGTTAACACGTATCATGTATTTCTTCTGTGTTATGTTGGTGTACAATAAAGAGTATTATATTGTTAATACAACAACTTTTCTTTGACGTTATGTTAATACATAGCGTCAAATAAAATAAAAAATTACAGTATTATATTCGAAATACAACAATAAAAAGTAATGTCTTTGGGGTACCTGGTTAAAACGAAATTCTCCTAAAAGTCTTAGAAACTCTTAAAATTCATAAAAAATATCAAAATGTCTCAATAAGTATCGAAAACTTTCGAGAACCATCGAAGAAAACAAACAAATTTTATCAAAAACCTATATGTATAGAAATACCTAAAGAAACAAATTGAATCAAAATATAGTAAATATTGTAAAAATTTGACGTAACAAACATACAGTCGAATTGAGAACCTCGTTCTTTTGGAAGTCGGTTAAAAAAAATTAATTATATAAAACATGTGTACGTAAGCGCCTACAGCCAGCGGCCAAATAACAACGACGATTAAAAGACCTTCTATTTTCACAAGAATGTATCTTACACTAATGGATATTATTTTAGATCTTATTTCATTGCATTAAAGTTCGAAATTGTATAATAATAATAATATACAACGGTCAGCATTTTTCACTTATCTTTAACACTTTTTTTCGTCTAGCTGCCATTCGCCGCCGAATAACATACGATAGGAATTTCGTTCCAATATCTCCAGCTTAGAACACGTTAACTAAAAACACGTTTGTAATTTAACTTTTCTTAAATAATTCTATCAGATAGGAAAAGTCATATTAATACAATTACAAATAAAAGATAGACAGAATAAGAACAAGTTTTAGACTCCCTCCTCTGGCATGTACCACGGGCGAACAAAAAGTGATCATTAAAGTGTTGGAGGCGCGCCGGGTGAGGCAGCGCAGCCTCTCGGCCGCGTCCTAAACGACTCAGCCAAGTTTTTATCGCTTACCAATCCATATCGAGCTTATTTATTCATTTAACCGAGAAGCCACACGGTTCAAATTCCATCATCATCTCTAACAATCGATGACAAGAAAAAGCTAGTCAAAGAATAAAATCTCTCTAGTTGGATACCAATAAGTTTAAGTCTAAACATAGAAACTGAGAAACTTTAGAGTCACAGCACAAACAAAAATAATTTATTTTCGTTTAATATTTTCTTACAGCGGTTATGATACTAAGCTTATTTTTGGGATCCTCTCTTTAAATCAGGGTGGTGTAATAAGAGAAAGAGTCAGAATCTTTAATTAGGTCACCTGTAGGTACCGGACTCCTAAACCAATGTAGTGTAATAAGGGTTTATCGCATTACTTATTAAAGTTTGCAAGCTTTAAATTTAAAAGCAAAAATTTAAGTATCAGAAATAACAAAAAAGAAGTAGAATAGTATAGAATACAATAATTATAATTTATTGCTAGAAATGTTTGTGCACATGTTTTTTTGTAATGGATTCAATAAATTTTGCCTTATTAAGTTTTCATCTATACTAATATTAGGTATAAAGAGGAAAATGTTGATTTTTCGTTTGCATTGAATAGGCTCCAAAACTACTGAACCGATTTGAAAAACTTTTTTCACTGTTGGCAAACTACACTATCCCCGGGTGACATAGGCTATTTATATTTTCAAAAAAAAATAGGGATCCTAACTAAAACTCCAATAATGTAACCCAAGGTGTAAAAAAATACCTAAAATCGCGTGCGTTGCGAAAACTATTGATGATAGAATAAAATAATGTACTACGACTTTGCAGAACATATCATTATTTACAAAAAGTGTCGCGACAGCATATGTCTAACTATTATAGTCATGCCAGTAGGTATGATAGTTTTATAGCAACTATTTAATAAGTGTATGTTTATACACTAGCCTTGCCGCGCTGTTTCATTTGCTCCGCGTTAAATCTGAATTTAATGTAACCTAATACCACTAAACATACCTATAATGATAATGTAAAACACAAAAGTGTTATTTTAATGTATACATACCTATGGGTATACTGCTTCGACTATGATTATTATTTGTAATTAAATATTAAATCTAGTATTTGTTATAGTATTTTAAATCATTTTTTGGATTACATATTTATAACTTACAAGAGATTTTCTTGCAGCATTATTCGTTTACTAAAGATCTTAAGTAAATTACATGATAATTCACACTCACGTAAACTGTATAATCTGCTAACAAAGAATATCCTATTTTCTTTCCCCTTTATCGAAAATATATATGTGTGTGGAGTCGTGAAATTCTTGGGAAACAAATAAACTTCGAAGAAACTTTATTCAACACAATAAAGGGCCATTTACATGGAGAGTTTATCGCACGTTTTGGGGCGAGAAATCGTATACTATTTTCGTAGGCGATACTCTTACGACAATAATCGCATTGACATGTTTACATTCAACCAAAAAACATAAGCTCCTACGAGTATGTCATACCATAATCGTAATGTAATTATCACCACAAGTTTTGTTTACACTCTGTCACAAATCGCATTGTGATATTTGCCTACGTTTCTCGACTTGTCTAAACTAGAACTCGTATGACGTTTTTTCAAGTTCATACGAGTATCGTTAAATCAATTTGAACCGATTTTAATGCGTTTTGAATGCGAAGCTCGGTGATTAGTCCGGCATTTTGTAATTTGTTTACACGGAGACGACAGTTTTCAATGATCAGGCTATTATCGCCCTTCCACGTACGATATCATATGTTTAGTTTACATGATCATATTTTTTTCTTGCTTTCGACAAACGTATCTTCGAGGCAAGAAACTCTCTCCATGTAAATGGCCCTTAAGTCTTTCTTTTCACATTATTTATCTCTCTTTTACATCTGACATTTAACATTGATACATAACTAAATACATATTCTCGTATATTCTCTATTAGATTATAGTGGCATATGGAATATAGCCATAAAATAACTTTAAAAGCTGAATCTAAAAGTAAACAGAATATTTCCATATTTAATTTATGCCCAATTTTATGATGATATTCAATATCAGGGCCGTGATGAAGGAAAAAAACAAATAGACACATTAAATATTTTGTCAGTGAACACACTCTTTTTTTACTCATTTTGTATAAATGCTTTGGGGTCTATATTAAATAAATAAATGAACTATGTTTCATACTATTTATCTTCAAACAGTGTGCCTTACAACTTATTCATATAACCCAAAACTACTAGTATAACGAAAAAAGCAAAGTAGGCAAGCAAGTAAGGCAGTTTTTTCGATAATCATATAACACTAGCGGTGCTTGCTACTTCGTGCGTGCTAACTAATACTTTTATTGATATTTTATGAACGCTATAAGATATCAAAGTGGAACATAAAGTATAATGCAAAAAGTACACTTGCCAGTTTTAACCCTTACAGCGATTTTCCCAAATGACCTTTGAACAGACAAAATTTTGTACAGAACTATTATTATTACCTATATTATAGTATAACGCAATAAAATAAACTTTTCCTAAGATATCAAAGGACTATTGTGGTGTTATTAAAGCACCCTTCGCCAAAAAAGTCACAGCATGTTACATCTTAAAAATTCGATTTGCATATACTGCCAACAATACTTGGATAAAAATATTGCTAATAACGCAATTAGTACAAAACATTTACCTTAAAGGTGTATAAACAAATATTATTCCGAGTAAAAATCTATTGAGAACGAAACAGTATTCTCACGCGCGATATCTCTTGGAATATTTCACGTCCTCTTTTTTCGAAGCCATTCTCTTAATTTATTCCGAAATGCATCGTAAAAAAGAGATAACATATCTACAATTTATAGATTAAATAGAGGATCGTAGATTATGGTAAGTAAAATCCAGTTGAGAGGTGTAATATGTTTTGCATTTCTATAAACTGTGTCCACCTATTACGTATTTTATATTCGCTTCTTATGAAATACACATTAGTCGTGCTACAGATATCACAAAGAGACTTTTAGGGATTCGTAGACGAATAGCAAAACCTAAACTTCATATAATTTCGTCTTGTTCATCCATCTGTATATGTAAGTCACAGTCAATTTTCTCTAACGCTATATGGATGACATTTATAAGGAAGGTGTTTTATATTAACTTCATTAGTAAGTAGAATAAGGCAATTTAATATTGCACATCCTATGGGTTAATGGCATGTTCAACTAATTATAATTTAAGACCTATTTATCAATGTACCATATCCTAAGCAAATAAATTTCATTAAACTGTTATGTAATAGCATAATTAAATACGAAATACATAACATATCGAAGTAGCTTATATACATTTACCTACGTAAGGGATAAAAAAATTGACGACACAGGCGTTACGGATATGATTAGAGAAGGCTTTGAAAATCATACAGGAGTTATTTGATTTAGATCAATAGGTAATTATATAAATTATACATGCACCTTTAAAGTCGTACAAACTGTGTCACGTCCCTTCTCGTCACTTTTAACTACGGAGTGGAATGTTTGGAAGAAATGAAGATTATAGAAATCATAAAATATATTTAACGAATATTCTTTTGAACAAAGTACCCTAAACGCTTTTAGAGAGATTTTCTCAATTACAGGCATTTAAGAGTTCCATAGTCAAATAGCAAAACAACGGACGTTAATAACCACTATTGAACCTTATCTGCATATTAACCTACACGCACTTGGCGAATTACATAGAAAGAAAACGACATTGACAGGTGTCGGAAAATATATCTGTTTCGCGTAGTTGTTTTGTGCACAAACCATTCGAAAACAATATAATTTTTGTATACTTAAATTTAAAGTATGGCAATCCAACAGAGTGATATGGTCAGCCTTCTGGACACTTTTTCATAGTAGAAAAGGCTAGGCTTAGTATTCTACTCTAGTATTTAGGGACTTAAGATGGAATACTTGAGTAATATTAATGATAAAACTACTACTACTACTTACTATGGAACTAGAGGAAAGCCATAAATTAGCTTTTCTAAATGTGCTCATCCTAAGGAACCCTGACGATACTCTTGGCCGTATGGTGTATAGGAAATCTACCCATACAGATAAATACCTTAATGGTTCGTCTCACCACCATCCTAGTCAGTTAGCTACCGTAGGCAAATCTTTGTTTCAGAGAGTACAAAAAATCTGTGACGAGAACCACGTGGCTGGAGATTTCCAGCATGTCAAGCGAGTCCTACAACGCAATATTGAAGACTCAATAACAGCGTCACAAATGCCCCAAACAACCTACAGTTGAGCGATGCCCTGCTACCTTGCCCTACATCAAGGGAGTCACAGACAGAATTAGTCACATCCTTGAGCACACACAGGATACCTACCTACAAAAATATAGATGTCCCATTTTATAAACTTTATTTGTTCATGAGTTACAAAATTCATAAGCAAAAAATAAATTTGTCTGAAAATAATCAAACTTTAATCTTCAATATTTGTTAAATGGTGGCATTTACGATAAAAATGTAAGAGACCTTTTTCGTAGAGCGTTTCATTTCCTATAAAAAAGTATATCAAATTTAAATTCTAAATCAATTACTAACGGAGATATGATTTTTTTTCTATTGGACTAAGGAAAAAATCGAAAACTGTAATGCGGAGGACCTTCCTATTGAAATTAAGAGCTCATATTTGGTGAGAATTTTTTGAAGGTGTCTAGCAACATATTTATCCGTGTCTCCTGTAAAAAAATATTTTTGACCCACCCTAATATATATATACATATATATGTACATATATACATATATATGTATATATATACATATATATGTGTGTATATATATGTATTAGTTCGTACTATATGTTACGTATACCACCATCGCCATGATCATCTCAATTCATTCCTGGAGTTGTCTGGAAGAGATCGCTTTTTAGCGATAAGACCGCCCTTTGTAAATTACTAGTTATAATTTTAGTCTCTAAGTTTATGTTTGTATTGGTGTATAGTAAAGTGTTATCTATCTATTTATATTAATGAATTAGGTTTAGTTATATTATATACTTTCCTTTGTATTGGTTTCTAACTTTTCTAATTTCAAAAAAATTATTACAAGTATCACAGTTTTTTTGAAAAGAAGTTTTCTTTGCATCAGCATGTATAATTTTAATGACAAATTCATATATTTCATTCATTAAACAAAGATATTCCTTTATTAAATTAATATATTATTATCCCTTATATACAATTGCATCTCAACTAAACTTAAACAAGCCTTCGGTTACTACGTCACACTATATGAATGACATACGCAAACAGATGGTGGCTTTTTGTGACGGTTACGTTCAATTTGTCAATTGCCGCGTTTACTCACACATCGAGTGAGTGCACGAGGAAAGCAAACGGACCGTCCGTGTACAGGGAAAAGTATGCGTGAAAACAGCATCTTACATAGTTACATATATGTACATACATATATCAATATCATAGACAACATAATAATCGTTAATACTAATACTATATATATTCCATCATTGGGAGATTCTATTCACAGATATTATTTTTATTCTCAGTCTGTTCAAACGTCATTGAACGGACGTATTGTTTTTAGGGATATGATTCTTTTTATTGATATGATTCTTTCATTTAAAAATTTATTTTCCTTTTGTTTTTTAATTATGTCACTGTGGTTTCTCGAAAAGAACACGTATTATCACACAAACATTTCATTTCATTTCTTTATAAATACACAGTCTAATTATACAAGTATGTGTATTTACGATTCAGTGTTAATCAACAATCACTAATATTTTCCACTTTTGTAATGTTTATTCCCTATTCTTCATTTTCTTAATAGACATACTTATAATTGAAATTGTAAAAGACAATAATAATAATACATATAATGTTGGTCCACAACATCACATCATCGAAATGTGATCGTATGGTGCGAGCGGTGGCTGGCTCGGACACAGCTCTCGCGGCAAGTTCAAGGTGAGCGCGTCGCTCCGCCCACACGCTCCGTGCCGCGCGAGCTCTGCGCAAGCGCACGACGCACCGCACGACCGTTACACTGGAATGGACGAGTGGTCCACTGGACCTCATACACGCATCCATTCTTAACTTGCACAAATCATCATTGTTACAACTGATTTAATCACACGATAAGGTGCCAATAGAATACTAATTACTATCGCTCATTGTGGCCTACGAAACCATGTATAATTATACTTTTTAAGATCATAGGTTGGTAGGTAACTTTTCTATGTACATACACATATTTCGCTTTTGTTTTTAACGTCAATTATTCATTTATAGTTGAATTATATATTATAAAAGATTGTCTCACGCTTTCAGAGGTAAAAAGACAATAAATAAAATAGGTATATATATATTACAACGAATAATTTTGAAGTATACTAGCACCGACTTCGACGGAATTTCCGACTATTTAATTAGCCTTGACACCTGGCGACGGCAACAACGTGATATTTTTATATAGTCTTCTTATTAATCCGTGGCAATAAAACACGGTTTCATATAGGTATCAAAATTTATGTTCGTAGTCATCATTAAAACTTATTTTGTATACGCGATTACCTCATTTGTGAAACATTCGCAAGGAATAAAATTGCAAATTTACCTGGGTATCGTGATGACCTGGCCGAGTTCGTCGACGACGTGGTCGGCGAGCACCAGCACGGTGGGCTGCCCCGGGGCACCTACCACCACCGACACGCCGCCGTCGACCAGCTGCCCGCCCCCACCCACCAGCTGCCCATCGTCCAGTTGCCCGCTTATCATCTCCACCCGCTTCTGGTCGGGCGTCGTCGTATATATTACAGTCTGTTTATCATCCTCATAAATTAAATCTATAGGTGTCTTCTCGTCTATGGACTCCATGCCCTGATCATAGACGTCGGGCTGGACGGGCACTTTGCTATCGGTGGCATACGCGGCTAGCTCGTGCGGCGAGTGGCGGTAAGAGTGGGCCTCCGGGGGGTAGCCGTCGTCGGAGTCCATCTCCACTTTGTGCGGGTAGTAGTCGTGCGCGGGCTGCACGGGCGTCATAGTGGCGAGCACGGCGTGCGCGGGCGCAGGCGAACGCGGCGCGGACGACGGCGACCCGCCCGCTTTCGGAGTGCGCGAGCGCTCCTCGCACGCGGGTACCGGCGACGGCGTCGCGGACATACCGCTTGGCCTCGGCGCGAAAGGCGACGTCTTCGTGCAGGCGGAGGCTCCGTTTAGGAGCACCCCGCTCAACACTCGACTCCCCTAAATGTAATTTCTGAAAGTGAATACCACACATTTGTCATTGACAGTACAACATTGAAGTAACAAGGTCTATTAATACAGCAAATGACGTGCTCGTTTTGTGATTTACCTACAATAAATATTAACTTTTCCGAATTTTCTTCTGTCGTTATAAACTTTCATTTAAAAGAGTTATATGATATTCGTCAAAAATATTCAAAATCAACTGAAATCGTTCTTAGTCCACTACCTTGAAGCAAAGATTGGTCATAAATATGAAAAAGAGATAAAAGCCATGAGGTCAGAAGCGGCACGATACACTAACAGCTGATCGGGGTTCAGTTAGAAAAGAACGAGTATCAAGTGGCACCTGAACGGTGTGCAGCGAGAAGCGGCCGAACTCGTTGAACAGCCACGGCCGCGGCACCCGCCGCCGCACCACCACCCAACGGTACAAACTGGTAACAATATTGTATCCACGTGGCTGTCAAACTCGTCAGTACACAACAATCATTCACAAATATAGTGTATTACGTAAGAACTGTGTGCCGCGTCTAACGACTGACTGACCGCAGACCATCGCCACAACGAATTGCAGGCAGCATCCACCAACGATTTACTTCTTGGTTGTTCCACAACGTGGATACCTCTATAATGAACAACAACCCATAATATTAGTTAACAAACTAACGACAAACTATATATCTCTTCTACATTGCAGGAAAAATTAGAGTTGGTTTAATAAACAAAACTTATATTACATAACTTTCCTGAAACCATCTCATCCTCGTCTGAAACCTACCATACAGACTTATTTATGTTAATCACATAAAGAATAACATGGTAGGTATGAGCTTATAATTTCATTTGGTTAAATGTAAAAAGACAAAGAACCAAATAATAATCTATATCTCACTAAATTCAGGTGAGTGAGTGAGTCAGACTAGTAATCAAAACAATCTTGGCCAGAAAATTAATATCATTGAATATTATTAGTTATAATATAACGTATATAGTTTGCGACTTCGCGAATCGCTGAAAATACAATTGATATATACAAAAGCTTTTAAAAGAAAATATATGTAACAGATAAAATTATGTAAAATTATTTAAAACTTTTATGTAGGTAGATTCGTTGTGAAAATTTAAGTTACTTTATAGCTGAATAAGGAAAATAAGGGGCTAGGTTATGTACCACAAATATAAAAGTATCTACTGTCAGTAGAAGATTCACAATATTGACATTTAGTTCATGATCGGTTTATTTTATTTACACCTGAAAAACACTGGTTTAGAGCCAGCTTGAACAAAAACAAAAATAAAATAAGAAAAGGTTCGACGGGCTGGGCGCTATGTCGGCCTGGGTCGTCCGAGAGTGCGCACACAGATAGCTAAAGCTCGCTCGCCACATCCTTATAGGACATGTAAGCGCGTACCTAATTCACTCACACGCACGAAGATCGTTATGTGCTAGTGACAGCACCAGCACACAAGTTTGCAATTCACTTACACAAGGTAAAACCATTTACTTTGTACTTTTATAAATATTTCATAGATAACTGAGAGACTACAATGCTGGCAACTCGATTTATGGAAGATCGATTTTGATGGCACTACTTCTACTAGATATGTTTTGTTAGGAAAACAGGTCCATACAGAAATGGTTTGATGATTATCACTGAACATTGTGTTGGATTGAAGAAACAAGCACGTCATTGCCCTGTTAGTAAGTGCGCGTCGGGGGCGGCGGATCGGCGCAGGCGTCCTGGCGCGGGTCGTCACGCTCGCGCGTCAAACTAGTCTCGTGACGTCACAGCCCGCCCGGCGAAACAAGAAAACCGGCCGGGCGGCGCAAGGCGCAACCGACCGCGGCGAGCAGCGGCGCCCGGTGCGCGGGCAGCACCGCAGCGGCGCAGTGGCGGACGCGCTCTCGGCCGACCCCGACGCGCCACCGGCGTTTCACATACCGTGGGCGGCGTCTCGGCGCTGAGCACGGCGCGGGCCGGTGCGCGGGCGCGGGTACACGAGCACGCGGCGAGCGGCGCTACGGAGCGCGGGCGCAGGTGCTCTGAGCGCAGCAGCCTCCGCACGCCGGCGCCGCCGCCCTCCTCGCCTCCCCGCGCGCCGCCCGCGCCTTCTCTCGCACGCACCAAAACGACGAATTTATCTTCCGTGCATTGCTGGCCCTCCTATTCGAGGACGTTGCCCAGGGTGGCTCGCCGAACCCTCGCAGAAAAATATTTATGTACCTACCCATTGCAATGTACCTACACGTCGCGCAATGCATTAATTTGTGACTGTTGTATACTATATTGTGTATTCATTTGGTTCTAAGGAAAATACGACTCATTCGTTGCTCAACGACGACTAAAAGCGCTTTTTATATGGAAACGCAAGTTTTGAATAGTATGTATTTGCATTAACGCCCAAGGCGGGGAACGCCACCGCGTCTCGCAGGCTACGGCCGGCAGTGGCCAGTACAGTAATTACAAAACTCTGAACTGCGACTGCGGTATTGCCCAATTTTACGCAATATCCTTTATTGGATTATCATGTAACACCTACGATATCATTTTGATTTTTTATGGTGGATTTATTGCATGTCTTTTCAAAGGTATTAACATAAATTTAAACCCTGTTATAGTAAATACATAGGAGGGAAATAGGAAATTTTCATTCCCTTTACGTAAGTGAACTATTTTTTAATAGAAGATTTAATGCGTTAAATAATAACTAAGATGACAAACAAAAATTCTACAGAATTAAATGCTGATAGGACAATCCAACGAAAGACTGTATTTGTACAATAGTTTATCGTTTCCCTTCCTTGGGTGGTGTACCCGATACTTGTCATAGAAATGAATTAATATAGAGCTAGTAATTTGAAAACATCATTGACTTCTGTAAACGTGGCAAGCCTTCTCTCGAATCTAATGCTGGTCCTACTACAAAAAGCCTAGGTGCTCTGTTGCATTATAAAATTAGTGTAATGTTAGAACAATAAGTAAGAAAACGCTCTCTTAACACAAGAAAATAAATCTTTTTTTATCAGGATTACGTAGTTGTTTTGACAAACACATATCCCTTTATAAAGTTTTCAGTCTGTCCGAATGGCTATGCATACTTTACATTCCTTTTTTTAAATATCTGTCTGTATATCACAGTCATTTTTCTTACAAACTACTGGGTCTATGTGATTAAAATTTATCAGGAAGGTTTACCATTCTATATGCCGCTACACAATCGGAATATATGTTCGCTAATGACTTTAATGGCGAGTTCGATCGCTCCTGACTGGAACGCATGCACCACTTGATCAGTTTTTGACCCAATGTGCATATTCTTACAATTGCCAAGTGCTGCCAACGATGAAGGAAAACATCGTGATAAAACCTGTACATCGAGATAACCGATATATCAAATCAACCAAGCCGCCTTGGACAAGCGTAGCGGGTATAGTGTCCATTACCCAGGAGGCCTGAGCCTAGCAGTGGGACGTTTATGGGCTGATATTATTAATATTTACTAGGATATGCCTGTGACTTCGTCCACGCTTGATTTGAAATTCCCGCGGGATTCCCGGGACACAAAATATCTCGGCATTTAAAAAAGAATGTAAGCTATCGTTTTAGTGAAAACTTTGTCGGAATAAGCTAATTTTTATGCACCCGAACAACTACAAAATGCTCCTGGGAAAACTCCCGCGGAATTCCCAGTATAGAAAGAAAGAAAAATATTCATTTACATACAAAAAAATCACACAATTTATTACATAAATTTGCTATCGATCAGCGAAAAATTACATTGGAATTCGTTTTTTTTAAATAAAAAATACATTACATCAATAAAAAAAACATTACACACACTACCATGTATTTGACACAGCCACGCATATATACTCTTTTGTTTATTATTCAAGTCAAATTAATAGTGTAGCCTTGGTGAAATCTGTGATTATAGAAGTATATAGTCTTTGACATTAATTATTATGGTCGAAATTCGACCACTGGCGAGCACAAGATTTTTTAATTTAAAAACTCTAATGGTGTGCTTTTAGAATGCAAAAGCTTTAGTAAAAAACTCTTTACTTCTTCAGTAGCTCATAATTATCTCAATAAATAATTATCAACATAAATAAAACAAGTAGCCGTGTGCGAGTCGGGCTCGCGCATGGAATGTTTCTCTTCAAACCACACTGCTTATTATAATAAAGGTTTTAGTCCATACAACTTTGAAAGAATTATTAAGTTTTTTGTATACAATTATTTTAAGTAGGTACATATTGGTAATCACACAATTAGTCTTTACCCGTCGACCCCTGTCATACCGTCGAAGCGTTGCCACTTCATTTCGTTTTTCATTTAATATTTTTTACCGAGATCGAAATTCCATCACGATATTAATTCAAAAGATTGACATAAATGTAAACGTAAAAATATCAACATACAACAGTATAAACCTTAATCACATTCTTATGCGGTTTTCTCAAAAATTCTATTTGATAATAAATCATCTTATATTTTGGCAAAATATAGGTTGTGTATTTAACACTTATTAAAATCAAATTATAAAACATGCTAAAAAGAATCTTGTATTCGTACCTCGTTGGAATAATATTGATTATTTTTCAAGTTTCTTTCGATAAATAAATCGGACTTAATATTTAATAATCTATACATACAATAAAACTGTAGAGGTCGAATTTCCGTACAATGAAAAAAAATGCTAAAAATCAGTCAGGGGGATGTAAGAAGTGAAATAGAACTAATTTTTTTTTTTTTTATTTTATGTTTATCTGTTTGTCCGTCTGTTTGTACCGGCTAATCTCCGAAACGACTGGACCAATTTAAATGAAATTTTGTATGGTGGTAGCTTATATTACGAAGTCGCGGGCACCAGCTATAGTCTATATATATATATATATATATATATATATATATATATATATATATATATATATAAAAGAAAGTCGTGTTAGTTACATCATTTATAACTCAAGAACGGCTGGATAATTTTTTGATTTTTGTGTTTTTAGAATTGTCTTTGTCCTAAATAGGATAATAAGTATTAAAATATGATATTCATCAATAAAAAATGATAATTAAAAAATATCAGACACAACATCAGTCTAGTCATTCAGTTGTTATCTTTCCCAGCCGATTTCGGCAATGGTGACTGCATTTAAACTCATTTTCATTTGTCTGATTTAGGTGAATTATTTTTGTGTGTTCAAGTCCCGGGATGATTTAGATTCCTTGAACCAGGTAGATGGCTCTGCAATCGGGTTCCAGGATTTAGGTGAAATTAGTTTTGTGTGTGTTCAAGTGGATCCCGGGGTGGTTTAGATTCACGATTGGACCCGGCAGGTGGCGCCGCTGAACAGCCTCTTTAACGGTGGGACCGATTTTGATGATTTTATTGTTTTTTGAAGTAGATTCGAGTATGGTTTAGATTAACAATTGGTCCCGTTTGATGGCGCTGCAATCGGTTTCTAGATTTTTATTTTTTAAGGGTAAGACAACGTCTGCCGGGTACAGCTAGTTAATTTATGAAAATAGCATTTTTTATAAATTACACTAAGTACACGACATCCACATGTCAAATTTCATATATCTAGGTCTAGTAGTTCATAAGACAATCGGCTGTAAAATACAGACGAAGTCGCGGGCATATCCTAGTTTCATCTAAAAATACAATTCATCTACACATGTGTGAAGTACTACAGTGTTAATTAAGACTTAAAACAAAAGTGCCATATATAGACAGACGAACATACGGATAAACATGACTAAATTATAAGAAACCATATACTATTTCCATTTCTTTATTTTGTCGGCGACAACTCCTGTGGAAACTTGAACGAGCGTCTTTTTTACATTATGTATGCATTATTTAATAAAAATATGACGCTTACGCACGTACAAGGTCATAGCAGAGTCGAAGAAACTGATAGGGATGGAGCTATCGATAAACGTAACACGATAACAGATCCGATATTTTTTTACAAAGTGTAAGAAACTAAACCATTGCCGGATAATTTTGTACAAATTTATTAACTAATATTACATTTCAATACGAGATGTAATTATATTATGTTGATTCTTTATTTATTTATTTTAATCAAAATCTGATGAATCGTCACTGTCACTCGATGAGCTCTCCCAAACATTTATTATAAGTTCCTGTACTTCTATTCTATAATAATGTTTTGGGTTCTTCTCGCAATTTTTTCCCAGTGTTCGGCGGTTACTTCCGCACATGCATTTTTTATAAATCTAACATCTTGTTTGCCGTAAAAGGGGGATGGGTATTGTTTCGAGCGACGTGTCCTTTAATTTGTGCCCATATTAGTTCTATAGCATTGTACTGGCAATGATACGGCGTAAGTCGAAGAACCCAATGACCACATTCGGCAGCTATTTTGTCGGTAATATATGTTTTAGGGAGGCTTTTTTTCGATTTTAATATATTCACTAATTGTACTTTTAATAAAGTATTATCCACATTTTCGACATGTCGTTGGAGCCAATCAATTATCTCTTGTTTTTTATTGGCCTGGTCGGCATTTTATCATTTTGTCTGGAGTGATATGTAGCGTTATCCATAATAATTATCGACGGTTCTTCCAGAGATTGCACCATTTCTTTAAACTGTACTTCGTAAATCTCTGCGTTCATTTCTTCGTGGTAGTCCACTGTTTTCTTGGATTTAAAGGCCAGTAAAGCATCTGACACGAATCCTTTCGTAGACCCTGCATGACATATGATAAGGCGTTCACCTTTTCCCATTGGCACAGAACTAGTGGAAGCGGCGGTGTCGTCAGTCCAGTTCTTAGATACTGTGTGGTTTGCATTTAACCAAGTCTCGTCAGTGAAAATAACAGTTGACCAATCTGATATCTTTTTGGCTTCGCTCAAAAATTCGCAGCGAGCCATAGTAACATCGTGACGCTCCATCAATATTTTATGTTTGTCAGATTTTTTATAAGAAAATCCAATTTCTTTCAAAACCAAGCTTAATGACGTTTTTTGGTCATGGAACAAACCACATTCATGTAAAGAAACAACAAGTTTTTAAGTGTTGGAATTTCTTTGCGCAAGTAATAGTCATATATATGACGGCGAATAGCGTCAGCGTCGATGTTGTCAACTGATGTCACACAACGTGGTTGGCGTTTTTTCTTCGGCGTACGAAGCTTATTTTCCTGCATGCCGCTTGTACCGTAAGCTTCGGTAGTAATTTTTGAAACAGTAGGTCCACTAATTCCTAATGCTGCCGCAACACGCTCTCGCACTTGCGACAGTGGTAATGGCGGACCACCATTTTGATACTCTGCTTCAAAGTAATTACGAACCTTGATCACCAGTTCTCTCGCCTTCCTTTTCAGAACAGATCCTTTAGGCGCTTTGATATTTGACAGCTGGGCAGCAATCAACACGGAGGAACACAAAATACACAACGTAACGTATGGATAATGTGAAAAAACTCAGCGAACAGAAATGTAGTGACTACATAGCACGGCCGTCTTGTTGCGAGTGACGGATTAAAACAAATACAAATTGGCGGTGGGCCATTGAGTGTTCCCAGCTTGAAAAAATATATTTGAATGTTTTTGTTGTATTTGTCTTTGTTCAAAACATAATAAATATATGCGATCGATATCATTACTTATTTGGTCACAACACTACAACTATCAAATTAGAAAATATATTTACTGATTACCGTAGTAAGTAGTTAGTGAAATATATCTACGGATTTAGGAACTGATGGGGATAGTTGCCAGAAAACCACGATCTCGCCCAACTCTAGGAACATCATTTACACCATAGGAAACATTTTCAGTCAAGAGATACACCTGTGTGGTGTGTCATCGTCCTTAAGGCTTCTTTTCCACTAAATGTTTTAACAAATTTTAACTAAGCCCGCTGTAAAAACTGCTCCTGTATGATTTTTATAATAAAAGTACTTATCCCTCTTTTAACGCTAAAGAACATTACTTGATTTATCTCCCTGCCTTTTCGTAATTTATAGGACCGTGAAAAATAATAAAAAAGAACTACAATCTCGTACTACTTTGGTATAAAATTATTCGTCATTGAATGTGTGTGCACTGTACTAATGGCCGGTTCTTATATATTACCAACCATTCATTTGCCTTACTATGGATTAAAATGTAACATAAGCTCCATACAAGTAATGTCAAAATTCAACCGATGTTAGGGGGTAGCGTAGCTACAAGTTGGGGTAGCGTAATGGCTAGCGCACGCGTCCCAAACTCAAAGGGCGCGGGTTCGATCCTGGCCAGAACGCATGCACCACTTAGTCAGTTTTCTGATCTAATGTGCATATTGTTACAATTACCATGTGTTAACAACGGTGAAGGAAAACATTGTAATGCAACCTGCACATCGAGATAACTGATGTGTCAAACCTGCCAAGCCGCCTTGGACAAGCATGGCGGGTATCCTGTCCGTTCCCCCTATAATGGGAGGCCCGAACCCAGCAGGGGACATTTATGGGCTGATATTATATAACCGATGTTAGGACACCTGAATGAATAGTAAGTAAGACATAGGAACCGGCCATGAATTTTGTTGGCGAGTAGTACTCTCTAGTAGGATAGCGAACATTGAGCGTAGAATAAATACATCAAAGATTTAACGCTAGGGTAACAATCTATTAAGGTAAAAAAATTGTCAGGAAAATAAAGCTGTAATATGTATAATAAATACTATATGACGCGTTTCAGCTACAATCGCGACATGGATCTCGGACGTTGTGCCGCGGCCGCCGCCCGCCGGTGGCGCAAGACGACGGATTCTTATTTAACTTCCAAGAATTTTTAAATTACTGGTGAAAGCTACACAAAACAGGTGTGTAAAACATTATGGAAAGGGTAGACCCGGTCCCATTTTACGAAAGCTTGTAAATAATTGCGAATGGAAATACAAATCAAGAGACTGCGTCATACAAACTTGAATAAAAATTATAAGTCATGTTGACTTGCGTTATATATTATACATAAATAGGTAGGTATTCATATTCATATTTACGTTAACACATTCGTAAAACAGATTCTGTTTATTAACAGAATCTGTTCAGGTATTCCTGAAAAGTACCCTCGATTAGTCACAGCATTTGTTGAAATATATTATTATTGTGATTAATTTTTGGTTTTTCCTTATTACTCGAAAACAAATATAATAAAAAAATCGTTCAAGTGCATGCTGTCCACATAGTGAAGGGTTCCGTTTTGACTACGGAACTCTAGTATTTAAATAAAAACAAGCCATATCTCCAAAACTACTCGACGCATCCAGTTTAAATCGGTTTTTAACAGACTTCAAAAAAAGTATAAGGCGTGAATATATTAATATTTTCCACATCTTGAATCTTGAAGTCGGTGCCAAGTAAAACATAAAAAAATATGAAAAAATTTGTAAGATATAGTAATTTTTATGTTTTAATTCGCACCGAATTTAAGATGTTGTAAAAAATATTTTCTATTTTTACTTTTTTTTAGATTTTTTTATTTTTAAAAGTAATTTTAAAGCGCCACCACTTTTTAATTTTTTCAGAATTTTCTACCACATATATTAAGTTAGTGAGGGTGATTATTTACGACGTCAAATGTCTCCCTGCTGCTATTAACTGAAATAGGTCACAAATAAATGTGGTTTTGTATTTGGAGACCTGCATAACGATGCGCCGATGCGATATGATTATGTACCTATAATTATTTTTAATACTATTTATAAAATATCATCTTCCTCACCATTCGTAACTATAAACCTAACAGTTTTTGAGAAAAGCATAAACATTATGGACAATTTTATAAGAGTTACGTAGTGTGTTCTTGGCAAAATGGTTATAGAACTCTCAAACCCGGCAAAGTGCGTATCAGACATATACAACGAAGTTTTCCCCACAGAGATTTAAATTTTTAATCATTTAAACCGTTTGACTTTAGTATTCAAAGAACAATATTGCGTGACGACTGACAGGATAAATCTTAAAAACCACTAGATAATTATCGATTCAAACAAAACTTCATTATAAATATTTTCAAATTTTACGATCACAATTTTGATTGTATAATTTACAAAAAAATGTGTGCGTCTCGGGATGCCCGACAGAAGTGATATCTTAAACTAATCCAAGTTGAACTATTTAATATTGAAATTGTTTAACTTGAGAAAAACTTAGGTTATTACTTAAATGTTATATATATTAATATATATATATATAATAATTTTATACATATAATGTAAGGAAAGGTTATTTTTAATAAAATCTTATTGATTATAAAATATATTTCATTCTGAGTTACAATTCTTGAATATGTACATTAGAATTTTGTGTATGTACATCATTAGTATCTTTATTTAATCCTATAAAAGTAACAATTGACTTATGGTAGCTATAATAAGCATCGAAATTTTTACATTATATGTCATCTAAAAATCTTGCAAAGACTGCATCAATACAGTTCCATGACTTGTTGTAACTTCTTCTGGCTTATTAATCATTCACCCCGAAATATTTACTTCATTTTATATCGCAAACTAACCTATCTCCCAGGATGAAAAGTATTTATGCCCATTTTCGGTATTAAAACTACATTTATACAAAATTACAGCAAAACCGATCCAGTACTCCCAATAGTTTTTCCGTGAAGGCTTAACAGACAGGTCGACTTACTATCGCATTTTTTATAGATCATAATTTTTTATATCTATAAACTTGTGAAATGATTGGTCTCCCATACCAACTTTCATCCTTTATTTCAACTCATAGTTTTATTTATCTATCTCCCGTCTCTATCTATCTGTAAACTACATAAATGACCAAAATGACCAAAATGACTAAAATAACTAAATTGACCAAAATGACTAAATTAACAAAATGACCAAAATGCCCAAAATTACCTAAATGACCAAATGACCAAAATGGTCAAAATGACCAAAATGACTAAAATGACCAAAATGACCAATATCACCAAGACTGCCAAAAGGACCAAAATTACCAAAATGATCAAAATCACCAAAATGGCCAATATCACCAAAATGACTGAAATGACCAATATCACCAAAATCACCAAAATGACCGAAATGACCAATACACCAAAATAAACAAAATTACCAAAATCGCCAAAATGGCCAAAATGACCGCAATGACCAACATGACCAAAATAACCAAAATGGCAAATCACAAAAAAACCTATCCTACTTTCTGGGATAACCTTTACATATCTATCTATACCATTATCTGGAATAAGTATCCCTTGACCACCCTCGGTATTAAAAATACATATATACCGAATTTTAGCCAAATCGGTCCAATAGTCTTTCCGTAAAACCATAACAGAGAAAAATATTTTTTATCCCGGAAACTATCCCATTTTTCAGGATATGCCTATGTTCTTCCTCGGCATCGAATATATATATATATATATATATATATATATATATATATATATATACTGATGAGTTTCAACCAAATCGGTGTATAAATTATAACACCACACAAAGTCACAAACACACAACCAACAACAAAACTCACACATACACCAACGCGCACTACCACCGCATTGCATTACACGCACACTTTACAAACAAACCAAGACATACAAAGAGCCTAAAAATTAATAACCTAGGCACAGAAAGGAAAAGTAACACAAATGGCACTAGTTAAGATATATATAGGTATAGACATAAGGCACACACTGCACATGCACTTCCTCACAACACCAGTATGTAACAGATACACTCTACATTAGTATAACTTCAATATTAAAAATAAAAAAAAATAATATTATAAGTTATTCTTAAGATACACTACAACACAAAAATAACTAAATTAATGTCACACACAATAGTAAAATAAGCGTGTATAAACCTAAAAACTTTAATAGTAATTAAGTAGTAAAAAAGGGTACGGAACTCGAGTCCGTAGAGTAGTTAATAAAAAAAAAAAAAAAAAAAAAAACCATATCGGTCCAGTAGATTTTCCGTGAAAACGGAACAGACGGACGAACTGGCGTCGTAACCCGTTACGTAACGAAGCGATTTACCCTTACCATAAGAAGTTATCACTTCAATAAATTCGATTTCGAAATTGGGATTCGACCTCATGTGAAATATCCCATTTCCATGATAATGGTATGTATTCTATATACATCCTTGATCCAACACTACATAATAAATTGTGGATATTTTGTTTTTGAAAATTGTACATTTCACATGTGGCACATTGACAAGTAAGGTGGGAATTGTGGCACCAAGGTGTACCGGCTACAATTATTTTTTTAAGGCGTCTTTACATGTCACATATCTGCGCTTCTCTTCCTCTGATTGGTATTAGATAGAGTACAATAAAAACAACACATATTTCTACTATCAAGTGTATTTATTACATGCACAGTAATTTCTGTATGCTAAACTTTGTTAAACGCAGCAATGTCAATACTTTGTACCTATGGACAAAACAACGGCATATATTAAACAATTACAAATAATAAGTATAAATAATTGTTAGCTATAAAGTTAAATTTAGACTTTAAATATAGATACCATTGAACAATGGGCAACCATAGCGCTCATATTAAGTATTGTTTGGTCATCTTCATTATCATACATAAATATTTGTGTACCAAATGTCACGAAAATCCATTCATTCCCAAGGTTGTGAAGAAGGAACAAACAAACATTCCAAATGCAAGTTTCAAATGTATATATTAGCATGGATAGTTATGCTATCATATATCATTTTGACTCAATTTTTATTTCAAGAATCTTTTAAAGTGAGCTAAAAACAAATATATATTGATGGTCTTCTTCATATTGAGTTAGAGTAAGTTCATAGACTTTTTTAAGAACCTTAAAGAAGCCTACAAACTTATTGTAATTCAGTATGAATAAGACTGCTTTTTTTTTATCTGTGTCTGAGTGGATTTCTTGTGATGATGTGATACAAAATAATGGCACAAAGGCGGTGATAATATGATTTTAAAATATTAAATGTGAATTGCCCACTTCCCATTCCCCCTGTACAATTTGCCAATTGCCAAACTAGCAAGCCGTCGGCTTCGCCCCTGATGTTGCCGAATGTATAGGCGACGGGAACCACTTTCCATTACGTGTGCTATTTGCCTGTTCACCAAAGCTTCAAGTTACACAATTTAAAAAAATTAAATCTTACGTAATCCTCGATCTTCTCAATTTCCTCGGTCAACCAGTCGACTGATACTTTATCATCCTCGACAACACAAGAAATTTGCAGTTTATGAATGCCATAGGCCAAAGGCACTAATTTAGCAGCACCCCAAAGTAGGCCGTCGGTGGCGATGGCCCGCACGGCCTGCTCCATGGCCGCCATGTCAGTCTCATCGTCCCAAGGCTTCACGTCCAAGATTATATTCGACTTGGCAATAAGTATGGGCTCTAAAAAATAAATAGTACTTTAGTTTGAAGTACCAGAATTTTCCATACGACTTCGCCGGCGTAATCTTCCGACCTCTATGCCCCAGGCACTCCAGCTTTATCAAAGACAAAGTAACTATTATCTTCAATACAGAATATATATACAAGTACATAATTATGTATAAAGGTAACCGGACTGCATCTAGTCATAGAGTGCATACAAGCACATCTTTATCGTTACAGTCAGTATAAAGTCGTTTTCTGCATGTCTGTATATTCACTAACTCCTGAACCAAGCAATAGATTTTGAAGCAGTTTTCACCATCAGTTACATAATTTTTCAAAGATTTATATACGGAATGAATTTTTCAAGCAGGCCTTTAGGGCCAAAGCCGAAGTTATGCTAAATAGCGAAAAAATTCAAAGGAGTCACAAGGCCGATTTTGAGAAAAACTAATGTGGTATCATTAGATTAAAAGTATCAAGGGACACTGTCTTAGTAAGAATACTCTTAGTTAATTAAGGTTATTTTTAAATTACTTATTAGTCCTTTTAGATTAGATGATAATATTAATGAGGTATTTCTTCTTAAATACTTCATTTATAAAAATATAAAAAAGATTTAAAAAAATCAATTACCCTCGTCAGGAATCTCATCAGCTAATTTTGCAAAATAAACACATATTATTATACCAAGTAGTGTAGCTTGTCAGGATCAATTTCTGTGAAGGAATATCAAACAACAAACCAAGAGAAAGGGTGGTTTATGAAGAAAATGTTCTATTTTCCATAAATTAATTAAACAAATATGCCCAAAGAGCTTTCAATGCCCTATGTGTCCAATACAATAATTCCCTCGGGGTGCTTGTTGGGGCGCTTCTGCAGTGAGTCGTCTGTTTGCCAAAGCACACATAGATGGCTTTGATGCTTTATGGCGTAATAAAAACAGCTTCATTACTAAGCAGATTGCGTGGTAGCAGCAACAGGATCCTGAAGGGAATAGCCGATAGATTTGACTGCCCACTGATTTGGGCCTTCAATAAGAGGACCAAATCAGTGCTAGTTATTAATTAATAACATAGATATAAGGAAAAACAATTACTAATCACGTTATTGTGTTTATAAAAATCAAATTGCGCCCAGTCACTTAAACACAATCAATGTTTACCCATTGACTGATTTGATTGGTTTGGTAAAGTAACGTACATTTCGACTATTAATTTATCGACGCCCATTAAAAATAGAATAATTTTTATCATTTCCATATTGAGTAAAATTAATTGTGGTTTAATTAATTTATGGAAGATAAAATATTTTCTTCATAAACAACCCTTTCCTTTGCCGTTTGACATTCCTACACAAATTGATCCTAACAGGTTACACTATGATTTGGTATAATAAATAATACAGATGTTTGTTTTTCAAAATCAGTTGATTCAATTCTTGACAAGGGTAATAGTTTCAAAAATCTAATGATACTACTTCAGTTTTCATTAAAATCGGCCTCCAGACTCCTTTGAGTATTTTTCGCTAGTTCATGTAGTTCAGGATTACGACATGGATTACATACCAGTGGGGATTGCAATCCGGAAAACCAGATCCAGTAATCCGGCGGATCCGGCATCAATATGCACATACCGGATCCGGTACAAATATAACGGATCCGGTGACAATCTGCAACGCGCGATTAGTTTGGCAAAATAATCGCGCGTTGCACAAATAGATACTTTAAACGCGTGGTGCTTGTGCGTGCAGGTCGTTTGACGCTGATAATGCATTTACTATGCCAAAGAAAAAAAACATGCGACTGGAAATGAAAAAAATCTTGGAAAGAATTAACCAAGATAGCTGTAACCATAATGTGGAGCTCATGGAAGGAATAGTAGAGAAGAACTTACATTCACAATCACTGAAAAAAGACTTGACATTATAGGCAGAATTACAATTACAGATCCAGCAAGAAGTAGCATCTTATACAATACAAACTATAAAAAGAAATTTTTTGATAAAATACTAAAGATCCGTGACGGCATTTGAAAGTGAAGGAGTTCGAGGAGAATACTCATCTGCTATTCATGATTATTTGCTGACAATTAAGTGTAGAAGCTGAGAGAGCCTTCTCGGCCGCAGGCTATATTTGTAGGTCTATTAGAAGTCGATTGGCAGATGAGACAATCAACACAATTTGTTTCCTAAGATCGTTTTTTCAAACCAAAAATTGATTGTTTAAACACCGAAGAGTATAAATATTATAAATAATAATTATCGTGATTGTTGTGCTATTCATTTGATAAATTCGGTAGTCTCTCATATATAAGAATAAAACTGAATAGCATAGTAAAATAGGTAGCTAATTATTGATATTATTGTGATCGCAGTTAAGATTAATTATTATGTTATGTTTAATTTTATAATTTTGATTTATAATATTGATTTCTACTTTATCTTTAAAATCTAAGAACACTCACTGTACCACAAGTTACATTACATTAAAGATAAAGACAGAATTTTTCTTTTGAAGTTTTATTTATTTTGGCTTTTTATAATAATTTGTGATTTTATTTGTTCTGACACTAAGATTAGACTGTTTATTCTTTCTAAAATTAGTCATAATAAAGTTGATTTCGTATATGTATCGTTTTATTTTTACACTTCATTAACGCCCACATTGCAATGAAAAAGGAAAGTTAAGTTATTAAGGTCAAATCAATCCAGCCGGAATGAAAATGAGACCAGAATGCAATCCCTACATACCAGGTTTGACCCGCTGCTTGCTTCGGGGAAACCCTAGTAGGATTATAAATTGCATTGCACAAATATGTAATAATTTATTTATTTGTAATAATAATTCAAAATGCATATTTAGTAATGAGTCTAAATACTAATTGCTTTTTAAGGATTTAATTTCAAGGTTTTACAACAAGCCAGAATAGTTCACTTTTATATTTTATATCAAACACGAATAGCGGAGCCAGACAATCTAATTTTTCGTCCTACCGACGCGTGCGTTTTTGAGTGCATAAAACAAACTCTGCGCCCGCTCGGCCGGCGGTCACGCGGCGACAACGTGACCGCTGCATCTAATACGAATTAGATGCGCGTGTCCGCTCCGCGCATACAAAATATAGAATTTAAATATTTTTATTTTATTAAATATGTATCTACACTACATCACCCCTCCCCAGAGACCGTCAAGGGCGATGATAGTCGGGAAATCGGGTACGGCGTCCCGACCGCATCATTTTACTAGTGTCACCTTCGGTATCCGGTGATGCCTGGTGATTCATGGGTGAGCTTGGGTAATGAATATGTGTGTTTTTGTTTGGTGGTGTGTGGTGTGGTGCGTTTGGGTCACTCAGTATGAAAGCCGGCTTAAGGCGGTCTACCGATACTGAAACCTGCTTACCCTTTATCATTATTTTAAAAACTTTATCACCTCTGGCAATAACCTCGTAAGGTCCGGTGTATGATGGTTTTAGGGAACCTCCTATCTTATCGTCCCGGAGAAAAACATAGGGTGAGGTAGCTAGGTCTTTGAAGACAAAGGTAGTACGCCTGCCGCTGTGCCGTGCGGCTGGTGATGGGTGTAGGTCCCTCACGAAACCGCGTAGGCGTGACAAATAATCTGTCACATCAATGGTCTCGTCTGCCGGAGGGTTGAAAAAATCCCCGGGGAGGCGCAAAGGCTGTCCATATAGAAGTTCAGCCGTAGAAGCCTGAATGTCTTCTTTATAGGCGCTTCGTACCCCCAGTAACACGAGTGGAAGTGTTTCCACCCAGCTGCTGCTGCCGTGGCAAGTTATGGCGGCCTTAAGTTGCCGGTGAAACCTTTCCACGAGTCCGTTACACGCTGGATGGTATGCGGTCGTCCTACGGTGTTGGAACCCGGCAATGGCGGATAAATGCTGGAATAGGGTCGATTCAAACTGACGTCCTCTGTCCGTGACTATATCCATTGGGCAACCGAAGCGGGATATCCACCCGCTCAGCAACGCCTTTGCCACCGTCTCGGCCGTTATGTTCGCCAACGGTATTGCCTCTGGCCATCGCGTGAATCTGTCGACGGCCGTAAGGCAATATCGGAATCCTTGGCATAATTGTAAGGGGCCTATAAGGTCTATGTGAACAAATGCCAGTCTAGCCTGCGGTAATTTGAAGTTACCTAAAGGGGCAGACACGTGGCGAGTAACTTTAGTGCGTTGGCATGCTAGGCAGCTACGAACCCATTCACGGCAGTCTTTTTTGACTCCCGGCCAGACGTAACGCTCCGCCACCAATTTGGCAGTGGCGTTAGCGCCGGGGTGGCTTAAAGAGTGGAGACTGTCGAACACTGCCTTGCGTAGCTTTTGAGGTACGAACGGTCTCTCATTAGCGTCACTCGTGTCGCAATAGAGGTAACTCTTCGTACCGGGGATTTTCACCTTCTCCAGTCGTAGAGACGATCCCGTTTCTTGAAGTTGCTTTAGCTCCAGGTCAGCCTGTTGAGCGGAAGCTATCTTCTCGACGGTAACTGGCTGTGAAATCTCATCAATGCGAGAAAGTGCGTCCGCCACGACGTTATCTTTACCTGATATATGCCTGATGTCAGTCGTAAACTGGGCTATCAGGTCTAGATGTCTAAATTGTCGTGGGGAGCATTTCTCTTTACGGGAGTGGAAGGCAAAGGTGAGTGGCTTGTGATCAGTATAGATCGTAAAGTCGCGCGCCTCCACCATATGCCGAAAATGTTTCACACTCTCGTAAATTGCCAAAAGTTCGCGATCATAAGGTGAATATTTTATTTGCGCTGGACTCAGCTTCCGCGAGAAAATGCCAAGGGCTGCCACACGTTCTGCTTTAACTGTTGGAGAACCGCACCGATAGCTGCATCCGAAGCGTCAGTCACTAGAGCGAGCTTCGCGTGGCAATCTGGGTGGGCCAGCATTGTTGCCTGACAAAGACTATCTTTGCAAGCCTGGAACGCCTCGGCTTCTATTGCGGTAAAATGAATGGGATGGGAACCTTTTACTGAACTTGCAAGTAGAGCGTTTAGGGGTGCCTGATGCTTAGCTGCGCCTGGGATAAATCGGCGGTAAAAGTTGAGCATCCCCAAAAAACGACGCAACATCCTAACTGTCTTTGGCGCAGGGAAATTTTGAATAGCTTCGACCTTGGAGGGCAGCGGTGTGGTTCCTTCAGCTGTTATACGGTACCCGAGGAAGGTAACCTCAGATACGCCGAAGACACATTTTGCTACGTTCACCACCATACCGAAATCCTTGAGTCTGCGAAACAGCTGATGTAGGTGTTGCTCGTGCATCTCCCGATTTTGCGAAAAGACTAAAAAATCGTCAAGGTAGGCGTACACAAAGTCTAGTCCCTAAGCATTTCATCGACGAAGCGCTGAAACGTTTGACCAGCATTACGAAGCCCGAACGTCATGTAAGGGAATTCGTAAAGGCCGAACGGTGTCGTAATGGCGGTTTTCGCGATGTCTTCAGGGTTCAGGGGAATCTGGTTGTAAGCCTTGACTAGGTCGATGATTGAAAAAATTTTACAACCGGAAAGGCTGTGAGCAAAGTCCTGGATGTGGCGGATTGGGTACATGTCCGGAATGGTTCTCGCGTTGAGCATGCGATAATCGCCACACGGACGCCATCCATCATTTTTCTTCGGGGCCAGGTGGAGTGGGGAAGACCATGCCGACTGCGATGGCCGACAGATGCCGCTCTGTAACATAGCGTCGAATTCTGCTTTGGCTATCTTCAATTTGTCCGGCGATAGTCGACGAGGTGTACTTGTTACTGGTGGCCCAAGCGTAGTACGTATGTGGTGTACTGTATTATGTGTAGGTACGCGGTGTATTCCATGTGGACGTGTTATTTCGGGATAGTGTTCTAGTATGTTGTGATATGTAGTGTCACCAGACATTACCTTTACCGAAGTGGCATCCACCGATTTTCGCGCAAGCAACGCCGGGGTCGCGAGTGATGTCGTGCCGTCGATAAGGCGTTGATTTCTCACATCGACGACGAGACCATAATGTGATAAAAAATCCACTCCTATTATTGCCCTCGTTACATCTGCAACAATAAATCGCCAAGCATAGTCACGGCGCAAGCCTAGGTTTAAAATAAAATTTACATAACCGTACGTATTAATTGTTGTACCATTGGCTGCACTTAAAACTAAATCAGTTTTTAAACACCGCGTCTTTAATTTAGATCTAGGGAATACACAAAGATCACTGCCTGTGTCTACTAAAAACTGTGTTTTTGATCGCTGATCCGTAATTATGAGGCGACCTGCGTTTGGGCAGTCTTCGGCCGCCATTATAGATTGCCCCGCGCGTTTCCCGCGAAGTCACAGGGCTGTCTGCACTGGGTAGCCTTGTCCCCAAACTTGTGGTGGTACCAGCATGTTGGGAACTTTTTGTAATTGGAGTTCGACCTTCGTGCTGATGATGAGCGTCCGCGTCCATATCTCTGAGGTGTCCTCGACCGTCCGCGCTGGCGTGACATTTTATCCACCTTTAGCATCAGCGTCTGCATCTGCTGAGATAATACCGCGACCTGGTGGCTTAGGGAATGTGGTGCTGATGACGTTGATGCTGTTTCCATCGATGCTGCTGCTATTTGCGGTCGTGGTGGTACGACCTCGTGGATACGGTCGGCCAGCTCGGCTATTTCGTCCAATGGTAGTTTCAGTTGGGATGCGATGATGGTCTGCGTACTTATGGGTAGCCTGCTGGTCCATATTGACCGCATAAAGTCCTCAGGAACGTCCGCCCCGGCCAGACTCTTTAAATGTCTGAGGAATTGTGTCGGCTTCCTGTCTCCCAACTCCTCATTCGTCAGGAGTTGGTGAATCTTCTTCTCCCGCGAAACTGATACCCGTTTGATAAGCTCGGTTTTTAATTTCTGATACTTATCTGACGCTGCTGGTGCGGTAATTACGTCCTCTACGATTGCTGCCGTTTCGGGATCCAAATGCGCCAAAGCATAATGAAACTTGGTAGCCAATATCACAACGGATGTGATATTGGCTAACGCAAATTGGCTCTCCAGCTGCAAGAACCATAGCGACGGTTTGTCGGGGTAAAACGGCGGTACTCTCACTCCAACTCTGCTTAATTCAGGATCGTTCGCCAGCATGTCGTGCTCTTTCTCGGGGTCACCACTTTAGTAATGAGTCTAAATACTAATTGCTTTTTAAGGATTTAATTTCAAGGTTTTACAACAAGCCAGAATAGTTCACTTTTATATTTTATATCAAACACGAATAGCGGAGCCAGACAATCTAATTTTTCGTCCTACCGACGCGTGCGTTTTTGAGTGCATAAAACAAACTCTGCGCCCGCTCGGCCGGCGGTCACGCGGCGACAACGTGACCGCTGCATCTAATACGAATTAGATGCGCGTGTCCGCTCCGCGCATACAAAATATAGAATTTAAATATTTTTTATTTTATTAAATATGTATCTACACTACACATACTTTTAGCTTTTTTAGCATTGTATGCTGCTAAACGTTCCTCTCTCAATTTGGTGGCTTCAGCATTTTCTTCCTCATCATCAGAGCCAAACAGGTCAACACCATCATCTGAGTCTTGAGCTTCCTCTACTTTCTGTGCTGCTTGAGGCTGCAAAAATCACATGTTGCATTATTTTTTCATCATGAACTACTAGTTTCAGTACAGCATTATTTATATATTAAGATATAAATCCAAATGGAGACATAATAATTGGTCAATTGCATATCCAGTATTTTATAATTTGTCTACAGATCTTTAACATGCCAACAATTGTTGTTGTTTTGATGATTTAACTACATATTGTTTTCTGCATAGACAATACACTTTCTGCCAATTTTTATCCATAATAATGTAGGCTGATATGACAATTTATTAAGGGTAACATTTGTCCAAAAGAACTATAAAACCCTTACAATAATATATTCCTTTAAAAGAAACAATAAAATTATGTACATCCATAATTAATGATAAAGCAACTTTGCCTTGATGCTTATTTTTGTTTATTAGTTCTACATGATGATGAGACTCAATTGATTATCATGGTATATGTATTATGCTTTTTATAATGGTATTATTGAATGAGCAAAGCCTACTTGTTACACCAAAAAATAAGATAATTTCCGCAGGATATAAATGTGAAAGAAATTGCAAACAAAAACTCATTTTTATAACATTTATCAAAACTTATTGTAATAAGAGGAACTCTATATACCTTAGCTGGTTCAGGCTTGGTGCTACCACTACCAGATTCCAACTTATCAACTCTAGCTTGAAGGCTAATCACCAAATTGCGCAAGTCATCTATAGCTTTCTTTAGAGTTACATTCTCTTTATCTAGACTATTTATCTTATTATTGAGCTCAGTATTAGGAACACCGGCCAGGGTAGCGACACTATCCATCTGAAATACAATGCAACAACATTTCAGTTTTTATTATTTTATTCTCCAAATTTGTTACAAACATCATTAACACATGCAAAAACTAGGCTGTGGTTGCTTTAGTGGATAAGGTACCCACATAACATTCAAAATGTGTAATGAAACAGAATATATCACATGTTTAGAATAAAATTGTGATTGTTAAGTTTAAATAATTATTATGTTTGATGAACTGTCTTATCATTAAAACCTCTTTTCAGCTAACCCCACAGACTTAGGAACAAATAAGATAAAACATTAGAATGGTGCTATAGAAAATAAATAATACACAATCATAGCTGGGCATTAACTCGTTAATCCATTAATCATTAATTAACGAAGTTAACATTTCGAGTAATAGATTAACTTTTAAGTTAACTTAAAAAAATGTTAATGGACTCATTAACTTCTATTAAATTCCCAAAATCCGTTAATCGTTAATCAAGCAGTCACAATCTGTTTATTAAATATAATACTGCTATACCCTCAAGCGCTGCAGTTGAACATCTTTTGTCCAAGAGCTAGGATATACTACAGCCGAAACGAGCCTCACTTTCAGATGAGAACTTCAACATATTAATGTTCATGAAGGGGAATATTCATATTATGCCAGATGACTAAATTGACAGATAAATTTGACGGGTTTAGTATCAGTATTGTTTCATCTAAGATGTAAGTGGTCTATGTAGCAATTCATCTAAATAGCAATTGGTCAATACATTACTATCAAATTGTCTTAAAATTAGTTCCTGTAATTAGTGTTTTGTCCAGAACGCAACTAATCTATCTTAATAAAATAAATTCTAAACCATAATCCAAATGAATGAAAATACATTGTTGTCAACATGCCTATATTAAACACTAATAATTACACCCGTTTTTTTTTCTTGTTTCTAACCTGTTGACTTCCAGAACCAACAGTTTTTAGAAGATGCAATTTTTATCACATGTTAATGGATTAACAATTAACTTTAACTTGCATTAAATTTTCTGAACTGTACTGCTTTAACTTTTAACGAAGTTAACTTTTTCAGTAAAAGATTAGTGATTAACGAAGTTAACTATTTGATTAATGGTGCCCAGCTATGTACACAATTATATGGGTCCTAATCCTGGCAGAGAGCATTAACTACTTACTTGAATATTGTTACAATTATGATGTGCTGAGAAAGTAAAAAACATTATCAAGAAACCTGAACATTAATTTTCCTAATATGAGTTTTAAACAAAATAACTTACACATTCCAGAGAATTTTTGATATGTTGCCTCGCTTTAGCAACTTCACTGGCTAGAGAAGTCTGAGTTGAGACTATTGTATCACGAACCTGAAATTAAAATTAACATTTATATAATTATGTAAAAAGTGGCAGACAAATTTAACAAATTTTAGATAGACATTATTATTAAATATAGCCCACCAAAACTTTATGGCAACTTTTAATTTAAGAACATAGCTGCACTAAGGGACCTTTTTTTTATACAAAACCAAGTATTTTATACTTCTGAATCACAATGTTTGGCAATAAAAAAATCACCAATATACAATATTTATATATACAATGTATTCTGTGGGTGTCACATTCTCGGCATATATCAGTGTCATGAAGAATGTAGAAAGTAGCATAACTCCATAAATCATGTTCCCACAAAAAAAGACATTTAAACATAATAATAGTTTGTTATAAAGTTTGAACATTTATCTGACATAGAAGTATTATAAAATGAAATAAATCATTGCTGATTATGAAATACAATACAAAATAAAGTTATTTTATAAATACCACAATGCTATATGTATATCAACAAAACAAGGCAAACAAACAAATGATCCCAATGTAATATTAGGATAATAATATAAACTCATAATTTATAATTTTTAATTTAATTTTTTTGACTTTATTCACAAATGTTTTGTTCACACTTTTTATATGGCTTATCTAGAGGCCAACAACTTACAAATTGTACCTTATTAAGGGACTCATAGTAATCTCTTTCAGCATCATTGTAGACAGTTTTGTCCAACCAGATTTTCTCATTGACCAAAGCTGACATTCTGAAATGAATAGTAACAGAAAATTAAACTATTTTAAATAATATTAACAGCTGTCAATTTTTTGTTTGACTTTCTAAACTTACAGGTAGTCAAATTAACCATGTTATATATTTCAAACCTATACTTTAAGCCAATATTGATGGTTTGTTTTTGCCTTTCAATTCGCATGAATTGCATCAACCAAAATAATTGATATAAACAACTTTGAATTTTTCAATGTCATTGAATACTGTCATGTCCTTCCAGTTTTGTGCCTTTCAACCAATTAATTCGATTTGGTTGTTCCATCTAATACCAGTATTAAGAAATTTTCTCTGCCAGGAATGAGCCTAGGACCTTTCGTTACAGTAAACCATAGTTAATACTTATATGCAGTAAACTATGCAGATCAACACTTAGCACACTAGGTAAATATAGAAAAAGCATTTTTCTATGGCGCACAGGTTGTCAAAATAGTCATTGTTCAATGTAACAGTCAATATATACTGTCTATAAATATATTATAGAATAATACAAGACATTTTGGTTAATTTTAAATACTCATCTGAATTAAAGTATATTTCCCATATAAATAAATAAGTACATACTATAGTAACTATTTACTAAAATATAAAATTCTATTAAAAGTTAAAGTGAACAATATAGTAAACTAATTTTAGGAACTTTAAAAGAAATTATAGGTTAGTTTATAATGTCAAATTAAAAAAGTACACACAGCAGAAACTTAGCAACGTTTACAACCTTACAAATCAGAGAAACAAAATAGCAAAAACCTGTACCTTATTAATTATTATAATTTATTGGAATTTTACAATACAAAGCACAAAATATAAGAAAACGAAATTGAACAAGTTATAATTTAATTTAAATCACACTATGTACTATGTACCGCCAGTTTCTTTATACAATTCAAAAAGAAAGTTTAAAGTCAGTGTGACCATATTTGAATTAAAGATTCTGCACAGAGTACATTAACATATAGGAGAAGATTCTGCTAACTACTCAAAGGAAAACATAATAAATTTAAATTTTGAAAAAACATATTCTAACAGTTCTAAAAATTATACTGATTTTTTTATAAAGAGCTAAGTTAAGCTTCTGAGTAAAAGAATCATGGATTTGCAATATCGTCCAAGGGAATACTCTTTAGTTCTGTCGCATTGGCCCTGTATATTTTTAAAATATGGCCCCAAAATCTTTGTGTTCATAGGCGTAGGATAAGATTGTTTTCCTAATCTGACAGATTATGCTGAAATTATCTTTAAGTTTCATAAAACTTTTAGAAACTGCTAGCTTTTTATAATTTGCGGCATAACGTATTATACCCTAAACCGAATGTATTTCTTCTAAGATTATAGAATTTTGTTAAGTCGGGTCACCCTGTAGAACTCTGCAATTTATACAAGGATGTTGAAAAAACAGAGTAAGAAGATAAAATTCACCAAAAATAAAAAAAGATAAATCGATAACCTTGTAGGTACTTTCGACTTCGGAACAGGGCACAACCTATTCCAAATCTACACGTTCTTAAATTTTTTTGTGATAATTGTAATTCCACGTATTGTCTTTATAGGCGCTCCACATTCTCGCAAAAACATCATGAGGCCTGGAAAACGCGTAAGAAACGAAAATGTGGAACTGATTGATTCTCTCTTCTCGCGATTTAAATAAAATAATGTTAAATTTAAAAAGTTCATTCGATAGCCAATAGACCAACTAAATAAAGAAACTGGATCGAACAATAAAAAAACTTAAAAATTATTGTCAATACAATAATTTTTAAGATTTTCATCTGGCAAAATTGACCTTTATATAACAGTTTTTGGCGGGAACTGAGAGGAGATGTTTAAATGAACAGTAGTTAAAGGATATTGATATTTTTTTGAGTAGCAATTATGTGTTTTTGTGGGAAATGTGAACTGTATAGTCAAATTTGGCGTTTCGAGTAGTTACAAGAACTCCGTTGAACGGCGTCAGTTGATACCCTACAGTTCAGCTGAGCTATACATAGGCTTATGAAAATGAAGAAACTATATTGTACAAAATAAATAAATAACAGTTGTTTCATCTACAAAGGCTCATTCATTATTCTGCAGTGCAGTCCTGCAGTGGGTGGAGCTTGCAGGACGCAATGCAGGCTACAACATTCAATCCCGCATTGCAAGGCGGATTTCTAGGCGGACTGCCATGCGGGACAAAGATAATGTCTTTGAAAAAATCAGAACCGAAAGAAAAAAGTTAACCTCTCCTTAACCTGATAGTACTCTCCTATATTGTTTCAATATATAATTAGACAATAGATACTGTTAGTTAACTCATAGAGTTAACCTCTGGGAGCTTAATTTATAGACTGTTTATAGAATTTAGGATATATTTAGTTTTAGTATTCAACATTTTAAATATGATTTGCAAGAAATGTAATAATGACGAAGGCACAGTTTTGTTACGGAAGAAAGATTATTACTGTGAAAAATGTTTTATAAACAACACAAATCACAAATTTCGTGCTTGTATTGGAAAAAACAAATTATTTTCTTCTCATGAAAATGTTTTAGTTTGTTTATCTGGGGCAGAGGGATCTACTGTTTTGCTGAATTTAATTAGCAATGGTTTATGTCTTCAAAATCACAAAAAATTGAGAATAAATCCTATATTTTTACACCTGTGTAAGTACATAATTAAGATATTTAAAAAAACTGAATAAAAGCATATTATATACAACTCTGGTATGATCCGATTAACTACCAAAAAGGTGTACTGTCAATGAGTCTATAGCAAATTCAATATTCTACCAATTACCAGGTGCTTTTATATATCACTTCACTTACACATATACCTATTAATTGTTTTTATTTCCAGATAATAATAATGACATAGCAGAGAAAGTAATTGAAGACTGTAAGAAACATGATTTTGTAGTGTATGTAGTTCATATATCAGATTATATGTCAACAACAATTAATTTATCAGAGCCCAACTCTTTACCTAAATTGAATGTAGAAACGAACAACACTGTAAATATTTTTAATAATCTACCAGCCACTGCATTTAATGATATGTTTATTAAAATAAAAAGAACATTATTCATAAAATATGCAAAAGTGTTACACTGCAATTTTATTTTTACTGCTGAAACAACTAGCAGTCTTGCAAGCAGTTTATTATCAAATATTGCTTTAGGAAGAGGATCCCAAGTTGAAGATGATATTGTAAGTGGTTTATACCTATTTAATCTAATAATAAATAATAATATATAATAATAATTATTTATTATTATTAATCTAATATAATTCATACCCAAGAATGTGAGGATAGCTAATTACTTAAACAGTTGCTCGCCTTGTGATTGTATCCTTCCTCCTATGATACAAATATTTTAATACTATTAAAATTAAATTAAATTATGACAATATTGTGAATGGTAGAGTTGCTGCTGGTAGACCGAGACATACACACCATGATCAAATATCAGAAGTGTTAAAAAGAGGTCAGGTAAAAAGCATCTCAAATAAATGTGTATGTATGAAGAGGTTAATGAAAGTAAATGAAGCGAAAGTTGTTTGTCAGGATCATCACAAGTGGAGATCCATAGTCTCTGCCTACCCCCCATGGGAAACAGGTGTGATGTTGTGTTATTAAAATACTTATGTACATAAACATTAATGGTGTAAATACTATATGTATGTGTTATATGAAGATTGAAAGTTTTGTAATAGAAAATTTATATCTTAATTGTTTTAATTACAGGGATTCATAGATAATAGAGATCATATCAAAATAGTAAGACCAATGAAAGACATTAGCAAAGAAGAGTTGCATTTCTACATCAAAGTTAAGAAATTAAATATACAACACCATTATGACATGAAGAAAAATAGTTTGCAAGTATTAATAAACAACTTTGTGTCTGATCTACAAGAAAACTTTCCCTCGACTATATCCACTATTTGCAAAACAGCAGAGAAGCTTGGAGTTGTTTCTGATAATGCTGATGATGAGATTTATGATAAATGCAAAATTTGTGAGGTATGGATTAATTTTTATATTAATAGCTACTATTTTGTAATATCAAATGTAACATGATTTATATTTTCATTGTCTTTACTTAAATCACATGTATTTCAAAAATTTATGAACTTACATTTTAAACATCTTTAAAATGTAGACATGCCATTGTAGCTTAATAGTTAGCATATTCGCATCCCAAACTCAAAGGGTGCAGATTCGAATCTTGACTGGAAAGCATGTACCACTTATGGCCTATATTTTTTATCTTACCAAATACTTATTTGTCTTACTATCAGTTAAAATTTTCTCAAACTCCATACAAGTACTGTCAAAATTCAACTGAGGGAAGGGCAACTGAATGAATAGTAAGATAATTGCCTCTTTGCTTCAATAATGGTGTTATATTGAAAATTTAAACTTTGGAAGAATTGTTTTAACCTTAAAAAAATATTTTTATCTAACCAAATAACTTAGTATCTTTTAAAATACATTGTAGATTAACATAAAAAGTTTTTGTTTGAATACAATTTTTTTTAAGGTCAAAAAATGTTTATAACACTTCAATTTTCAAAATAACATATTATTAAAATGAATAATTGAATTACACAAATTGGCCTAATATTACCAGTTTTCTGACATAATGTGCATATTGATATAATTACCATGTACTAATGTTAAAGGAAAACATCATGATGAAACATCAATATACCTGTTGTATATAACTAACCTGGCAAGCTGCTCTTGCTTTGGTCTGTTATGGTGATGCCATTATAGTATTCTAGAAGGAAATGCTAAAGTTTATAAATTATATTTCTGTAGTGATCTTAGTCATGGTCTTCATTTAAGTACCACAATTTCATGCGGTGGCTTATAAATGTGAATCTGATAACGCTCCTATATGTCATAAACACCCTTCCTCTCAGTGATAGCAGTAGGGTAATGCTACATTTACAATGGCATTCATGGACCTATCGACCCTGGTATTCCAAAGTGTCCAATGAGAAATATTCATTTGCTAAGTAAATAAGGTTCCAATACCTAAAGGTTAAAAGGAACCCACCCTTGTGTCTCACTCTGATGTCGCTTTATTCAAAATAGTTTGCTAAATCCCAGTCCGTTGTTTCTGAATTTTAACAACTCAAAATTTTAAATCAGGAATATTTCTACTTTAAACATTTTGGACCAAAAATGAGATTACTTTCCAAATATTTCTATTCTTTGAATAAATCATAAATATATTTCATGTTTATTTCACATCTTTTTATATAATAATATTCATTGCATGAAATTTACACACTTCAAGTGTCTAGGGATCAAGTACATTTTTAACTATAAAAAATTATCCAATCAATATTTACCAAATCTAGTCTTCCAGACTAGTTTCTTACTTTATTTAATTCCTGTTTAAGTTAACAACTTATCCCTATATTTTGTAAAAATTAAGAAAAATTTGGGAAATTAACCATGTTAATGTTGTCAATAACTCAATATAATAGCTCAATTAAATGACAAAAATGAGGATTTTTTAATTTTTATTGTAAAGATAAAAAGATTAATAATCTGTGAATCCACCATTTACATGAATCAAAATCACAGCAATTTGGCATGCTTAAAATCAGTTCATCAAAATCACTTTGAGGAATGGCCATCCACGTTCTTTCTAACATGTCAAAAAGTTCTTGTGGAGTATGCACGGAATCCTTACTCGGCAGAGCTCTTCTTTGGAGCATATCCCATGCGTACTTAATGAGGTCTGAAGATTGATCAAACCACGGTAGAGCTTCGGAAAGAATGTTAAGACTCTAGCCGTGTGTGGACATGCATTGTCGTGCATTAGTCGAAATGAATCACCCAACGTCTGAAACAATAGTTTCCACATAAATCTGAGCATTGAGGTTGCCCCTGATCCAAATGAGATTGGTTCTTCCACCGATCCAAATACCGGCCCAAACCATTATTGTTCCCCCTCCATATGAACTTCCTGACAAAATTTCAAACGTTCTTGACGTCCAGAGGTTCTCCAAACTCGAGTAAGTCTTGTATCCGGCCTCATACCGAAACGAGATTCATCGGAAAAGCAAACACAACACCAGTCTTCTTCCTCCCAATGTCTGTGTTCGCGAGCCCATTGTAAACGGGTTCTAGAATTGCTGGGTGCTATAGGTGGAAATCTCAGCGGCCTTCGGGAACGCAGACCCACTTCACATAAACGATTCTGGATGGTTTGGTCGCTTATCAGCAAGCCGTCGAGTCGAGCAGTATTTTGGATGTACCGGTCCTGTCTGCAATTGGTGATGCCAGATCGTCCTACATGTCGGCCACGCTGCCCGTGATACGATAGCGTGTCCAGAGCCGGCTTATGACGTTCTGTGTAGTGCCAAGAGCGACAGCCACGGTACGTTGCCTGGAACCAGCTTGCACATTCCCACGGCCCTCATCATCTTTTCTTGTGTCAAATGCTGTCGCTCCATATCAATGCTTCTTATTATTACTTCCGATGCAGAAATTCTAATGGTTTTGTAAAAACGCCATTACCCACTATTATAGGAATCCTGATTGACAGTTGATTTTCTATTATTAAACAAAATTTTCTTTATTCAAATAGTGAAATTCATTAAAAAAAATCAATAACGGTCCAAAAAAAGTTTGGATAATAATCCTCAATTGCGGCGATGCTCTAATCTAAAACGTATTTGATTCCTAGACACTTGATGTGTGTATTAAGCTTTTGAATAAATATACATAGTATTTTATTTATTTTTCAATAAAAAACCATCTAGTACACTAAATAAGAGCAAACTTTGACCAGGCCAGAGTTGTCGATGTCGAGAAGCATGACGCTCAGCGGCTAAGCGGAAAGTTTGTGTCGAGAGAATTTTTAATTCAATTCAATATTCAAACCATTCAAATGAGTGTCATGATAGTAAACCACTAACTACTAAGATCACACATGTCCTTAGGTGCGTAGCCTCTTAAAATTAATGACAACTTTTGATAAAAATATTAAGACAGTATTCTGGTGACACCAGCAACCGGATAGTGGTAAAATGTGTGTAATTTAAAGTTTACTAAATTCATTACTAGACCACTTAAAGGCGCGTATAAACGCCACCGCTACCACATCAGCGGGCGGCGTGGCGGTGGTGCCGTCTACACAAGCGCAAGCGGTTATGAAGACCAAAGAAAATGAGTACTTTCTTTGCCTGTTGTTACATTTAATTAATAATCCTTAATTCTATCTTTTCAGAGTGTATTAAATATTCCTGATGGAAGGTTAACGGCCCTTCAAGCTACAGACTTCTCAAGAATTGTTTCTTTACAAAAACCTTCAAAAATTAACACGCGTGATAAGAATGTAATAAAAATTGTTCAGGAAAAACAAAATTCAATGTTTCCTTATATAAGTAAGCATCTATGTTATTCCTGCAGCAGAAATTACTCGGAAATCAATGAATGTGCATTCACGGAACACATAGATAATTTAATAATAAGCAATCTAAAATAAAATTTTATCAATTACATCCTGTCGTTTGAGATGAGTAAATACGATCAATGTATTGTGTGATAGTATTTACAATTAACATTCACTTTTTGCTGTTAACCACCCAATAACAAATCACACTCGAATTAATGGGGCAATACTAATTTTAATAAAAAAAATTCTAGCAAAAAATAAACGGACATCAACAATTAAAAACAAAATAAATATTTTCTAAAACAGCTTAGTCTGTGCGAATTAAATATAAAAAATACTATATTTTGCAGTTATTTTTTAATGTTCTACTTAGCACCGACTTCAAGATGTAGAAGATAAATAATTTTTGTTTGTTAGTTACTCTTAAAGTCGGTTTCATTTTTCGCTTTTAAATGACATATATTATATGATATCCAATAACAACGACTTTTATATGAAACTATCCTGAAGCTGTCCCAACGCAAAAAGAATGATCAAAATAGGCTCTGAAACAAAAATTTATTGCTCGAAAAACTGCAAAAACAACAAATTTTCTGATTTCAATTAATTTTCTGTTACCTGTACCTATATTTTCGGAACCCAAAGTCCATAAGCGTTTCAGACAAAGTTACTTTCGCATTTATAATATTCATAGAGATTATTCAAATTTTAAAGACCTTTTCTTTCTTTTATCTAAAATTTTATTGACCCTTTCGGGCTGATCGGACAACGACAGGCGTTTGAGAATAAGACCTCGGAAACAAAAAGAATATGGCTGAACGTACTTTAAAAAGAAGATTACACGATAAATTGAGAATCTCCTTTTTTTTGAACCGGTTGACGAATAGTGTATCAAATTTCTGTCAGTCTGATGATCTTGCCAGTATAATAGGACAAAATTATGCAATTATTGTATTATCATCGGCCCTTATTACGGGTGCAAGATTTAATTAGATTTTTGGAAATGGATGACAATTATGTTGAAAGATTCCGTTACATCTTATACTAATATATAAAGGTGAAGAGTTTGTTTGATTGAACGCGCTAATCTCAGGAACTACTGGTTCTGATTTGAAAAATTCTTTCAGTGTTAGATAGCCCATTTATCGAGGAAGGCTATAGGCTATATATCATCACGCTAAGACCAATAGGAGCGGAGCACCAATGAAGAATGTTTCAAAATCGGGGGCTTTTGAAAACAAATTCCACGCGGACGACGTCGCGGGCACAACTAGTCTATCTATATGCATGTAATCATTACTGTGAGTATCTAAATATACAGGTGCCGCTAAGTGTGTTAAAAAGAAAAGGTGGAAAGGGGCCATGAATTTTAGTGCAGTGACAGGATGTAATAGGTTGGGGAAAAAGTTTCTTCGCATTTTATACAAAAATTAAAAGGTATTTACATTGGACTAAAGTATGTAGGTGCCATTTTGTTGGATAACTTTTTGCCATCTTGTAGGTAGGGACGTGATCCCATTGCTATAAAAATGTTGGGGCTTCTGATCAAAAAACTGCGACAAGTGGCTTTGGCAGTCCTCTCGTGATGTTAACCTGAAACTGCCTAAGGAATTCTGCAGAGACCAAAACAGGTGAAAATCTGAAGTTGCAAGGTCAGGACTATACGGCGGACGCATTAACACCTCCCAGCCAAACTTCATTTCTGCTGAGTGGCTAAAGATGTGCGAGGTCTAGCGTTATCATGGTGAAAAACCACACCCCTTCTGTTGATTAACTCCGGCCGCTTTCTCTCAACTTTTTGCTTTAATCCCATCAGTTGTTTGCAGTACAGTTCAGAATCGATAGTCCTGCCTGGCGGTAACAGCTCATAATGAATAATGCCCTTCCAATCCCACCATACACACATCATCACCTTGTTGCGAGTTAACCCGGTTTTCGCCAGTCTATGAAGCCTGACCGGCCTTTGACCACGATCTTTTTCGCACGTTCTTGTCGTACGTGATCCACTTTTCATCACCAGTTATCATCTTCTTCAAAAATGGTTCGGTTTCATTACGTCGTAATAAAGAATCACAAATGAGTACACGGTTCCTTTCAGTGAGCTCATGAGGCACCCAAATATCGAGCTTTTTTGTGTACCCAGCTTTTTTTCAAATGCGCCAAAACCATTTTGTGGTCAATTCCCAGTTCTCCAGCTACATCGTGACTACTAATATGCCGATCTTACTTGCTTGCTTGCAAGCACTTGCTCCGCTTTTTCAAAAATGGCATCAATTTTGTCCGTAACAGGGCGACCAGAGCGACGTGCATCTTTGATATCAAAATTTCCGGATTGAAAACGCTTAAACTAAATTTGCGCTACTCTCACAGATACTGCATTAGGTCCATAAACATCACAATTTTTTTTCGCGGCTTGTGTTGTATTTTTACCTTTTTTGTAGTAAAATTTTAAAATGTATCGAATTTCTTCATTAGATTCACTCATTTTAACAATAAGAAAAACAAATGAAAATCGCACATTTTCCTAATTTGAATTTGGAATTGTCTTCTTTAAAATTAAAACTTTTTAATGATACCAAAACCAACCAGATACAAATGGTATTATAGCCAAAGAGATCTTATTACAAGTTCATAGATATGCGAAAAGAATTTTTCCCCAACCTAATATGTCAGAATAACAGCATGGCATGCCATATTGTGATGATACCAAACGATTGGGAAAAGGTGAAAAGAGGCAAGTCTTAATAAGGACCTACTTAAATGGAGCTCGCGATCTCGCTCACGTAATACCACATTTTTGAAGACGAATTCATAGAATTTGCTTACGACAAATCTGTATTACACAAAACTTACCGAAATAAATTAAGAATGTTTCCCAAAAAATCGTTATGAATTCATATACATTTCTATATATAAAAATAATTCATGTGAAAAATCTATTTTTTTTTGTATGTATGATAACTTGACTGAATCAAAACGATTTTATTGTGAAACATTCGTAATTTTTTTTATTAAATTTTGTGTAATACGCATTTGTCGTATGTAAATTCTATGAATTTGTATCTTCAAAAATGCGGTAATGCGTGAGCGAGATAGCGAACTCCATTTAGGTAGACTCCAGTTAATATATATATACTCTTGGAGGGTAGAGGTAAGGAGAATAATCTCTGTATATGAAGAAGTGTCCTTCGAAATGCATGGAATCAGGATGGCGCCACTTTGGCATCAGGGTGAATTTTTTACTCGCGGCATACTTCGATTCGTCTACAACAGCTACATTCATACCCTTTGTCTACATCAGCGCCATTGTGAACGGTTTTTGAACCGTTATTTATAATATACAGCTGGACACTCAACTTTTCTCCCATATGAGACGATTCTCCTTACCTCTGCCCTCCACGAATAAAACCAATCAGTTGGAGGTGTAGAATGTGTACAATTAATCTAAATGCTCCGACGAGGCGAATCCCACAGGCTCCATTGTGATTCCCCCGCGGTGGTTTGTCCTCAAGCGGATTTCCCCTGGTAAAGGTAATTCGAACCAGATTACGTAAAAGAATTTTAAATTAAACTCTACACAGAGTTAGCTTATTCTCGAGTCAACACTAATGATACTTTTTACCCCGATAAATGATGTCGTTTCCATAAGAAATAGACGAATATAGCCGGTAATAGGCGCTGCGGCTGTTTCAATAGGGATGCAACATTGGAAAGGGTTTTCAGTGTTACACGTACAAAAAGAATGTTGCAAGTATATTAAATAATATTGTTACATGCCGCCAAAGATAAGCCGCACAGCCTATTGTAAGCGCAGCTTATTATCCTCCCGGATTAGGGAATCCTGTGTTTTGAATTTGTAACATGCTATTGTTTTTCTACTTGTTTTAAAACCATCATTAGCGTCGAACTAATCCCTATTAATTTTTTCGAATTTGTGGACGTTCGCAGGTGTGCAAATTAATATTTCTTAGAAACTCAGTGTGCGCCGCCAATTTATTTGTACTGTGTAGTTAGTATATAAGACGATGCCCGAATGGAGGGGCGGGGGCAGTCAAGCGACGACTACGAAGCGAGTAAGACGTTTTCGAGTACTCTCGATTAGCTATATAAACGACGGACTTTGCGCGTTCGAATTGTATTGAATCGTGCAGTGTGAAATGGTTGCATCCAGTTTTATTTGTATTTGTTTTATACGTGTTTGTACAGTTCTAATAAATTCTATAGTAGTTCCAACGGCATTTTTAATTCGAGTCCTGTAGCTCGTAACAATATTAATGTAGGATAATCCAACATAGTTTTTGGTCCCGCCGTTGCAATTCGATAGAACATCTTCACACCAACGCGAACGAAGTTTCGCTGACGGTACAGTAATAATTTATATCCAAAACTAAAATTTTCAGAAATTATATTAAAATTTCTTCATCCAGCGCCTACCGGAGGGGAAATTAGATCGTCAGTTCCCCAGGCATCCTACACAAGACTAAGATACGATCTCCACTCCAGGATTCGTCAGCTTGTTCTGCCGTCGGTCCTACAACAGACGTGACCGGCCCGCTGATTAGCACTTTAGCTTGCTAATTTTACCACCTATGTCGGTTACGTTGATTTGTTTACGAGTATCCCCATTTTATATCCATCACAGAAACTCCCGAGCACGTTGGACTTGGAATTTCTGGACGAATCCTGACACGGTAAAGGTCTCCACGTATCAGCCTATTGCTGAATGAAGAAAACGAAGGACCAGGGTTTGTGGCACAAACTTGAGAGGCATACATCCAGCAATAGCCTGCGATTTGGCTGACAATGATTTTGACCCAATAGCGATAGTAAAACTGGGGACACAATGATACATAGTCCTACATACAGATACATATATACACTATAACAATAGACTTCACAAATAAAATGCGAGAATTTTAAAATTGAAAGCATATGAAAACAGAATATAGTTCAAGTAATAGATATCAAAATGTTTGTGACAATATAAACATGTAAACAACAACAATGTAAAGTATTTCTAATATACTACCTAGGCCTGCCTACCTACCCAAATATAGTAAAACTAGCACGGTTTAATAACAAAGTTATTTAGAATAGCACACTAAAGAATAATCTTATCTCATTTTTTTTTAAATAAAGCTTATCTTACCCAACGGAACGCACATTTTCCCCTATGAAAAGTTATCAATATATATCAATATATTACTTAAAGTACTTATATATCAAACATCATTAAACTGTTCATAGCCACAAGGAACAACTAATCTCACTTTCACAAATATATAGACAACACTTCATTAATCACCTAAATAGACGCTTAAGATATATCAGAAAGGACATTAAAACTAAATGCGTAATTTGCTTGTCTAAACAAATGTGTTTGTTTCTAGAATATGATTCAAAATTATTGTAATGGTTCATAAATGACTTTATTGTGATGTTGGTATTTCCTTCATTTTACAATCTAGAACAATGCACCTTTTCATATGTATGACAACTCTATTTTAAAGGACAAATAGTGAATTTCAGTGAAAATAATCCAAAACATTTCAGGCAAAGTTAGTATTGTTTATTAAGAAAATGTTTATGCAACAACTTGGAGTTATCACACTAAAATAAGTTAAACTCAATGAGGCTTACCTTCCAATTAAAGGTACGACTTGATTTTAGCTAGATATAATATGTTTAGGACAGCTAACGTAACTTATCAAAATATACTAATAGAAACAATTTATTCAGACTGTCTCTAACAATTATAATTAGAATTACTGGTCTCCTTAATAAAATATGTAATAAAAGAAAACGATTAAATAATAATTTTAAAATTTTGTATTTATATCACACATATCTACATTTTTACTTCTATTACATAAATACAAAATTTTAAATGGTCAGAGTACCAACGAAAAGCTGCTAACCAATACTTGCAATGGTATGCAGATGTTTTTAATATTATAATTATATCATACAAGTAATTACAATATCATCAATACCATAGGTTAATAAATGCAAAGGATGAAGTGCATTGAAATTCGACGTCGTTTTGATCAATTAAAAATAATATCGAATTCCATTTAAATAATCCGATGTATAATTGTTACTAGGACAATTTATTTCCCACCCACCACTGAATACTCAACAATTGAGTGAATGCACACTTCCACAGAATAGTTTTAGCAGTTTATAACGGAGATAAAACACTTAAAACCAGATTTACTAATATTAAACACTAAATTATATTGTCTTTCCAAATTATATTTCCATTTACAAACATCGGAATTACATCAACAGTTGTTGGTTGAATGGCGGCAAGGAAGCATTGTCCTTCGTCCTACATGTATTTACACCAACAGTGTGGTCTCTCCACTCAGGTTTTTACAGTGTCTCTTGGAATCTTGTATAAGTATATATTTAATACATAGCATTATGAGGAGCATTAAGCTCCCTCTCAAGTTTACTCTGCAGAATTGATTGGTCCCTGCAGTGCGTTGGGCGTGGGCGAATTGGAGGACACCATTCGAGCCTGCTCCTTTACTATTGGATCTGTAATAATTAACATTGTTCACATCAACTAATGTTTTATTTATTTTCTAAAGCATCTTTCATGTATAATTCGACGTAGTGATGAGTACTACATATGTGCGGCAGTACATTTGTCCCATACAAAATAGATATGTACTGATACGGCTCAAAATTTAAATTAGTACTACTTTAAACATTTTGTCCCACTACTACTCACGCATCAAATGTAAGAGGAAGGTACGGAACAAGGCCAACAGTACAATAACACCTCTATGGATATTCAAATGACAAAGAGGGATAACATGACATGTATGACTACTAGTAAAATGAGGTGACCGAGGCCAATCACATCAAATTCTTAACAAACATTTCCGAACTAGAAGTTTTGTACGGGACAAATTGGGAAATGACGCTCACCGCTTCACCGGCCTTATCGCTTCTAATGTACTGCCGCGGTACAAACCATACAAATCTCGCCTTATTTGAAGTGGTACTTTGTATTAGTTCAGTACAAAATGTCATGTTACTCTTACAAACTCATTTTAAAATCGTGTTCTACCTAACTCTAATTCGAAGCCATATATTTTATCTTGTTGAAACAACATTTTTATTTTTTTTATCACATCTTATACATGCAAAAAAGCTGCACTTAATTATAGTCTCAAAAATTACAGTCTGAAGAAAAGTTATTGTATATTCATTTTATCTTTTGACATAAAGTAAAACATGTTCATCCCCTGTATCAAAAGTACATATACCAAATCTCGTCAATAGGTCTATTCTGAAGGCTATGAAAAAGAAAAAAATATTCAGATAGTTACTTTATCATTTTTGTAACAGTATAATTAATATACCTCAGCTGGTCTGACAGATTATGACAAAGGTATTAAGTAGTATAATAGGTCAATCAAATAGCATTGTAGTATTTGATAAGGGCCTATTTGGATGTAAAATTGACTTACAAAAGTACGGATGATCCATTGCTTCTCTAGCAGTATAGCGTTCATAATGATCATAGCGTAAAAGACGGTCTAAGAAGTCCAAGGCTTCAGGGGACACCAGGTGCTGGTTTTCTGAATGAACAAATCTTTCCCACCGCTTGCGAGAATGCCTAATAAGAAAACTTTGTAATGAGCAAAAACAATATAGATTACAAAAAAGAAAAATTACATATTTTATCATCTAAGCATAAACTCTGTTATAAAGAAAATAATGCATACTGCAACTACTCTTACAATGAAATCCTCTTTAGAATTGATCCAAAACATAATTTGTTCTGAAATAATTTATTAATATGTTAAAATGTAGTTCTCAAAATTGAAATGAAATTGACTCACCTCCCAAGAATGTCATTAAATCTGGGATCCAATTCTATGTGATATTTGTCCAAATATTCAAATAGCTCCTCGGTGCCCAACACTTTTGCAATACGCACAAGTTGGTCATAGTTATCATGGCCATGAAAGAATGGCTCTTTGCGGAAGATCATAGATGCCAACATGCATCCTAATGACCACATGTCTAAGGAATAATCATACATTTGGTAGTCTACCAGAAGCTCTGGACCCTAAAAGTATAAAACATAAATTATTATAAGGAATGTAATCATACAAAAAAATTAGGGTTGGTGTAGGACAGAGAGCATTTGTTGTTTAGAGTAAGTATATTGCTAGGAGGCAAACTAATAAATTTTGTTAATAACAGTAGATACCAATGTCAATAATAAATCAAGCTAAAAGTATGTCAATGAAACAAAGACAGTTTAATTTTTAGGGTTCCATGGCCAAATTACAAAAAATGGAACACTTGTAATGTATGTCTGTATATATTATAAAACTCAATACCTGACTAAGGACAGGATATAATAGTAGACATTCATTGCTACCTATTAAGAAGTTCCAAACAGCATATTGTCAGACACACACTTAGATGGCTTTTTATTTAATCCTACTAAACTTGATAATGTGATTAATTTTATTGAACATTATAGACATAATTATGAAGTTAATATTGCAATGTATAAAACACACCTCCCTCAAAATAGGTTGTATGAAATAGATATATGACTCATTTTCATTTATTACATAACTATGGCACACCCTACAAGCAAATCCCATATTAATTTAATTTTAAATATAGAGAAATTTAGACTTTCAATATACAAGGTGTCTAATATTCATTCCCTGTCTCTAAATGATAAGTATACCAGATTTCATAAAATCCTTTACATCCAAAGATATATATACATATATCAAAATGAGGAAAAACAAACTGAAACATACATTTGTTATAAGTACAACAAGATGTATAACACAAAATATGAATTTATTAGTATCTTGAATCATATTATCAAATAATGTAATGAAATTAATAAAGATGTTAAGTTATTCAGTACCTTAAAGTACCTAGAAGCGACCCGGACATTGTAATCCTGACCTGGATGATAAAACTCCGCCAGACCCCAGTCAATTAGACGCAACTTTCTATGGTCATGGTCAATCATTACATTGTGAGGCTTCACATCTCTATGCATGATGCCCATACTGTGGCAGTAATCTAGTGCCTTCAAAAGTTCATACAAATAATACCTAAAAAATTACATTCATATACATTATACTTCAGTTAACAATGTAGTTAACATTGTAATAACATAGTTCTTCTATATTTCACCTACATAGATAATACAGTAAGAATACATTTTAAACAAATCAGATTGGCAATTAAAGATACATCACACAGCATATCAGTATAGTACTACAATATAGTGCCAACATAAGTCGAAACCAGCAAATAGATGCATGCAAAACTAGTCTTTCAATTGGATAAAATAATTTTAAAACAGACCTGTTATAAATAAGGAATATTTTAAACAACAATAACAAAATTAGATTTGGTGTTATCTTAATAGTGATGCTCAAACTATTACAAGCACAAAAAAAATATTAATTGTAAGGTTAATTTTGATGTTTCTAAGTAATCTTAAAAGAATAAATTGACAGCACTTAATTTGGACACTGTGACGGTGTAATAATTTACCTTATATCATAATCTGATAGTGTCTGATACAGTTGTTTAAAGTCAGTGTTGTTCACATGTTCAAAAATTAGTGCCGGAGTACGGGATACAGGATCTTTTACTACAGCTTGTAAAGTTATTATATTTGTGCCTCCTCTTAAATTTTCTAATATTTTTATTTCTCTTTTTATCTTCTTCTTTTTCACTGGCTGAAATACAATTTCATGTCTAGAGTGCACAAACATTAATAAGAAAATAATGTCAAGAGGCAGACCCAGATATGTGCAACTGAAATAAATAAAGGGACTTACCTTCAATATTTTTACTACACATTTTTCATTATTTGTGATATTGATTGCTTCAAAAACTTCGCTATATTTTCCACGACCCAGCTTTCTAACCAATTGATAGTCTTCCTGATTACCCCAATCCACTACATAACTTTCATAGTCCCAGTATTCTCTTGGCCGCTGTGAGTTGACATCGGCATATACCCTCGCTCTACTAGGCACTGCCATCGTACTATGCCTCCGCCAACCTAAGCTTTTTACTGCGATAGTCTTTCCGGAAATCGCGTATGTCTTCAGTACCAACGACACTGGGGATAAAAATTATATCACATCACACTTGCGGCAAAGTTAGTTTGAAATATTTTAATTATTAGACCACTTGACAAATAACATTTGTAGGGTTGAAATCTTGCGATTACGAATCACTATTCAATTAAGTATTGTGATGTATAACCTAAAAACTACATCCAGCTCACTACGATTGTTGCACTATAGATTCATTTTTAAACCACAATTCCTTTTAATTGAAAGACAGCCTTTAGCATAGTTCATATATATTATAGCTGTTAATACTCATGGGAATTGACGAAATAGTAATAGATAGGAAAGTGTATTGGGAAAGAAAAACGCACGCCATTACTCGTCAAATGATCAAATGTTTCAGCAGTCACCCATACCTAACACATTACTGCAATTAATCCTATTCTAAAGAATAAATAATTTTTGCATACATATAACTTCTTAAAAACAAATAATTAAAGATTAGTCTGAACTACAAAATACACTTTTATTACAACTAAACCGGCTCAAACCCAGTAAAATTTCAAGATGGACGCCCGCCTATCCAATCCATCCTCTACTCAGTGACTCGGTGTTGCCATCGCCATAAAAAAAATTCAACAAATTCATAAGTCAAATAAGTATATTAAAATATTATATGTCCATTGTCCATTTACAAAACATCACGAATTTCATTGGCCCTTTTTATACTAAAATGAGTTGTTTTCTTATAAAGATTAGGAACTGTAATAATAAAATAAACCATCAAATGCCTTATGCTTATGGAACTATCAGATAACATTTCCATTTTTTCTGTATTAACAATACTTTCTTTATGTGAAACGAATTTTAACTTATTATGTTATGAAATCTGGTAGAGAGGTTTCATAACAAGAGTTCGGACTGCGAGATAATTATAAGAGAGTAACTAGTCATTATAAGTTGATTTTATTGTTGCTGCGAAATTTTAAGTAACTCAAGTACTTTTTGTAGGCTACAAAGTTTTGAAAATAATCTTTGGTAAGCTCATTTATAACTTAGGCAATATACTTTAAAGCGATCACAGATTTTTATGATTTAGTGTACAATACTACAAAATATTGAAGAATAGCAGAAATAGTAAAAGTCGCGCCATAAATAAGTTGATATATTATTAATCTAGACTATGTGAGAAGAATATTTTGTCGGAAATGATAAATGTTGCCAATTTAAATGATCGATTACTGGTTTCTTTTGGCGGTCGCGTCATGCTCCATCCATTCGACCGTTTTCATCAAATTAAAGAAATCAGATAAAAACTAATTTTATGATATTTAAACACGTTTGCAAATTAGTATAAAAATTTGGACAATCATTTTAAAATTCGTTCAAAATAAAAAATTTACTCATATTTTCAATCTATTAACAGATCAATGAGATTATAAGACATATAATAATGAGTTTTTCATTCAAGTAATGTGATAGTTATTAGGTAAGAATAATAAACTTTACTTAAATAACTTTATTTATTACTCCTGAAGTTATTTGCAACGATTCATTTTACATGTTCTGTCTTTCAATTTCGATGAATCGATTAAGGCGATCCATAATGCTGATATTAGACGAATCAATTAATTGAATCAATTTGGTTGAAAGGCACAGAAATTAAAGGACACGACAGTATGTGATCTGCTAGGGCCCGCGGAGGGGCTAGGTTATGTACCCGTGGCCCTGAATAAGGGCGAAGCACGGGACACGTAGGGGTTTTAGTGGGTATCCCTGAACCCGATGTGCCAATAGCACTTCACATTTCGAAAACAACCCTTTGCCTTGTTTGCCGTTTGACATTGCTTCACAGAAATTGGTCCTTACAAGCTACCCTATGATTTGGTATACAGGTGTGTTTATTTTTTCAAAATCAGCTGATTCGATTCTCACCAAGGTTAATTGATTTTTCAAAAATTTAATAATACTACCATTTTAGTTTTCGTCAAAATCCGCCTCGAGACTCCTTTGAGTGTTTTTCGCTATTTAGCATAGCTTAACATTTGGCCCTGAAGCGCCACTTGAAAAATTCACCTATATATATATATTCGATGTTGGGGATGTGTATAGGATACTTTTTATCTCGAGAAATGGGATAGTTTCCAGGATAAAAATATATTTGTCTATCTGTTTCTTACACTTTTAGAGAAAAACTATCGGATCGATTTGGCTGAAATTCGATATATACGTATTTTTAACATCGAGGATGGATTAGGGATACTTTTTATCCCGGACAATGAGATAGATTTCGTGATAGAAATGTGTAAAGGTTATCTCGGAAAATAGGATAATTAACGGATAGCGTCTATTACTCCACCTCCTAAGTACCAAAGATTAATTAGTGACTGCTGACTTTTTGGTCCTTTTGGACTTTTTGGTCCTTTTAGACTTTGTCCCTTTGTAATTTTTGTACCTTCTGTTCTTTTTGTTGTTGCATTTTACCCTTTTTCCATTGTTACCCTTTCTATTTTTACCCTGTACACCCTTTTTGGAGCTTTTGGATTTTTTAGATTTTACTAATTACTATTACTAATATACGGACTTATACTGTAATATTTTAATTGCGTCAGGAAATCTGTCTGTTACGCTTTCACGGATAAACGAGTGGCCAAATTATTATTGCTGAAATTTGGCATATATATAATTTTAATACCAACAATGAACATTGCATACTTCTATATCCTTGAAAATGGGATAGTTTTCAGTATAAAATTAAATATCCGGAGCCGAACAGTGCCGAATAATAAATAAAAAACTAATTAAAAGTAGCCTGCGTTAATGTATTCATGCGTGATAAATAGATAATAGACGGGACTCGAAGAAAGACACTACTACTACTTTTTATCGCAAAAATAAAACTACTTATACAAGATGAAATAGGGGATGAAAATTTGTATAGGAGACCAAACATTTCTCAATTTTAAGGATATACACAAATTCATCATCTATAAAAAATACGATAGTAACTCGGTCTATTAAAAACTTTTACAAAAAACTACTGGAGTATGTACTGGAACGTTTTTGCTGTAATTTTGTATATACTTAATATTACTACTTAAAACTACCTAAGTATGTTTAATACCGAGATGGACGTAAGATTCTTTTCATCCCGGGAAATGAAATAGTTTGGGATATCAAATTTAGTAAATCTCTTTTAACCTTTAAACTTCTCATTTCATCAGTTTCCCACCGCAAGTATTTTGCACTACCTCCTTATAGTTACAGGTACAGTTACTTCAGTTGCTACTCGGCGAGTGTCCAGTAGGAAAGTTCAATTGGCTTATTCGCTTAACTTAATCGCACTGTGTGCGTTTGTGTAAAGAGAATATCAGGTTCAAACCTCGCTTTGTATCATCAGCTTTCTTTTCACCACCCAACTTCGCGGCCTCGGCTCAACCTATGTCCCGCAACTCTGGCTCGGGTGATTGAAGGAACAAAAACATGGTTTCAGTAGTAATTCGGGAGTCACCGTGAATTCCTCACTGCCTCGGTGTTAGTATCTGGGCAGTGGGTGTAAATAAAACATTTCCATCTCGAAAAAAGCTTACCCCATATTATAAAAGTAAAATGCATCTTAAATTATATAGGCATTACCGTTGAACCGTATGCATTTTGTTTCTGTAATAAAACTTCTACGCCAGTTAAATTCCCCGAGCACCTTGCACTTTTAGGGGTCCGTACCCATTTCGGCCACAATGGAATCCTTAGGGCCCTCATGTCCCATTTTCAAACAGTCAGGATCTGATGAGTACATGCCAAGGAGATCCAAGGAAAACCCTTATTGAAGAGCGACGAGCGTCTACATTCTTTCATACGCAAAACTTGTATACGCGTGCCAGTGGTACAATTTCTACAAGCATTTAAAATATTATTTGTAAAGCTAGACAAGCAACTAAAAAGTACATTTTTTTAACAAAACAACTACAACTAAAAGACATCTTGAAGTCGGTACCAAGTAAAATATAAAAACAACAACAAAATTCACCGACTTCAAGATGTACAAGATATTATTTTTTAGTTTTAAGTAGATTTTGTTAGTATAATATGTACAGAACTAGATTTAAATTGTTCCAGCTACTGACTCGAGGAGAGGACCGACATAAAAATATTCAATCGGAAATATTTAAGTTAGTCAAACATGGTAGCACTGTACTGACTTCAAATCAATTTACATGATGCCAGAGTATGTAGTCAGCAGTAGCTGGAGCCTGGATCAATGTAAATCAGCTTTAATGTATATATACTTGTTTATGGCACTGTTTTAACTCTTGAAAAATCATGATGATGGTCTTTAATAACTGTCAATAATTGCAGATATTAGCTTCTAAAGTAGTAAAAATCGTGTATTTACAAACGAGCTTTTGATGATAATTCTAAAATTATGAAGTTATATATATATTAATATTTCCTATCAACAAAAATTGATCTAAAAATGTCCTCACTTTTTTGAGATATGGACTATTTTCTATTTTTCATGATTCCGTAGTCAATTGACGAAAACAGTAAACATTTTTCACTTCTTACGGAACCTTTCAAAGTTCTTGAACTACCACTCGTATGATTTTTAAATTTTTTATAGCAAATCGTAAATAATTCTATTTACTTTACTGTTTTATATTTTGCACTATAGTGTTATTGTAAATATCGTTGCAATGTCTTTGCAATTTTATTGAGGATGTTACTCTTGCGAGTCTACAAACTGCCAGAATAGAAATTAGTAACAAATTTCTTTTAAAACAGGTTAAAAATAAAAATAAATCGCTATATAAATAATTTATTATATAAGTGTACATTAACCGCAAATCATAATATCATTAAAAACAGACATTGGAATTATTTAATAACATTAAATAATTTAACATGTGTCTGAAAAATGTTCTAATTACATTTTAACACAATTGTCCCAGCACTGAACTCAATTTGAAACAAATTAAAATTTTCATAGTTTCAGTAATAAATTCATGTTCCAAATTATGCACTTTTACTATAACATAGAGATACAAAAATTAAATATCTGTCTCTGAGAAGTATTTTACTGTTTCACTCACAATTTCATTTCACAATGCCTTGAACTCATAAGTTGGTATATTATCTTTAATTGGCTCTCTTGTTAAAACACATTTTAAAGTTATAGTAACATGCTTCTCAACTGCACAGCTATTATGCATCTTGTGTGCCCTTTACTATGAAAACTTTAAAAAGCTTTTCTCAAATGTTTTGGATGGTGTCTATATTAAATTCAGTCAGCGATATGAAGGTTGATGTCCAGCAAATTATGTGTGTGGAACTCTCTTATTAACCACTGGCCTGGATATTGCATATAAATGAAAAGTATTAACAGATTGCAGTGCCAGTTCTGTAGAATGTTTTTTTGTTAATTGCGCAAGTCAAGAACAGCAATGTAGTATAATTTTTATCAAAACAACGACGAACTAGATAAGTATAAGAAATATCAATTTGTATTTGAATTAGATGAAATATTGATAATAATTAAACTACATTAGGCTGCCTGTTCAACTACTAGTAAAGATGTATTGTTTGAAATATTTGTAACATCAAGATCCTTATTATCTCCGACTGTGGTTACTGAAAACGCTGAGCCAATTATGTATGTTCCGGGGACTGCACAAATGCCTCGAACCTGTACACGCCGCGATTCGAATTTGTCTAAATTCAAACTGACTCCAATGTCTTTGGAGTCACCCTCTAGTCCATTGCTCAGAGCACCAGCCCAACCAAGTTCACCGGTAGATTCCCTGTACAAAGAAAACCATCTTTAATATTATAAATCTCTAAACATACCATGTCTGTACATTGAAGCTATTTAAAAAAAAACAAATGGAATAGACTACACAAACGATTGAGAACACGATGCAATTTTTTTAGATTTCTTGTCTGTTTGTTCGGGATTCACGTAAAAACTACTGTGCCGATTTCGATGCGGTTTTAGCTGATCGACAGCAAAATCTTAGACTTAAAATCTGCGCTACTTTTTATCCAGGGAATCCCGCCAGAATTTTTCTGGCAATTATATAAAATGGCCAGATAAAAAAAAATCTAATTCCAATGTGATTTTTTCACTGATCAATAGTATTTTTTATTTTTTTTATTTCAGGAGTTCAGTAGACGGCCCACTAGATGAAAAGCAGTTACCATCGCCTATGGACATTTGCAACACCAAAGGTGCTACAAATGCGCTGCTGGTCTCTTAAGGGAGGGAGACTGGAACGTGGTCACTAGACCAGGGGTGGTAGCCATCCAGTCGGGCAAATGCCCTACCACCTGGCTGTGGGTTGTTTTGTCGCCTCTTATGACAGGCCGCCCGGACGCAGGAAATTATATTCTTTCTCCGCTCCTGCACGGATAATAAATAGTAAATTTTATGTAATAAAATGTGTGATATTTTTTATCCCGGGAATTTTCACGGGATCGGTTTGTTGTTGTTTATCGGTGCATAAAAATTAGCTTCTTCCGACAGTTTCCACTAAAACGTAAACTTACATTTTTTTAAATACTACGACTCTTTGTGTCCCGGGAATCCCGCGGGAATTTTCCCGGATATAGTACAAATTAGTTTGATTGCATAAATGTTAGCTGATTTCTATGACCTTTTTTATAGAAATTTTGTAGACAATGAAACCAAATAACGAGATATGACACCACGGTTAGTTTACTAGTCTACAAGCCTATCCACCAGCGAATAGCGGGTAAAGTAGCCCGGCTTTCAACTTTGCTAGTGTATTATTTGCAATTATAGTAAATATTCACTCTGGACGCGTTTACTAGCCGATAGTGAAAGCTCCAATAGCTAGGAAATTCGCTTAATGTAATCGAGCCTTTAAAAACCAGCTAGCGGCCGTTCGCGAGTTCGTTTGCGCTTCTCTCGCAATATAAAAAAAGATCTATCCATCCTCCCAAAGTTTCTTGTTTACCATATCTATAGCTGGCAATGGACATTTTATTGTTGTTGTAGCATAAAATAAATAAATACTAAGTATGAACGCCAAGAGATAAAATTATCAGATACAGACAAATATCATTGCAGTTTCTATAAATAGACTCATTCTACAATTGTATTTAAAAATTCCATTGTTGATGTCTATCTTACTAATTTACCATTTAATTCTGAACTAAATTATATGTCTTACCTATTCCTTTGTTTAGACATGTCTATGAAAACTTTCACCGGTACCTCATAGCAATTAACGATATTCAATGTTACCGGAATCAAACATAGCTTCCTTTCGTTGAAATTGTGACTAACATGATTGGAATGTTCAGTTTTAAATATCACAACTTTATCTTTCTTATTCTTCTTAGGATCTTGGAATTCAGTTTTAGTATCAAAGTCTTCCAGCGCCAAACTTGTTTTCTCTGGAATGACAATTTCTCTCTCTCGAGACAAAGCTTTTGTGAAGCAATCCAACCATAGACTATGTTGGCCGGTCACGGTTTTACCTTTAGCTTTATCGTGAGCTTTCCATCTGATGATAAACATAGATCGAATTAATCCTGTCTTCTTTGAGGCGCCATTGGCGTAAATTGCATCAGGAGAATCAATGTAAGAGGGCTTGAAGTCCATAATGAATTTGGAGTAAGGTGGTGTGGTGAGGTTTTCACGTGCGTCGGGGTGGGCTTTAGCGATTTTGAGGGTGGAGCTGAGCAGTTCGCCTTTGGGTGGTTCGTAAGGAGCTCGCCTGCCTTTCAGCACTAAGTGCACGCGCTCTCGGGCGCGCAAGGGGCCTCCCTCCCCCGCGCCCGTCAACCCCGCCAGCTGCCAGCGCCTGCTCAGCAGCGTCGCCTCTACTATCTCGACAGTGATGTCTTCGTTCTTCTCGTTAAACACGTTCTTCACTTCCACCGCAAGATTCATACTTTCGAATGCTTCGCCGCGCTCGGTGCGTACACTTCTACGGGGTGCTACCGACATTTCGATGGCTTCCTGTATAATAAATAGTTCTGAATTTATAAATAGACAATTACTAATTACAGGTTCTGAAATAGCTTAGAACTATATTTTATAAGGATTACTATTCTAAGCTTCGCATAAAAATCACTCGCTAATATTACAAATATAAAACGTTATGCATACAAAGTTCCCGCTAGCAAAGGTTGAATTTTTAATATAAACACAAAGAAATTCTTTTCAAATTAATATAGGGAGCAGAACAAGTAATGACTAGAGTAGCCGAATAGTAACGGAAGACATTACTAACGGAGACATTGAACCGAAATACATGTCGCAACAGGCGGTATGGCCTTGCTTGGAGTCCGGTCTCGTAATAGGCCATAAGGTAGAGGGCAGGCGCGGCGGCGCACGCGCGTAACTGCAGTGTGGCGCGCACGCTGCTCGCCCGCGGCACGCACCGCGCGGCCGGACGCACGTGGCGTGCGCACGCCACACGCCAGGCACGCGCACGCGCCGCACGCTCGTCTGGGAAAATTAAATGAACATAGTCAATAATTACTATAAGGGTATATAGAACGGAAATTGATTCGTATCTAGTCTAGGTCATGAAAGTCTAAGGCAAGATTTAATTTTTGCGCCCCACAAAATATTTTTTATAAATTAGCAATACCTCATAGTTTGTGGTCCCTGCTTACGACTCCTTGAGCTTTACGCTCTTGACTTTCCACCACTAGCAACAATGTTGACAGTAAACACCTTGTATTTTGGATTTATCAAAACCTACTCTAAATAATAGTTCCTATATCGCTCAGGGAATATTAAAGTCATTCTCATGATCTAATTATGTTTATCCATTTTTCTAATATTTCTATCAAGGTATTTTCAAGCTAAAATATCATCGTTATTGAAAAACATTATTGTTATATTATCAATATAATCAATCTTCAAAATTAATGTCAAGCTGTAAGACGTGGTTTAAAAAAAGACTCGGGATTAAAATAATTCAAAGCAAAATTGGAATAACAAGACTGAAATATATTCATTGTAAAATATATGTATTACCTGTATTATTTGGATCTTCATGATATTTCTCTTCATATAAAACTTTAAAGTCATCAGTATCATCCGGAGTGACAAGGCCGATGCAGTTAGGATGTGAAACAGCAATATATAGGTTTTTCAAGTCCACAGGGCCAACATTTGTGAATTCTACATCGACAATTCTCATTTCGCCACTTATTATCTCTGAACCTGTCTCCGAAAACGTCATCTGTAAGAACAATTAATTTATAGAATAATATTACTTAAATAGGACTTGTATAAAAGTGTTCAGACGGGGAACCCACGCCCGTTGAAATTTTATAAGTGGTAAAATTTCAAACACTTAGAAAAATTTTGAAAATTTTCGTGAACATAGAAACATTTTGTGAAGTTTCCAATCACTTCCATATACATTTTTGATAACTTATCTCATCTTTTGGAACAATAATTCGATAAAATGGAAGGCTATTTAAATCTTCAAGATGATCGATTTAAATCACTGCTTAAGGCAGAAACCAATTATAGAAAGAGTCCAAAGGAAAGAATCACTCAAGGATACATTGAAACTCGTTTGGAGACATTGGAAGAATTATGGAGAGAGTTCAAAGACACTCACAAAAAACTAATTTCAGGCCTAAAGGCAGATCAGCAGGAATCAATCAACTATTTTAAAAACGATATGTACGAAAAGTTTGAGGAAAACTACACGGCATACAAATGCTTGTTGAAAGATGTTCTGCGAGCAAAAGGATCATCTACAAAAGTACATCATGTATCCGAATCTCAGACTTGCTCACCATCTTTATTCAAGTTACCACGAATACAGTTACCAAATTTTAGCGGGGATTACGCCGAATGGCAAACATATTATGACATGTTTCTGTCAATGATACACGAGAATGCATCTTTATCGGCAGTCCAAAAACTGCACTACCTCAAGAGCACCCTGTCGGGTGAAGCGGAATCATTAATCCGAAATTTACCAACTACGGAACTAAATTACGAAGCTGCATGGGAGAAGCTCACTAAGAGATACAATAATAAGCGCTATAATTGTAACACAATATTGAAGACTTTGTTTTCTCAGAAACAAATCACACAAGAGTCTGCTAATGCCATAAAACAGTTATTGGATATAACATCATCATGCTTAGTCAGTTTGGATAACTTAGGCGTACCAACGACATCGTGGGATGCTTTCATCAATTTCTATGTCACTTCAAAGCTAGATAAGGAATCGCACAGGCTGTGGGAGATGCACATTAATAATGTAAACGCAGACAGTCTGCCAACGTGGAGTGAACTTTCACAGTTCCTTGAGTCACGGTTCCGAACTTTGGAGATGATTAATGGCGGAAGTAACATACGACATACGCCATCAAAACAGAATATTATCACTAAGCCTAAGGTGTATCATACAGCTATGCATGAAGTTAAAACTGACACAGGCACAGTATCTCAGGCTGCCACCAAGCAATGTCCTATGTGTGGGTCCAGTCATTTATTATTTAACTGTACACAATTTAGTAAGCAAACCCAAAAGGAACGGAACGATTTTGTGCAGTCTAAACGACTGTGCTATAACTGTTTGGCTCCAACACATAGTGTGAATCAATGCAGGCAAAGTACAAGTTGTCGTAGATGTGGAAGACGACATCACTCACTACTACATTTTGATAAAGAGAAGAACCAAGGGACTACAATTAATTTAGAGAGCAAACACACACTATTGGGCGAACCCACATCATCAACAAAATTAACTTCCGAAATAGACGAAATTAATATCATGGCAAATTTTGCCAACAAGAAGGAGATCGGGAACGTGCTACTTGCAACAGCTGTAGTTCAGTCTCAATCACGAACCGGACAAAACTATTTCCTAAGAGCCTTAATCGACCAAGGCTCTCAAGCTTCTTTTGTAACAGAAGAAATAGTTCAATTGTTAGGCTTAAAGCGCAAGCCAATAAGTGGTTATGTGTCAGGTTTGGGAGAGGGTCAGTTACAACTTAAGCATATGGTTTCATTGCAAGTAGAGTCGCGGAATAATCCGCAATCTTCAATCAACGTTACCGCGTTTGTATTAAAATCACTCACTTCACGTATTCCATCAAATCAAGTACAATCACCTGATTGGTTAGAAATTGAGAAGCTTCCACTAGCCGATTCAGGATATACATCACCAGGCAAAATAGACATTTTGCTTGGAGCTGAAGTGTATGCTGAGATTTTATTAAGTGACATCATTAAACACCCCAAGGGTATCTTATAGCTCAGAATACAATCTTTGGTTGGGTAATTTCTGGGAAGGTGTCACGATCAGCTTCAGCAAGTGAGAGAATGTTAAGCTTACATATACAAGTAAGAGAAGACAATGTGCTAAAGAAGTTCTGGGAATTAGAGAACGAACCAAATATCATTCGGAAGAAGTTGACAAGAACGGAAGAGAAATGTGAAGAATTCTATGATTTAACTACTACTAGAAATAAGGAAGGTAGGTTCCTCGTGAAATTGCCTTTTAGTAATGAAGATCCAGAATGTCAATATGGAAGATCAAAAGATATAGCACAAAAGAGATTCTATTTATTAGAAAGAAAGTTTAAGAAAAATCCTAAGTTTCAGGAAGATTATGCAAGGGTCATGCAAGAATACATTGATTTAAATCACATGACTCGCATCACCAATGAGGTTCAGAACGAACTCATTGATCATCCCAAAGCAGTCTACATCCCCCATCATGCCGTGGTGAGGGAAGACAAAGAGACAAGTAAGCTACGTGTTGTTTATGACGCCTCTTGTAAAGGAGTGAATGGTGTATCACTCAACGACAACCTGCTTGTGGGACCGAAATTACAACAAGACCTGCGACACATCTTAATGAGATGGCGAAAACATCCCATCTGTATAGTGGCTGATATCGTTAAAATGTATCGCCAAGTGCGAGTTCGTAACGAAGACACTCGTTTCCAGAGAGTCTTGTGGAGAGATAATCTTGATGAGCCCGTGGGCCATTATGAATTGCAAACCGTAACGTTTGGTACAGCATGTGCCCCATATTTGGCTGTAAAATCACTACAAAGATTGGCAGAAGAAGAGCAGGCTAAGTTTCCTATAGCAGCTGAGATTACTAAACAGGATTTTTATGTCGATGATATGATGACTACTTGTGAAACGGATAATGAAGCTATAGAAATCTACAAGCAAATGAACCAATTACTAAACTCAGGCGGCTTTCAATTGCAAAAATGGAATAGCAATAGTGATAAATTTATGAATTTTATCAATCATAAATCCAAGAGTGATGAAAAAACTTTAGATATAAAATCCGACAACACTGTAAAGGTTCTGGGTATTTGCTGGAATCGGGATACAGATAATTTTGAATACACTGTAAATCTACCTGAGTTGTCTTTACCAATAACAAAAAGACAGGTTCTATCTGACATAGCCAAGCAATATGATCCCATGGGGTGGATAGCGCCTGTCATAGTAACAGCAAAAATATTCATGCAAAAATTGTGGAGGTCAGGCTTGCCATGGGACAATGAGTTGACTGGAGAGTTACTAAATGAATGGACAAAATATAGAGAGGATTTAGTTAATCTAAAGAATATCATGGTACCACGCTGGTTGCGGTATACTAAAGGCTCGCAAACAGAACTGCATGCCTTTGCTGACGCTTCTCAGTCCGCCTACGGAGCAGTTGTTTATTCAAGAGTTGTTGATGTCCAGGGCCAGGTTCATGTGTATTTAATCACATCTAAGACAAAAGTAGCTCCAATAGAAAAGGAGTTAACGATTCCCAGATTAGAACTTTGCGGAGCTGTGTTGGCTGCAAAGTTATTATTCGAAGTATCTCAAATTATGAATATACGGAAAGAGAATTTATTTGCTTGGTCAGACTCTACTGTGGTTTTGGCCTGGTTGCGTGGCTTGCCGTCTAGATGGACTACATTTGTAAGCAACCGTGTGTCTGAAATTCTTAATATTTTGGAGTGTGATCAATTCCGGCACGTTGCTACAAAAGACAATCCTGCAGATTATGCATCTAGAGGTATGCAACCATCAAAACTTAAAGATCAGTTCCTGTGGTGGCATGGACCACACTGGTTACGTCATGACGTTATTACTTCGTCTAAAACCGAATTTATAACTCATGAGGAAGAGAAATCTAGCAAAGTTAAGGAAATCAAGTCTTTAGTTGCATTGAGAGAAGACAGAGATGAACGGATGTTAGAAGAAGAAAAAAAATTTATTTGGGCTAAGTATTCATGTTTAAAGAAAATGCTAAGAGTGATTTCATATATAAGAAGATTTATAAACAAAAAAGACCTAGAAGTGGAAGAAAGAAGCAAATCTAAATTTATCACAGTGAAAGAAACTAGGGAAGCTTTATTGTTGTGTGTCAAACAAGTTCAGGAATTATGGTTTAAAACTGAAATAATGCAATTAAAAACACGAGGAAATCTACCGAAGGCAAGTGATCTTCACTCACTCAATCCGTTTATATGTGACAGCGGAATTTTGAGAGTCGGTGGACGTATTCATATGGCAAATTTAAGTTATGAAGAACGCCATCCAATTATATTGCCGCAAAGATGTCATCTCACTCAAGTCATTATAACGGATGCGCATAATTCAACCATGCATAGTGGACCTCAAGGAATGCTTAATTATATTAGAAGCCGTTTCTGGATCATACGAATCCGCAATCAAGTGAAGAAACACTATCGGCAGTGTATCACTTGTTTGCGATTTTCTCAAAGGAAGAAAACTCCTTTAATGGGTCAACTACCAGAAGTCCGAGTACAACCGGATAAGCCGTTTAAGGCAACTGGTGTGGATTACGCTGGACCTATTAATATAAGATTTTCGCCTGGCAGGGGAGCTAAATCTTACAAAGGCTATATATGCTTGTTTGTATGCATGATCACTCGCGCAATACATTTGGAAGTTGTGTCAGATCTCACTTCGAAAGGATTTATCGCAGCATTCCGGAGATTTATAGGAAGAAGAGGACGTTGTCAGGATGTTTACTCTGACAATGGCACAAATTTTGTAGGAGCTGACAATGACCTAAGGGAAATGTTTGATCGTGCTAAATCTAAACTTCCTGAAGAAATATCAGAGCTCCTAAGTTTAGAAGGTACTACCTGGCACTATATACCCCCTCATGCACCAAACTTCGGTGGCTTATGGGAAGCCGGAGTTCGGTCTGCGAAACTGCATCTCAGAAAAACAATCGGTGAGAGCACTTTGACTTTCGAAGAACTAGCTACATTGCTAATTCAGGTCGAGGCATGTTTAAATTCACGTCCAATCAGTCAGATTAGTGACAACCCTGACGATCCTCTCCCTCTGACACCCGGCCACTTTTTGGTAGGCGAACCGCTTACGTCTGTGGCCGATGATACGCATTTACAGCAAGTAAGTAATGTAAATTGTTTAGATAGGTGGAGAGCAATCCAAAAATGACAAATCAATTTTGGAAGAGGTGGTCAAATGAGTATCTATTAAATTTAAATAAACGTTCTAAATGGACTACTACCATTCGGGAGCCGAATATAGATGACATTGTAATAATTCGCGAAGATAATTTACCCCCTACTAAGTGGATTCTAGGAGAATAGTAAAAAACATACAGGCAAGGACAATGTAACTCGTGTCGTTACTTTAAAATGTAAAGACAAGTGCATCAAACGGCCGGTAAATAAGATTAGCATTTTGCCCAAAGAATAGTATTCTTTGTTTGTATTTTTGGTTTTGGTCGTTTACTATTATTATTATTATTTTTATCAAACCTTTCTGAAACTTTTTTTTTTTTTTGATAGTGGGCGGAGGTTCATATTTTGTTACAGTTAAGTTATTAAATGTTGATGTAGTGTAAGCACAACTCCCCCATCAAATTCTGAATTTTTTTTTTTTGTTTTTATATATTATTTAACTAAATATATGTATTTCATTAAATGATGTAATATGGTTGAAGGACATTGTGATTTGCTAAATAAATCCCAAGTCCTTAGTGGGCGGTATGTCGAAATTATCATATATTTATAATTAAAACAAGAAAGTCTGATGTCATTATTTAAATCTCATTTCTGATTGCTATGTACGTCACTAGATGGCGTTGTTCATTTAAAATACACACAATGGTTTAAAGATCGCCACCTCTTTGGACTTCGGATATTTTTCACAAAACTGGTTCGCTTTTTGTGGCCACGGCGGTGGCAATATAAGTTTCATAACGAGTGTGTGTGTGCGCGTTTTATTTGTGTTTTGTACGTAAGTGAAATTAACATTTATGATAAGACTTAGATATTTCGATTAACGGACAAGTTTTAAAAGCAGAAATAGTTGTTACTGTAATAACCATAGGTTACAAAGGGTCAAACGATTACAATACCATGGAAACTCTACATGGGCATCCTTAGGAGTATGGCCCTGTACGGTACACCCGTATGGTCCGTTGCACTTCACCGCCACAACAGGACTTTGTTGTGCCGCGCACAACGAGTCCTGGCGGTGAGGGCCATCCGAAGATACCGTACAGTGTCGTGGACGGCGTCGACACTCTTGGCGGGCGATCCGCCCTGGCCTCTCCAGGCGGACGTAATTGCCAAAGTTCGGCGCTTCCGACAGGTGCCCTCGCACGTGGCCAGGTGTACGGCCTGGCCGAACTGCAGGCGATCAGGATGCGGGAAACCGCGACCATGATCCAATCTTGGTCGGTAGAGTTGGAAAACCTTGTCGCTGGCATTGATACGGTGGAAGCGGTTCGACCGCAGCTGTTGCGATGGCTTTCGCGGAAACGCGGGCCCCTGACCTTCAGAATGACGCAGATACTTACCGGGCACGGTTGCTTCGATAAGTATCTGTGCCAGATTGCGGGCTGCTTGCCTTCACCCCAATGCCGCCTGTGTGGCGCACAAGACACGGCGTTTCATACGCTAGTCGATTGCGCAGCATTGGCACCCCAGAGGTTTAAACTCGAGACAATAGTAGGTCCGATCGATTCGCTGGGCAGTTTGGTGCAAGCCATGCTGCATAGCGATGATCATTGGGTGGGTGCGGCCAATTTCTGCGAGACTGTTATGTCTCAAAAGGAACGAGATAGGGAGGGAGGTACAAGTGCGCATGCGTCTCGCGGGCGCCGACATCAGTCGGGGGCCCGGAGGCGCAGGTATACGCATTATCTCTCTCCCTGAAATACCGCTGCAGGGGCCCTCTAGCATCTAGGGAGCAGACGAGTCTTCACCCCTGTTGACGAAGTGAGTTTGCTCTGATTCCCGGGGCACTCTCAGGCACTTTTGCGCTAGGGTCGGCGTGGGCGTAACTACGTTCTAAGTCTCATGCCTTTCCTACCATAAGCGCGGGGCACATGGGAGGAGGGTGGTTTTAGTGGGGTATTAGCCCTTGGGCATTTGTCCATTGGTTCGAGTCTCCACACAAGCCGGTCGGTTACTGTTTTGATTGCCCTCAGTGGAATGCCTCCATGATCAACAACGGTCTAATCCCTAGCAAAGGACCCGGTATGCGCGAAATGCATTTCCCCCGCCTGAAAAAAATAAATTTAAAAAAATTGCATTACCATTAAGTAAATTTATATTTCTACTGCCATGATCAGATAACCTAAATTTTCAGGAATTATAGCATGAAAATGTTACCTGTAAACAAGGTGCCTCGGGAATAACAGTAATTTGTAAACGTCTGTCCGAAGTTTTAACTCCAGTTAGTAAGTTCACCTTTCCTGGAATCGTCACACCGTTTCCATTACTTTCAGTGCCTCCCTCGCCTGCATTTATTAATCTAAAACGATTTTTTACGAATCTAAAGCTACATTTTAGACGTCGATTTTAGGTTATCCAGACCAATCAACTGACCAAAAACGTCCCACTGCTAGTTTCAGGCCCACCCATTTTTTAAACAATAGTGCTATAGACACAAGTAATAATAAATTCTAAAATTATTTACATATTGTCATAAGTTTGTATACTCATACAAAATCAATGAGGCTCCGAGATTTTTTAAGATAATACAAAGTATCTCATTTGATTTGAATGACCACTCATTTAATAAATCTTAATTGAATTGGTAGTTCAATCTATATAACAATTACGAGTACTCTACGTGGTTTCGCTTGCGTAAAGTTAATCCGTATCCCGTAGAAATTTTCCAGTTTCTAGAATAAAAAGCATTACTTGCTCATCAGAAAGTATTGTAACATACATATATATATATATATATATATATATATAATTAATTAATTAAACTATAATCGATTCATGTATAATCGACCATGTGAAAACCGTGATAAGGTATAAATAAATCATTATTACATGTGCATATTAGCAGTATGGGTGTATATCATGAACACACTTTAATAAACATATAATTTGTTAATAATAGGTTGGGGGGAAAAGTCTTTTCACATATAGTATGTATGAACTTGTAATAAGATCTCTTTGGCTATACCATTTGTATCTGGATGGTTTTGGTATCATTAAAAAGTTTTAATTTTAAAGAAGACAATTCCAAATTCAAATTAGGAAAATGTGCGATTTTCATTTGTTTTTCTTATTGTTAAAATGAGTAAATCTAATGAAGGAATTCTATACATTTTAAAATTTTACTACAAAAAAGGTAAAAATGCAACAAAAGCCGCGAAAAAAATTTGTGATGTTTATGGACCTAATGCAGTATCTGTGAGAGTAGCGCAAATTTGGTTTAAGCGTTTTCAATCCGGAAATTTTGATATCAAAGATGCACGACGCTCTGGTCGCCCTGTTACGGACAAAATTGATGCCTTTTTTTAAAAAGTGGAGCAAGATCGGCATATTAGTAGTTACGATGTAGCTGGAGAACTGGGAATTGACCACAAAACGGTTTTGGTGCATTTGAAAAAAGCTGGGTACACAAAAAAGCTCGGTTATTTGGGTGCCTCATGAGCTCACTAAATGAAACCTAATGAACCGTGTACTCATTTGTGATTCTTTATTACCACGTAATGAAACCGAACCATTTTTGAAGAAGCTGATAACTGGTGATGAAAAGTGGATCACGTACAACAAGAACGTGCGAAAAAGATCGTGGTCAAAGGCCGATCAGGCTTCACAGACTGTGGCGAAACCCGGGTTAACTCGCAGCAAGGTGATGATGTGTGTGTGGTGGGATTGGAAGTGCATTATTCATTACGAGCTGTTACCGCCAGGCAGGACCATCGATTCTGAAGTATACTGCAAACAACTGAATGAGATTAAAGCAAAAAATTGAGAGAAAGCGGCCGGAATTAATCAACAGAAGGGGTGTGGTTTTTCACCATGATAACGCTAGACCTCACACATCTTTAGCCACTCAGCAAAAATTACGAGTTTGGCTGGAAGGTGTTAATGCATCCGCCGTATAGTCCTGACCTTGCACCATCAGATTTTCACCTGTTTCGGTATCTGCAGAATTCCTTAGGCAGTGTCAGGTTAACATCACAAGAGGACTGCCAAAACCACTTATCGCAGTTTTTTGATCAGAAGCCCCAAAATTTTTATAGCAATGGGATCACGTCCCTACCTACAAGATGGCAAAAAGTTATCCATCAAAATGGCACCTACATACTTTAGTCAAATGTAAATAAACTTTATAAAAAAACCTTTTGAATTTTTATATAAAACGCGAAGAAACTTTTTCCCCAACCTAATATATTATGAAAATAATGCAATGCTGAAGACGAAAGTCTTCGAGCAGTGCCTCCTCCCAGTCCTGACCTACGGTGCCGAGACGTGGACACTGACGGCAGGATTGGTCCACAAGTTCCAAGTCGCTCAACGGGCCATGGAGCGAGCTATGTTGGGTGTCTCACTTGTGGATAGAATTAGAAATGAGTATATCCGTAAGAGAACCAAGTTAACCGACATAGCTCGCAAAATTAGCAAGATGAAGTGAAAGTGAGCCGGTCACGTCTGCCGCAGGACCGACGGCCGATGGAGCAGACAAGTCTTGGAGTGGAGACAGCATCTCTGTAAACGTAGTGTCGGATACCCCCCGGACCGATGGACCTACGAACCGCGCAAGGTCACCGTTAGGCGCTTAATGAGGAAGTCAGAGGACAGAGATGAGTGGCCCCGACTTGGGGAGGTCTAAGTCTAGCAGTGGACTGCGATTGGCTGACGACGACGACGATAAAAATAATGGATAGACTTCGCTATTACATACTTGTACGCCATTCCATCGACATTCAGCCTGCCTACTCGCAACGGCGTTAAAGTGAAAGTCAATGTCTTCTTAGCATCACCTTCCAAGAGTAGGGATTTAATTTTCTGTCCAACAATGGAAGTGTTTTCAAGACTGTTGCCCGAAGTGATTTCATTGCTTATTGTCTCTTCATTTATATTTGTCGGGTCATCTAAACTTGGCATAAATCGCCATAGCAGTTCCAAATCTTTGAGAATCAGCGAAATCTTTAGAGGATTCCATAACATAATTGAAATTTGTATGGGCTCTAAAAAAAACCATATCATTACATCAGCTGTTTTACACTAAAAATATGTCATAACATACCTACTATGACTACAACCAACTGTAATACGAGTGACCTATAGTATAAAATCGTGTTAAAATGCTTTACATCTTACTATATAAGTCCTAACCATCCCAAATTGAACTTGGTCCTCCAATTTTACCATCTCGTTTGTCCAAGGTGGATTGGGATGTTTTGAACGCCTCTTATCTCGATATGTAGGTTTCTTTACGATGTATTCCTTCACTGCCAGCACATATATTTGCAATACATTCATTATACATATAATTACAGACTAATGTAAGAAGTATCTATAGATTTTCACAGATATCAGTCTCAAGAAACCCAAAAACGATCGATTACAATTGAACTGTCAATTGAATCTTAATTAAAATATCTTTTATAACAAATTATTGCCTTCACAGAAGTAAATTCTATTGACAATTAATCAATAACATAATTATGAAATAATTTCTTCTAGTTTCATTAAGGTTGAATAATATAAAGATTTTCAAATAAAGCCTTTATTTACTATATGTAGTAAGAATAACTTAATAATTACCTCCTTGAGGCACGATGGGTTCGCAGTCAGTGCCCTCCACGTATAGATCGACAGTGGGTTTGAATATCATGGGCACGCTGCCCTGCGCTTCTTGTAAGAGCATTTGCTCGAGTGCCGGCCAGCAGCGGCGTTCGGCTTCGTCCACCGCTGCGGCCGGTGTTGTTGGAAGTGCAAGCGAGGACGCCGCATAACGTCTCGGGGACGAAAGAGGCAAAGGACCCACGCACAATACTCCGGTCGCGCGTTGCTCAACCAGCGGCACTGGCAACGTTGGCAAACGATCTTTGAACTCCTCGCAGTTCTCCATCCATTGCTGTAAATAATATAATAGTGGCAAGTGGCAACTATACTTCCCAATACACACTACACGTAGACGTGCTAGTTTAATGTCTTACGCCCCCGCATCTCAAAATCACGTTTCAAACGACGTGAGCTAGAATGCTGCACCGTGACGACAGTGAAGGTAAACATCACAAACACATTGACGGCTTCTGTGGTTAAGCGGACTTAGACTTTAGTCGGCCGAACTCACTACAACGCAGAGGCTCCGAATTCGATTCCTGGCATGGTAAACGAACTTTTCATTGTTTACTGTGGTATAGGTGTCTGGAATCGGCCCTAGAATGGTCCGTTGTATATAACCCATAACATAAACCTAAGTTGCTTAGGTTGGGGATATACAATGTATGTGTATTTTTATGCCGATTATTTATTTATTTAGTGCACCTGAGACAAATGGAGATATTCGATGAGTCAAATCCGTCAATCCGCCTTGAACAAGCGTAGCGGGCATTATAATCGGGTACCCAAAAAAAAGTCGGGAATCCCGAGCAGTGAGACGTTTAAAGTATGTTAGGGTTTATTTATTATAGCTAGGTATATATATTAGCCCACTAGATCAAAACGTAGTAGGTCTTTGTTGCAAAAACGTATAGTTAGCAAAAATTAACTTTGTTCACTAGTAAAAAAAAACAATAATAATTTGTTTATAGTTTAGAAAGCAGCAACAAATTTTTTATTTCTGAAAGTACATTTGGGAGTTGCCAAATCACAGGGATGAAAACAGCACTTTTTGTCCCTGGGAAACGATTCTCCCTGCAGTCAAAAAATTAAGAATCTATGCGAACCATAGATAATACATACGACTTATGTCCTAACTTTTTTTACAGCCACTATTAAATTGTGGCATAAATTGTAATAAAAATTTATCAATAATTTCTTAAATTATATACTACTTTTCACAAAATTATGATTTAATTTACATAAATTTGAGCTAAATATTTACTATCATCAGTGTTAAAAAGGTAGAATGCTACAGACAAAAAAATGACTACTTTATGGTGCAGATGTGATCATGTGACATATTAAACGAGTTCATAAGATTTAGATATGGATTTAACGCCTGATTTCATTAGAGAACTAGTTGTATGTTTAACTAATGAGTTTTATTTACTTTCCTCATATTCTAAATGAAAAGCAAAGTGTTAACCTCGGGTGAAAGTGACCTATTTAGGCACTCAAGCTATTAACGCCCTCGCTACGCTCCTGTGCCAAACCATCTCGTGCCTAAATAGGTCACTTTCACCTCTCGTGTAACAATCTACGATCACTTCATTGCCTCACTTTGATGGTCCACTGTGCCTGCGGAATGTTCTGACCAGAGAACAGGTCAAAAGTGAAGGTAAACCTTAGTACATTCCTATTTAAAGAGGTTAATAAAAGCAAAGTAAATATATGATTATAGATGGTAATCACTTTCAATCTCACAGGCTGTCAGACTGTTTGCTGTACTCCAGCAATAAAAAATTACCTGGTGTGCGAGCATGTACTCGCGCAGGAAGGCGTCTTGCTGGTGAGGGGGCTGGGGGCGCGCGGGCGCCGGCCGCAGCGGCTCTGCCAACCACGCGGCGGCCTCGCGCGGCAAGCGTAACGCCCCCGCCAGGCGCCCGAGCGCGAACTGCACGTGGTCGGTCGCCAGTCGCCAACCGCTATCCATGTACACCTGCACCCCGCAACACGCTCAATTCGCTAATTAATTCTAAAGGAATGTAAGTATACAAAAAAGAGAATGCATATAAAGATATTGCTATCGATCTTACTTTCAAAATATAATGATACTTAAGTAACTACCTAATTGAAGTCGCCATTATGCACGGGCATTATCACGTTTTTTAAGATATAAATTGACAGAATTTACTTACGACAAATCTATATTCTAAAAATCTTACTTACATACATATTATCACGCCCGTTTGCCCTAGGAGTAGGCAGAGGCGATGGATATCCGCTTGCTACGATCTTGACATACATCTTTTGCTTCATGTACATTCATTAATCTCTTCATACATACAAGATTATTATAGGTGCTTTTTAACTGGCTATTCTTGACATTTGTAATTTAATCATGGTAAATACGTCGCGGTCTACCAGCACCAACTCTATCACCCACACTATTTCCATACACTTATTTGATGAGTCTCCTTTCATTCATACATCCAAAAACCTTAATAAAAGAATTACAAATGTTCCACAGCAATTTGATTTTGAGTTCATAAGTAATATTGATATTATACATTTCTATATTATATTGCCTCTTTGCTTCAATAATGTGTTCTACTTCAATCTTGAAAATTGAAATTTTAGAAAAGAAAATTTTACCTTCAAAGAATAATTGTATCTACATGAATAACTTTTTTCTGCCAATCTACAATGTTTTTAAAAAGATAACACGATATTCGTTTTACTACAATGATTTTGTGAAGGTTAAAAAGACTCTTTTCTAAAATTTCAATTTTCAAGATAACACATTATTGAAGCAAAGAGTATATAAAAGTAGTAACATAAGTAAAAATTAATTATTGGGAAAAAATGTACGAAAACTTCTCTGAATCAAAATTATTTCTTTTATTGTGAAACTTTCGTAATATTATTTGACTTAATTTATCATAAGTATTTTTTTTCAATTTGTATCTTAAATAAAGTGTATTGTTTAAATACAAATCAATAAGCTATTTGATTTGTTATTAAAAGAAAACAAAACTTATTTAAATGCAAATTCCAATATTACCTGGTACGCCTGCTTGTAGCATCGATAAGCATGCTTCTTCTGTCCAGCTTTGGAGAACCTATGTCCAGCGAGGACCATGTGGAAGGCATATTTCCTACTCATAGCCTTCGCGACCGGCCCAGAGAGGAAGCAGAGGGCCGCTTGTTCCAAAAGCATAGCGCTACGTAAGTCACTGTCTTCAGATGTCATTCGAATTAATTGTTTGGCTGCCTCGCCGTGCAGGCCAGAACTACTCAGGCATAGTACAGATAACAGTGTAGCTCGCACTGCATATTGTTCCATCCTGTCACATTCAGAAATAAAATTTTAAGTTCCATTTACACTATTTAAACAGTATTTTAATACTAAATTTCTGTTAGATTACCATATTTGTGTTTAATGCACAATTTGCAGTTAAACACATTAATCAAAAACAAATTAAAATTAAACAAAAAATCGAATTCATTACTTTTCAATCAAATTAAGTGTAAAATATTTTTAAAAATCAATAAATGTTAAGGACGCGGCGTTCTTTTATTTAGTAATAATCCAAACTAAACTAATAATATCCAAAAACAAAATTTACGGGTGTACGTTCGCTTTAAAACGTAAAAAAGTTCTTTATCCCGACTTGTAATAGAGGCCTTTAAATTTCAAACAATGCTAATCTATTTTTAACCTTTTAAGGTGATCTAAAATCCAATACAAATACAGATAATAAAATGGGCATAAAAATAAACACACCTACAAGTATTAAGATATGTCACGATGCTTTCCTCCATATAGCCATGTGTTTTTCTATTTGCCTCTCCAGCCATGAACGCGCTTATAGCGGCCATTTCCAATGCCCCCGCGTAACACAACCAAGCGCTGTCCGCATAGAATTCGCGCTTGGCAGTATGGTAAGTATCGAACGCACGCTGCCACTGGTGGCAGAGGAACCAGAGGTCGCCCAAACGACGCAATTGCAGCTCTGCACAGTCACTCGTATATCTAAATCGAAATCGACGCAACGTTACGTCAAATTCATAATAATGAATAACAATTTGAAAACGAGTTCAAATCTTTAAAAATAAAGGGATCATTTTGAAACTTATGGGCCAAAAAATGTAATGAGTTGAGATATGGCTTGATGAGAAATCTTAAAATTAAGGTCTCAAATAAAATAAGATATATTACTATAATCGATTTATGTGAATGAATTTTAGCAATTAATAATATGAAAACACGTGCACCAGACCATTAAGTCATTCAAAATAACTGATCCCCTACAATTACAAAAAACAGCAACATAATAAAAAGAAATTTTAGAATATATTGCTTTCTTTTAACAATCTGGTTCCAAAGAGTTTTAAATTGTATCTGTCTCCTATGCTGCAAATATATGTGCTTTCGCTGACTGAGATGAACATCTTTTCATTGCGGAAGAAATGGATTGTTTCATTTACGTAGTTATATAACTATAATTTACACGAATGTATAATATTATACTTGCATGATAAGACTATCATAGAGACTTAATACAGACCTATTAAGAACAATATTATCATGCTCATGTGCAAAATCCGTACATTACTTACATTTCACATGAACAGTGTTAGAGATTGTTTATTATTTCAGCATTCACAAGCATTGTTATTGCCAGTTTAAGTCTTATTTAGGGTACCAATATAATTGAAATCAATTACATAGGTGATTTTTTTGAAAAACAATGGCGATAATAATTTGAAAATACTTTTTAAATGCACAAAAAAGTCGAATTTGATTCCCAACCAAATTTAATTTTTTATATTGATACACCACGAGAAGAAAAATTTATGAGTTATATAAAAAACGAATAAATAATTACATACATAACAGCGCTGTTGCCGGTAGTGTTTCCAGCCTTTCCAGTACCAAACCACCTTTTTGTTGCTGACAACAATGATCGGCTTACTCCCTTTCTATTAGCAACCTGCAATAATAATGGTGAAAAAAGTTAATTCTATATATCATTTACTAGAGTTGATACCGTGGTTTCCAATTCAATGGAGACTACTAAGTATTTAATATATATATATATATATATATATATATATATATATATATATATATATATGTGTGTGTATGTATGTGTGTGTGTGTATATGTGTGTGTGTGTGTGTGTGTACGTGTGTTCGTGTGTGTGTACAGTGACGGAATGACAAAGTTCGTCAGTTTTCAAATTGATTCATTTCTCGTTCCGCGAGCACAGAGAATTATGTTTCACTGTATATAATATTATAAATAACAATAAAGTTAAAAACTGCGTAGATCAAAGTTATTTGATTTTCTATCTTGTCTAAAAAGATTGTTTAGAGATATAAACCTTTTTATTGGTTTTAATATATATTATATCCTCATTGTTTCTTATTGTTAATCTCAGTGTCAAATTTTATCACATACAAATAAATAAAATTAAGTGTCTGTTTGTAACGTCAGAATAACAGCTTCTTAATAAATGCATATGAAAGTATATATGTCTGGATATGTATATGATCTGGATGACGTGCGAACATTTTAATTCCGCGATTGTACATTAAGTGGTAGATTAGTGGTTGTTGACTAAAATGCTTTCGTCCTAGTCCAATGACATGGGTTTGAATCCCTCACTTAATTAAAAACGAAGTATGAACCCAGAAACAATTATATTATTATGATTTACTGAATGTACCCAGTCACAATATACTGAATTTCATATTAACCAATATGAAGCATAACATAATATTACTCATGTAAAACCCAAATCTTAATCCTACAGAAACTACCCCACTATCTAGGACAAAAAGTATTAGATATATGATTAGTCCTGTCCAATATACACATATACCACATATTATGAAAATTGGTTTTTCTATGACCGAACGCAAGCAAGAACAATTTTTAGCATCTCGAGTCCTCACTACTTTAGGGATTTTATCAGAATTACATTTTTTGTTGAGCGACCATTATTATTTTTTGCTGAAAAATAAAAGTATTCCTGCGGGTAACGAAATGTGATTTCCGTTGTTGATTTCAATAATAATTAAAACCAATTTAACTCACCAATTCAGATAGCTGCAATATTTGTTTCTCTAAATATGGTAAAAGCGCTTTAGACGCATATTCAACTACAAATTTCTTAATAGACTCCAAATCATTGTTGTTAAGAGCTGCGCCATGTAGTTCAATAGAATAATCTAAACCTTTGGCGCTAACACTGACGCTTTCCATGCTCCCAGAGAATGAATGGGTCTAAAAATAAATACATATTAGCATTATGACATAATATAATAAAAAAAATACAAAGTAAACCATATTGGTACTTATAAATATGAATATTTGTGTATAAGTATGTTTGGTTCTGTAAAGATTAAAAGTTATGCAAAGAACTGAAGCAGATCTATAGACAGGATCACAGGATACCTGCCCCGGGCGATAAACGAATAGAGGACAGTCACCAGCGATCTCACCAACCGCACTGATGTAAATTTCTATCTAACGGGCAATAAATATACACTTGACATCTTCCTTTCCAAAACATAGATCCAGCCTGGTAAAGATTTGTATATCTGCTGTAAATAATAATATCTGCTGTAAAGAGATTTAGGACCCTGAAATAACACGTCGCATAACTAATGACGGCCTCTGTGGTCGAGCGGGCTAAGCCTTTGCCGGCTTACCTCACTGCAACGTAGAGGCTCCAGGTTCGATTCCTGGTATAGTAAATTTCGGAAACGTATTTTCTCCGTTATTTACTATGGTCTGGGTGTCTGGGATCGGCCCCAGAATGGTCCGTTGTTTATTACCAATAACACAAGCGTAACTTGCTTAATTTGGGGGATATACAGTGTGTGTGTGTTTGTCTGCCGATTTATTTATTTATTATTATTATTAATTTCGTAAAAACCTCTAATTTATATTCTATATATTTATCAATATCCCTCTATAGGCAACAAGAGTTTGTATGTTGTTATGTTGTATTTTGGACGTGTTTTATGGATAACAGAACTTATCTTGTTAAAGAAATATAACAAATAGTAGCTTTTGCCCGCGGCATTGAAGCCGGCGTGTTAAAATTCTTAGATTGTTTTTATGTTAGGAGTTCAGCAGACAGGCAGACGGCCTACTTGATGGAAAGCGGTTACCATCGCCTATGGACATTTGCAACACCAAAGGTGCTACAAATGCGCTGCTGCTCTCTTAAGGGAGACTGGAACCTGGACACTAATACCAGAACACAACTCAAGGTTGTTATGGCGGCATACTCTAGACCAGGGGTGGTAGACATCCAGTCGGGAATATGCCCTACCACCAGGCTGTGGGTTGTTTTGTCGCCTCTTACGACAGGCCGCCCGGCCGCAGAAAATTGTATTCTTTCTCTGTTCCTGCATAGACAGAACTTAAATTTTACTTCAATGTATCTCTAATGCTATATACCCGTAACGCCATCTAGCAAATCGAAGGTGGACCTAACCATGAGAGCAACACATTAAAATTGTCGTTGCTATGGCGACGTATATATTTATTAGTAAATTGCAACGATGGCGCCAATAAAACGCAGTCGGAGCGCCATCTTTTCAGGAACAGTACTTTTTTCTGGATGAAAGGTAACTTATCTCCTATTATCTTTTGCGTAGTTAAGTTGTGAATACGTCACAAATAAACTCACATTCGCATTTATAATATTAAATAGGATTCACAACGTAGGACCCATATTTATATGCAGATGTCAAATTTGCTTCAGCAAAGAAATTAGTACACAAATGAAGCTAATTGAGTAGGCTTGTATTAAATATTGGATATGCCGGCGACTTCGTCCACTCTTGACTTGTAATTCCCGCGGGATTCCCGGGACACAAAGTATCGCAGCATTAAAAAAAGAATGTAAGTTATCGTTATAGTGATAATTATGTGGGAATAAGCCAATTTTTATGCACGCGAACAACTTCAAACCGCTCCCGGGAGAATTCCCGCGGGATTCCCGGAATAAAAAATCAGACATTTTATTACATAAAATTTGCTATCGATCAGTCAAAAAATCACATTCATATTCGATTTTTTTTTCAATCTGGCCATTTAAAATAATTACCAGTATAAAAAGTAGTGCAGATTTTATGTCAAAGAATTTGTTGTCGATCAACTAAAACCGGATCGAAATCATCCCAGTAGTTTTTACGTGAATCCCGAACAAATAGACAGGAAATCTAAAAATTCCATCGCGTTCTCCATTGTTTATTTTATATAGTCTATTCCAGTAGTTTTATTTAATAGCTTCAATGTGCAGAGAGGGCATGTTTAGAATTTTATAATACTATCAATTTACCTGCAAACTGTTTGCATTATCATAAACGTCATCCGGAGATGTCAAAGGATGTGCAGGTTCTTGAATTGATATATTGTCCTCTGTAAATGTAATTAGCTCTTGAATGATTCACTTTACAAGTGTAAATACAAAATAAAAAAGAATAATCCTTACCATTAGTGGTAACTGAAACAGGCGGGAAAACTGCCTGAGGCTCGGCTGGTGTGACCGGCAGGTTTGTGAGCGAAGATGAAATATCACTCTAGGGCACCGAATGTTATTACTGATTACATTATTGCATGATGAATCTTATTAAAAAAACATTGGTTATCACATCTAGTGCAAATAAATATGTCACACTTAGAAATGGCGTGAAGGAGTGTGCAAGGTAAGAAAATTAACTATAGAGGCTTTCATGTAACTTCTCTCACATATTCTTTGGAACCCAATCCCATTTCAAATATATCCTAAGTTCATTCCCGTTAATATAATATTTTACGTAAGTTATATACCAAAATTTCAAGATAATCCAGCCATTCATTTATAACCAATATAGTGTAGACAACTGCACAGTAAAAGATAAAGAAAAGTCGCAGCCAACCTAATTTTAAGTACCTAATACGTAATGAATGACATGTGGGCAACCTCACAACGTATTTGTTATTGAATTACAGCGATGATTGGCTACATCGCAATTACAGCGCCATCTATTTTGCTAATCCGTCTATTTTAAAGAATCGACGTCGTTTTTCGGGATAAAACGCATCCAAATGTTAATTTGAGTAATAAGCTAAGTCGAGTTTCAATCATATATGTTCAGTAGGTTCCAAAAAGGATGCGATCGCAGCGCCGTGTTTTTAGCTATTTTTGTCTAACCTACGGAAACGACGTCATTTATCGGCATAAAAGTATCCTAAGTTACGCCCCGGGATATAAGATAGCTCTATCTCTATCTCGAATTTAATTTAAATCCGCTCAGTAGTTTTCACGTGGTGCTCTAACAGACAGACAGACAGACAAAAATTCTAAAAATTGTATTTTCGGAATCTGCTAGTCTGAATGAGCCCTCCTGACTTTTTTTACATTACAGGTTTGTTATAGTATAGATGGTAAATATACATATATTGAACCAAGATCTGATGATTCTGAAAATATAGGCAAGTAACGCACACATATGTGTGTCAATTATCTTTTAGAACTCTTGACCAGTGACATAATATTCCACCGCCTCACTCCCTTATATGTATGCAAAACTGCATGAAAGGTAGGTAAATACAAATAATAAATATATTTTACATTTGATTCTGAGGATCGTTTGATGTATTGCATCCATATATCAGTTGGTATGTTTGGATCCAGAGTGTTTTTGGAGTTAATAGGAAGCATAAAACAATTACTGACACCAAAGGTCTGCTTTAGTGTTTCAAACATTGATTCTGCCCTGAAATTTAAAAGAAATATAGAACATCAACAATACACATAACTATGTTGTACAATATACTATCATTCTTCTTTAAATTACAAAAGCCCATACTTATCTTTCGATACTGCTGACACATCATGCAGTAGAAGATATGACTTTAAAACTGCATTATTGAACCACTTGGGCAATTTAGGTGGTGTTACATTTTGTAACTGGGCATACTGCTGGTTCAATGCATTGAAGCAATCAACTATATTTTCATCATGTGTCGTTCCCACTATTATGCAGGACAGAAAATGTTTTGTAAACTCATGGTCAGATGGGAACTGTACTTCCAAATAAGTTTCTCTCCAAGATTCAAACCAAAGTGTTGATTGAGGGATATCAAATCTGTGGGTTCCTATAAAAATTTAATAATAAATATTAAGCATTATTAGACTTGATTTCCTTTATTTTAGAGCTTACCATGTTGCTTCATCTTCATAAAATTCAGAGGCATATCCTGTGAAAACTAACTTCTATATCTATTAGATAGAAAGTACTCTATTTCTATACCTAATATCCATAGTATGCCAATTTTGATAATCTAGTAATTCAACTTGACTTGCATGGAATTAATTGGATACAGAATCCAAAATATAAAAAGTTGCGACAGTGTAATGGCTAGCGCACAGGTCCCAGGCTCAAAGGGCGTGGGTTCGAATCCCAGCTGGAACACATGCACCACTTAGGCAGTTTTCTGACCTAATGTGCATGTTGTTACATGCATGCATGTGCATATGTTGTGAAGAAAAACATTGTGATGCATCCTGCATATTGAGACATGTCAAATCTGCTAAGCCGCCTTGGACAAGTGTGGCAGGTATACTGTCCATTCCCCTATAATGGGAGGCCCGAGTCCAGCAGTGGGACATTTACAGGCTGTTACTATTATTATATTATATCCAAAATATACAGTTTTCTAAGATAGTATCTTCCCATTTTCTTGCCCATAAATAAATTTTTGTACATACAAAATTTTGAGAAACTGATTAATTCCAAAGGGCAAATAACAGGATATGTCACACCAGGCTCATATGCTATTAAAATAAACTAAATATCTAATTTAAATTAAAGCAAATTTTAACAGACAGGTTTGGCAACTAGATGTATAAATAGAAAACACTTTATAATTATCTAAAAACTATAAATTATTTACAATAAATACATCTGTATGTAGAACCAATATTAATCAGAATTATTAGAAAGCAATTTTTGACTGGTTATAAATTATATTGGGGGTACAGTAATAATATTAGTTGTAACACTTTAATGAGATTATTCTAAAACCCATATTCTTACTACTAATGGTGACTATCTCTCTGAAAGTACATTTTCAGACATTTCATATTTAATTTTAAAAAACAATACACTTTTCTTCAACTGAGATCCATTTTAAAGATAGTGCAGCCAATATATATATTTATTAGCTGCACTATCTTTAATAGTGCACTATGAGTAAAATTTAATCTCTTTTTATTCCATAATTTTACCACATTTATTTTCATTAAAATCAACCAATTCCCTTTAGTGGCTCCAAGCTTCATTAGCTAAACATACCTGATTCAAAACTCATAGTTTTGTCATTATAATTATGTAGTGCAGCATTGTTTAACTGTCTTCTTGCTTCAGTTGGAGGTAGCGGTTTCCAGTTGACATCACGAATAATTAACTTCCAGTTTTTAATTGTGCAAATATTACCACCTGAGTCTTTAAACTGACCTTTAAAAATTTAAACAAACATTGCTTCTTTATTTAAATAAAAATGTATTGAATCCAATAAATAATTCTATATCTAGGCTCAGAAGAAACAATTTTTTACATTTGTCTATTTATTCAGCATTCAAATCAAGACAACTGGACCAATAAGATTTTGGTGTTAAGAGAAAATGAGGATTAAGTAACATTATGGTGATATTGTTGAGTGTTAATCATATCACAATCATATTTTCTGTGAATAATATAAGTAGAGAAAATTCTAAAAATATTGAGATGAGCACAACAAATACATTCAACAGAAAATTGGTTACAATGAGATCCATTAGGTAGTTTTTGAGATATGAGAAATATTTTTGATTAAATGCTTTTAGGGCTCTGTTCCATTAAAAGAGTAGATGTTTGTCACTTCTTCAGAACCCTTTATTGTAATATCTCATTTTTTTGATAATCCTTTGTAGCTCTGATTTGACTTACAAATGAAATATATATTGTCCTAATAATATGTAGCTAAAATATAACCTATTAAAGAATACTATGAAATGTGTGTCCAAAGACTTCAATTTTCAATCTTTTGCAGGAATCTCTACTATAACTCCAATTTTTAAACTATCTTTTTGTTGTACTGAAGTTCAGGTTTGATGATTGTTACAGATATTTGCCTTTCTAAAGCAAAATATATTGCCGGTTCCTAGTCATTATTTTAGTTGTTAAAAAATTTAATTTTACCCTTACACTACTAAGTTCAAACATTTTTGATTAATTAAAAATAATACCTCTTGATATTTATGTTTTTATAGATAGATAGATAGATAGATAACACTTTATTGTACACCATTACAGAAAACCTTATAGCATTATATATATATATATATATATATATATATATATATATATATATATATAGTTTTTCATTACTTTAAAAGTATATTCTAAAGGGACAATAATCAATTAATTAATTAATTATAAATAAACACAAAATTACAAGTTCAGACCCACCTTCCCAATCTAATGTAGTAAATGGCTGCAATAGTTCAGTAAAAGACAAATTATTCTTAGACACGACGTTATCCACTTTTGGACTGCTCAGCACAGCAATAATTGGTGAAAAAGCATTCTGAATAAATTCTTGAGCTGTTTTCCCTGACTTAGTCATTCTTTCAATAATATTAATAATTAAAGAAATATATTCGCATAAGTTTAATATGAATACATTAGTAAGAAAATTAGAGTACTATGAAAAATTAATTTAAATTAAATTTAATAGAAATTCGAAACTATGTTCACGCAATTATACTGTCAAGTGTTTTTTTTTTTGATAGTGGTTGCAATGCCTTTTATGCATTGATTATGCCAATGTCGAGTGTATATCTTCCTGACGCCCAGGTTTTGCAACGCTTTCGAGAACTAAGTGCCCAAAGTACTTAAAAAAGGTTTCAATGGCGAAACCCCAAGACTTTGAACTTTAAAAATTGTACCTTACAGTAATCTCACAGGTATGATTTTTTTTTCTTGTATCAGGTGAACGAGGAGAAGGAAAAAAAGGACAAAAATAGGTTACCTTTTGGGTTAAAAGTACTAAACTTAAAACAACAAACATTTACATTTACAACATTTTTTTCCAACTACCTTCATAAAATTAAAAATAAAATTTAACTTAAAAACTAATTTAATTACCTTAATAAACAAAAAATATCTTTAAAATTAATAGAAACATTTATTTTATTATTATTTATTTAAAACATTTGAAACAATCATGATAGTCCTTATTAACCCAAAGGTCTATTAAAAGGCCTTAAATTTAGAATTAAGATAATTTTCACTATATCTCATATCCATATAAAGTTTTGATTTAAACAGCAAATATAGTATATAAACTCCTATTTTTGATAAGCATATCAACACAAATCGTAAAGATTTCATGAATAAATTACGATTTATTTTCACATTCGACAATCTTGTTCGATGTTAAGTCAAGAAAGATAAATTTCTTTTGTTTTTGTTGACACTGTTGCTTGGTCGTAGACAAATAAAAACCTCGAACATACGTTCGGAGACATCACTTTATAAAAAGGTGGTAAATTTGAATTAGTAGCAATGGCTAAAGTTGGGGTACTTGGAATAATACCCTGGGCGTTTATTTGACGAAATTGTATTTGTGGTTGGGCTTTATTCACTATTTCATTGAAGTACTTTTTTAAGGACCGTGGACGCTAGTAAGATATAGAAAAGCCAGGTGATATAAATAGAATAACAATTAACAATTTGGCCGGTAAACTAAAAAAAACGAAAATTCTGCCAATCTTAAACAATATACAATATAATAAACATATTTACAACAAACATAAGAACAAAGGACAAAACTAAATATTAACTTTAACCTCAAATCAACCTAAGCATAATATATATATACTATATAATCAATATACATATACTATACAATTCATGTATATAAATAAATATATATATATATATATATATATATATATATATATACTACACAATGTATTATACGATAATTTTATTCACAGTCAAGAATTTACAAAGAATACATACAAATGACTTATGCGATAAAGTTAAAAGAACACTACTATTAACAGGACGAGGGCAATTAACAGGAAGAATATCATAAAGAGGAGTAGCAATTTTACGGCAGTAGAAAAAGATATGTTCAATAGAACCTTCGCCCAGGCCACACTCACATAAAGAGCTATCACGAATCCTGAGTTTTGCTAAAAAAACAGGGGAACAAACATGGCCAAGTCGTAAACGAATTATAATAGAAGAATTTTTTTAGGGATGTTGCGGAAACGGAATAACCAGGGATACGACGGGATAAAGGGTTGGAGATTAGCATAGTGTTTGCCAACAGTTTGACAAGAATTTAACCATAGGTCATTCCATGATTTCAGCATTTCAGGTTTAGCGAGAGCTCGAAGATCGCGCGGGAAACACTTGGTATATTTACTACAACCAGACAACCATCGTAGACCGCTTGTTTGGCACACTTGTCAGCACTTTCATTTCTACAGATGCCAGAGTGACCAGGAATCCAGGCTAGAAATATTTCCAAACCCAAAGAGTAACAATTGAAAAGAATCTGCTTAATATGCAAGTAAAGTAGGGAAATTTGATTAGCACGAAAAGGGGAGTTAGAAATATCTTGTAAGCAGCTCAAAGAATCAGTGAAATTTGGTTAGCACCAGAAGTTTCTTTGCTTATTTCAAAATTAAAGATGATATTGGGCTGAAATAAGAGACATTCAAAACTGAACTCAAAAATCAAATTTTTGGAATTTCGGAAATGTTTATAGGGGAGGTTACTAAATTTCTTATAGGAGTTAATCAAATTTTTAGGAGACTTGTGACTCCAATAAGAAGAAGTAGAAGTAAGCTGGAGTAAACTATTAAGAAGACCTAAAACAGGGTGATTAGCGAGCTCTGCCACTCTGAAGAAGAATCGGCCAGAAGTTGCCGACGTAAGAAGAGGGGGGATCTAAGCATTCAACCTGAAGAGCATTAGTGGGAGAAGATTTCATTGAGCCTGTAATAATGCGCAGACATTTAGCTTGAATCCTGTCAAGCTTCGATAGGGCAAGTTTGTTACACGGTTCTAATAAAAAACAACCATAATCAAAATGACTCCTTACAATGGCATTATAAAGGAGTTTCTGACTGAAAGGGTGGGACCCCCATTTGACGCCAGAAAGAGCCCGCAAAATATTAATATTTTTTTCCGCCTTTGCACAAATGTAATTAAGATGATAGATACCTGACAATTTGGAGTCCAAATACAAGCCTAAGAATTTAACATTATCATGAATAGGAATAGATTGGTTATCAATGTGTAAATCAATGGCAGGAACAGAACGTTTACGTGAAAAAATGACTGCGGAACTTTTCAGTGGAGAGAGGGAGAGGCCATTATCTGTGAGCCATTGATTTAAATAATATAGAGCAGAATTAAGTCGGTTGCACGCATCAGAAAAAGAAGATGAGGTGGCAAATAAAGCGATATCATCAGCGTATTGCAAAATTTTACAAAAACAATTAACTGACGTTTCCAAATCGGCTGTGAACAAACTATAAAGAAGAGGGCTAAGTACTGAACCTTGAGGTAAGCCTTTCCAGATACGTCTCGGCGGTATATCACAGTTAGCAGAGCGGATTAATATGGTACGTTCCATAAACATGCTACAAATAACATTGATAATTTTTGGAGGTAAACTCAGGCGAAACATTTTCGATCTAAGTAAGGAGAGATCAACGCTATCATGAGCGCAACAAACGTCTAAAAATACCCCTATCACATGCTCGTTGCGAGAAAAAGCAAGATGGATTTCAGAAGTTAGTAAACTTAAACTATCGATAGTGCTAAGACCTCTCCTAAAGCCAAATACTATCAAGTGTTAAAGTTAAATGAATATTGAGTAAGTTGTCAACTTGTCATTATCATCTCATCATCTGTCTAATTATTTCAATGTTTTGAGCGTTCCTTCGCATGATTTCCATATTATGCCACTAATGCCCCAAATAGAAAATTGTACCATTCTTTAAATTATACCTTTTTTTACTGATATACGTATGCTCTTCTGAATTATTATAAAGATTTTAGCTTTACTCTGCTATGCCCATGCCATTTTTTAGAATACTTACATAAAATTATTCGATCACTGATTTATTGTGCATTGGATATTAACTGATTTTCATGTGAATTGATTATTATTATCCTTCGATCAATTAAGAATACGTTTAAATTGATGCTTTGTCCTCCATTTCCAAAAATAGTAACGACTGTCTCTTCAATGACTGGTATCAATAAAATCTTAGGCGTAGAAGCCAGGCTGATAACCTGACTTTGGAACTGCATGAGTCTTCGGATAGCATCAGTACTCGCAGTGTTTACCCTTGTATCACTCACACACACAGGCACCTTACACCCGGTATCACTGCCAAAGAATGGAAAACTTGCCGAACATTGTGAAGTCGCGAAAGAAATAGGCAGCATGAGTACGTCATGCTCGCTTACTCGTGTTGCCCATCTTCCTCGCCATTTTCACACTCGCTGTCATGGACGTGGACATAATGTGAACAAATCATTGAAATTAATCCAAGCTAGGTTTATGTGTCACACGGAGTTCCCCTGTACCTCACGAGGCTGTTGGGCGCATACCTCCAGGACAGACACATACCCTTTGTGAGGGTGGCCAGACTGGACACGCAATAGGTAGGAGACACGTCGCGTGCGGCGTTCCGCAAGTGTCGGTCCCCGGCTGATTCTGTGGAACGTTGGTTACGTCTGGCTCCATCTGGAACCAGTCGTGCCCGGGATAGGGTTAATCTGCTTCGCGGATGATATCCTACTAGGTACCGTGAGTAGGGTGCGGTGAGTACACCGCACCATAGTCACGGGACCTTGCCAACGCTGGGTTGGCAACCGTGGTCCAACTTATTGGTAGATTGGGCTTGAAGGTCTCTCCCGCGAAAACGGAAAACGAAAACTAAGCCCCAGATGCGGTATCTGGGGCTCGTGTTGGACGGCAAATGGCTGTTCAAAGGTCATTTTGAACAGCTTGCCTCCAAGTTAGTTAGGACTGCGGGCGCCTTTTCCCGACTTCTCCCCAACGTGAGGGGACCCCACGGGACGGCTCGGCGGCTATATTCCAGCATCCCCCGGAGTACGGCACTGTACGATGCATCCGTGTGGAACCACGCACTCCACCGCTACAACAGGACTCTGCTGAGGAGAACTCAACGGATCCTGTCGGGAAGGTTCATGCGGGGGTATCGTACGGTGTCATGGCGGAAGATCCGCCCTGGAAACTCTAGGCGGATGTGCTTGCCAAGGTGCGAAACTTCCGACAGTATGTCCGCGCTAGGGGCCTGGTGTATTGCCGGGTAGATTGAAACGATCGGGAAGCGGGAAACCGCGACCACGATCCAAATTTGGCAAAGAGATTTAGAATCTCCTGAGGCCGGTGTTGATACAGTGGAGGCGGTTCGTCCCTACCTACTGCGATGGGTCGCACGGAAACGCAGGACACTGACCTTTAGGATGACGCAGATACTTACCGGGCACGAGTGCATCCATAAGTATCTGCATCAGATTGTGAGATATCTGCCTTCGCCTCAACGCTGCGAGGGCGGCGCGCTAGACACTGCGTTTCACACGCTGGTCGATTGCGCTACATGGCAATGGCAACCTCAGAGGTAGGAGCTCGAGGCCATTTATTCGTTGAGAGGACTGGTTGAGGCCATGCTCCACAGCAACGATCACTGGTCAGCGGTTTATTTCTTTTGCGAGGCAGTAATGTCCCGCAAGGAAGCCGCTGAGAGAGTAAGGGAGAGAGCAGAGCACGCGATCCCCGGATGCCGTCGTGAGACTGGCCTCCGAGGACACAGGTATGCGGAAAATCTGCTCTCATGATTCCATCGCAGGGGTCCGCGCATCGTGGTATGCGACGGGTCCAACCTCTGTTGGTAAAGTGGGTCACTCTGCATCTCGGCGTGTAAGCTTGTTGCGCGGTTGAACAATGGGTGTAGCTTCGCTCGTCATTTCATGTTCCTCCACACAAGCGCCGGGTATGGGACGCAGGTTTAGGTTCAGCGGAAAAGTTGAGATGCCTTACCAGTCTTCGCACATGCTGCGCGACGCTTATCGCAGCGAGTCGGTCCCACCCACAGAACACTAGTACTCACTCTCTAACGAGAGGTCCCACCTCCACAACATAGAGGGACACAGTATGGTACGAAATGTAGTCCCCTTTGCATCATAAAAGAGCTAGGTTTGTGTATACTTATTATACTTCAGCCGTTGACCATTTTGGAGTATTATATTTCATCCCCATTTACTTTAGATATAGAATGTAAAACTAAACTTAGGACCCATTTTTTACACATCAGATAAAACTTATCCATCAACTAAATTATAATCGGACAGAATTTCAAGTAATACAATTAATTTAATTGACGCAGATCTTAGATGAATAAATAGTTAAATACATATATATTGGTCTAAGACGCAAATGTAGTTTTTAATTATTTCATGTTGTATGTATATCTTTTGAATAACTTTTATCTGGTGATTGAAAGTCAGTTTTAAAATAAATCAAAGTTTAAAAGTTTCGCATTGTTTATATTTGATGAATAAAAATTCATTTTACAAAATTCAGATAGACCTAAAAACCAATTAAAATAAAATATTTTACGAGAAGTTTACTCGTAAATACATTATTTGCATAAAAAGTATAATAAATTCCTTAAATATAATCATTTTTTAAAAATATAATGGAATTGCTTTAACAGACATTAAAATAATAATTGTTTGCATTACAATTTAAAAAATTCTTACTATAAGCATAAGCACTATAATTATGCCATATTTTATATTTTCAGTGCAATATAATTACATTTGTTGAAAAGTATATTCTGTTAATGGCCGGTTCCTACATCGTCGGCGTCAGTGCAGGACCTTGTAACTACATTTTTTGGTTAATATTTTATGTAACAATTTGTCGAAAAAAATAATTTCGCCAAAAAATTTGTTACAAGGTAATTTTTTGACTGCACTGCACTGACGCCGACAATAAGTTACTAAACACTCATTTAATACTGATGACAATTTCACATAAGCTCCATACATCTAATTTCAAAGTTCAACCGATGGTTGGGCAAGTGAATGTCAGAATAGTCAGATATAGGAACCAGCCATTAGAGATTGATGTAGGTCAAGAGAGGAAAGTAATACTGGAAGAAATAAACGAAATTTATTGCTATTATCCTACAGCTACGGTACTTATTTACGGCAGTTAAAACAATTATTATTTTAGGCTGTCTTATAAATAAAATTATTACTTTGATCAGAAATATGTGAAAAATAATTTTAAAAAAATTACAATTCTCCTAAAAGCTGAAAAGGATCCTTTCCATCAATTAGGCCCAACACTAAATATTGCACTTTTTGAAATAGTTTGAACATGACCATCATACTAGTCATAAAATATTAAAATAATTTTATTCCCCTGGATCACATGATTAATTGCCATTTAGTACTGGGCCCAAGAGCTGCCTCACTTGTAAATTACACAACTAAGCACCATATTATACATTCTTTCTTTTTAAAATTAATGTTTCTTATAATCATCTCATATTAACAGAAGTGAGTTTTATGGACAGTTATTATTTAAACAAGAATGCACTTTCAAATATTTCTGTTCTTAGTACTTAAAAAATACAGTGTTGCCATGAAGTTAACAAAAACATTGCCACTAAAGCAAGTTGAATCTTAAAATTGTCTTACTTACAACATAAAATATTTTAATCCTGAGACAAATTAAAACATCAAAATAATGCAGAATCTTTAATAGCAATAATTTACATAAGTACAGATGTGTTCAATAATAATTATGAAAAGTTAACTGAACACAAACTGAATTAATACAAATATTTATATCCCACATAGGTGGAACCTGCATTGATGTAAGATAAAATTTATGTCACCCTCAGTAAATTCAATCAAGAACAACCATACATTTTAAATAATGATGTTAAAATGTTATGTGTGTGTGTATTGGGCCCTCTTATCAAATAAACAAACAACTTTCAATCGACTAACTAGTGAGAGGGTGGTAGAAAATGGTCTTTTTTACACTAATTAAAATATCAAAAAGTAATTAAATACCATATCTAAGGACCATAAGTGATATACGGTGAGCGATCACCTGTCAGTTTGTTTAGCACACTTCATCATACAACGGTAACGAGAGACGAGAACATTCCAATGTGTAAGCTCACTTGCTGCCATTCGGTCGGACAGTTCTATGCCAGGGGCACTACTCAAAGTTCGAGTTGAACATATTGATGTTGAGGTCCTCGAATGTGGCGGCGCCACTTTGGTCCAGGATCTGCAGCATGTCGGAGAGCTCGTGAGGCGCGTGCCCGCCCTCGGCCGGCGCGCCGCCCGCGCCCGCCGCGCCCGCGCCCGCGCCCTGCCACGCCCACATGCCTATCGGATACAAGGTGATTTATGTTAAACAAGTGATACAAGGCATGGGTTTAAAAGTTTCAGAAGCTATCTATACTATAATAAATCTGTAAATAGTTCGTGTTTGTACAATGCGTCTAAAAATGTGAAAAAAATCAGCGGGGGCTAATTCAGACCAGCAGATTCCGAAAATATAATTTTAAGAATTTTAGTCCGTCGGTCTGTTAGAGCATCATGTGAAAACCGCTGAACAGTTTTAAATGATCGATATAGAGCTAGCTTATATCTACGGGTGTAACTAAGGATACTTTTTAGCCCATAAATGACGTCGTTTCCGTGGGATAGACAAAAATAGCGAAAAAGATGACACTGTGATCGCATTTTATAACCCGAGTTAACTCTTAGGATTCGTTTTATTCCAATAAATGAAGTTGATTCTTTAGAATAGATGGATTAGCAAAATAGAAGGCGCTGCTATCGCGTTTTTTCAATTCACTAACAAACACCTAAATTATCATAAACAACATATCATTCATTGTATTATACTTCACATCAGGTTGGCTGCGACTCGCCTCTATGTTTTGCTGGGCAGTTGTATAGACTTAGTTCCTTTGTAATTATTACACAATATGTAATTATATTATTATATGTAAAAAACCTTATAGTGGGAGGCCCGAGCCCAGCAGTGGGACATTTATGGGCTGTTATTTATTTATTATTATTTGTATATGTAAAAAACCGAGTTAAGTTTTTATGTAAGTAAAATAAAGCTACGGCCTAGGGTTTCACACGCTGCGTAGCCGCGCGGCAAACTCTGGTATTTTTTAAAGCAATTCATGCTACAACCGTCCGACGCACGTCTCGGCCGTGTCCAGCTTATGTGGTGCTATCATTATCATATTGTTTATAAAGTACAGATACAACAAAAGCGATTTCTGTTAAGCACACCTCATATGAGGAGCGGATTTAAAACTAAGAATGTTGTATAAAGCAATTCATGCTAGACTATCCGACGCACGTGTCTCTGTCGTGTCCATCTTATGCTGTGCAACTATAAACATTTGTTTATAAGGTAAATCATGAGTCAGTAAGTAATCCATTGAGAAAAAAAGCAACCTTTCCTTTTGGTTTGCTGTAATCGAGTAAAAATGTAGTCTATGTCACTCTAACAAATCAATCGACACCACGTTCAACAAAATCGGATAAGTACTTTAGGCGTTACAGTAGGACATACCTACATAGATGGCTAAAACTAAAAAGTAGACTAAACTAAAAAACAGTAAGCGTGCTGACCGTGCGTGGGGTGTGGATGGTGGTTGTGGTGGTAGTGCGCGGCGGGCGGCAGGTAGGGGGGCGCCGGGGGTGAGCGCGCGGGGCTGCCCTCCGTGGCGCCCGTGGCTCCTCCCGCCCCCGCCTCGCCGCTGTACGCATAGCTCTCCCCACCGGCGCCACCGCTCTAAAAGAAAAACACAAACATAAATTCATATCAGGTTTCCAATAAATATTACAATAAATTCTAAATCAATGTACATACATGAAAAAGAGCGAGCGTTAAATTACCTTGCAATCATAATTATATATCGTCTTACTTCCCTGACCTCTTATTACTGTTACGAGCTACAGGACTCGAATTAAAAATGCCGTTGGAACTACTATAGAATTTATTAGAACTGTATAAAACAAACACAAATAAAACTGGATGCAACCTGTTCACACTGCACTATTCAATACAATTCGAACGCACAAATTCCGTCGTTTATATCGCTAATCGAGAGTACTAGAAAACGTCTTACTCGCTTCGTAGTCCTCGCTTAACTGCCCCCTCATTCGGGCCTCGTATTATACTAACTACACAGTACAGAGGAAAGAAAGGAAGTTTCTAAGAAATTTAATTTGCACACCTGCGAACGTCCACAAAGTCGAATACAATAACAATAGGGATTATAGTTCGACGCTAATGATGGTTATAAAACAAGTAAAAAGACAATAGCATGTTTTTCTTAACTACAAATTCAAAAGACAAAGGATTCTCTCATCCGAGAAAGGACAATAATACATACAATAGGCTGTGCGGCTTATCTTTGACGGAATGTAACATTACCATTGAACTGGCTATTGCATATAAATGGCAAGCATATTTTTGTTTCAGATCTCACCCCTAAATAGGTGACTTTCACCTCTTGTGTCTATATATCTATGTATTTCTGTCTGACACAAGCTTACCATCATTTGATTCATTGACTCTCTAACAACGTGTCTTGGCTCCGATTCTATATTTATTTTATTCAATAGAAGGAATATACGTACTGGGCGCAATGTGGTCCAAGTGGTGTGGGGGGGCGTGTTGGCGGGCCGATGGGGCGAGTAGTCGGGCGCGTAGTGCGGCTGGTAGGGGGGCGCGCCCCCGCCGCCCGCTACGCCCGCCTCGCCCGGCGACCGTGCACCCACGCCCGCAGCACCGCCAGCGCCTGACATAACATAACAACCAAATCATTGATAGATGTATAGACAAAGCTTTGTTGTTTGGCACAAAAATATACGGCTTTATTGCTCAAAGCGATATTTAAAACTAGGATACGCCCGCGACTTCGCCCATGCTTGACTTGAAATTCTCACAGGATTCCCGGGACATAAAGAGAATGTAAGCTATTGGTTTAGCGAAAACTGTGTGGGGAATAAGCTAATTTTTATGCACCCGAACAACAACAAACCGCTCCCGGGATAATTAAAAAAATATCATACATTTTATTGCATAAAATTTGCTATGGATCGGTGAAAAAAATCACATTGGAATTTGCGTTTTTTTTATCTGCCAAAAAAATTCCCGCGGGATCCCCAGGATAAAAACGCAGATTTTAAGTCTAAGAATTTGCTGTCGATCAGCAAAAACAATCCCGTGTATCCCGAACAAACAGATAAACAGACAAAAAATCTAAAAAAAATGCATTCTCCATCGTCTATATAGTGTATTCCAGGTGCTTTTTTAAAAATAGCTTTAATGTAAAGACGCGACATGTTTAGAAGTTTACAATATTATAGATATACATATTGAGGGTCATAGCTCATCAAAGTCGTGGCACTTAAATAGCACCATCGTCTATGAGTGGAACCTGCCTTGTTGACCAGTGAACCTGCCTTGTCGACCAGTGAACTTACCTTGTCGACCAGTGAATGTGCCTTGTCGGCCAGTGAACCTTGCTTGATCAACAAGTGAATGTCGCGTGATTCACGAATAGTCTATCAGTGATTAGTACTAAAAGCCTGTAGTTAAATAACTCCGAGCAGTGGTTTGTCACTGAGTGGTTCACTCACTGTTCGCATGTAGCTTGTGGGCGAGGCGACGTAGTACTGGTCAAGTGCCTATAACGAGCTACGATTCTTTAAACTTATATAAATTATGTTGATGTTTCTTAGACAATAATAGAAAAATTTGGACATAAACCAATAAAAAATATTTGACTGGTTCTCAGGGGAAGCAAGCTTGTCTGCTCCTTCTCACAGAAGGAAGCGGATGCTTCCCACATGCATGTTCGAAGCTCCCATTCTCGGCTTCTATTACGGCGACGAGATCACGACACTGCTCGTCACAACACGTTAGGCACAGTTGCAGGATATGCAGTTTCTTCATCGCACTTACCTTGTGGGGCGTGATGCTGCTGGTGGATGGGCGGCGGCGGCGCCTGGGCCTGGTACACGTCACGGTGGCGCAGGTGGTAGTCGTACGTCTCCTCGGGGGCGGGCTCGCCGCCGGTGCTCCCCAGCGAGCGGCTGATTAACCACCAGACAAATACATTATTATATCACCCGTAATATATATTAGTAATTTCTGAGATAAATGACTGTGACACACAAAAATAGACAATTTTATAAGGGTTCCATTTTTGACAATATGAATTCTGAAATAATTTTTTTTCATGCATTTGAAGGTACCTTTTAAATTTGACGATCATTAACTGTGTCAGAGTAAAGCAGCATAAATAAGCATTGTTCTAGAATACGGGCGTTATAATGAACAGAAATCGGTGTCATACTTGGCGAGGGTGTTCGTGCACACGATGTATTCGACGTCGTCGTTGTAGGGGTTCAGGAAGGCGAAGGCGGACGTCCGTAACCATATCCAATCCCTGTTTTTGCTACGAAACCGGTACATCAGTGAGATTATCTGTCCTTTTAATTTCAATACTGCAACAAATCATTTGTACTATATTATTCCTAGCCCTGCAACTTAAAACAATTGTGAGTGTGTGAAACCATGTATCCGAGATTCCAAAAGTGGGTCACATTTTCATGCATTTTACTTTTTAGAACAAATGTATTCTGATATATAGCCAGTGTTTATTTCATGGGATAATTTTTTCTTTTTTTATCTTTATTTAGAAAGGGCTTTGCCTGGATATTTTTATTTATACAAATGATTTAATTATCTTATTTTACAATTAATTTGCAAGACACTGTTCTTCTACTTTTGCCTTGACTTTCGAACAAGTTGGACACCTGTTAGATGTTGATCAGATTATTTTTGTGTGCTGTTGTATATTTCAGATAACAGTGTACTGCAGTCGAATTAAAAGCAATATAGATTGTGGTAAGTGCTTTCATTATGGAGGTCCTGGACATGAATACCCCCATGCCTGACGATAAGCCTTGGGCGCGATATCTTTTAACCAAATTTGCAAAGATCACTATTATAATTTATAAACAATAATTTTAAGCACAATTTATCTCCAGGAAGTCATCTGGAATAAATCGCTACCATTAATAATACTAACGATACCACTAGTCAATTTGTAATATTGATGTAAGCTAGTTTCTCAATCGTTACAATAGAGGTTTGCTCTGAAAATCAGTGTTGTGTTGGATGAAATTCCGGCTGAGAAATACACTGAGTGTAAACCTTGTTTGCTGAAAATGCGATGTATGTATGTATATGTTCTCTAAAATTGTTTTTATTATGACTTGTATTAGTGAAGTACAGGTAAATTAGCTTCGAGTCGTTTTTGCATTTGTAGTAGTATTTGTATATTTACAGGACTTCTAAACTGGAAATTTAAATTACGTTTAATATTAATGTTTATTATTTTAATATCGTTTAATATTATTAGTTAGATTTGAAGTACCTGCCCATAAAAATATATAAAAGTATTAGTTTATTTATGTGCTGCCAGTAACAATAATACAAACCCAAGAAGTCTCGAAGCTATTACCTGTACATCGATAGTTGTTAAAACAAGTCTTATTTCTTTGTTTCAGTATCAAATTCTACCTTGGTCAAAGTTATCCCTCATGTGTTGTTGGTCCTCGGGGTGGTAGAATTCGTAGCACAGCTTCCCGAGCAGGTCCGCCGGCGCGTAGCCCACGACCTGCGTGGCGCGCTGGTCGGCGAACGTGAACCGCCCGTCCACCGAGTGCCGCGACACGAACTCCACGCCGCCGCTGCACAGGCTGTTCTCGGACGCGTTCGGTGTCGACGTCACCTACGATTCAACAAATACAGTTTTACACAAGTAATAATTCTTATTGTTGTTTATTTATTTTAGGTATATGTATTGTGTAATATTTATATATTCTATTTTTAATGTATGTATTTAATCTGCGTACCACCGTCATACACTTGTGATTCCCCATTTATATAATCCATAGACCGGGTTGTTTGGAAGAGATCGCTCTAAAGCGATAAGACAGCCCGTTGTTCCTGCCTTTACTGTTTAGTGTGACTACTGTAAATTGTTGATTTAATGTGTATGTGGTGAACAATAAAGCGTTTTCTATTCTATTCTAATTCCTCCCGATGTGTACGAATCTAGTAAGTGGAATAGACCTAAGAATGCATATTAGGCAACTGTCTGCCATTTCCGCTTACGAAAAGTTCAATATATTAGGTTGGAGAAAAAGTTTCTTCGCATTTTATATAAAAATTCAAAAGGTTTTTTTATAAAGTTTATTTACATTTGACTAAAGTATGTAGGTGCCATTTTGTTGGATAACTTTTTGCCATCTTGCAGGTAGGGATGTGATCCCATTGCTATAAAAATTTTGGGGCTTCTGATCAAAAAACTGCGACAAGTGGTTTTGGCAGTCCTCTCGTGATATTAACCTGACACTGCCTAAGGAATTCTGCAGAGACCGAAACAGGTGAAAATCTGAAGGTGCAAGGTCAGGACTATACGGCGGATGCATTAACACCTCCCAGCCAAACTCTCGTATTTTTTGCTGAGTGGCTAAAGATGTGTGAGGTCTAGCGTTAACATGAAAAACTACACCCCTTCTGTTGATTAATTCCGGCCGCTTTCTCTCAACTTTTTGCTTTAATCTCATCAGTTGTTCGCAGTACAGTTCAGAATCGATGGTCCTGCCTGGCGGTAACAGCTCATAATGAATAATGCCCTTCCAATCCCACCATACACACAGCATCACCTTGTTGCGAGTTAACCCGTGTTTCGCCACAGTCTGTGAAGCCTGACCGGCCTTTGACCACGATCTTTTGCGCACGTTCTTGTCGTACGTGATCCACTTTTCATGACCATCAGTTATCAGCTTCTTCAAAAATGGTTCGGTTTTATTACGTCGTAATAAAGAATCACAAATGAGTACACGACGGTTCATTAGGTTTCTTTCAGTGAGCTCATGAGGCACCCAAATATCGAGTTTTTTTTGTGTACCCAGCTTTTTTCAAATGCGCCAAAACCGTTTTGTAGTCAATTCCCAGTTCTCCAGCTACATCGTAACTACTAATATGCCAATCTTGCTCCACTTTTTCAAAAATGGCATCAATTTCGTCCGTAACAGGGCGACCAGAGCGACGTGCATCTATGATATCAAAATTTCCGGATTGAAAACGCTTAAACCAAATTTGCGCTACTCTCACAGATACTGCATTAGGTCCGTAACCATCACAAATTTTTTTCGCGGCTTGTGTTGCATTTTTACCTTTTTTGTAGTAAAATTTTAAAAGGTATCAAATTTCTTCATTAGATTCACTCATTTTAACAATTAGAAAAACAAATGAACATCGCACATTTTCCTAATTTGAATTTGGAATTGCTTCTTTAAAATTAAAACTTTTTAATTATACCAAAACCAGCCAGATACAAAATATAGCCAAAGAGATCTTATTACAAGTTGATACATACTATATGCGAAAAGACTTTTTCCCCAACCTATTAGATTATTTGCATGTCTGAAACCGGTTTGCATTTTTCTGCGTCAACAAAACCTGTCGATCGGAATTATAAGTTGTGGAAAACTGTACCAAGGTAGGAAACATAGGAGTAAACTCTGTAAGTGGCAAACAAACATTTTGTTTTGTTTTATTATTCGATGTTAAGAATATATTATAATAATTTCTAAGCCCTTTTTTATTTACCTGCAATCGGCCAATTGCGACGAGGCAACAATGCGACGCGTGAAGCTCGTCGTCCACAGGACGGTCCATCTGCATACCTGGAAACAAGTCTGATGTCCCAAAATAGATAAAATGACGTTTTCGAAAAAGGAAACGATCATTTAACTAATTCAAGTAATTATTGTCTTTAATTTAGTACTTGTTTATAAAACTTACATTTCTCGTATCCCTAATTTTGTATATATCCCCTATTTTATCCCTTAAAATTGTTATTTTGGGATCACAGCCGAGTATTTCCACAGGATACAATATATCTCCTAGCCAAGTTTTATTAATCTCCATTTAGCTAAATTAGTTGGGGAGAAAAATAATAAACAAACAGATGTAAATATACATGTATGTGTCTCAATTTACGTATCTGCAATATAAAAAAATAATACAGTGGAATTTTATTTTTACATGCTTTTATTTAACTTGCAATGTTTGTATGTATGTATGTTCGGGTCAAATATTGCAATTGAATTTTAAAGCAGTTATTCTCAACAAACTTTCAGATGACATTTTGTATACACATTTTTATACTGTAATATTGCATTGCAGCATTTTAGTGACGAGTAATAATCAATTTTCAAATTCAATCCAATTTTCATTGAAGTGTGTTTGCAGTTCTTATAGGATTAATTGTTTCAAAAATATCCACTTCATATTTTTAAAGTGAAAAGGTGGAGGAGAGTATATTTATGAAGTATATCTCCAAATATTGACTTAATCATTTGCGCGACCTTAAACTGCTTCGCAATTATACAACAGCAATCGCTTAGCGGCATATATAATATAACTTCTGGTCAAATATCATCCTATGGAAACAGTGATTTTATATTAAAGATACAGGTTATAGAGGAATTTCGAGAAATTTAAACAATGTTCAATTGTATAAGTTATTTTTCTTAAGTATTTAATCCTTCAGTTACATGCTTCATGGACCTTCTGTAATTTTTACCTTTTTTTGCGAGTTCGCTTACATCATCACAAAGTATTTGTCTATGTCTCGCAAAATGGCTTTGGAACCAAAACAAACATGACCCAACACACTAAGGGCTGATTTTTCAATCATCACATAGAAGTTATCCCTCAAATAAATTATAACCCGACTGAATTTAAAAGTGAAAGAAACAATTCAACTGTTTTATTTGTGCAACTCTAATGTTTAATTTGTTCATATTTTATTTTATCCTATGCATAACTTTTATCTGGTGATTGAAAAATCTACAAACAAACTACAAGTCATACAAGTATGGTTTGTACCGCGGCAGTACATTTGAAGCGATGAGGCCGGTGAGGCGGTGAGCGCCATTCCCTCATTTGTCCCGTACAAAACTTCTAGTTCGGTAATATTCGTTAAGAATCGGATGTGATCGGCCTCGGTCACCTCATTTTACTAACAGTCGCACATGTCATGTTGTCCCTCTTTGTCATGTGAATATCCGTAGAGGCGTTATTGTACTATTGTCCTCGTTCCATCCTTTCTTTTGAATTTGACGCGTGAGTGGCGGGACAAAAATTTTGAAGTAGTAAAAATTTAAATTTTAAGTCATATCAGTACAAATCTATTTTGTACAGGACAAAGGTACTGCCTCGCACGATTACTACTCATTAAACCCACAGGCACGTTAAACATTACACCAATTGAGTTAACAAGGGTCGATATTATATGGGCAATGTGAAGGCATGATACGGTTTACCTGTTGGTGGCCAGTTTTTGATGTAGCCGGTGCAGTGGACGACGGCGTAGTTGTGTCCGTCGTGTGAGGGGCCGAGCGAGTTGCGCGCGCGCAACCGTCCCAGGTGCGCGCCGTCCCCCACGCCTCCCGCACCCCCGCCTCCACCCACGCGCATCCTGCAGATGAAGCCGCGCCGCGACCCCATCACCTGCCGCATTGACGCTGCAACATCATGGCATCCGTCACTGATAATATTACAGCATCATACACTTGTGATTCTCCATTTATATAATCCATAGACCGGGTTGTTTGGAAGAGATCGCTCTAAAGCGATAAGACAGCCCGTTGTTCCTGCCTTTACTGTTTAGCGTGACTACTGTAAATTGTTGATTTAATGTGTATGTGGTGAACAATAAAGCGTTTTCTATTATATTCTAATTCCTCCCGATGTGTACGAATCTTGTAAGTGAAATAGACCTAAGAATGCATATTAGGCAACACTCTGCCATTTCCGCTTACGAAAAGTTCAATATATTAGGTTGGAGAAAAAGTTTCTTCGCATTTTATATAAAAATTCAAAAGGTTTAAAAAGTTTATTTACATTTGAGTAAAGTATGTAGGTGCCATTTTGTTGGATAACTTTTTGCCATCTTGTAGGTAGGGACGTGATCCCATTGCTATAAAAATTTTGGGGCTTCTGATCAAAAAACTGCGACAAGTGGTTTTGGCAGTCCTCTCGTGGCATTCAACTGGACAGATACTCGATATTCAATTTTTTTTTCAAGCACTGTTCCACCGAAGTGCCTTTTTTAAATATAAAAATAGCCTTTATTTTTAAAAGAATGAATAGTTTCTTAAATTAATTTATTTCATACATTGATAGGTATCCATCAATATCAATTATACTTCCTTACCAGCTTGTACTTCAACAAAAGCCTCTCAATTTCTGTCAACTCTTTTTTTTTAAAGTAATACATAAAATTTAAAATGATGTCTTCTTTTTATGCTATGTCCATCACTTAACCATGTTTTATCGCTGTTTTAAGATAAAGAAGCATTATTTATTATATTCCGTATAATCAAAATGTTACTTGGCCGGTCCAGTGCAGCTTCATAAATATTAAGTACTTTTAATGTGGATGACTTACGCCCTGCAAGTGTTTGCGTTTTCTAAAACTACAAACACACTAGACAGCCAAATCGTGGAGGCCAATGAGATCTTACTGTTCGTAAGTGTTAAACACCTCACCCGTCTAACCGACAAGTTTTGAGTGAAATTTCATGCAACCATTATTATATTAGGTTTGTGATATCTTAAACTCAAAGTAATATGTTATAGAACCTTAAATATAATATTTAGAGAAATAAACTCACATTGATGTCCTTCTTTTTTCACAGTCCCGGTCTTGAGATCTAGTATGCGACCTGTGTTCTGGGGCTCTTGTGTACTTAGTTGTTCTCGTACCTTTTCCACATCATCCGGATGTACTTGATCGTATAAACACGACGAATACCATTCTCCCTGAAAAGAATATGTAAAACAATAATTAATTATAATCTCTTTTGACAGTCAAGTCAAAAGAGATTATTTTTATCATATCTATATTTTGTAAGAGAATAGCAAGTTGTGACATCATTCAAACTTACACGAGTCAAATAGCGTATTCATTAATTATGGTATAAACAATTATGAAAAATATTTTTATCATTATATTTTAAAAGTAAGATAATAAGTATGATCCGCTTTACATATAAAAATAATTTTCTAATCAAATATGTTAAAATACTAACAAATAAAAAAAAAATGCAATAATGCTTACCTGTGAATAATTAAGTACTGGAGCTATACTATCACTGACGTAAATTATACGCCCGGTGTCACAGCTAACAACAAACAGGAAACCATCGGCAGCTTCAAGTATCAAATGCTTGAGCTCTTGGTCCGTTAAAAAAGATGGTTTATATGTACCATCTGTGGAGGTATTACCTGTACCTGCCACATCAAAGAAATATTATTAATAAAACATTCTTCTTTTTCTTTCAATATGGCTTTACGTGTTTTGTCAACCGAGCCAGTGTCGTATATTCATGAATATTCGAGTTTTAAATTTGAGTTCTGTTAAAGATTTTGTTTATTTATACATGACATAAGTTACAAGTGAAGTATACTTCCTACTCTTTATAAGCTGTTTAGCAGCGCATCATCGCAAGGAAAAGACGTAGAAGAATCACCCCAGTATTATGTTTACCTATAGTTTTTTGAGCTTAAACTCCGTTTTGTAACATTTTTTATCAAATATCCTTAACAAGTTATTTTACCCAGAATTTCATGGAGTTGCAGCTAACAGAATACATTTTAAAAATAAAATTAAGTTTAGAACAACGTTCAAGCACCAGGCGAAAGCCGACACGCGTCTACATCCTTCACCCTGGCCCGGTGTCAATTAAATTATAGGTTGACTAACCCCAAACAAAGAACCCCTTGTGACAAACCGAAAACTCATTTTTCACTAAACAATAATAATTGAAATTTAGCACAACTATAATATTCAATAGTGATTTTACTTTTTAAACAAAATTTATCCCTATTAATATTATAAATGCGAAAGTAACTGTCTGTCTGTCAGTTACGCTTTCACGGAAAAACTACTTGCCCGATTTGGCTGAAACTCAGTATATATTTTTTTTTCAATGTAAATTATGAAAACGTTATCCCAGAAAGTAGGATACATTTTTTTGTGATGTCATTTTCGTCTATTTGGTTATTTTCGTAGTTTACAGATGATATACGACATTTGACACAGGTTACAATACAATACTCTTTATTGTACACCAACATTACATAGAAAAAATACACAAAAAACTTACTTACTAAAAGGTAGTACAATGAGCGGCCTTATTGCTAAAAGCAATCTCTTCCAGGCAACCTTTCTACTTTTTATCGCAAAAATAAAATTTAAATTATAATATATTTATATAGATATAAAAATTCACCATTTATAATAAAACTAGAGTTTACCCCGCGGCTGCGCCGCGGGTCAACCTCTTGTGTGCCGTGCCTCTTGTTTAAAGAGGTTACAACACAGGTTACATTGTATTAAATTTTTATGTTACTGCTATTTGCCCCGGAAGATTCACTTTATTTTATATCGCATAAAACTAACATAAAAATTTAATACGATGTAACCTGTATTTAATGCTTGCTCTTTAAATAAGAGGCAGGCACCAATCTTGACATCTTGGAAATCTCTTGTTTATTTATAAAAACAATGACTTTGAAAATACATCTATACTGGAATAAATCAATTTTCCGCCAAAAGATTCCTGCTAGAATATTAAGAGCTAAAAAGAGATGAAGGGTATAAAAACGTAAAAATCTTATTATCTGTAAAAATTGTTTTTTGATAAATATTTTAGAAATTTTTTGAATTACCTCTGAGTGCTTTCATATGTGCTACTGCCATACGTAGTATGGTTAGCTTGTCTGGTTTTCTCGCAAGAGCAGAACATGTTGGAACCATATCAGATAGTTCCGTGATATATGCCGTCATCTTGTTCCTTCTGCGACGCTCAATTTCACAGTGGTTTTCGCGGCTGGCAACAAAACTCAGAACTTCAAGAAATCCTCATTACATGATTTATGAATAATAAAAAATAATTTGTTTATACATACTATAATCTAAGGGGTGGGGTACACAACTTAAAAGTTCTTATGGGGGCATACACGGGATCAGGGGTGGTAGCCCCGTCCACATGGGCAAATGCTGTTAAGCATTTGCCCGTCTGGCTGTGGGTTGTTTAGTCAGTCGCCTCTATAGGACAGACGACCCGGCCGCAAGGATTGACCGTTATTACTTTATCCGTTCTTGCACACATTATTATATATTATAATCAACAAATAAAATAACGACTTTACTTTCGTTTAAGAACCCTGTATACCACCCCTTTGAAAGTGTCATAATATACGACTTGTTCATTGAATCTATAGACGCAACAATGTTAAGCGCTGTAAATTTATTTTTATTTGGGATTTAAATATGGATATTAGTATGATAAATTAGTTAATACGTACAGCATAATAATGGTAATGGGGTTCAGCAGTTTAAAATTCATTTTTTCGTGCAAAGTATGAAGTCACGTAAATTATGTTATGTGGTAAAACACAATATGTTTCACAATAATTATGATCCTACAAGACACTATGGGTCTTATTCATAGATAATGAATTAGAGTAAGTTTGAATGTTTCTTTAAGAACCTTAAAGATGTTCAGATTTTATGTAGATAAATATTTTAGAATGATGACAACTAGCTCTTTGAAATAAAACTATAACAAAACTTAATCAATTTTTAAACATCATACAATATTAAAATTATAATAAAGATGTAGGCATCAAACAATATTTAACAAAACACATAAGTCACATAGAAATTACTTAATATTTTAATTACATTTAAATGATAAATTGTTATAGATAACGGGCAATGCGTTTTTCGTATTTTTTTAAATAATAACTTTTAAATTACACCGTTCTCCCTTTGGACATTCAATATATCACAATTTTGACTTTACATTATGTAAGTATACTAACTTTTATAACTATATTTGTAACCGTTCCGAGGTAATCTAACCTATGACCTGTGACATTCAAGACATGACGATATCAAAAGGATCCTTTTTAACAAAACGGCTACGGAACCCTAAAAATTACTGTGATAGGTAATTTTGAAGAAAATTTGGACAATAATATTAAAAAAGATAATGGACCATGGGCTTTAAATCGGATCTAACCGAGAATTAAAGCTAGGTTGATGATAATGATCATTTTAATACAAGATAAAAATAAATTGGCGTTTAGATGTAAGTTTCCTCCAGTTTTTAGCTATACATAAATGTTTATTCAATAAGATCATTAGTCTATAATCTGAGGTAAATTTAACAACTTATCGTATTAAACATTTTTTAGTAGAAAACCTCGCCTGTCGCGTGATAAGACACGTTTTCAATCATCATATAGTAACTTGACAATGAATGGCGCTTTTATGGAAAAAATGTAGGCCATCCTGTTCAATTTTGCATCCAATAAGCATAAAAGATTTTGCCCTTGAAGAAAATTCTCACGTTAGGTTTAATCAAATTATAACTAATGCCTACCATTTTAAAGTTCCGTAGCCAGAGGATGAAGATGATTCCTTATAATATCGTTGTGCCCGTCTGTTTGTCTATATCAAAGCCATATTTCTTAAAAAGATAGAAGGCATTTTATTGCTTTCCAATTTTGGAACGAAGGTACTGTTAAACATTCATTGAAAAAGAATTGTAAGTAGTAAAAAATTGTGCTTATAGGCATACGGGGTGAGTTATTTTTTAAAGTTAATATTTTAAGAGGCTTTTATCGTAAAAAACTGCACCCGTCTTTTAGTTTTTCATTAAAGGATTCTGAATTGTATTAGGCAAAAATTAAAATTGAATTTAAAGAATTATGCACAAGAAAAATTGATTTGAATTAACTAAATGAGAAAAATCGTGAACATTCTTCTCTCCTAAGGAACCACGTGTGGGGAACTGAAACGCACTTGCTGACTTTTGTTTATTGTTTTTATGCTCTTAGTCTGAAATATCAAGTTAAAAATAAATAAATTAATGAATACTATAAAGCAGTGTTACAAGTGAATAAATGAGTCACTGTTGTACTTATAGATTAATGTAATAAATGTCTTTAGTTGTACTATGTTCTCTTTTTAGCACCCAGCAGATTAGGAGCAGGGATAGATTTTTATGGTAATAGACACTTGCAAATCTCGTGAAATACAGTATAGAAACCAGATCAGACGATATTTGGATTGCTTAAAGTATTTATTTTTATTTTTATGTTTTCTAGTAGACAAACTGGCAAACGGACCACCTGGTGATAGGTGGCTACCGTCGCCCATGGACATCAGCAACACTAAGGGAGCCGATGCGTTGCCTAACTAGTTGAGACTTTAGGTCTCTGTTCACGCCCTTTTTGAAGAGCCCCATATTGTAGCGCTCTGGGAATACCGCGGGAGGGAGTTCATTCCATAATTTGGACACATATGGGTATTATGGTGACTTTGATGGAAATATCCAGTTTAATGAGAAAAAGAAGTTACCTCGCAAACCTCTCTTTGTCTTGAATATTGTCCTCCTCCATCCTTGTGTATTTTCCCCCACTTGCGTCGTCTTCATCGGATCTAATAGCAAAATACATTAGGATACCAAAGTTAACCAGTGATATGTTGTTAGCACGGACTGAAAAAGACTACGCCATTCTGAATGTTAAAAATTATATCTCTGATTAGCACACGCTCGCGACTTCACCCACGCGTAACTTGAAATTCCCGGGACATAAGTATCGTAGTATTTAAAAAAAGAATGTAAGCTGTCGGTTTAGTGCAAACTATGTCGGAATAAGATAATTTTTATGTATCCGGACAACTTCAAACCGCTTTAAACTAGAAACCCGGGAAAATTCTAGCAATACTCCCGGGATAAAAAATATCACACACTAGCTGACCCGGCAAAATTCGTACCGCCTCAGAATCAATTTTTTTCATATTTACTCACCTTTTAAACGTTCCCTGGACTTCCACAAATAATTCAAAACCAAAATTAACCAAATTAGTCCAGCCGTTCTCGAGTTTTATTTAGCGAGACTAACGAACAGCAATTGATTTTTATACATAAGATTTTATTTCATTAAATTTGTTATCGACCAGTGAAAAAATCGCATTGGAATTTGTTCTTTTTTTCAATCTGACCATTTTAAATCATTCCCAGAAAAAATCCCGCGGGATTCCCAGGGTAAAAAGTAGCGCAGATTTTAAGTCTAAGAATTTGCTGTCGATCAGCGTAAAACGGTCCAGTAGTTTTTACTTGAATCCCAAACAAACAGACAAGAAATTTAACAAAAAATGCATTGTGCTCTCCATCGTTTATATAGTCTGTTCCAATTGTTTTTTTTTTAAATAGCTTTAATAGACAGACGCGGCATGTTTAGAATTTTATAATATTGTACATAGATTTGTCATTTTAAAAAGCTTTTTGACATAACTACTCTGTTGTTCCTCAAATCAATTAAAATTGATATCATCAATTAAATAGCTTGTGATTGATACCACACTTCCTTTAAACACATTTGAAGTTTCATTATAATTATTAAAAACTAATATTTGGCCAAACTGCACAATTGGCAAATATTTAAACTCTAATGCCCTTACACACTTTTACCCATCACATTATACTTTTATATTCTAATATTTGGCCAAGTAATTGTTGCATACATATGCCATTTGTCAGATCATTAATGGCCGGTTTCTATATCTTACCAACCATTTATTTGATTTACTATCGGTTAAAATTTGGCATAAGTTTCATACAAGTAATGTCAAAATTCAACTGATGGTAGGGCAAAAGATGTAGGAACCCACCCTAAGTTGAGCAGCTAACCAACAAAGTTATTGGATATTCTTGCAGAGAAACTTGCAAACAAACTAAAAGTTATCATAAAAGACAGAGTTCTACTGGACCGTAGTTCAAAATGTAGGAATTTATATACATTAATAGTTACTTAGATGATGGCTTTTTTAAATGTCTGAAGCAAGGACACAGAAAGATGAATAGTAAATGGTCAATACTCCTTATGAACCTATGCAATACCAGTGGAGCATGACATGGTATTCAATATCTATAACAATAAGAAATAATTAATGTGGGGGGGCTTTGTGATGGAGCCTAAGTAAGGTAAGTGGCTCTATAACTAATTCATTAACCCCCGGTTTCTATATTTTACCGATGGTTGTCTGTAATAGTAACTGATTGATTTTGAAACTACCAATAACCAATAACAGATGGTTGAGAGGGCTATACTATACAAGCGTTTCACAAGCTCATTGACAATTAGTAATACTGTTGGTTATCAGTAACTAATTCCCTCCCAAGCATTTTGCTAATGCAATGTAGTTGTGGTCGTAATACACGCAACATAATTCAATGAGTTGAGGTATAACTACAAAATAAATACATTTTCAAAAGAAGAGACCTTTGGTGATATACGATTGTCATTAAAAATCAAGCTTTCAATCAATCTGCTTTAAAAATACTTACAATTACAGAGCCATTTTATATGAATGTTGCATTAACAAAACGCAATTATCTAAACAACATATAAACTTTTTAAATAATTGTTATTCCAATGTCATTGGATTTTTTGTATAAAAATAGTGTTGTCACTTCAGAAATTTTTCACTAGTTATAGGGATTTGTGGTTTTCGATCACAATTTTTTTTAAATAAGTTAAGGCTAAAAACAAAGATTTACATGGTACCAGAGTCAAATGACAGAAACTTTGTGGGAACCTTGTCCGATTTTTTGTTTTCATTCAATTGTTTTAGGGAACTTTTTGTAATGCAACTGTTTCACACAGATGAAGTGGATATGATGGATTTAAAGTGTTATTTGAAGTGATGTTGTAATTTATTGTTAATGACGTTAAATATTGACAGTTAGTACATACTAATATGTTATCTATTAATAATCTTATATTCATTCACAGTGTTATTTTTAAAGCTATATTGAAGATGCATTAGGTCACAATCGATAACTATAATGTTAACGCAGGTGAAGAGTTGAACAGTAAAGCAATACTTGAATTGGAATTAGAACTGTTAAAGATAGTAATAGTAAATTTGAAACATATAAATAAATAAGAATTAAATCCAAGTCAAAAGAAGAAGTAAAATAAAATTGAGTTTAATTTAATTTAAAATCACGTATTAATAATGACAAAAAAAACAGCAACTGGCCGAAATCGGGTGGTAATAAGATTCCTATGAATGGTAGTGTTGACAACCAGCGGTTATAATATAGAAACACTTCCTTTGTCGTTTCCATACAAAAAGTCTACCGATCTATTAGAAAATCCCTCCCATCGGTAGTTGGTACTTTCATGAGTAACTAGCTATGGACAGTTCATTATAGAAACATCAGTAGAGCTACCAGGCATTAATATTCTACCCATTGGTATCAAAAATGAATTGTTCTTGCAATATTGAAACTGGGCATAAGTCACCAAAAGAAATCCTCTGCCACAGATAAGCCTTCCCAGAAGACAATATTGTTATTAAAATGAATCTGGACTCTAATATGACAAAAAAAACATCGATAATGTTTTAATTTAAAAAGCCTTACCACATACATTCAATTTTTAAACTGTATAAACTTTTTAGTTGAGTGTGCTTGCAACAATTTTATGACAACTTTTTGGTTGCTGGTAGTGCAGTTGCTATATACTATAGGCCCAATCGAATATATAATATGATGCATGTTTTACAAGAAATTAAATAACATACCATTGATGTGGTTATTATTTGTCGAGGCAACTATCATGTTGATAATATGCAGTCTTCCATACATTACCATAGATTTTTTTACATACAACTAAACAGTTGCTTTATTATAAGTTTTATGTATGTGTCTATATTTAGAGCTTGTTAAGATAACATTTCAATTAAGCATGAAGTTTATATTGATATTTACAATCTTAACTGTTTTATCATATAATACTCACCCAACACTGCCAGCTCGGCGTTTTTGTATATCCTTTGCTGGGTCAGCCCCTAATAAGTCAAAAACAATTATACCTAACAATATGTTTAAAGATTTGCTAAATTAACAAAATTAAGTAGAACATCTAGTAGGATTTATATCATATCTTTACAAATGCCATATAAGTACATTTCTTTAATAATGTTCTTTTTAAACAGCTCAACTACATAAAGTTTAGTATATGTGCTGTGATCAATAATAACTTATTAAATTATCCTTACTTATTAAATTGTATTGTAGCCCTAGCTATATTATTATACCATGTTAATGTTGTTGATATTAAAAATACTTAAAGGTTCTAGCTACAAGGCATTTTTAACCACTTTTATTAATATTATGTTTAAGTTATTAAAAAAATTGTAAGTCTGTACTAACACCAAATGGTGGAGTTCTTGAAAAGATTCAACTCGAGTTTCTAATATGGTCACTAAACTTGTAATTTAAGGTTGAAATATTTAATCACTGTCCTGTTCTGTTCCCAGTTCCTGCATGGATAATCAGATCTTACCAGTATTTTTAGATAACTTTTTATTTAAGTGAATAGTTAGGGAAATATTTATTTTCTAACTTATGAATAGTGTGTCATCATCAAAAAAATTTCAAATTGGTAAACTTTAAAATACTTTCAATCAAAATTTGTTTGAACAACATCTGTTGAGTGTTGAGCCATTTTTTGTGATAAGGAAATTTTCATATAAATGCTTTTTTAATTTTAAAGCCAAATGGTAAGCATCAAATGTTGATGTCTATCACATTTACAGAAACCTTCTATTTAAGATTGATAAATATTTGGCAAGCTTTGTTTGACTATAAATAAACCATAGCAAAAAATCACTCTTTCAGCACCAATAAAACTTAATTTATTGATAGTTAGGATTTGCCACAACTTCCTCCACATTTGATGGGTAACATAGATTAGTTATTTTGCCAGTATTTAAAATCAAAAGGTATTTTCAGCAGAGCAACAGATTTTTTAGTATAAAGAGGTTTGTTTATTGCATATGAATTTATCACATAATGAAAATAAAAATCAATTTCATATTGAATCAGAATAAGCAATCCACACTACATTATACTATACTCAGCTTTCTGTGCAAGGTCTTGTACTCATATCAGGGTATGTTACTAACTTAAATTGACTCTAGCTCAGCAAATTGTTGGTTCTTAACCAGCAATTTACATAGATAACAGTTGCAATGTCTGTAGAGACATGACTACTGTCCATCAGGTGGGTTGCTCAGCTTGTGTGCTGTTTATTTCAGTAGGAAAAAACACCTAAATAAATTAACATTATGGCCTATGGCACCTCATGTAATATCTGTGGGCCTTATAAAAAAAAATTTAAATATAGATGACTCAAAATATGCAGTGTGTTCCTATTATTTTAATGAGTTTATTTACTTAATTTAAAACCTTTAAAATAAATTTATTATTAGTAATTATATTTTGTATCAAAATTGTATTCTCTTTATCTATACAAGTCCTTTGATAGACAGAGCCAACACTTTGAAACTATAACCTCTACAATTTATTAGATCTGTTCTAACACTATTCAAAATTGTCAGCTAACTATTAGACAGTCTTAATACTGTTTTGCAAATGGAAACATTGTAATGTACATTTATATGACAGCTTAGACAAGTTTCAAATCATATTAGAATAAACCTAATACAATACTACTTCTAATGTCTTTATATTCATATCAATGCATTGAAAATATAAACAATTGATTTTTTGATTTTATTTAAAGGTTTTTAGGTCTTGCTTTGAAATGTGAATTGAATTTACAAGACTATAAGGGAAGAGGTCTATTGACCTGATAGCTTATTAGCTATAACATATCCTAGTTTAAATATTATGATTTTATAACACAGCAGTAATAAGTTCAGTGTTTGCTTCTCGAAACACAGCTTAATTTATAGGAGTTTAGAAAGTTGAGATATGTATTCTCTTGCAGTAAAACATCAAGGACAAATAAAAAACTAACTGTTTTAATTTGTCTGTACTATGTATCTAAAACAAATTTCCCATTTCTATGAAATTTCTGTTGTGAGCAGTGACTAAAATAATTATGATAACATTTATTAAAAACAAAATAAATGTATTACATATTCTTCACTCTCAATAGAATTTACTTATCAGAAAATAAACATTATGTACCTTCTGTTTCATACAATTGAAAATTCAGTTGATTCAAATTATTACGACGTGTATTACATATATTTCATGGTTAGTTTTGATTTGATTTCTAAATTGCTAACAACGCATCACGCGGAGTGATGTCAAGTTGAATATAGGTCGCTATTACATTAGTTGTAGTAATCAAAATTTTAAAGATTACATTGTACATTATATATCAAATTTAAATATTATTATTATATTGTGTGTGGATAAATAAGGGTTATAAGTAGTAGAATACTGATAATAAATGGTAAAAATATCACCAACCGGGGATAGTGGAAGCCACGGCAGACATCGGTCAACAAACTCATTAGTCCACAATAAACTACCACTAATTATTGCAATAATACGGGCTTTAATAACAAACGTCGAACAATTTTAATTACTAGAGCGTGTTTACAGCTCTTCAACACAACACAAACGCCATTTTTCATTTACAACAAATCAAATCTGAAACCACAGATTATTGCATAAAATGCTCAGATGAAAAACTTAATAAAATTGAACATTGTTTTACTGTCAAAATATAAATTTAAATATATTGGTTACGTTCCACAAGGGACTCACAACGACCATGTTCACAACCGCGATTTTTCCCGATCCACTTGCTTGCGGACGTTATAATCATAAACTCTAGTGAAACGGATTACGGGGCATTGATGTCATAAACGACAAAATACACAAATTTCATTGTTTGATTTGAAAATTGCGCCTTTTTCAATGTCAAGAGATAGAGAGACCTAATGCTCTGCGGTCAACGCCCACTTTGACCCACCTCTTGACATGGGTCGGTGTGAGCGCTGTATCATCGAAAATGAGGACATCATCAGTGACGTTTTCGCAATGATCATAACGATCACGGTCGTCATGTGGAACGGCAGACGGAGCATTTCGGGCGTTGTGAGATTCTGAAGGAACACGTCGATATAATTTTTAAATTTTTTCACAAAAATTGGGAGATGAAGAATTAATTGACATCGTCAAACTATATCCTAGCTATCTAACTTCAGAAATTGCCGTGATGACAAATTACAATGTGTTTCCGCCTTTATTTTTGTTAACCAGCTTCACATTGAGCCAACGAATAGGGTTTACTGTTTTTCTTTAGCATGTGCACGCGGCATTGGAAATGCCACTCCAAGGTTGAGTAAAAACTTGAGGAAGTGATGAGAGTGGTTTAAAGTCTTTGTTACCAGGCCAAAAAATCTATTAAAAAAGCTAACATTATAAATTTATTGGCGGGAACTTTGTTTTACTTTGAAAAATAAAATCAGTACTGTGTGTACATAATACTAGGATATATCCGCGACTTCGTCCACGTTTGACAGGTAACGTTGATAAAATCAAAAGGTATTTGCAACAAGGCGACGGATTTTTAGTATGAATCAGGGATGTTATGGAGCTCCATAACTGTAACCGAAACTATCGGATATCCGAAATAAAATTCTATCCATAGCCCTAACCGAATCTAATACAAAAGTTTCAAATGATTTCGGATAAGGGCTCAGTATAAACGAACACGTTATGACAGGTTTTTTATGTTTTATTAACGGAGTAACAAGATATATTTTGAATTCATAATAATTCTTATAAAAATATTGAATAATATAATTAAAAAAAAGAAAAATATTCTTTGTTTATATAATAAAAAAAGAACATTGTAACGTAACAAAATCATAATAAATTTTATAATTTTTTTGCAGTCGATTAGGTAACGCTTAAAAATGAGTACCTATAATAATTACTTATATTACTGATTGGATTATCAAATGATATTCTAAAAATAAAGCCCAATCAATCTATTTGTATTTAATTTTTACAATTTCTTCAAAATCTAATCAAATCAAAATTTATCCGTAATAGAAACTATTCGAAAATAACGGATAATTCCTATTAATATTATAAATGCGAATGTTACTCTGTCTGTCTGTTCTGTTTTCACGAAAAAACTACAGGACCGATTTGGCTGAAACTCAGTATATATATATTTTTTTTCAATGCCAAGAATGAATATAGGATACTTTTTATCCCGAAAAATCGGATTAGTTTCTGGGATAAAAATATATTTGTCTCTCTGTTTGTTATGCTTTTACGGAAAAACTACTGGACCGATTTGGCTAAAAATCGGTATGTATGTAATTTTAATGCCAAGGGTGGCTAGATTTTGGGATAGATTTATGTAAAGGTTATCGTAAAAAACAGGAGAGGCTTTTTGTGACTTGCCATTTTCGTCATTTTGGTTTTTTTGTAATTTTGGTCATATTTGTCCTTTTTGTCCGATTTGTCATTTTGTACGATTTGTCCTTTTTGTCCAATTTGTCCTTTTTGTCCGATTTGTCCTTTTGTCCTTTTTGTCCCTTTAGTCCCCTTTGTCCTTTTTGTCCTTTTTGTTATTTGTTTTGTTATTATTGTCACTTTTGTTATTTATGTAGTTTTCATAGACCGGGGGGGAATAAATAAATAAAACTATGACGGTTTGATATAGAGGATGGTAGTTTGGATGAGACCAATCATTTCTCAAGTTTATAAATAAATTTTTTTATTGTCTATAAAAAATATAGTAAATAAATCTAATAGTAAGTATCTATAAAATAAAAAATATAGATAGTAACTCGATATGACTTTCTGTTAAGCTTTTATGGAAGAACTGCTAGGAGTAGTGGATCGGTTTTGCTGTAATTTTGTTTAAATGTAGTTCGGTATTAACCGAAAATGGACATAGATATTTTTCATGCCGGGAGATGGGATAGCTTGCGATATAAAATGAAATTAATTTTCCGGGTGCAAATAGCACTAACATAAAAATTTAGTACAATGTAACCTGTATTAAAGCCGGCTCTTTACACAAGAAACACGCACTAGAGGTTGACCTGCGGCGCAGCCTCAGTTTAAACTCTACTCTGAAATAATTTCACATCCGGAACCATATCTGAGACGAATATAATATTATCATATATCCGTATCCATATCCAGATCTGAAATTTCATATCCATAACATTCCTGATATGAATATACATGAATTCCGAAGATTTCCGTAAAACCCCGGATAAAAAATATTACTAAAGGCATAATCTCAAAATCTGTATTAGAAAGAAAGAAAGAAAAAAGATTTATTTAGAAGTACAACACAAATGAGAATACATGATTACATTACACACTTGCATACAAATAAATAAATGTACAATTTAAAATGCAGTAAATTTTGGTCATTGTGGTCATTTTGGTCCATTTGGTCATTTTGGTTAATTTGGTCATTTTGTTCATTTTGGGCCTTTTTGATCTTTTGGTCATTTTGGTCAGTTTGGTCATTTTGGCCATTTTGGTCATTTTAGGCAATTTGGGCATTTTGGTCAATTTGTTCAGTTTGGGAATTTTGGTCAATTTGGTAGTTTTGATCAATTTGGTAATTTTGGTAATTTTGATCAATTTGGAAATTTTGGTAATTTTGGGCATTTATGTAGTTTCTAGATAGATAGACGAGGGATAGATAAATAAAACTAGTACGAGTTAAAATAGAGGATGAAAGTTTGTATGGGAGACCAATCATTTCTCAAGTTTATAGATATAAAAAATTATCATCTATAAAAAAGATGCGATAGTAACTCGATCTGTCTGTCTATTAAGCCTTCACGGAAAAACTACTGGGAGTACTGGATCGGTTTTGCTGTAATTTTGTTTAAATGTAGTTTTAATACCGAAAGTGGACATAAATACTTTTAATGCCGGCAGATGGGATAGTTTGCGATATAAAATGAAATGAATCTTCCGGGGGAAATAGCACTAACATAAAAATTTTATCCAATGTAACCTCTGTATTAACGCCTGCTGTTTAAACAAGAGGCACGTACCACTTTATAGTATGGAACTAAAGAATATAGGAGGATTTTTTGAAACTCTTTAAAACTGGCTGAATTATACTTTTTATTGTTGACATATTAAATATTTACGTAATCAGTAAAATGACGCTAGATTATTGAAATAATTCAAAATTATGATTATTATTATATAAGAATTATAAGACTCAATATTGTAAGATCAAAACAAAGATAATGGACGGAGAACCAGAAGCATTGTCCGACAATGCTACAAATTGCAATCTTGCTTCGGCGTCCGATACTTCAGATAACAACCAAGCCAAGCTAGATACACTAGAGAAGAAAGCTGTCCATTTAAGGTCGTATTCTTGTTATTAGTGATTTGTAACGCCAATCTTTACGAAATTCCTTTTTCGTAAGCTAACTTAAAGATTTAATGCTACTCTTTGTGATCTGCATTGTCATAATCGTAACCGTAGTTTGTATAAAAATATTTATAATTTATTAATTACGGAGGTTGGTCTACCTACTTTTCGGGTACCGTTTCTACAACTGCGGCCTTCGGGTGCGGTATAGTTATAGGGCACATTAATTTATTATTTGAGATATAAAATTAACTTTGGGTGGTTATAAATAAAAATAACCACGAAGGCTAAGGCTTAACCTTCTAACCTATATTTAAAAAGTTAGGATCTGTTCGTAATAAATAAATGTGCCCTATAACTATATCCCACCCTTGACTTAGAAGCGGTGTATGAAAAGCTTACGTCCATCTGTCAGACGATATACATATGTATTTATACTAGAATAGTATAATAATGATAATAATAATAACCTCTAGTGCCGTACCTCTTGTTTAAAGAGGAGGCGGTACAGGTTACATTGTATTCAATTTTTATGTTTTTGCCCCCAGTACATTTACTTCATTTTATATCGCAAACTATCCCATCCCTTGTCTATCTGTAAACTAAATAAATGACAAAACTTGACCAAAATGACAAAAAGATAAAATGGACAACTTGGACGAAATGAATGAATTGGACGAAATGGACAAAAATGACGATACCTATCCTACTTTACGGGATAACTTTACATAAATCTACCCCGTTATCCGGGATGAATGTATCCCCTCTCCACCCTCGGTATTAAAATTACATATGTACCTACTGAATTTCAGCCAAATCAGTTCGATAGTCTTTCCATAAAAGCATAACAAAGACAAATATATTATCCCGGAAACTATCCCATTTTTTGTGATAAAAAGTATCCTATATTCATCCTCGGCATCGAAAATATATATACTGAGTTTCAGCCAAATTGATCTAGTAGTTTTTACGTGAAAGCGTAACAGACAGGCAGATAGACAGACAGACAGAGTTACTTTCGCATTTGTAATATTAATAGGGATGTATATAGTTCTTAAGCAGCCAGGTATTCTGATTGTATTAGCAAGTAGGTCGAACACGGCACTACTGTACAACGTTGTAACACCACTCAAGAAACGTATACGTATGAATAAGCTATTAAAGTTGTATTGGTTTGATACCTTATATCTCGGACTCTTGACGCTTTAAATTAAATATAAAATATTTATATATTATACTAGCTTCTGCCCGCGACTTCATCTGCGTGGAATAGTTTAAAAAAACCCGATTTTGAAACATTCTCCATTGGTGCTCCGCTCCTATTAGTCTTAGCGTGATGATATATAGCCTATAGCCTTCCTCGATAAATGGGCTATCTAACACTGAAATAATTTTTCAAATCAAACCAGTAAGTAGTTCTTGAGATTAGCGCGTTCAAGCAAATAAACTCTTCAGCTTTATATATTAGTAAAGATTTATAAACCTTATTAAATAAATAAGTACTAGTATTTCGTGTATTATTCAACAGGCTTGTTTTGGAAAAAGACTTTAAGGCTGCTGATATAAAATGGAGTTTATTCGTGGCAGCTGCTTTTAGTTTCCGATACGAAAGTTGCTTGAGACCGTTTCCTCCGGCGTTTCTTAAAACTGGAATCAAAGATATGGATGAATTGGTAATTTTGAGTAATTTAATACATAATTATGAATTGTTAATCATGTATTTGCCGATAATGCTGTAGTGAAATCGTGAAAAAAGTAAAGATTAGGGATGGATCCCTAATCTTCATACGTATCCATCCATATCTATGGATGGATACGTAATTAGGATTTTAAAAAATTATGTAGTAGCCGTAGGGGGTCTTTAAATTAAAATCTTTAGTCAGATGTTAAAAATCGAAACGCTATCCCTTAATAACTTTTTTAATTTAAGTCAATAGGGTAGAGTTGCCAACCGTCCTGGTTTCCTAGGACATGTCCTAGTTTTTGTAGTGTCTTGCTATGTGTTTTCAAAGTGTCCTGATAGGGTCATATATTTTGAAATTTGAGCGCCCACTTACGACAGTGGTCAAAGAAAGAAATAGATTACTACCAACAACAATAGCTGCAATCATGTTTAACATAGGTATAAAGTGTGACCAACTTTATTATTTTGTTAACTCAAACACAAATACTGAAAGAAATTAATGGGGTTGGAAAGTATAGGAAAAATAAATAAGTTTGTACTATTAGAATTTATTAGATACTATAACTAACCAAAGTTTAAAGAATTTGTTACAAACAAAAGTGTTTGTTTTACATTTTAATTACTCGTTATCAACTCGTATAACTTTATTCAAATACTTTTATGGTTAAAAAATATGATTATTATGATTACTTGAATTTAATTTAACCTATTTTCACTATTGCAACTCTATTACTGCGTCCTGTTTTCAAACTGAATTGTCCTGGGTTTTCCAACTTTAAATCCTAGTTTTTTTTTATATTTGGGGTTGGCAACCCTACAATAGGGTGGGTACCTACAGGTGGTGAGATATTTTTTCCAGTCATCAATATTATGTCCTCTTACCTTTTGAACACTCAATAGATATACGTGCTTTTGAAACAGAAAATGGTAAATTTTAAGAAATCAAGGTGGTAAAGATGGAAAAATTCAACAAAAAATTATTTCGATAGGATACTATTAAGCAGTTTTCATAATGACTCTTTTTTCATATTCAATTAATATTTATATCATTATTATTACTTTCAGCTCAGTGTAATCACTGACGTCCCAGCTTTGGATTTGGTTTTACAACAATTAGATAATTTAGACAATCTGCCAAGCATAAGCTACATTATTGATCTCCTATTTTATGTCCTCGTCAGGCTGAAAGAACCTACATTGAAAACAGTTCCACCTGAAGCGGTAATAGTAATCAGATTCAATAATAAAAATAAGAAAGCTTTTATTCATAACAAAGTTACACGTTAATTTCTATTATATTGTTACGAACGACAAAGACCAATGCACAACTGCAGTTTATTACCTTTTCGGCATTTGGACTTCTCTTGTTTACCTTATGTTTAAAATTTGTAATTAGAAAACAACCTATTGCGTATTGTACTCCTTTATGGCCGTTCAAAGGCATTACGCAGGTGTGCAGATTACGATTTCAAAGAAATTCGATCTACGCGGGTGGGCAGCCATATTGTATTGGTGCAGTATATAGCAATGCCCAATGAAGAGATCGGCAGTCTAGCGATGGTCACAAGCGAGACAAGACGTGTGTACATTCGATAAGCTACTTAGTGACGGACTTTGCGCGTGTTATTGAATCGTGTATTACGTTTGTACTGGTTGTGTCCAGTTATATTTGTACCTGTGTTATACGTGTATGTATAGTTCTAATAAAATCTATAGTAATTCCAAACGGCATTTTAATTCGAGTCCCGTAACTCGTAACAACTGGTGTCAGAATTGGGATGCCGTTGGAAGAAGAACGTACTCCACGATCAAGGGCAAGTAGAATTGGACCCAGTTCGTCAGCTGCAGGTGGAAGATGAACGCACTGCACACGCCGCATTAGCGTCGACTTCTCAAACTACAGCGCCCGAAATGGACCTTTCAGCTATATTGGCTTCAATAGCCGGCCTGCAAGCCAGCCGGGTAGAGGGTAGAAAGGAAAGGGAAGCCAGCCAAGCTAACCTCGAAGCCAGCCTGCAAGCCAGCCAAGCCAGCCTGCAAGCCAACCGGGAAAAGGACAAGAATGAAAGAGAGGCTATGCGTGATGTTATAGTCAACAAGCTCGATGATGTTAGTCTTAAAGTGAAGAAATTAGAAACAGATATCGAGAAGGTAACAGAAAAAACCAAACAGCTTCAAGACAGGTTGACACGCTCGAGCAACGCATTTGCAAGCTAGAAGCTCGTGGGCTAGCCACTACTGCCATGACCATGACGGCCCCAGGGAAATTCGAGTTACCACATTTCGATAGTTCATCGTCATGGGGAGCATTCCGACATCAATTTGAGACATTGATCGAGGGCGACGGATGGAACAGTATGCATGCATTAACGGCGCTTACTCTTGCCCTACAAGGGGATGCGTTGAATGTATTACAAAACCTGCCAACCGAGGGACGGACATTGGATACACTTATAGATGCCCTAGAAACTCGATATGGAGAAAAACATTTGGAATATGTTTGTCGGGCCCAATTACGAGGGAGATCACAAAGGCCTGGTGAAAACCTCCAACAATGGGCGAGTGAGATAGAAGGACTAGTGCGCCGTGCTTACACATCAACGCCGGAAACTATACCCACGACGCTCCTTCAAGCTTTCATCGATGGCATACGCGATGCTGAAGTCCGGGCTACCGTACGATTGGCGCATCATACGTCATTAAAGAATGCACTCGCCTATGCTCTTGAAGTATAAGTCGTTAGACAAGATACACGAGCATTCGAAATTAGGAATGTATCTACTATTAAAGAAGACAACGCCATGAGAAGGCCCCGTTTGGGACCTATGTGTTACGGCTGCGGCGAAAGAGGGAATATAAGGATAGATTGTCCAAAGTTCAAGAAAACGAGAGTCTCAAGCTTTGCGACTCAAGTAGATGAAGACTTGTTGTTAAGACTAAGTGCCACCAGGGCCGCGAGGCGGGTGCCGGTCGGCCACGATAAGGCCCCCAATATCACTATTTCACAAGTTTGTGATGGGAATAGTCTAATTAACGAAAGTAGTGTAAATAATAAATCGTGCAAAGTGACAGTAGACACCGGAGTATCACGAACAATAATCAGACCAGAACTAGTGAAGCGAACTATCCCCGGGAGGAAACAGCTGCCAATATGTCATCTACAAACAGCAACCGGTCAGCCAATTACCGTCCTAGGTGACAGCGATGTAGAGCTTAATATTCGAGACAAAATTTACAATCAACATGTGTTAATAGCGAATACCACCGATGAGTGCATTCTAGGCTTGGAATCCTTGAAAGTTCATCACTGCGTAGTGAATGTTGCGAAAGGAGTACTAATATTTCCTGACCAAGATGTGTGTCTAAAAGGATCACAAGCCTGCAATTTGTATTGCTTAAAAGATATGCTGTTGGCCCCTAGATCAGAAAACTTGGCACAAGTCAAGTTTCCATCGCAAGCAAAATGAGATTGCCACGTTATCGTGAAAGACACTACAAATGTGAGAATTGTTAATACGAGTGACCGTGAAATAAATCTAAAGAGAAATAGTGTTATCGAAAAGTGTGCGGAACAGAGCTATTTACGACGTGTAAGTGTAATGTAAGTGACACAACCCAGAATGGTGATGACTGTGTTGAGGGGCTCTCTGAGTCTTTTCAAGATAACTTAAGTGAATAGGAATATGTGCAAGAGAGAGAACCTTTATTAGAGTATAAGAATATCTTCGCTACCTGCAGTGACTGCGGGAGAATTGGACTTGTGAAACACAAGATCGACACGGGTGACGCTAGGTCTATTAAGCAAAGACCTCGTCGTGTACCACGGGCTAAAGAATCGGAAGTTACATCACTGATAAAGGATAAGTTGAACAACGTACACTCGATGGTTCGTGAGAACAGTTTGAAGACTGGGGAAAAGATGAAAACCCGTTACGATCGAAGTGCCAAGGGCAGTGACTTCAACGATAGGACCCTAGCATGGCTTCATAACCCACTTATAAGAAAAGAGAAAAGCCCGAAACTTCAAGCTCGTTGAGAAGGACCTTACAAAGTCATAACGCGGATCAACGACCTCACGTATCCGATAAAACAAGGAGTAAGAGGAAAACCGAAAATTGTACAAGTAGATCAGCTCGCCCGCTAACAAGGAAGCAATGATGCTCGGGGCGAGCATAACTAAGAGGGAGATAGTGTTACGACCGACAAAAACCAATGCACACCTGCAGTTTATTACCTTTTCGGCATTTGTACTTCTTTATCGGTCGTAACAATATATATATATATATATATATAATGGTCTCAAATTAACATTAGGTTATAGGTCATAATCATAAACTCTTCATGACTATAGAAAGTGTGCTCGACTAATCACTTCCTGAACTATATTCTAAATGAGTCGACGGATGGTGAGTCCGTTATTCTTTTATGTATCAACGGTCCCACCGTTGTTATACAATAAATGCCATACGTCAATCTGCCCGATTTCCCCAGATTGTGTTGTGTGTTAGATGTTTCATGTCATTCCTGCACGTCACTATACTTGCTAACCTGGTATACTTGATATGACTCTATCTATTTTTTTTAATTCGGTCTTGCTGACTCGTATCTCGTGGATTTCTGTCAATCAACCATTGTATACTTCATTAATATAATATGTACTTACCTAGTTACTAGTTTACCACACTTAAGAAATCTCTGAACCAAATATTAGGAAATTCGTAAGGTCATGAATAGATGAGAAATATTAGATAAAAAAAACTATTTTTAAGGTTCCAATACCTAACTGTAAAAACCCCCTCTAACATTATCATTCCCCTATCTGTCTGTGTATATGATATTCTCTATATTCAGTTACAAATAACAAAAAAATAAAACTAAGTTGTAACAGTTGTAAGCGCGGCATTTTATTTACTTTTATTTCGACGTTTCGGCCACTTTTCAGTAGTTTTATTTATAAATATGTCTGCTAGTTGCGAAAACTTAAGAAAATATTAAATAAAAAAATTGCTACACGTACCTATAGACGCCTTGTGTGTTAGACTGACACATTAGATTTCTATTAATTTAGTATAGTATCAAACTTGCAAACAGTTTCTATAAATTTTAATGGAATTAAATAATTAAAAATACAAAAAAACTAAATATAAAAAATATACTAATTTCATAAATTGGATTGAATAATTCGTCTTCGTTCTTCGTCTCTGCATTGAATTTTTAGAGGAACTCCCACTGGGTCACTTATTTCAGTACCTATTTTTTTAAATTGCGAATCTGGAAACTTGGCAGACAGCCCAGCTCATAGAAAGTGGTTACCGTCGCCTATAGACGCTTGCAACACCAGGAACGAAACTAACGTGATGCCAGCCTTTAGGATGGCATAAACAGGGGGTGAGAAAGCAACAATGGGATAGAGGGAATGGGATTGGAATAGGGGATGGAATAGACGAAATTGGATAAGGGAAAAGGGTGATCAGAACTCTCAGTCATCGCACAAAACACGATTAGCTCAAGGCTAACCGTTTCACGCCGATATTCTGTGAGAGCGTGGTATCACACCGATCGAGTCGGCCCTAAACGATTCCTTATAGCCCTACCACCTATAAAGTACGTGGATGTCTGTCAATCGACCTTTGTATGCTTTATTAACTAAGAAAGAAACATCATTATCTCCTTTTAGCATGAAGCCGTACTTGGCAGCGTAAACTCAAATGTATCTGCGCCAAAACCGCAATATATTTTCCAAGTAATCAGTTCATCAAAATCTGCGGCAGAAATCAAGTGGAAAGATTTAGCCAGAAATCATAATGTCTTTTACGCTTACCATGGAAATCGATTAGAAAATTTTTACACGATTTTAAATTTTGGTCTGCAGCAACATCTTAATAAGGTATAAAGTAGTTTATAAATGTCTATAATTTTTTTCTGTGATCTTAAAATAACATTTATTATTTTGGCAGTACTTTATGACACTCGTCTTTACAGTCAGCGACATTTATAAAATATAAATATAGTGATATATTTTCTGCTAAAGATATTCCAGTAAAGGCAACGTCATGGTTCCTACCTGATTTACGCATCTCATTCCAATGATCTCGGCCCGGAAACACGCACCGCTTACAGTCTTATATGTATACATATAGGTATCATTAAAATTACCACGAATTGATGGTAAAGGGACATTAAACATTGGGAAAACTACACATCGACATAGTCGAGGTGTGAAACCTAGCGATCAGTCTAAGGTGTGGCGGGTATACCATGAATTTCCCTGGAAGACCTTTACGCAACGGTTCTCTAGAACATTTCTCTTGCGCACCGTGGGGATTTGGAATGAGCCAGCCGTGGTTTTTCCACACGGCTACAATATGGGGTTTTTTAAAAAGGGTGTCGTAAAATTTCTTCGAGGCCGGCAGCGCATTGGTGACATACTGTAACCGCTTTCCATCAGGTGGGCCGTCTACCTGTCTGCTGTATTCCAGATAAAAAAAAGAAAAAAGGGAGACATGGGCGACATTATGTAAAAATATCTGTTTATAAAATAAATATGATCATGTCTTTTTTGTTATTTAACAGAATACCTTGTTTGGCAATGGTGTATACCTTTCCCCGGAATTGCATACTAGCCTACCGTACAGCCACGGCGGCTTTGGATGGGGGGCAAGTTGTATTGGCGGTCATCTATCATGTGTAGCGTTGTGTGAAGTGGTCGATGCACCTCAGGGTATTAACTATCACAAACCAGTATCCAACGAAGGTGACTAAACAGTACTTACTACAGTTGAAACACCGTAGTATTTGAATCTAGTTATTTACGATTATTTCGCAGCACTTGCTATTGCAGGTGATGGCGTACTTGAACAAGAAAAGAAAATGCTTTCGGATGGTGGTGATGGCCAAATGTCACAGTATATTGTCACAAACTGTGATCTAGTTAGGGTGCGCTATATGCTCGTTTACGCTAAGCAGCCAGCCTCCATGAGGTTTCCAACTACCAGTGGTAACAGAAATGGTAAATAATAATTAAATTGATAATGCTCGGACTTGAAATAATTATAGGGGTATGAGTGGCTTTCTATGAGTATGCATATGTTTTAGCTGGAGGACTGCGTCAATGGTTATCACGGCACAAGTTGTTTTCAATACTTCTCGGCTACGGATTGATGCTGGCAACAATTGGTTTTGCAAACAATCAACCTATAAATTATTACTACAAAATACTACTGAAAAAGTTAGATATTGCGTACAGCACTGTTAAAGTTTAATTATTTCTTTTCATACGTACGAATTTTTTAAAACGTAAATAAGTACGTATCCGTGTGTTTCAAATTTTGACGAGCTTGCTTTTTATATTTTTGTTACATTTTGTTAATTATATTGTCATTTTGATTAACACAATACAAAGCCTTTTATTCAACAGACGTAGCTGTATTTTAGTAATACGTTAAATTATAAATGCGTTTTTAACATTATGGCCTTTGGCACATAGAACAATGGAGGGCCGTCAACGTTACCGTGTCCTCGTCATGGACTAGAGAGCAATCATTGTATGATCTAAATTTCATTGTGTCGATTGGGCACACCGAGTGGCAAAACATCATTCTCATTGGACTTCAACACTAGTGTGTCCGGTCATCAATTTACCACATAAAATATTAAAAAATAATTATTATTAGACTTGATCCCAAATGAGGCGAGTTATACACACTGTTGTTTGGTTCTTCTATGCATTATCATGCGCGTCTACTCAAGACCCGGTAGCAAATTTAAAACAAGGACGAATAGTCGGGGTAAGTAATATAATTTTATGTTACATGGCCGAAAAAACAATTAGCAGAATATAATACTGTAGAATGTGAAGTAGTGGTAGCATAATGGCTAGTGCACGCGTCCCTAACTTAAAGGGCGCGGGTTTGATCCTGGCCGGAACGAATGCACCACTTAGGCAGTTTTCTGACCTAATGTGCATATTGTTACAATTACTACGTGCTAACAACAGTGAAGGAAGACATCGTGATGCAACCTGCACATCGAGATAACCAATGTGTTAAACATGCTAAGCCGCGTTGGACAAGCGTGGTGGGTATACTGTACTTTCCCCCTATAATGGGAGGTCCGAGCCCAGCAGTGGGACATTTATGGGCTGTTATTATAATTGCAATTGTACTGTATCAGATAATAAACATGAAAACAAAACTGAGAATATCTATGGTGTATGTAAATCGCAGAGGAAGCCAAGATTCTAGAATAACGCTCGATCCAGATCCCAGAATAATAAGTCGTTCAGATCATCACTATTACAGATGACCATAACGACTTAAACTCTATTTCAGATCAAAGTGTACACAGAAAGCTCTTCGACCCGGAGAACAGTGGAAATATATTATGGAATCCCCTACGCGGTTCCCCCTATAGGGAGATATCGATTCTCGGTATGTTATGTCTGTCTTTAAATTTTAACAAAGTTTTATAAAATTGTGTTTATGTTTTTGCCATATTTTATACATACAAAATAAAATAGTAGAAAATTCGTTTTTATTAATTTTGCAAAAATTCTCTATACACAAATAAAAATTTCATCGTGTACGTTTATGAAATACTAGCTTCTGCCCGCGACTTCGTCCGCGTGGAATAGTAAAAAAGTAAGTTAAAAAACCCCCGTATTTGAAACATTCTTCATTGGTGCTCCTATTGGTCGTAGCGTGATGATATATAGCCTTCCTCGACAAAGGGGCTATCTAACACTGAAAGAATTTTTCAAATCAGACCAGTAGTTCCTGAGATTAGCGCGTTCAAGCAAACAAACAAACTAACTCTTCAGCTTTATATATTAGTATGATTATTATAAAGGAATCTATATAATGTCGGATATTCTAAATATTGAGTTATTTTTATCATTGCTCTACGTGTGAGCAAGTACCCGTACTTATGTCTCAACAATCTTTTTCATTCGTATGTCACCATAAGTACCTGAATTCTCAGAAAAGAAAAAGATCGTCGAAACATAAATACGCTTATTTGCTCGCACGTCTATAACCTGCTTTAGTTGAAATGTTGTCTAATATTCATATACTATATGAAGGCACCAGAACGACATAATGGCTGGGGACGTACGTTTTACGCACATCGCATGCCACCGCATTGTCCACATGGAGGCGACACAGAAGTTGACCACTCCAACGAAGATTGTCTCTTCCTAAACATATGGACGCCTCGGGTTAGAATATTGTATACATAGTCATTTTAAAATAAGCACTGTTCATTTATTTTACTTGTAACATGGAAAAGAGTTAACTGTTTTAAAACAGAATAGATATATCCTAGTTTGTCTGACCTACCTTACTTTATTTAACCCGAGGACTTTATGCAATAATATTTTTTTCTTAAAATATATTTCAGGTAGAGCGTAGATAGAAAAGCTTTACCCGTGATAGTAATATTGTATAGCGAGTCCTGGGTACGTGGTAGCATTTCATTACCATGCCAAGACTTGGCGGCTGAAGGTGCAGTAGTTGTGACTGTAGCGTACCGTCTTCATTTGCTGTCTTTTTTTACACTACGATCAGTATTTGCACGGGGTAATCTAGCACTACTGGATCAGTATCTCGCTTTCCTGTGGATACGAGAAAATATTGCTGCTTTTGGAGGGGATCCTGCTTCAATAAATGTTCTAGGACATTCTGCGGGAGCAGATAGCCTTCTGTATCATATCTCATCACCTCGTTCTGCAGGTAATCGCATAATTTAATTCATACGTCTACCTACATTACAAAACAAATGTTTTTAATGTCCTCTTTTTAGGTTTATTTCAAAGGGCTATAATCATGTCACCGCGCGGCCTATGGAAGACAATCGACGATCAAAATGTTGTCAGTGCTTCTGATTTAGAAAAATTGTCCCGCGAAATAGCGTTTAAGCTAGGATGCAACACTAGCAATGACCAAGAAATTTTACATTGCATGCGAAGTCGTCCCTTAGCAAACATATTTGCAACATACTTGGTGAGTAAACAAATTAGTTCAGAGGTTTCTCTGACAATATTGGTGAATGAATTTTTACACAATTATAATTTGATCGTTTTAGCACACCAACTGGAGCCAAGAAATACAACCTGTCCCCGATGATTTCTTACCAGAAACAGAACAATATTTACCGGTATCATTGGTTGTGTCTCTATCGTCCACAAAACAGCCCGTCACACAAATTGATTTGCTGTTTGGTACTACCGACCTTGAAGCTATAAACTCTAATGGTTGGTATTTTAGTAATGTAACAGTTTCAAGGCACTAGCTAGCGGAACTGATTTCAAAATGTATCTGTTTTAACTCTTTATAGAAGAAATTTACAATGAATTATTGAAACGAGGCACATCTTATATCAGCGAATATGCTAATACCAAAGCAATACCAAATATTCTGAAAATCTTCTCTCTAAATGCTCCAGGAAGTTTATCAATGGTTAGTAACGTCGACTGATTATTATTACAATTAAACAATAAATTTAAATAAAGTTAATTCTACAATATTCTTTGTATAATTTCGTAGCTGACAGAAGTCATACGCTGGGAGTACTGGCATGACAAAATTAAGAGCAATGATAATACTTTCAAGCATTTAGAGAATTTGGCAAGAATGGAGTCTTCGGCGAAGTGGGGAGCAGGCAGCGCTTTGTTAGCAGCCAGGTTAGCTCGAAGAGTGGCCCGCCTTTATGTCTACCGATATTCACAACCCGGTGGAGTTGATCTCAAAGGACAACAATTTAATTACACGGGTACCTACATCATTCATGATATACTTAACACAAATTGATCCAATTAATAAGATAAAGTGCCCGTTTGTTTTTTATCATTTGCGATTCGCCATTTGTTATTGGGTGGCACATTCTTTTATTCTGATTACATTGTCATTGATAATAAAGTGAATTTCTCTTTCGATAGGTGCTGTGCATGGATCTGATCTGGTTTCACTCCTTGGAGATTCTTTAATGCTACAAATAGCTCGAAGGCCAGCAACTGTGGAAGAAAGGCGTATTTCCTCACAGTTCCAACAGTATATTATAAATTTCATAAAATACGGGTAATATACAAGCAATAATATTTATACTAAGTATAAAGTAGTTTATATTACAATATAAATATGAACCCATAAACGAATCACAAAATATAATAGATATCTTGTGATGCATTTATAGGTGCATATTGTGTCAGAGGCACTCTCAAACGTTTTTCATCGTTCTTTTTTGCCAGATTAGAGCGAAAGAGTCTATAATATATTTAGATAGAAGAAAGAAAGAACATCGATTTTTTAAAACTATAATTATCCCTATTAATATTGTTAAATGCCGTCAAAGATAAGCCGCACAGCCTATTGTAAGCGCAGCTTATTATCCTCCTGGATTAGGGAATCCTTTGTGTTTTGTATTTCTAACGTGCTATTGTTTTTCTACTTGTTTTATAACCATCATTGGCGTCGAACTAATCCCCATTGTTATTGTTTTCGACTTTGTGGACGTTCGCAGGTGTGCAAATTAATATTTCTTAGAAACTCAGTGTGCGCCTCCAATTCCTTTGTACTGTGTAGTTAATATAAGACGATGCCCGAATGGAGGGGCGGGGGCAGTCAAGCGACGACTACGAAGCGAGTAAGACGTTTTCTAGTACTCTCGATTAACGATATAAACGACGGACTTTGCGCGGTCGAATTGTATTGAATCGTGCAATGTGAACTGGTTGCATCAGTTTTATTTGTTTTTATACGTGTTTGTACAGTTCTAATAAATTCTATAGTAGTTCCAACGGCATTTTTAATTCGAGTCCTGTAGCTCGTAACAATATTATAAATGCGAAAGTAGCTGTCTGTCTGTTACGCTTTCACGGAAAAACTATTGGATCGATTTGGCTGAAACTCAGTATATATATTGTTAAAAAAAAGTATCGGGAATGGATGATTGTTTATGGTTCGAAATTCAATTTTATCTTTTTTTTGTTACGTTGGCATAGCTGTTTTTCAATTTCGCGCGGAGTTGGAGTTGCATCATGCATGGGTCATTTAGATTAAATACAGTGCTGTTTTTAGTTACATCATATCTAGTGTGTATTGCGAATTTCATAATGGACAAAAACATCGAAAAAAGAGTTTGTCTTAAATTTTGCATCGCCAATGGAATTTCGTGTTCGGACACTGAAAATGTCAGAAGGCTTACGGTGAATCGAGTTTATCAAAAACACGTGCCTAGGAGTGGTACAAAGCGTTCAAAAGCGGTCGAGATATGCTGGAAGATTTTCCTCGCCCTGGTAGGCCATCAACGTCTTCAACTGAAGTTAACATCACAAAAGTGAAGGAAATAATGACTGAAAATCTTCATTCAAATTTGAGAGAAGTAGCCGCTGAACTTTCTGTGTCTCACGAGTCGATTCGAATCATTTTAAATAATCACTTGCGTATGAAACATGTTGCCGCTCGGCTAGTCCCAAAATACCTGAACTTTTTCCAAAAACTCAATCGCATAAAAGTCGCTGAGGACATGCTAGAACGAGTCAATTCCGACCCAACATGCATGAAATGTATTGTTACTGGGGACGAGACGTGGATTTACGAGTTTGACATGCAAGCTAGTCAATAAGCTTCGGAGTGGCGCCTACCAACTGAACCGAAGCCGAAAAACCACGCCAAAGTTGATCAAAAGTCAAAGTCACGTTGACTGTTTTCTTTGACTATCGCGGTGTTGTGCACTCGGAACGGAATTTTTACCGGAAGGTCAAACAGTAAATAGAGTTTATTATTTGAGCGTTATGCGGCGTATAAAAGGGCAAATTTGATGACAAAGGCCAGATTTGTGGACCGAAAATTCTTGGATTTTGCACCACGATAATGCGCCTTCGCACAAGGTCATAATTGTGAACGAATTTTTGACCAAAAACTCAACAAATAACATCGAGCAACCACCACCTTATTCACTAAATAAGGCTCCAAACCGACTTCTTTCTTTTTCCTAAATTCAAATTACCCCTTCGTGGCACCCGTTTTCATTCGGTAGAAGACAAAAAGGAGAATTCGCGACGAGAACTAAACTCAATTCCGGAAAAAGCGTTTAAAAATGTTTTGATGATTGCATTATTCGTTGGCGTTAGTGCATCGTTTCTGCAGGAGCATACTTTGAAGGTTATAAAATAAATTTGAATGAATAACTAACATTTTGTGTATTAATGACATTTTCCCGGTACTTTTTTGACAGAGTAGTGTATATATATATATATATATATATATATATATATATATATATATATATATATATATATATATATATATATATATATTTTGGCACAAAAATACTATTTTTTTGAGTCTCGCGTGAAAAAATGTTAGTTTTTGATGTTTTAAGAACTCCCTCCAAAGGACAGCTCAAAAAAATTTTTTAAGTGGTCGCTCCAAATGTTTCAAGATTTCCAAAATCGCCAAAAAACGGTTTTTTTAATTTTTCCCGTTACCTTAATTTTATAGACCAAAAATAATAAGTTTCTAAAAGTTTCAGTTCATATCATATCTAAAGTAATGCACTAGTACATCAAAAAAATTATGAGCGACCTTTTAAAATACAAAGTTTTGAACTTTCAGAAACTTATTATTTTTTGGTCTACGGAAAACTATTGGACCGATTTGGCTGAAATTCGGTATATATGTAATTTTAATACCGAGGGTGGATAAGAGATGGTTTTATTCCGGATCATGGGATAAATTTATGTAAAGGTTATCCCAGAAAGTAGAATAGGTTTTTTTTTGTGGTTTTCGTAATTTTAGTTATTTTGGTCATTTTGGCCATTGGTACTTTTGTTCTTTGTGGTCATATCGATTTTGCTGTAATTTTGAAAATGAGCATAGAAACTGTTTATCCCGGGAGATGGGATACTTTTCGATATAAAATAAAGTGAATCTTCTGGAGCAAATAGCACTAACATAAAAATTTAATACAATATAACCTGTATTAATGCTTGCTCTTTAAACGAGAGGAACACCACACGACTTGACCCGCGGCGCAGCCGCGAGGAAAACTAGTTAAGTTTTAGACTTATAAGACACAATTATATCTCCAAATGAACTATCGATAATAAACTTGTTGTGCTAAACGCTGTTCTACGTTCGTAGTTTGCTTTGTTTTTTATACTTTTTGAAAGAAAGATAGGTCTATAAGCCCTTGGATAAACGCTCATAATGACTATTATTAACAAGATATTATCAACAATAAGTCTTTCAGGCAGACACATTTGGTTTCTTATAAGATTTTTTAACCATTTTACTTTTTCAAGCATTAATTGATTTATTTTATTTTCAGTGCTGTAAATGTAGAGGGGTGGCTGCGTTATAAAGTTGGTGATGGACATATTTATGATATCCGTGATAAGCAATTAGCAACCGAGAACACCCGTAGTGCTAGTAAGGAAGTAATTTTTTGGCTACAGTATTTACCAGAACTTTCGACACTTATGTCACTGGAACGGACAGAGCAACTTACGTTAAATAGAGGTATAATCATTTATTTTTGTACTCTTTTATTTAGTAGAACAGTAAACCAACGAGTAACCTGTGAGCTAAATTAACAATGTGGACTATAACAACTTCAAAAAAGGCTTTTTCTCTGTATACTCGCTGTAAAAATAACAATCTAAGATCAAACTGATAGCTTTATTGATAACAATATTTTTTTATCTGTAAACAGAAATAATTGTACTTAATTGAAATTTGCTTTTTAGGCGAAGGTCGGCTTCGTGGTGGCGTGTTTGCTATGTGCGGAGTGACCGTGGGACTGCTTATCCTACTGTGTGCATGTCTCGTCATATTACAGCGGCAGCGTTCCCGCCGCTTGGCCATCGCTAGTGACGGTTTTTAGAAAAGATTATCAGCTTTTTTATAAGTATTAGGCTTTAGTACATACTGTGAAAACTCTAATGAACTATGAATAATTGCATATAAAATTAAAATGAATTTGTATTTTCACAAGATTCAGTACACAGGATTTATATTATAACACTCGGAATATATTTTAGAATAAGTAGACAAGTAGTTTTAAAAATATCTCCAACACTAATAAACATATTTGTTTTCATAGAAATGAAGTCATTCGAGAGGCAGTTTGAGGAATTTTAAAGAAAAAATGAAATTGGTTTAGAAAAATGCAAAATACGTCACTTTAACGATACTTTAGAAGTTATATTTCAATCAAATGAGCCATGAAGCTTAATATAAACCGGTCTTTCAAAAATAGTCAATTAGCCTAGCTTATTATGAAATAAGCCTTCGCCTGAAAGTCTTTATTGCCAGGCGATAAAATCGAAAAACAAATGTTAAGAAAAATGTATGCGAAACGTTAGCGTCAAGCTGTCAGGTCGTGAGGTCAGGCAAGGTTTCCAGGTTGGAATTTTAACCATAATTTAGGTATCCTAATTGGTGGAACACTTTTGGAGACAAAAACTGCCTAAAATCTTATCTCTGAAATGTACTTTATTTAATAAATTTAAATCGGTCACTAAAATGCTTTGTAGTTTTAAGTCAGAGGATATGTGTAATGACTGTAGAGTATAAGTATTGGTTCTTATTGAGTTTTGATCTGAGATTTTGTATTTGTATTAACTACTTTTAAATAAAAAGATATTTTCCTGTGTCATGTTCTATTCGTCTCCATGGTAATAATACACAGATAGTACGTAGGCTATCTGTGTATTAGATACACAGATAATTAACCAAAATAAAACCTTCTTTTAACGGAAAAATGACGATTGATTTCATGTCACTTCAGGCATAATAAATATGGTTATATTGACTTTATTCTTATTTTAATCCAATATATTACACCTTTAGAAGTTCCCAATGGTGCGGCATCATCTGTTTCAATAATTAGACTGTAGCACAACGTGTCTTATTAATGGCCGATTCCTATATCTTAACGACCGTTCATTTATAATGTCAAAATTCAACCCATGGTAAGTATATGAACTGTAACATATAGAAACCGGCCATTAAAGCGTGTATTTATATATATATATATATATATATATATATATATATATATATATATATATATATACCTATAAATGCGTTATACATAGCTTGTCTGTCAATACTTAACGCCACTAATAATATTGTACCTTTAATAACTCACTAAACCCATCGCCTTATCTGCCTGAAATGGCCTATATCTGTAACATTATTTCCGAAGTCGCACCATAACTTTGAAAATAGATTTGAGGCATTTATTTCTAAAGTGGTTTAATTTTGAGTATATTAGTCTATTGAAAATTGTTGATTTTCAAAACTCAACCTAGAAACCCTGTTGTCATTATCGTGTCAAGTTTTATATTTTGTGAAATGTGACTGTTTTTTTTATGTTTATGGCTTGGATGTGACTTTGTGATCACTGGTCAACACTAGTGTGGCCAACGTGGCTAGTTTATCGCTATTTTGGCTACTCAGAGCTAAACTGACAACAACAAAAATCTGAAACGCGACTGGTCGTCTATTAGGCTACTACAAGAATCACAAATAACCATAATCTTTTAATAAAAATTTAAACCAAACTGAGGTCTTTTATATTAATAAAAATGACTATACTTTTTAATATGTTGTTGTTTTAGCAATTTATCTATGTTATGTAGTAATTTATATGTTTTACTTGGCACCGACCTCAAGATGTAAAAACATTTATATTTTGCTTTATAGTTTTAGTTACTGTTGAAGTCGGTTTCTTTTTTGTGTGAATTTTATTAATTTGCATTTTAAAGTTACGTTTATGATATCCATAATAAAGTTGCTTTTAGAATGCAGAAATTATAGCTAGATGAAACAGAACTCAAAACTCAATTTACACGTTTGTGCTCTTTGTGGTTACGGATTTCTGTTGTACGCCTTGCCTTCGTAGTCCTATTTGACTCTATTACAGCACTTTATCGATCATAATTAGGTAACTCGTTTTAAAATTGTCATAAATCCAACATTGTTTCAATTATTACACGGTTTTTAATTGATTTTGAGGATTTTCTGCTGTATTTTCGGAATCCAATGTTCAATGCGAATGAAGTTTAAATACAACCACCTATAAACCACACTAAATCCAACGAAAAGAATGTTTGAAATTAGCTCAAAAACAAAAAGTTATGGCTGAAACAATACTTCAATTACTACAAAACTTCTGTTTAATTTTGAGGAATTTTCTGCTGTATCTTCGGAAATCAAAGTCTGATATTAATGAAATGAAATCAATTTATATGGACCACTTTGCAGGTCTGTATGCTAAATCCAACGCAAAAAGAATGATTAAAATCGGTTCAAAAACAGGTTTATGGCTGAACGTACGTAAAAAATGAAAAATATAGATAGATAGATAACACTTTATTGTACACCATTACAGAAAACCTTATAGCCTAAAAATATTCTAAATATTTACACGATGAATTGAGAACTTTCTCCTATTTGAAACGGTTAAAATTTGGCTATATTAAGCTTAAAGCTATTTTCACTTTAAAAACGGTTGCTGAATGCTAGTACTTTGCTGGCAACACTGGTCAACACTGTAAACCATTTTAATTTTTATAGCAAAATAAACAGTCGGGCGACTGGTTCATCTTAGTATTTGTTTACACTTTTCAGATACCTAGATAAAGATTAGTTTTAATAGTGTACCGTTGCACTTTAGTCTCGATTAATAAAATAAGTGCTTTTCATCAAAGAATAAAATGGCATTAGCCCTACAGCGTCGAGCAAATGTACGTAATTAACAGTAAACTCAATTAATGGATCTCTTCTTGAGTGCGTAATTGAGCTAATCTAATTAAATAAATACATATATTTTCAATTATTTTAGGTTAGACTTCCACCTGAAGTAAATAGAATATTGTACGTCAGAAATTTACCATACAAAATATCTGCAGAGGAAATGTATGATATCTTTGGAAAATATGGAGCTATTAGACAAATACGCGTGTAAGTCATACCATAAGTATTTATTTTAAATAGTCTTATATATATATATATATATATATATATGTAGGTTCACGCCGTGAATAACACAATAATAATCTAAAATATAATCAAAGTTTATTACACTACAATTATTACAATTACAACATTAAATACAGCACAATAATACACAAGAAATATTACGACAACTCGAAGAAGTCCATCCACGATTGTCAGGTGTCGAGGAGCAATTTGCCCTCAAAGAATACTGTGATTATTGGACAGTAATTATTGACCACAATATATTATGTGCTCTTTGTCCAACAGAGCTTTTGCTCTGTTCAACCCAGCAACATAGAATGTATAATGTTCGATATTAGGTGATTTTACCTCCTTTTATATTGTCAAACCAACAACACAGTGTTCACCTTTCAGCAATCTTCTAATCTGAAACTTATTACAAAGGTTATTAAAAATCCTAAAAACATTTATAAAGTGCTCAACAATATAAACCTTACCATATAAATACAACCTAGTTTTTATTAAGCTAAAACACTACTTAATAAAATCAAGTGAAGGTATTTTAAGAAAAACATAAGTACTCTCAATTGAAAGTCACAATGTGTTCTCAGCACGGTAAATACATAATTTCCATTTATTAAATACCTTCATATTACCTATCACGGCCATACGGACCTCCCATATCCGATATTACTTTAGGAACTAGAAAGGTACTAGAAATAAATTCTGCATAGTCATGTTATTAGGTGTGTAAATAAAATGCATTTAAGTTGAAGATAGTCAACATTTAATTACATTCCTGATATTATTCCTCACAATAGTCTCACTGGTATTTATACACTTTTGCATTCTCTTTTCAGTCCTTTTTCATAACTATGTATACTTTCAGTCATGGGAATAGTAAATGTAGTCAATAATCCCTATTAATATTATAAATGTGAAAGTAACTCTGTCTGTCTCTGTTCCGTTTTCACAGAAAAACTACTGGACTGATTTGGCTGAAACTCAATATAAATATATATATATATATATATATATATATATATATATATATATACTATATTATATATATGAAACTATATATATATATATATATATATATATATATATATATATATATATAATATATATATATATATATATATAAATATATATATATATATATATTTATATATTTTCGATGCCAAGGATGAACATAGGATATTATTTATCCCGAAAAATGGGATCGTTTCTGGAATAAAAATATATTTGTCTATTAGTTTGTTATACTTTTACGGAAAAACGGACCTATTTGGCTGAAATTCTGTATATATGTCACTTTAATACTGCGGGTGGACAAGGGATACTTTTTATCCCAGAAAGTAGGATAGGTTTTGGTTTTTTTGTAATTTGCCATTTTCATCATTTTTGTGATTTTGGTAACTTTAGACATTTTTTATGATTTTTGTCTATTTTGTCTATTTTTGTAGTTTATGTAGTTTACAGATAGATAGACGAGGATATATAAATAAAACTAAAAAGTTTTGAAATAAGGGATGAAAGTTTGTATGGGAGATCAATCATTTTTCAAGTTTCTAGATATAAAAAATCATCATCTATAAAAAAATGTGATAGTTACTTAAACTGTCTGTTAAGCTTTCACGGAAAAACTACTAGGATCCTTTTAATACCGAAAATGGACATATATATATACTTCTCATTCCAGGAGATGGGATAGTTTGCGATATAAAATGAAGTGAAACTTCCGACGGCAAATACATAAAAATGTAATACAATGTAACCTGTATCAATGCCTGCTCTTTAAACAAGGAGTATGCATTAGGGTAAACTCTAGTTAATATTATATTTATTATTTTGTTGCAGAGGTAATACACCGGAAACCAGAGGCACAGCTTTTGTCGTATATGAAGACATATTTGATGCTAAAAATGCTTGTGATCATTTGTCAGGTTTTAATGTGTGTAATAGATATTTAGTGGTGTTGTATTATAGGTCAAATAAAGCATTCAAAGGCATGGATATTGAGAAGAAACAGGAAGAACTTGATACACTTAAAAAGAAATATGGCATATCTACTGAAGAATTGCGAAAATAAATGAGTAACTCTTTTGTAATATAGTCTTTATTTTTGCAACTAGATTTAATCTAGTCCCTAAAAACTACAGGTGTAAATAAAGGATAGTAGTTTAGTAACTATTGCAAATCCATATATATTCCAATGATATGGGTTCAATTTCTAGCCAGATGGGCACTGGTTAGGCAATTTTTTCTGACATTTTACAATTATCATGTCTTTATGGTGAAGGAACACATTATAAGCAAACCTGCATATTGTGACAATCATGTGTGAAACCCACCAGTCTACCCTGAACAAGTGTAGTGGGTGGACTATACATTCCCTAACAATGAGAAAGTCTGAACCTAGTAGTGGATATAGCAACTTAACTAATATGTTTATAGGCCCGCTATACTCTACCTGTGCCCCGCCTGGCATACTAGATAGTTCTATAATACAATGGATTTATATTGCTAACACGACTTTCCATCGGGTGGGCTTCAACGCCCAGTAGATTATCTATGTTCAAGCCTGTATGCTGTACTCTAGCAAACATCTAAATAAACTAATGTTGTGGCCTGCAACACATTGTCTAATACATCTATGTGGCCTTTATAAACAAAAATGTTTAGTATGGCTGTTATTATATTGTTACAACTTAATTAGAAGATATAGGAACCAGGTATTAATGGGTTTGAAATAAGTTATTTGTAAGTAATCACTGCACTGTTTCATCAGTGTGTTACAATACCCCAAGTCTCTTAAAGCTATTTTTTTTACTAGGTTACTAGAAATTTAATTGGACACAGATTCCTCATAGCTTTACTAATACAAATCATTGACTCTTATTTTCAACAACTTGTATTATCAGAGAAAACAAGTGTCCCAAATTCATTACCAGGTTTTAAGATTTTTTTTAATTAGTCCACATCACTGATAAGAAATAAACTTATACATGTCATTAAGTAGTTATTAGAGAAAACGATTATGGTTTCAGAGAGATCACTCTGGATGTATAACTTTGTAATCGCAAAATGTCATCATATTAAATGAGGTTGGCAGGATTATTAAAATAAAAATTATATGGTTATTTTTGATGGTATGCTTTTATTTGGGTGCATGCTGGTGTATAATATTCACTGAAGTTTAATTTTATATTGAGCCAATTGTAAATAACCTAAGGGCTATATCAATATATAATTATTATTGTTATTTCAGAATACACATACAATTGAAATAGATATTATTTTATGAATATTTTAATTTAGAAAAAATAATAAACCTACGTATTAACGGTTTTAAGCGCCGTATTTTATTTGATCTTTATTCCGACGTTTCGGCCACTTTTCACTGCCATTGATCACCGCTACTGGAAAGGGGCCGAAACGTCGGAATAAAAATCGAATAAAATACTTACCGCGCTTAAAATCATTAGAACATAGTTTTATTATGGTACACACAATCGCGAAAACTTAAGAAAATACTAGTAGAAAAAGAAATTTCAATTTATGATATAGACCTGTTTTAACATTTAAATACTTACTTGGTATTACAATTGGCAGATTATTATTTGGATATATATTGAGTACAGTCTTACAACTACTTAAATAAGATTATAATGTGAATTTCAGACAGTATTTTAATTGATCTAAAACAGCAGCAGAAATCACAATACATAATTATCCCCTCACAAGACTATCTATGCAAAGGTTTCTATTATTAAAATCACTAGGTTGAAACATTTCTTGCATTATGATAATCTTGTTACGCGCTACGCATCCGAGGATGCCGCCAAGACGTGTTTTGGATACAATTACTAATTAATTGAAATCAGTACAAGTCTGTATACGAATCATAGTAGCTATAAAAATGCTAAGAATGACAATCATCGTGTAACTTCGAGAAAATGCCATTGCTACATTTCTATAGCGCCCCACAATTCGTTCTTCTCTTGGGCTTTGATAGTACTACAACATTTTATTATTTAAAACATATTTTAAGGCCATCTCTATAAAAAAAAAAATATAATTTTCTTGACGACACCAATAGTAATATGTGTAACAATAATAAGAACTGTCATAGATAAGTTTTCTTAATAACAATTGTAATGAAAATAATAAATTATATAAAATAACATATTAATATTTTGTAGTGAAACTTGTATGCTGAACAGGCAAAAAACACGTGGATCTCTGTAAATAAGTCTTTATTCTATGCATCATGTTTTTGTGCAATTCAATAAATGATTTGCTTAATTCAAACATTTAAAGTTTTCACAAGTTGTTTTAGATTGGCTTGGTCTTTAAGATGTATATTAAATAACAAAATGATAATTGAAAGTCTAGTGACCTTTTTTATATATCTCAAAACGCAACAGAAGAATGACTTGTTGCATTACCTATATATAATTTAGGATAATAAATCACAACCAAATCCTAAAATATTTATAATTTAGGATTTAGGGGCTTTTTCAAGTTTTTTATCTGTGCAGAAACAGAGAAAGAATACAATTTCTTGCGGCCTGTCATAAGAGGTGACCAAACAGCCCATAGTCAAGTGGTAATATTTTTTTAAACTAAAATACAATATTTTTAATGTCCAACGCAAAATGTGTCCTGTGTAAATTGAAAAGCAATTAAGTATAGCAGTTACTTCAATTTTAAAGATTATTGTGAACAATGTTAAATTTAAGAAAAAAATTTACATAACACATAGCCACAAATATAATCATTATAACACTTAGCTGAGAGTATGTTTATTTTGATATATGAACTAAGTTTGTCAGTTATTTTAATGTCTTTTTAATTTAAATACGAAAGACATAGAAAGGCTCAAAAGTACATTTAACAATCTAAATAGAAACAATTGATATTAGTGGAGTATTTGCTCAGCTAAATTTAGTCCCTACCTAGCTCACGAGTGGATAGGTGTCCTATATCAGTTAAACAGTCAATAAGAACAAATTTACTGACGCCACTTCCACAACAATCTTACAAAGTCAAGTAAACACATTACATACATTAAAAATACGTGTCAAATAATGTCTTTAGAATTAAATGGTTCGTCTTTATTATTATATCTGTGAGAAGAGATAACAATTCAATATATTTATTTAGGAATGATAAAGAATAAATGTATCTGACAGATGATCAGGATACACAAAACACTTCAATATCGAGTAATGTACGTAGTTTTTTTTAATATTTATCCTATATTTTTAATACAAATTCATGTCACTAACTGCCGATTCCTGTCTTATCGACCATTCATTTGTCTATCGGTTAAAATTTTACATAAGTACAAGTACATACAAGTAATATCAAAATTCAACCAATGGTAAGGCAAGTGAATGGATAGTATGAAAAAGAAACCGGCCATAAGTTATCAGACAGAGTGCAGCATACTATTACTGAATAAATGTTTTATCTATAGACAATGTACTGGTAACTACGTCCTGTTTACTTTAAGGTGACTATTATTAGTTACTGCCATTAAAGTCACAATCCTCGGCAGTGAGGAAACAACTAAGAAGATTATTAGTCACGTTACAATAAACAGTAATTCGTATTAATATCCTCGTAAGATATTATTGAATCATTCATTATATATAAGAAATTACTAACAAAGTCACGCCTGTTATGAATTATATTCCAAAAACATACACATTATAATTTTCAGTAGAGTGATTACAGATCCTCAAAGACGTTTGCTTAGTACATTTTTAATGGTATATATCTAATATTTATTCAAAGTGCAACTAATTTTTATCCCACTATTGTTTTATTTAAGTATAAGTAATAATTTGAAATTCTCGTTATGTTCATGGAGATATAGTAAACCAACTTTAGCTATGCCATTATTTAAGTACTAAGCAATATGTTACATTGGCCTCATAAAATACAAAAGCGCGCATTATAAAGTACGAAAAATTAAAAAACCTGAAAAAAAAACAGCTACGTAAATTTTTGTAAATGTTTTCTTTAAGAGCCTATATATCCTTTACATAAGTTTTTTTTTTATTGCTTGAGTTCAGCAGACAGGCAGATGGCCCACCTGATGAAAAGCGATTACCGTCGCTTATGGACATTTGCAACACTAAAGATGCTATCAATGTGTTGTCATTCAGTATAGATTTATAATAATATAATAAATTTGAAGAGTTTGTATGTTTGAATACAGTAATCTCAGGAAATAAATACTAACCTAATCTATAATTTTTTTGTTACATGAATATTATAGATGAATATAGGGTAAACATCACACGACAGTTACACCTTAAATAAGCGGAGCAGTACCTATAGAACGCGGATAAAAATACATGGCATAGCTTAGGTGGTCACACTATAGTCATACACAAACTTAAAGAAATTATCTGAGATGTTTCAAATAGGGCACACATAATGACAAATTCATGAAACTCAAAGTATAAATATTCTTCCTGTCATTTAATTTATCAAAATCTATATTCAGAAATAATAGGTCTTTACCTATGAAATTGCCGCTCTGCAGTACTGGCCATTTCAAATCAAAATAATTTGTTTATTTTATAAATTTTTTCAAAATTAGTCATTTGTTTTTTGATTAGCGTTATGTTTTCATCGCATTTAAATCCTTTTTGTCATCATGGATAGGTTAGAAATTTGAGTAATTATGGAATATGAGTACCGTCGTGGCAGTAACGCGGCACGCGGCATAAACAACGTTTACGGAACGAACACTACAAACGAACGCACCACTTGTTGTTGGTTTGTCCGAATCCGTTCTGGAAATTTCGACCTGAAAAATGACCATTTTGGTCGACGATAGGAATTAAAGGCGATTGTGGAAGCTGATGATAGTCAAATCTACGGTTGAATTAGCAGCAGCTTTCGACATTAGTGTCAAAACAATATTGGTCCATTTGCATCAAATGGGCAAGGTAAAAAAGCTTGACAAATGGGTGCCCCCCGAAATCAATGATCGCCAGTGCGAAGTACGCGTCGAGACGAGCCTTGCACTGCTCAACAGGCACAAACGAAGGAATTTTGAACGACATTGTTATTTGCGACGAAAAATGGATTCTGTTTGAAAATCGCTACCGCTCATCAAGTTGGTTGGATCCCGGTTCAGCATCTAAACATTGCCTTAAACGAAAACTTACAAAAGTGATGGTCACTGTGTGGGTGGTCTAGGGCGTACTGTGATACGTTACAGCTTCTTACCAAACAGGATGAGCGTTACTGCAGATGTTGTACTGTAAAGAACTGAAGACAGTGATGGAGAAGTTCGCACGTCTCCAACCAGCTTTGGTCAATCGCTCGACTCCGCTGCTCCTGCACGACAACGCGCGACCTCATACTGTACAGCAGACGTGCAACTTACAAGACAGTACAAGGTTGGAAGCTCTCCGTCGTCCGCCGTACTCACCAGACCATGCGACTACAGACTTCTACTATTTCCAGAATTAGGATAACTTCTTGGTGGGAAAATATTCAATACCCGAGAGGCAGTACAAAATACCTTTGAAAAATTTGTTGCCTCCCGTCTAGGTGATTTCTTCGAGAAAGGCACCAAAAGACTGCTACTGCGTTAGCAAAGATGCGTCGATTGCATGGGTAATTACTTTTTTTAATAAAAATAAAAAATATAGAGGAAAAAAATTACGATAACTTATTTAATAAAAAAAACAGCAATTTCATAGGTAAAGACCTAATATAAGCAATTTGGTTACACTTTTTGCGATACAATAGATGTGGCCGAAATCACAATTATTCCAAAGTAGATCGGTCTACACACTCTACATGAAGTACATATAAAAGAGATGTCTAATTGTTAAAACATACAAATTAAGGTAATAATCAACAATAAAAGGTGCATCTTGCTTGAAATCAAACCGAAGCGAACAAAGAGGTGGCAATACAAAAGCGTCAACTATAAACATATAAGTAATTTAGCAATATGATTGGTTAATTATTTTTCTTAAAACTTCAGTTACTTTTTTGGTCGCTCTTGTTCGACTGAAGCTGTATACAAAATATGACAATCAGTGATTGCGCAATTTCATTTAACCTGTCGCGGTCAAGTCAAGGTATCCATTGAATACTTAGCAATCCTAGCTTTTTACTGCGGTGAAACATTATATTATGTAATCAAAAATTTTCATTAGTCCTAACTTTATAGGAATGAGCCGCAGCGTCCGTTGCTAGATAGTAACAATTAAATTGCATTTCTTGATTTCCTTATATTCAATATACATTGTATTATTCTGGAATACCTGTAATATTAATAATTTTGAACCTTTTAGAATTTTATTTGCCGAGTAATAATCAGAAATGGAATGAAAAAAACAAAAACAATTAAATGGAAGGAACAAAACAAGATCTAATTTTAAAGTTATGGTATAACGAGTATCTTAAGTGTCGACTTGCTAGCTCTGTGTCGAATTTAATTTAAATCCGTTCAGTAGCTTTCGCGTGATGCTCTAGCAGACAGCCAAAAATTTTAAAGTTGTACTTACACAATCTGCTGGTCCGAATTAGCCCCCCTAATTTTTTTATTATTTTTAAATTCATTGTACAAACACGCCACCCCAAATATATTTATTACAGTAAAATTATTGTAAATAGACTAGCGGTCCCGAAAGACATTGTCTTGCCCTGAAAAAATAAAATCTAGAAATCGAATCCAGCGCCATTTACATTCGGTAATAATGAATTTAAACCATTCTCGAACCCACTTCAACACACACAAAAAAATCTCATAAAATCCGTCATCGTTTAGGAGGAGTTCAGTGACATACACACAAATAGAAGAATTTTATATATAAAGATTTAACAAATTGACTGAATGTGTTTATTTTTTTATTGCTGTAGCACAGCGGACAGGCTGACGGCCCAATTGTGATGGAAAGTGGTTACTGTGGCCTATGGACTAGCAATACCAGAGGTCCTGCCAATGTGCTGCCGGCCTTGAAGGAGAACATTATATTAATGTACATACGCGTGTCGTGTGTGAATTAGGTGGCGGCCGAGAGGAGGCGCGCCCTACCCTCGGCGACGAGCTGCCGGTTGAGGTACACGTCCTCGTCGGTGGAGGTGTCGATGAGGTCGAGCGTGAGCAGCGGCTCGTGCGGGTTCAGCGGGTCCTTGCCCACCTCCTTGCAGATGCCCACAAATTGCTGCTCCACGCACAGCTCCTGGAACCTTATGCAGTCCTCCACAGTCCAGTCCTGGTGCAGGGGGCACACGTCTGCAAAAACAGGGTAGGTACAATAAATTCAGGGGTTAAAAATGTCACTTTATTATGATAAACATCATTTTAATTACTGTTTAAATAATAATGAATGGGCTATTCGTCACCATATACTTGTATAATAAAGTTTTGACGTCAATACTTTGTAAGCTCATCTATACATATAATAAAATTGTAAAGGTCAAATTTCTGTACAATGAAAAAAAATGCTAAAAACCGAGTCAGGGGGATGTAAGAAGGGAAATAGAGCTAATTTAGATTTTTTTCAAATTTTTTGTTTCTTTGTTGGTACCGGCTAGTCTCCGAAATTACTGGACCGACTTAAATGAAATTTTGTATGGTGGTAGCTTATATTCCTGGTCAAAATATAGGATACTTTTGATCCTGAAAAATTAAAGATTTCCCGCGGGATAGTTATAAAACCGCACCACGCGGACGAAGTTGCGGGCATCAGCTAGTATAAAATAAAGTTTTCATGTAACACAATTTACAGTGTACACAAGTTCCCATCGTGAATATCGCATTAATTAAATAAATAATAGTATTCTCTTAAGTTTACGTGACTAGTACACATAATAAAACTAAGTTTTAACGGTTTTAAGCGTGACATTTAAATTATAAAAACGTAGTTTAATTCAATAAGCAATCTTATCAATACAAAAAATCACGAATCAAATGATACTTTGCAACAAATGACGCAAGCGCGCGACACTTCGAATTGGCACAAAATTGTCATTTATAACTATGCACGTCAGTCCAGTGATAATAATAGAGGACAATGAGTATATTCTCAAGTTTTTGAAGGAACTTGGAGGCTGGTGTTTCACTGAGCAGTTTTAATTTCATACTGTTTAATATTGGTTAAAAGTGAAAAGTTGGATATTGTTATTAAAGAAAAATCGTACATTTGTGTTGAAAATCTCGACTGTTTAGCGAGATTTGCTTTTTCGAGCTGCCACACGAAATTCGTACGGCGTCAGTCAGAGACCTACAGTCTAACTGAGCTCATGCTTGAATTGTTGAACACTTTTTTAAATTCAAATTAGTCATAAATCGAAAGCCTCGATACGCTGCTTTTCCATTATATGAAATGATTTTTTAAAATTAAAATAAAGTTTATTCTTAACATTTAGTATAAAAAAAAGAACGAACGACAAGTGTATCTGGAGCGTGCGTGCGTAATAGTAGATTGTTACACGAGAGGTGAGGGACCTATTTAGGCACGAAATGATTTGACGCACGAGCGTAGTGGCGGCGCTAATAATTCGAGTGCCTAAATAGGCCTTTCACCCGAGGTTAACATTCTGCTTTTCAATCCGAATATGGGGAAAGTAAATAAAAACAGACTAGTTAAACAAACAACTACTTCTCTAATGAAATCAGGTGTTAAATCCACATCTAAATCTGATGAAGTCATTTAATACATCACATATGAAACATCAAGTATTTTTTTTGTCTGTAGTATTTTACCAGACAGTATTTTTTTGTCATTGATGATAGTAAGTATTTAGCTCAAATTTATATAAATTAAATAATATTTTAGTAAAAAATAATTTATAAGTGTAAAATAATGTTACAAAATTAATGTTGCTTTTTATTACAATTTAAGCCGCGATTTAATGTTGATTGTATAAAGTTGTGATATAAGTCGCATATTTTATCTATGGTTCGTAGTTATTAAATTTTTTGACAGCAGTGACGAAAAGTGCTGTTTTCATCCCTGTGATCAGATAACTCCAATTGTACTTTCAGAATATAAGAAATGAAAATGTTATTTCCTGGGCAACTGTGACTCTTTAGCATTATTTTTCCATAGACATAGTTAAAAAGACGGAAGACGACAAGTGTATCCGTATTGTATGGTAAAGGGCACGCACCGTATAGGCGCGCCTTGATGGCCTGCGGCGGGAGGCTGCGCGCAAGCGGCGTGCCGGCGGGCGGCGGGCGCAGCGCGCGCGCCGGGAACAGCGCCAGGTCGCCGAAGTCGCAGAAGTACACCGACACCATCTCCGCCGACACTGAACCGGCCACCGTCACCCTGCCACAACACAACACAGGATTACCAACTCCCAAAAATATTATTAGTACATACATATTATCACGTCTGTTTCCCGTGGGGGTAGGCAGAGACTATGGACCTCTACTTGCGATGATGACAAACAACTTTCGTCTCATCTATTTTCATTAATCTCTTCATCCATGCACGTTTATTTGAGGGGCTTTTTACCTTAATGTTCTTAACACTTCGCTATTGGATCATGGCGTGTACGTCGCGGTCTACTGACTTAATTTCTACCATTCCCTTGTTTTGTGAATATATTTTCATCCATTCTTTCTATCTACATGCCAAAACCATCTTGACATTCCATTCTTTCCTTATGTTATTACATCTTCTTTCAATTCACAATGTTGGCACCAACACCTTAAAGACATTTTCTGGTTCTTCATAAAAAGAGTTTAGCGCTCCATTCACCTTATCACCAGCCATTACTCTCCTTTCGATATCACTTTTATGCTTTGTCTCTGGTAATCACGCACCCTAAAAATATGAGTCCTTAAGCTAAAGTCAAATCCTCCTAATATCGCCACAATTATTTGAAAATTCCTTTAAAAAAAGAACAATATTATTTGTTTATAACCTATTTACTGCGTATAAGTGATGTTTTTGGAAGTTAGTAACTCTGTGTTATGTTATTGTGGACGCACCATAAAACAAGTTTACATACACTTCTACATAGTCATATATTATACTACACATAGTTGATTACGTAGTTTTTAAGATTAGCTCCGATAATATAAAACATATACAGTAGCATCTCAATATCTCGAATGTCAAGGGAAATGCAAAAAACCTCGACTTATTGAGTCTTCAACTTAACAAGAACTTCGAGATATGAAGTATTTGTTTGCTAAATTACGACTACTTACTAGTTACTAGTTAGCTGCCAAATAAATACTGAAATTTAGATTTGTTCATTACCTTATGGTACACAGCTATGTGACTTAGAAAGTTTAATGAATAGATTCATTTATTGCACATATACTAGGCAGAAACAATAGAATAAACGCACCGGACATTCCTTTTCGATTTTATTGCTTCGAGTTCGATTTGCAGAGTCTCATTTTTGACATTCGAGTTATCGAGTATAAATATGCACTAAAATGCCTATGCAGGGAAATAACATTTCGTTTGAATTACAAAGTCTAAATAATTCGAGTTACCGCGTATTTGGGGGTTTAGTGGAAGGGGACGGCATTTATTTTCGACTTAACAAGATACGAGTTATAGAGATTTCACTGTATTTCTATATAATAAATAATACTTTGGTATTTTTATAAGCTTTTGAATGTATATTGTTATTTATGTAACTTTGATAAAAAATTATGAAATCTAAAGCGAGCTAACTTGCAACAATTATACATCTTCAATCCTTAAATTTATATAAAAGAAGTATTAGTTTAGATTTAGATTTAAAATTAAACCGACTAAGACTCAATACTAGTATTTTATTATATAAAAATCCTCCATGTGCGAGTCTGAACTTAAGCATGACCACTGTTTTGATAATAATATTACATTGAAATATTATTATATCTTCATTATTGCATAAATGATGCATTTTCCACGGGACTTGAGAGCGCCACATTCATTCATGGAGTATAAGAGCCGAAAACATAATAAATGCTAATTTATTATGTATTTTTCGGTGAAGGTTAAACATAATATTTAACCTTCACCGAAAAAGGAGACAGGGACTTTTGGGCCAAAGAAATATAATGACTTAGATATGGCTTAAAAAAGCGTTACATTTTTCTATTACAAAATTGAAAACATAAGCCCTAAATTCTATCTGGAAGACAAAAAAATGAGTTATCAAATATAAATCGATTCATTAAAATGATTTTCAACAATTAGTAATATGAAATAACTTACACCACATGATTAATTCATTCAAAATAACTAAACCCACTACAATAGCAAAAAATACAAACATAATAAAAATAAATCTTAAAATCACTCTCATCTTTTTACAATCTGGGCCCCAGAATGTATGAAAACGTATCCATCTCTTTTAAAACAATTATATAAATACATACAATGAATGGTAAATAGTTCTGTATTCCTCACCTGTACCATGTAGAGTCTTTGTCATAGAACACTGTGTAAAGTTCACCACTAGCCGGATTGGTCGGCGCGTCCAGCTCGGACAGCTTGGCGCACTCCACTTGCAGAGAGGACATCATCGTCTGCAGGGTGTGCCGAGTACTGTTTGGCTGAACCTATGCCAATGGCATTCATTAACACTCGAACATAAAAATCAATTGTAATATAAACTTTTTAATGCATAAATCTAGAAATTTATATCGTTTAAGCGTCATATTTTGCATTTTTCTAAAACAATTTGTTCTAACTTGAAACTGCAATGGCCGCTCATATAAAGTCACGTATCTTAAAACAATTACATATTTATAATAACTAGTGGTCGCCCAGTGGTCGAAATTCGACCATAATTAATTTAAATTATAAGTTTGAACATTATTAAGGTTCTGTTGTCAAAGACTATATATACTTCTATAATCACAGATTGACTTTAACAATAAACAAAAGAGTATATGTGTCTGTGTATGTCAAATACACTGTAGTGTGTGTAATGGTTTTTAAATTGATTTAATGTATTTTTAAGCATTTTTTTTAATATTACCATTCTGCACTCCTTCTCTATATAAACTATAGTGTACGAAATTTCATACTCCTCCGTCCGCGCAATTTTCGTAAAAAGGGGTACAAAATTTTTGCTTCACATATTAATATAATGATGTGCGAGATATTTCTCAAAATTACTGATTCTAAAATGAACTCCAAGTTTACATTCGTACCATTACGGAAACTTAATAAAATGCGAAAAAAATGTTTTAGGGCACAAAAACAACAATTCATATAAAACGGGGTAAACGACTATTTGATGTTTTGTAAGACTTGACGTCATATACTGGGATAGGGGATTTTTATACCATGTCATCAAAGGTTTTATATTTAATAATGTATTTCTTTTAAATATTAAATAATCTTTACATAATACAAAACAAAATCGCTTCCCGGGTCTATATATCCCCACCAACTCCTAAACCACGTAACAGATTTTTAAGCAGTTTTCGCCATCAGTTAAATAATTTTTCAAGGAAGATTTATATAATTATATACAAGCTATTGCCCGCAGCTTCGCTCGCGATATATAAAAACCTAATTAAGTTTTTATGTAAGTAAAACAGAGCTACTGCCGAGGGCTTGATCCGCGGCGCAGTCGCGGGGAGGATTCGTCTTAATTGATCTAATAATTTAAGTTAATTTCCAATAAGGCTAATTTAAATATATATATATATATTAGGTCTTCTTCTAGATTCAACGAGCCTATTATATGAATGATGGTCTCCCCTAATTTTTAATATTTTCGTGGTTTCACGACACCTGTGTATGCTATACACAAAATTTCATCTAGGTAGTTTTTTTGAACTTAAAAATGTTAATATTGTTACGAGTTTATGGGACTCGAATTAAAATGCCATTGGAATTATTATAGAGTTTATTAGAACTATACAAACACGTATAACACAGGTACAAACATAATGCAGAGGGTCGTAATTCAATAAAACGCACAAAGTCCGTCAATATTAGATTCCCGAATGCACACACGTCACGCTTAGATCGTTATTATCGCTCGACTGCCCCCTCTCCCCATCAGGCCGTCGTTGTATACCTCACGAACACAAATGTGCCCGAATCGTAGTCGACGTAATCCGCAACACCTGGCTAATGATTCGGCCATAAACGAGTACAATAAAACAATGGGCTGTTCTCTAGAAACGTATGCCAATAAATAATTAAACAAAAGAAGACGTTCATAAAAGAATTACAATTAGTTCAATTGCCGCCAGGTAATAAAATGTGTTTTTACAGATATGCAGGTGAATTTTGTTTTTGGCGGAACCTAAATTGTAACAATATATTAAATTATTTTGCTATCCTAAGCATTATCCTAAGTAATTTTCATAATCTATAGACATACCAGTATTTTTCGCCACGGCTAATCCGCGGGTCAAACTATTCCCGTGAAACCCTAAAAAATCTGAAAAGTTCTAAAAACCTTGAAAAGTGCTAAAAGCCCTAAAAAATCCTTAAAAGTCCTAAAAGTTCCAATAAGCCCTAAAAGTTCTAAAAAGACTTAACAATCCCAAAAAGTTCTATAAACTCTTAATTAAAAGTCTTAAAAAGTCCTAAATGTCCCAAAAACTCTTAACAAGTCAAGGCTTTAAAAAGTTCTAAAAACTCCTAAATAGTCCCAAAAACCCCTAAAGAGGTCAAAAAGTCTTACAGTCATAAAGAGTCCCAAAAAACCTTAAATGGTTCTGAAACGTCTTAAAAAGTGCTAAAAATTCCTAACAGTCCTAAACACAGATCATAGAAACACAGGAGATATGGCAAGGAGGCGTGTCGCTTGCGAACGTATCTGGCCGCAAAGCGGCTTGATGCCAATTTCGGTTATTAGTCGAATGTCAACTTGCGACGTCTTCACATCTCATGATTTTTGAGAAAATGCCGCGTTGTTCAGTGATTGTTTGCAAAAATAATAGCTGTATTGTGAATTACGTCAAAGATGGCATCTCATTTCACACGTAAGTACTAAAATATTATAGTTTTTCTTATGGAATTCATTAAAACATTACTCCTTGATACTAGAAACACGGTGAAGTATCAAATTAATTATTTTAATTAGGAACAATAACCATTGCTTGCTTAGTACAAATCAATCAATAAACCGGCTGGTCTAATAGCGCAATGAATAAGTGTTTTTACTGATAGTCTCACTCACACGATAGTTTTGTGAGCGGCCGCTGCCGACTTTTGTACGTTAGAGATGTTATGTTATGTTTGTGGTTGTCGATATTTTATACGATCCTATTTTGTTCGAATTATTTTTTAAGATTTCCAAGGTTTCCAACAAAAAATAACACAATATGCTCGTCCCACTTTGACCCAAAGTGCTTTCAACCACTGAAGAAAGTTCGTCGGCTCTTTGAATGGTCGATCCCAACATTGAAGCTGCGTATGGTGTTGATGAATTATATAGAACCTTCTACATCCAAATTGTGCTCTTATTCTGAATTGGATAAAAAGGACCCTAATTTGGTAAGTTGAACTATTCTACAATACCAGAAACTTGCAAAAACTGTTTTTTATTTCTAATATAAATATAAAACAAAGTAATTATGTAAACACGTAATATGTTTTCTTAATTACAGACGGTTACTTCAAAACCTCCAACCAGAACGGAATTACAAAACTTCACTTGTATGCAAATCGATGATTTGGAAAATACTGCTCCAACGTCTACAGTAGATGGTGTCGCTACCAGCTTGAATACTCGACAAAATAGTATTTTGGAGCATCAAGAAAACCCAGAAAAAAACGATCTTATCGAAACACCTAGAAAGCAAAAATTACGCCAATTCATTTCTGTACAAGAAAATTTAATAAAAAAGCAAAAAATGCAAATTAAAAGGCTTCAAAAGAAAACCAGCCGGTATCAGAAAAAAATCGCTAATTTAAAAGACATTTTGAAAAATCTTAATGAAAAAAACTTCATTAGCGCTGATCACGTTACGCAATTAGAAAACATTGGAGTGACCGACCTTATCCAGCGTTATGAGAAAAATGTTTCATCGGGGCAAAGCACTAACCAGAAGTATTCTCCTACTTTAAGAATTTTTGCAACTACTCTTCACTTTTATTCGCCAAAGGCCTACGCGTATGTAAGGAAAAAATTCCAAACGGCTTTACCTCATATTCGTACAATAAAAAAGTGGTACCAATCTATCGATGCTCAGCCTGGATTCACGCAAGAATCATTAAAAGCAATAAAACTTAAAACTGCCTGCACTAAACACAAATTGTTGTGTAATTTAGTTTTAGACGAAATGGCAATCAGACAGCGTGTAGAGTGGGACGGAAAACAAATGCACGGGTATGTCGATATATCGAATTCTGCAGAACAAGGAGATTGCTTACCCGAAGCCAAAGAAGTTCTTGTGTTTTTGGTTACCGCAATTAATGGGGCTTGGAAAATACCAGTCGGGTATTTTCTCGTTGACGGTGTCACAGGGGAACAGCGCTCCAATCTTGTCATACAATGTTTGGAATTACTAGAAGATACAGGTATTCAAGTTACCTCGATGACTTTTGATGGCTGCCCAGCCAATATCACCATGGCTAAGAAACTAGGATGTTCTTTTGAAATTGAAAACTTAAAATCTTGTTTTGAACACCCCGTTACTCGTCAACCTGTATATATTTTTCTCGATCCATGCCACATGCTGAAGTTATTGAGAAATGCTTTCGAATCATATGGGTGTTTCATGGATGCTTCAAATAGGTACATAAAATGGAGTCATATAAAAAACCTGTATGACATTCAGGATAAAGAAAAACTGCACTTAGCAAACAAACTACGAAAAAGTCACATCTATTTCAAGAACCAAAAAATGAAAGTTCGCTTGGCGTCGCAATTATTTAGCAACAGTGTTGCAGATGCCCTGAATTTTTGTTGTGAACTTCAAATGGCTGGTTTTCATGATGTAGAAGGCACTGTAGAATATTTAAAAACTGTCAACAACTTGTTTGATGTGTTAAATTCAAGGCATATGGCCCAACTCCATTATAAAAAACCAGTTTGCCCAGGCAACAAAGACAAGGTATTTGAAACTTTAGAAAAGGCAAAACAGTATCTAATAGCCATAAAGCTTCCAGATGGTACAAAAGCCATCAGTACACCAAGGAAAACTGGTTTTATTGGTTTTTTAGTGTGCATAGAAAGCCTCAAGGCATTTTATTTACAATTAGTTGTAAAGGAACAAAAACTTAAGTACGTGCCAGTTTACAAAATCAGCCAAGATCATTTGGAGCTTATGTTTGGACATATAAGGTCACATGGTGGATGCAGCACCAACCCAACGGCGCGACAGTTTCAAGCGATATATAAAAAGCTCTTGGTAAAGTCGGAGCTTAGAGATATAGACCAGGGAAACTGTACAGCTCTTGAGGAGGTTTCTTTTTTGGTGTGCTCGTCTGCTGTCAAAAATATAAATATGACAATTGAACCTTGTAAGTTAGACGAAGGTAATGATGAAGACGAGATGATTTTGTTATATGAACAAGCCGTATTTGATGAGGAAATCAGTATACTTGTACAAGACGTCACAGAATTTAGTAGCCAGGTAGTGTCATACATAGCAGGATTTATAGTTCATCGGTTACTAAAATTATTGAAGTGCGATACATGCTGTAGCGGTTTGATTGCAGATACAATCGAGGACAAGCACCTCAAGTTTATAAAATTGAAGGATAAAGGCGGCCTTATATTTCCATCCAGTGACGTAATAACCATATGTAAACGGATGGAAGTAATAATAAAAACATCTATTCTTTCATCTGATAACACTAAAATTTCATCAAAAAATATTAGACAGGAGCTCATGTCAAAATCCTTATCGCATTTTATAGGTATGAATCTTTTTGAAAAAATAAATTTTCACCAATATAATCAATCGCCAATGAATAACCATTTAATAATACTTATAAAAGCCGTAATGGAAAAATATGCAAACATAAGATTACACTATTTAACTAAGAACGCAACACCTAAACTGTCTAAGCGGCAAGTTTTAAATAAATATTTACATTTTACTGGTCAATAAAATACCTGCAGTTTTACTTGTGTTCTAGTCTAGATTCAAGAAGTTGATATCCTAATTGTTTCTTGGTAGTTAATTAGATAATATTCCAATTATGATAAAACTTCGCTTGTATAGTATATGCTATATATAGAGAACGATATAGGAGTTTTCCTCGATTATTCGAGGAAAACTGTATTATTATCTTTAGAAAAGAGGATAAAATAAAGCTAACTGAATTTCATCGATATTTTTCTATGATTGTCAATTAACATCACTAGTTGCATAACTTGCATATGTGTGTTTATTCGGAGTCCGTAGCTACAGGTAGATGCGCCGCCCTCTTTTTGCATGTATTCTATTAGTGAGTTTATTAGTGTTGCTCTAAGTTTCTTTGTGTGCGGGAGAAATATAAGCTCGTGTGCCGTTCTTACAATTTTTGGTTTTGTGTTAGTGACGTAAGTGGGAGAAACGCGAAGACATTTGAACACGAATAAATTTGTGTACAAAGCATATCTCCTGTGTTTCTATGATCTGTGGTCCTAAAGCATCAAAAAAAATCCTAGCCCTAAAAAGTCCAAACGGTCTAAAGAGTCAGTATAGTCACTAATTGGTATACTTAGTTGGGAGTCATATGCGCTATCCGGACGCTATCCCATTTTCCGGGATGAAAAGTAACGTATATCAATCCTTGGTATTGAAATTACATATACGTAGTGTTGCCATAAATATTGTAACAAAGAATTTTTTTTTTTATTGCAAATAACATTTATAAATTTTACAGTGTGTTAGTTTAATACACAAATATAAAACAATTTAAAATATAAAAAGTTTATTCGAAGTGGCTCCATTGGCTGCAATACAGTCCTTTAAATGTTGAGGCCAGTTATCAATAGCAGCAAACACTCTTTCCATGGAAAAACTCTTCATTGCCAATCGTATGGATTGTTTTAGGGACTCCAAATTATCATGGCGTTTAGAGCAAGCCGTACTCTCTAAAACTGACCATAAATCATAATCCAGCGGATTAAGATCGGGACTAGACGACGGCCAGTCTTCAGCTCTAATGAAGTCCGAAACGTTCGTTTCCAACCAAGACTGCGTGGACCGAGCTTTATGACCCGGCGCCGAGTCTTGCTGGAAGGACCATTCTTGGTTATTAGACATGGTGTTGTTAAGGGGCTTAACTACCTTCTCAAGAATGGTATCTTGATACACTTGTGCCGATGTTTTGATACCTTTTTCACAAAAATATGGCTCAGTCGCTCCTTCATAGCTAACACCCCACCAAACCATCACTGAAGACGGATAATGCCCACGTTGCACTCCTTCGACTAATTGAGAAGCTTCCTTAGAGCTTTGAGCATAAATACGGTCATTTTGTTTGTTAAAATGTTGCTCAATTGTAAAAAAATTCTCATCCGTAAACAAAATTTTTCTATGACCTCCCTTTGCGTACCGCTTCAGTAGTTGTTTCGATTTTACCATCCTATTCTTTTTTAAATTATGAGTTAAGAAATGACCAGTGCGTCTCTTATAGGCTGCAAGTCCTAAGTCATCTTTTAAAATACGCGACATGTTTCTAGGTGATATCTTCATCTCCCGAGATAAAATCTTTTGCTTTCGGACAGGATTTCTTCGAATTGTTTCCCTTGCTGCTTTGACCACCTTTTTCGTACGAACACTACGTGGACGGCCAGATCTTTTTCTGTCACAAACTGAGGAGGTCTCATTGTATCTATTAATAGCCCGGTACACAAACATTTGACTAATACCAAGCGTATGGACAGTTTTAAAAACTGCATTTGGCTCCATACCTACTTTGTGTAATACAATCACAGCGATTCGATTCTCTTTATCGCCCCACTCTATTTTAATATCGCAAAATGTTGTACAATGTATTAGCGCCAAAATGAGAAAACACAATGAACAATCGTATAAAAATGACAGATTCCAAATTCAAATGTAATATTTTGTTTCTTTTTAATTGTAACAGTATTTATGGCCACACTAAGTATATCGAATTTAAGCTAAATCGGTCCAGTAGTTATTCCATGAAAGCGTGACACACAGACAAAGTTAGTTTCGTATTTATAATATTAATAGGGATATATGTACATATTATATAGAAAAAGCTATTAGAAATATGACCACCCACTGTACTCTAGGCGAGTTCTGGCAATCAAATCAATTTGAGAAAAGTCGTCTCACCACAAAGTTCCACGGGTTGGCCGCCATCGCGACGTGGACGTCGAAGCAGCGGCCGGGCGCGGGCAGCGGCGGCGCCGGCAGCGGTGCATGCCGCTCTTCGCCCGCCACGCTGCCGAATATGCGCTCCTTCTTGCGGTGCAGCGCCTCCACGGGGTCACACGCACCGCCCCCCTCGCCTCCTTCGCCACCCTCGCCCACGCACCCGCCCTCCTTCGTCTTGCCGCTGATACACAACAATAACATCTTTATATATTGTTTGGGATAACAAAAAGAGATGTGCAATGTCGTGTTGTTTAATCGAGTATTATTCAAATCGAATACTTGATTGAATATATTTATATTTCTTAATTATACAATTAAGAAATATAAATACATTATTTTCTATGTTCTAAAAAAGTTTAAATCTTCTCTAACTAAATAGAGTTAAAATTGATATAAATGTTGGTTTTTAAGCTAAAAACTAAAAAGTGATAATTTACGTATCATTATAATAAGTTGGGGAAAAAGTCTTTTCGCATATAGTATGTATGAACTTGTAATAAGATGTCTTTGGCTACCATTTGTATCTGTCTGGTTTTGGTATCATTAAAAAGTTTTAATTTTGAAGAAGACAATTCCAAATTCAAATTATGAAAATGTGTGATTTTCATTTGTTTTTCTTATTGTTAAAATGAGTGAATCTAATGAAGAAATTCGACACATTTTAAAATTTTACTACAAAAAAGGTAAAAATGCAACACAAGCCGCGAAAAAAATTTGTGATGTTTATGGACCTAATGTAGTATCTGTGAGAGTAGCGCAAATTTGGTTTAAGCGTTTTCAATGCGAAAATTTTGATATGGAAGATGCACGTCGCTCTGGTTGCCCTGTTACGGGTAAAATTGATGCCATTTTTTAAAAAGTGAGCAAGATCGGCATATTAGTAGTTACGATGTAGCTGGAGAATTGGGAATTGACCACAAAACGGTTTTGGTGCATTTGAAAAAAGCTGGGTATACAAAAAAGCTCGATATTTGGGTGCCTCATGAGCTCACTGAAAGACACCTAATGAACCGTGTACTCATTTGTGATTCTTTATTACGACGTAATGAAACCGAACCATTTTTGAAGAAGCTGATAACTGGTGATGAAAAGTGGATCACGTACGACAAGAACGTGCGAAAAGATCGTGGTCAAAAGGCCGGTCAGGCTTCACAGACTGTGGCGAAGCCCGGGTTAACTCGCAACAAGGTGATGCTGTGTGTATGGTGGGATTGGAAGGGCATTATTCATTATGAGCTGTTACCGCCAGGCAGGCCCATCGATTCTGAACTGTACTGCGAACAACTGATGAGATTAAAGCAAAAAGTTGAGAGAAGGCGGCCGGAATTAATCAACAGAAGGAGTGTAGTTTTTCACCATGATAACGCTAGACCTCACACATCTTTAGTCACTCAGCAAAAATTACTAGAGTTTGGCTGGGAGATGTTAATGCATCCGCCGTATAGTCCTGGCCTTGTACCTTCAGATTTTCACCTGTTTCGGTCTCTGCAGAATTCCTTAGGCAGTGTCAGGTTAACATCACGAGAGGACTGCCAAAACCACTGTCGCAGTTTTTTGATCAGAAGCCTCAAAATTTTTATAGCAATGGGATCACATCCCTACCTACAAGATGGCAAAAAGTTATCCAACAAAATGGCACCTACATACTTTAGTCAAATGTAAATAAACTTTATAAAAAAACCTTTTGATTTTTTTATATAAAATGCGAAGAAACTTTTTCCCCAACCTTATATTTTAAATACGGATAAAACAATGAACTACGAAAAATGTTTAATTTGTTTTCAACATAATGATTATTAATTTATTTTGTTAATAGCCTTTATACCTACAGTTAATTTAATTAATTTTATTTAAAATTATCGATTATAAAATTCAATCGAATAACGGTAGTTTTTGTTTATGATCGGTACATCTCTAGCTAAGACGATTTGGTTCGTAAAGAATGTTCTGCGCAACCACTTGGCGCTAACTTCAGACGGGCCACGACTCATCAGCCGTATAATATGTACACGTACATAAAAAACCCATACTTAATTATAAGTGTTCGTGTAAGCCGAACACAGCGGAGTCCGCATCAATTACCGAGCACACTTGGTATCTTCACACGTGTCGCATACAGAATACAATCATTTGATCAATTTATATCACTTATCTTTATAATAATTTTTCATAAGTTTATTATTATACATTTAGCATTTTATTTAACATAATATCATTATAGCCATTAGCCAACTAATTTACTATCATTTATCACCATATTCCATCATCATCATTCTCTCATCATCACTATCTATTTGTGGCTACAGTGTCACATTGTAGCCTATATAATTAATTCATGTTAGAATGTTGGCAAATATATAAAACAAACGGCGTGCCGGGTATCTATGTGCTCCTTGGGACAGTGCCGTGGGTGTTAAAAAGTATAATAATAGAATGAGCACTCACTTCTGTAAAAAGTCGTACTCTATGAGAATACTATTGTTGACAGAGGCGAGCATATTCTGCGGACCGGTTCTCACGAAGAGCTCGACGTGCGGTGGGGCATGGGACGCGGTCGGCGCGTGCTGCGCGGGCGGCACGGCGCGGCACAGCACGCGCCGGCGCAGCAGCAACTCCCGCAGCCGAGCCACCATCCCGCCGGCGGCGCGCTCCGCCGTCCCGAGCCGCACCTGCATCGCCTGGACGACACATTCACTCAAATGATAACAACACTCCTACTGATCCGGATAAACAGCCCACATTTTTAACAGACTTCAAAAAGGAGGAGGTTCTCAAGTCGTCTGTATTATGTTCGTTACATAATTTCTCCGACAATTATGGACCGATTTTCAAAAATTTCTTTTAATCGAAAGGATATACTCTCGAATTGGTCCCATTGTCACTATGTCAAGATCTGATGAGTGTAGTCAAGGAAAATTGAGAGAAACCCTCGAAAATTGTCAACCGACTTCTTTGTTACACAATATCTTTACCAATTGTGATGTGATTTTCATTTTTTCCTTTATTCGTAAGGTTCCGAAGTGGTCCCATGATCACCAAGTCAGGATCTGGTGAGTGGAACCCAGGGCAATCGAGAGCAACCCTTATTAAAAAATATCGAACGCCTATATTCTTCGAAAAAAAAGATTCTATATGCGTGCCAGTATTATATTTCCTACAGGCACTTAATTTTTTTGCATGCATGTTACGCGATTTTTCCGTCAAATGCCAGTCGATTTTCAAATTGTTTTTTTTAATTCGAATTAGTATGATCCCCAACTAAAAAGTAAAAAATATTTTTTTTAACAAAAACAAAAAAGCAAAATATAAATATTTAACCTAGTCCGTGCCAAGTAAAACAAAAAAAAATACAAATATCGACTTCAAGATGTTGTAGAAAAAGTCGGTTAACTATATATTTTTTGCTTTTTAGTTTAAAGTCGGTTTTGTTTTTGTTAAAAAAATTATCAAATCAATGTGCACTGCAGGATTATGATTAAAAAATCGACTATGACTATCACTTTATATTGTCTCATATACAGTACACAAATTCCGGGCCGCTTAATGCATAAGTTCCAACGAGCCAACATACATCAGAGTGGTCGCCGACGCCACCAACCGGGCTACTTATTACGCGGCCTACCTTAGAGACAGTGTAAATACTTTTCAAAAAAATGATGGTGACCATAGATGATGGTCATGAGAAAATGACAGTAGGACCTTTTTGATAAGACGGTGCTCACCTGTGGTGGATAGGCGTTCAATGCCGGTGAGAATGTCTGGAGAGGCACCAACGATGAGAGAGGAGCCCTGAGAATCAGGCCACTATCGACGAGTTGCGTCCGCACCGTTCCTTCGCCGTCGAGGCCGCTAATGATCGTGCAGCGAACCCTTGACACGAGAAATTAAAAATCGTATGTATATATTGGTCTGTGAAGGTACATATATCTTTTCACGCCTGTTTTCCATTGGGGTAGGGGTAGGCAGAGACGATGGACCTCCCTCTGCTACGACCCTGACAAACACCTTTCGCTTCATCAAGTTTCATTAATCTCTTCAACATTCACACTTATTTAAAGTGCTTTTTACTTGACGTTTCTTCAAAATATCTTTAATGTGATTATGATGAATACGTCGCGGTTGACCGGCATTGATCCTACCACTCACATTGCTGTCATATACTTGTTTTGTGATTCTTTTTTCATTCCTTCTCTCTACAAGCCCAAACCACCTTAACATTCCTTTTTCAGCCCGTGTCACTACATATTCTTTCTATCCACAACATTCCCTTATCACACTCTTTCTTACCATATCACCAATGTTTACTTTCCATATACTTGTCACAGCTCTCATTCCAACTGCTTTTATCTTAGTTTTATGCTTCTTCTGCTATACCCAACTTTCACTTCCATACATTAGTGTTGGTAATACCACTTTCTGGTGAACAGCCAGGCGTGCCTTTACAGAATGATATCTTTCGGCTGTTCATAACAAACTTAAGTGCTCCTTTCACATTATTACCTGCTATTACTCTCCTTTCAATATCACTCTCATGCTTTCCATCTCTTGTAAACATGCTCCTAAGGTATACAAACTCTTTAACTTGCTCTAGTTTTTCAATTCCTATTTGTATGTTACACATTGTCATCCTTTCGTCTCTTTCAAACACCATAACTTTCCTCTTGTTCACATTAATTTCCATACCCTTGTTGTTAAACGGTTTGTCCATAATCTGTGAAGGTGGGCCACGAGAATATAGCGACACCTCGAACACGCACCAGTCGCCGGCGAGCGTGCGCACGATGTATAGTGTGCCGGCGTTGGGCGGCGGGGCACTCGGCGCGGAGGGCAGCGGGCGCCGGTAGGGGCCGGCGGTGAGCAGCGCGAGCGCGTTGCGCACGAGAGCAGCGCCGCCCGCGCGCGACACCCACACGCGCCCCTCCTCGGTGACGCACCCCACCTCCACCTCACACAGCTTCTGGGTGAGCGCGAACGCGCCCGCGATGCAGAAGTCTTGCACGATCTCCTTGTTCAGGTTGAGGTCGCGCTGCGTCGAAGTGTCGTAGAGCACGAGCGCCACCGCCGGGTCGTGGGGGTCGTGCCGCGGCCCCGGCGCCGCCACCAGCACCTCGCCCGGCAGCCGTCGCCGCACTAGCTCCGCGCCGACGACGCTCGCCGCGAGCTCCTCGGCGCCTTCCAAACGGCACAATATCGCCTAATCACCAATACAACCGTTAAGAATTACAATCGACACCCAGTAAATAGGTAACATTACACGACGGTCACGATTAAAATAAATAAACCACCTGTGCAGGTAATTTTCTGAATTGTGGTTCCAATATTTTAATTTTATGTATTTGAACTACGTCGTCATCGCCGTGATCTCCCAAGAACACGGTCGCGCAATCTTCTTCAATATCGAGAATTTTCGCCCGCTGCCAGCCACCATCATCAACATTAACTGCATACCTATACAATATAAAATACACTATGTTATTTGTATATTTAAACCCCTACTTGCAATTTTAAGAATTTTGCTTAAATGGCTTTAATGAAAATGTAATCTCAAATAATTAACGTCCCACACAAATGTTTCGGTTCTAGTTTATGGTCTTGGTCTAATAATCAAAATACAATCCAATTACAACCTAGCCATTAACAGTTAATGATTATTTAGTTTTCTACGCTTGCCGAACATTGACTGATCAAAGATTTAGATCTTGGTGGAATGCTTTTAAAACTTCAGACTGTCCATCACAAACTTACTGTTATAATTCTTGCAATTCACGAAATCAAGCGGGCTTTACTCGAGATTGAACGTGTACATGCATTACGATAGTGTGCGTGTCTGACGGAGCGATCAGTTGCAAGCGCGCCATCCAATTTTACCTGCTTATAATGTCACGCACATGCGTTCATCAAATAGAGTCCGTTCGCTCTTGTGAATTACTAGAACTACTTCTGTTTAGATGTATTCTAATCTAAGGCTTCAACCTCATCGCTAAGTGGCATGCTTGAAGGTTAGCCAGGAGACAAGCTGCAAGGTCGAAATGCTTCAATACATAGTGGCCACACAGATAGCTGCCATGCTGGTATACCTGGTGTGATGTGTATGGTATGGTGGTGGTCTAAAGTGTGTTTGTAGACATGTATTTTGCTGTAGTAAAATGACTCTCTCAAAGTTGTCTAGTAAATTGCTTCTTACAGAAAGCATTATCCTCAAATTTCCTTCACTTAACCAAAATTATCGAGCATGTCGGGTGGGTACATGTTCGATAATTGCTCTATTGCATCTCAGTAATCCAATCATATAACCGACGATTCTGTACGCGTCGCTAACCGCTAGGCTACTATCGAGGCGCCAAGCGTCCCACTAAGATAGCGGTAGGGCCGCGCGCATTACACGCAATGTGTTGGTTCTCTAGAATGTATCATCTAAGCGATCAACTAACCTCTTGCCCCCTTTTTTTTTTGGCCAGGGGAAATCCGTTTGAGGACTAAGCCGCGACAGGCACAGAAGCCTGGGGGGATGTTCGCGACCCGATGTGAGACTGTGGGATTCGCCAGATCGGGGGTGGCACTAGCGTGCCCGATCAGATCCGGTGCCACGCTATTGCCACTCCCCAGTTAAGGATACCCACTAAAACCCCTGGGTGTTCCGTCCTGCGCCTTATGCCAGGGCTACGGGAATGGGATTCCCAGCTCCGCTGTGCCCTGGCAGGCGTGGGACATGCTCGCTTGGCCTTTTCAATGCCAGGGGACTAACCCCCCCCGATCTCTCATCTCGATCTCGATGCGGGTGAGTGAGAACCCCTATACCTCAAGGGGCCCCACCCGCGCCGCCCACTTACGGTGGCCGAAGGTCGAGTTCCGACCTCCGGCGTCGGCGCGTCCTCCTTTGGCGGGAGCGGAGCAAGGACGTACGCTCACGCTCCCGCTCCGTCTCCTCCTTCGCAAACATAACGTGCTCGCAAAAGGAGGACACGGCGTCCCATCCGGTGCGGCTCCCGACCATGGTGCGAACCACAGACGGGAGCGAAAGGTCCAGTCCGGTGTGGGTGACGAGGTCTCGGCGCTGCTCCGTCCATGCAGGACATTCCTGCAGGGTATGCAGCGCCGTATCCTCGTCGCCTGTGTCGCAATGATGGCACCCTGACGTTACCTCGCGGCCGAGGCGACACAGGTACCTCCCGAAGCAGCCGTGCCCCGAGAGGACCTGCGTCAGCCTGAACGTCAGAGTGCCGTGTGTTCGTCCAATCCATTCCGGCAGGACTGGCCTCACCGCCTCGATGGTGGCGGGGCCCGCGCTGGGGCGTCTGAGGCGATCTTCCCAGACTCCCACGGCGACCTGGCGGAGCTCCGACCTGCACGCCTCGATTCCGCGAGGCGTGGGTCTGGTGCCCCTGGCCAGGCCTCTTTGCGCCACGTGTACAGTGACGCCAGGACCCTGGCTTCCAGGTCCCATGGGAGGGATCCGGCGAGTAGCGAGGTATATTGCCCTGACGGCCATTATGCGCTGTGCTTGACGCAGTAGCGGAACGTTTTTGGCAGTCAGGCGATCCGCCCATACGGGGCCCCGTAGAGGGCCATCGACCGTAGGATGCCTTGGAAGAGTTTTCGGCACGTAGCGTTGGGCCCCCCGACGTTGGGGAGCAGGCGCGAAAGCGCACCCGCTGCCCCCTTGAGTCTGGGGAGTAGCTGACGAAAGTGTGCCGAAAAATCCCACCGGCTATCGAGGACCAATCCCAAGTATTTCATGGTCTCCCCGATGCCGATGCGGATGCCTCCTACTATAACAGCGGTGTCTGGAAGTGGACGGTTCCGAGGGCCGTGGAAGAACACGGCCTCGGTCTTCTGAAGCGCCACTTCCAGTCCAAGACGCCGGATCCTGCCTACAACTAAGGACACCCCAGCCGTGCCTAGAAAGCACGCCTGCCGGTGGGTCCTCCCTCGCGCTGCGATCAGCGTATCATCCGCGTAGCATATGATACTGACGCCGGGGAGGACCCTGCTGCGCAACGTCCAGTCGTATGCGATGTTCCACAGGAGGGGACCAAGAACCGACCCCTGTGGAACACCGCACACCATGGCTCGCCGATTCCATCCCTCGTGGACCGGGTAAATGACGGCTCGTTCGTTTAAATAGTCCCCGACTATACGGCGGAGGTAGGACGGCACCCCGAAGTACCGGAGTGCCTCCATGATGCAAGGCCAGGGCAAGGAATTAAAGGCGTTGGCGATGTCTAGAGACACCGCCAATAATACCTCGCCCCGGGAGACTTGCTTCCTCCGCCAGGCCTCTCAGGAGCATGACGGCGTCGATCGTGGAGCGCCCTGCGGGGAAACCGAACTGGTTGTCCGCCAGGTCCGGCCCCGTCGTCGATAGGTGCTGGACGAGGCGGTCGACGATGATACGCTCGAAGAGCTTGCCAACCTCGTCCAGCAACACAATGGGCCGGTAGGCGGACGGTGAGTCCGCAGGAAGCCCCTCCTTACGCAGCAGGACCAGTTTTCCGGTCTTCCACCGTTCCGGGAACTGGCCCTGCTCTAAGCATGCGCCGAAAAGCCTCATCAGTCGGGGCTCCAGGGCGTCGTAGAAAACCTCTTGCCCCTAAGCGTACCACTTGCGGTGAGGCTGAAACCTAAGGAGAAACAATTATCACACATGTACGCTCCTAGTAGCAGCACACTTACCATGCATTTTTAATAATCATTGATTTATCCACAGACGTTCCGGAATGTTCATAATATTTGGCCATGTCAGCTAGAAGCTCCTCAAATGCATCCTGTACACATATAAAGCATTCGTTAAACATTATTTTCTTACAGGCAGCATATATATGAAACTACAAATATGCCACTTACACTATACTCGGGTCCTATAATTCTGAGCCATATTTCGAGAGTTGAATTAGCAACAGTAACAAACACATTCCAAAAATCTTCATCTGGAAATTGTAAAGCTGGAAGTTCACTGTCTATTGTGTCACCTATTAAATTTCCTTCTGGATATGAATTTGACTTTTCCTAAACGAATACAAAAATCGTAAAATTAAGCTCCACTACATACAAGACAAATCACATTTGATTTTTTTTTAACTCATTGAAGTCATAATTCTACACGTCAGAATTTAGAAATTCTAGTTCAGACATGAAAATGTAATTATAATTGTGAAGCCTGTATATTATAAACTAGGATATCTCCGCGACTTTGTCCACGCTTGACTTGAATTTCCGGCGGGACCTGGGACACAAAGTACCGCAGAATTTGAAAAAAGAATGTGAGCTGTCGTTTTAGTGGGAACTGTGTCGGAATTCTCGGGATAAAAAATATTACATATTTTATTCCATTAAATTTGCTATCGATCAGTAAAAAAATCACATTGGAATTCGAAATGTTTTTGAAGTGATAACTTCTTATGGGAGGGCAAACCGCTTCGTTGCGTAACGCGTTACGGCGTCAGTCTGTCTGGCTTCCCTTTCTCTCACGCATACGGCAGCGGTATTTTTGAAAGTGATAACTTCTTATAGGAGGGTAAACCGCATCGTTACATAACGGGTTAGGGCGCCAGTCTGTCGGGCTTCCCTTTCTCTCACGCATACGGCAGCGGTATTTTTATCCATACACTCGTGGCCCAACAGATAAAGGCTTTTTTGTATCAAAACCAAAGGTAGCCATTTCAAATAAGTTTTTTTTATCCTTACACTCGTGGCCCGACAGATACTGGCCTTTCTGTATCAAAACCAAAGATGGCCATTTCAAATAGATTTCTTTTATCCATACACTTGTAGCCCGACAGATACAGGCCTTTTTGTATCAAAACCAAAGGTGGCCATTTAAAATAGATTTTTGAAGTGACAATTTCTTATGGGAGCGTAAACCGCTTCGTTACGTAACGCGTTACGACGCCAGTCTTTCTGGCTTCCCTTTATCTCACGAATACGGCAGCGGTAGGCAGGCTCCTTCTCACTCACTCTAACCTACGTGCTATATACATAAAATTTAAGTAATAATCTAAGCTTTTCTCAAGTTAAACAATTTCAATATTAAATAGTTCAACTTAGATTACTTTAAGTTATCATCTGTCGGGCGTCCCGAGACGCACACGTTTTTTAATCTGGCCACTTTAAATCATGCCCAAAAATATTCCCGAGATAGAAAGTAGCTCAGAGTTTAAGTCTAAGAATTAGCTGTGATTAACGAAAACCGCATCGAAATCGGCAAAGTAGTTTTTATGTGACTCCCGAAAAAACAGACAAGAAATCTAAAAAAACGCATTGAGTTCTCTATCGTTTAAATAGTCTATTCCAGTTTTTTTTTTAATAGCTTCTAATGTACAGACACAGCATGTTTAGAATTTTACATAATATAAGTATAGATAAATTGCAAACAAGCATAAAACAAGCATAATATTAAATAACAAAGAAAGCTAAACAATTAGCAATATTATGCAAATAAAATATAATACTTTTGAAATAATCGGGACGATTAAAATGTATGAAAGCAGCAGAGGTTTTTGAAAATGCTATTTGATCATTGTAAACAATTGATAAGAAGTAGTCTATTAATTTCCAAAAACATAAGAAAAATTTGTTATTTCAAAGGTTTAAATTACTATAATTTCGACAATACACAACTTCCTAAGGCTATAAAACTGTAACCGAGAGATATTTTGAGATATTGTAACACTGATTATATCAAAAATTAAAACTAATTTCACAACATAGAATTCAGTCTCCTTATGTTTTGTATATTAATAATGAAGAGTCAAAATGGACTATAAACATACCTCTTTATTTGGGAGAAGTACCAGGAGTGCATTTACCACTCTATCTTTTTTAATTCGTGGACAACTTTCCACCAACTCTTGCCAATTACTGGGCAAGTTCTCTCCATACTTTTCTCTAAAACAAAGTCAACAAAATAACAATATTCAAGCATAACCACGAACTTAATAAGTTATAATTATATTATTACGAATGTGACACAAAGATGGCGCATAATTTTCATGCGACTATAACGCTGAGTATTTGTAGCATAAATATCCAGATAACAACTGGACATTTCACAGCCAAAATAAAACTAAAACGGGTAGTAAAATTAATATAATCAAAATTTTATGTACTCGTGGTCAATTAGCAAATCAATCTCAAAGAGACTAACCATCTCATTAACAAATCAAAACTTCTAATGTTTCATGGAAATCTGGGAAAGTATTATATTTTTCGGCAGATTTACAGAAAGCCATATCCTGTTTTAGTTTGAAGTTAAAAGTAACTGTCTATTTTCACAGTCATAGCTCATAGTCTATTGTCAACTTAAATAAATATAATCATTCTGAGTAAAATTGGACCAGTGTTCTAACTTTGGACCACACCCTCCCAAAAAACCCCTGTCGTCGATACAATATCGGACCACAGATAATGATCCTAAAATAAAGAATCTATACAACTACTCAAATTAACATGCTATGAAAATTCTGCATAGATAGACAAACTACAGATGGCAAACCAATACAGAAGCAGTAAGATAGATAGAGAAGGCAAGGCTACCAGAGAAAGTTTAACTATGGAACCGAACTGGAAAATGGTAAATTCTGGCAACATCATGATTTACCTCCACCATCACATTTAAATATTATATTATTAACAACAATACACAAAAACGTCCAATAGTCATGCAAAATTAAATACATAGGCTTAATATATGCATATGTGTAATCTTCCAAAAAATTTTCAATCTAGAACTAGAAAATCGTGATTATTTTTGAATTATTTTATGTAATCTTCGGAAGTGTGCGTTACATACTCTATGGCAAAGCAATTATTTATAAAAATCAAAATGATCTCATAATTGATTGCAAACAAGAGTGAGTTATGCATTGTTTGCACTTATAATAGGTTGGGGAAAAAGTCTTTTCGCATATAATATGTATGAACTTTTAATAAGATCTCTTTGGCTGTACCATTTGTATCTGGCTGGTTTTGGTATCATTAAAAAGTTTTAATTTTAAAGAAGACAATTCCAAATTCAAATTAAGAAAATGTGTGATTTTCATTTGTTTTTCTTATTGTTAAAATGAGTGAATCTAATGAAGAATTTCGATACATTTTAAAATTTTACTACAAAAAAGGTAAAAATGCAACACAAGCCACGAAAAAAAAATTGTGATGTTTATGGACCTAATGCAGTATCTGTGAGAGTAGCGCAAATTTGGTTTAAGCATTTTCAATTAGGAAATTTTGATATCAAAGATGCACGTCGCTCTGGTTGCCCTGTTACGGACAAAATTGATGCCATTTTTGAAAAGTGGAGCAAGATCGACATATTAGTAGTTATGATGTAGCTGGAGAACTAGGAATTGACCACAAAACGGTTTTGGCGCATTTGAAAAAAGCGGGTACACAAAAAAGCTCGATATTTGGGTGACTCATGAGCTCACTGAAAGAAACCTAATGAACCGTGTACTCATTTGTGATTCTTTATTATGACATAATGAAACCGAACCATTTTTGAAGAAACTGATAACTGGTGATGAAAAGTGGATCACGTACGACAAGAACGTGCGAAAAAGATCGGTCAAAGTCCGGTCAGGCTTCACAGACTGTGGCGAAACCCGGGTTAACTCGCAACAAGGTGATGCTGTGTGTATGGTGAGATTGGAAGGGCATTATTCATTATGAGCTGTTACCCCCAGGCAGCACCAACGATTCTGAACTGTACTGCGAACAACTGAGAGAATTGAAAGAAAATGAGATTAAAGCAAAAAGTTGAGAGAAAGCAGCCGGAATAATCAACAGAAGGGGTGTGGTTTTTCACCATGATAACGCTAGACCTCACACATCTTTAGCCACTCAGCAAAAATTACGAGAGTTTGACTGGGAGGTGTTAATGCACCCGCCGTATAGTCCTGACCTTGCACCTTCAGATTTTCACCTGTTTCGGTCTCTGCAGAATTCCTTAGGCAGTGTCAGGTTAACATCACGAGAGGACTGCCAAAACCACTTGTCGCAGTTTTTTGATCAGAAGCCCCAAAATTTTTATAGCAATGCGATCACGTCCCTACCTACAAGATGGCAAAAAGTTATCCAACAAAATGGCACCTACATACTTTAGTCAAATGTAAATAAACTTTATAAAAAAACCTTTTGAATTTTTATATAAAATGCGAAGAAACTTTTTCCCCAACCTAATATTTGGTTAGAGCATTAAATATAAAACGATTACATATGTGGGAAAGGAGAGTTTTAATGTTAGTGGGTCTTGAAAATTTTAGCTGGTAGGACATCATATAGGGATGTGGGGTAAAGGGGACAATTAAAAAATATATGGTCGATAGAGCCTTCCTCTGTATTGCATTCACACATTGGAGACGCGACGCACGAACTCCAATCCTATAAAGATGGACAGGGGTACACGAATGGCTCAGTCGCAACCTGCAAATCACTGAGGTGAGTTTTTTGTCAGCATTGCGGAATTTATAGAACCATGGTTTGATGGGTATCTCTGGAGAAATATCTTTATGAAACTTCCCTTTGACCAGACTGGAATTTGTCCAACTAATAAACCATTCCTCTTTAAGGTCTTGCAGAGCTTTAGAGCAGAGATCCTGAGGGTGTAGTCTGGATTGGTCTAGGGATCCCGAAACTATTGCACTTTTCGCTAACTCATCAGCGGTCTCATTACCGATTATACCTGAGTGACCAGGAATCCAAGCTAGGACAACATCTATACTGTTAGACTGGCACAGAACGAGATTTTCCTTGATTTCAAGAATCAAAGGGAAACGCAGGCCAATTGTTATATCCTCTGAAAGGATAGCTTGGAGGCAGCTTAGAGAGTCTGAAAAGACTATACATTTATGTATCCTATCTTTGTTAGCAACAACAAACTTTATTGCCTCCAAAATTGCTATTGTTTCACCAGTAAAAGTAGATGTAAATATGGGACATTTATAGGTCAATGCTAGCCTGTAGATAGGGCACCAGACAGCAGCATCAACACAGCCTTCTAGAGATAGTTTAGAAGCATCAGTATAAATTGGACACCAGTCTGACCATTCCGATGAAAGCCGTAGGTTAAAAAAATCATTTGCTCTAGGATCCTCTTTGGAGATGCCAAAATTTAGTAAAACTTTAGGGTAGAAATTTAAGACTTCATAGGAGGTACTAAATGTAGCTAGTTTATGGGATTGGGAAAGTGGAGTATTTAATCTGTCTAATTTTCTAAAAGATTTTATAAGACATGGAAGATCTTTATGGTATCAGTAAGGGTTGTTTGTGATAAGGGAAGAGAGGGACTTGATTTTAGAAATTAAAGGGTGAGAAGAAATCTGCCGTTTTATAAAAGAAACGATCACATAAATATTGGCGTCGAATTTGAAGAGGAGGGTCTAGCGCCTCTATCTGTAGTGCATTGGTCGGAGATGATCGCATGGCACCCAGGATCACCCTGAGGCATCTATACTGTAGCTTGTCTAATTTAACAAGAGCTGTTTTTGAACAGGGCTGAAGAACAAAAGAACCATAATCTAAAATACTACGGATTATAGCATTATATATTAATTTTTGGGAATATGGGTGGGCGCCCCACCAGACTCCTGACAAACATCTAAGAAGATTTAAATTCGATTCCTTCTTTTTTATGATAAAATTTAAATGCTGTAGTCCTGTCATTTTTGATTCTAAAATACACCCAAAAATTTAATACTATCGCAGACTGGAATCACTAGATCGTTACACACCACTCTGATCGATAAGGGGTTTCGTTTACGTGTAAAACCACCTAATTTACTCTTATCTGGTGACAAATCTATTCCATGTTCCGTTAGCCAGTTAAATAAATAGTACAATGCGCGGTTTAACATAGATTCAGCTTGCTCTGTTGTATCAGCTGATGTATAGAGTACTATATCATCAGCGTACTGTAATATGTTACAAAAGGAGGTAACAGTGTGATCTAATTCTGAGGTATAGAGATTGTATAGCAATGGGCTCAAAACAGAGCCCTGGGGGAGGCCTTTCCATGTCCGATGAGTAGAGTGAATAGAGCCTTCTAGTCTAGTTACAACCGAACGATCCATTAGAAAATTACATATGTAGTGTGCTAACTGAGGTTAGCACACTACATATGTAATTTTCGGGAACACTCAGCTTATGCATTTTCTGCCTGAGGTGGTGAAGAAGAACACTATCATACGCGGCAGTTATGTCGAGAAACACGGCCGCCAGGATTTGTCGTTTGGATAAAGCAATCCTAATGTCGGTGGTAAGAATCGAGAGACTGTGCATGGTACTTGAGCCTTTGCGAAACCCGTATTGGGTGCTGGAGAGCATGCTATTAGATTCTAAGTACCATTCCAAGCGATTTTTCAGAAGGTGCTCCATTACCTTAGCAAGGGTAGACGATAATGCGATAGGACGGTAGGAAGAGGGCATGGAAGGGTTATTACCTGGTTTGAGAATGGGAATAATAAGTTGGGATTTCCAAGAGTCTGGTATTATACCAAATTCATAGGATTTATTAAGAAACTTAAGAAATAGGGACTTAGTGGAGGAGCCAGCTTTGGTAAGGAAGGAATATGGAATACCGTCCAAGCCAGGGGAAGAGTCTTTAAGTCGATTGAAAACACAGGATAATTCAGACATATTAAAAGGTTCGTTAAATTTGTGGGAGGGAAAAGATAGGGGGCTAAGGAGATGGGAGAGAATCATAATTAGAAACAGAAGGAGGGGCCAATTGACTAACAAAGTCAGAAATCCAGACCGAATTATCATTACACGAGGGATTAGATGAAAGCCAGGAACCACGAAATCGTTTTAGGGTCCTCCATACTAGGCAAGAAGGAGTTTGTGGATTTAGGGTCTCTGTAAATCTAAACCATGACATTTTCTTTTTTTTTTAAACTTTTAGAAGCTGCCATAGCCTTTTTATATTCTATATAATTAGTTATTGACATGTCTGAATTATATAGGGATTCAGCTGCCTTACGGTTTTGAAACATGGAGGTGCACTCATCATCCCAGCATGATGGAGAATAACGTTTTTTGATTCCAATTTTTTTAAGGGGGATGTATAGATGGGCAGCCGTATGCAAATCATTAATTAGTTGGTCATAAGTATGGAGGAAGTTCGATTCAGAAATCTCTGGGATTGATTTAGTGTGGCGATCACTTTCTATGACATATGTATCCCAATACGCCTTATTAGTGTTGTATTTTAGGAGAGGTGAGAACTGGCGAACGGGAATACTGAGGTGAGGAAAAGAAATGAGGAGAGGTAAATGATCGCTGCCATGAGAATCTTCGAGAACAGACCATGATGCAACAGAACCAAGATCTGGAGAGCAAAGAGAGAGATCGGGCGAGCTTGATTGATTGTTTGGAGCGACTCTGCGAGTTGGAGAACCATCATTTAAGATGCATATGTTAAGAGGATTCAAAATTTCCACAAGATCACACCCAAAGGAATCATAATAAGGGCTGCCCCACAACACACGATCGCAGTTGAAGTCCCCCAAAATAAGGTAAGGAGTAGTGAGAGTCATGAAGATGGATTTAAGCACAGGGATTAAATTGGAAGAAGGATGAGGAATATATATAGACAATATAGTTAAATTATAATTGTGAATTTTTACAGTAACAGCATTAAGAGAATTTGGTAGGGGTGGGAGAGGGAAAAGAGAATATGAAAGTGATGATTTTAACAATATAGCTGAGCCAGCATACCCATCGTCTCTGTCATCACGGAAACAAGCGTACCCAGGTATTCAAACCTGGGAACCAAGAACAAGCCATGTCTCCGAAATGGCAAAAACGATGGGATCATGGGCATGTATCATTTGAGAAATTTCATGTTTTTTGGGGGCTATACTACGACTATTCCACTGGATGAGGTTGAATTTTAGAAATAATATTTATGAGCTGGCTCAATTTGGATGCTACGTTGGACGGTCCTGGGTGATCATCAAATTTTGATATAAAATTTATAAGCATGGTGAGCAACCCATCTATAAGATTGTCATTATTATCATTATTTGCATTGCCTCTCTTAAGAGGCAATGCAAATAATGATCCTCACAAAACGGGGTTGCTAAGGCAACCGCGTTTTTTGAGGATGGAGGGTCGTATTGAGAAATTATGGATCGGTGGGCAGCCCTGTCGTAACCAGGGGCCAAAGGAGCGCGGGGTCTGGGGGAGGAATATTTGGTGCGTCTATAACTGGTAGTTATTGGAGAATTTTGTGAAGGGGTAAGGGAGTTATGGTCCCGAGAGGGCTTGTAGTATAATGAGCTGGGAAGGGTTTAATTGGAGCAAACATTGTACGGGTAACATCTGAGAAAGACCGAAATGAAGGAGGGAAGAGGGTTGCCGCCTCTGAATATGAAATATTATCCTCTGACATTTTCTTTTTAATAAGTTTTTGTCTTTCCAATTCAGGGCAGTTCTTGTCGATAGCATAATGGCACCCTTTGCATAAACAACAAAAGGCATTTTCGGGAGTAACAGAACAGGTATTACCAGAGTGTAATTGGCCGCATTTATAGCATCTGGGCTTGGAGCGACATTTGTCGCTTACATGTCCAAAGCGGCAGCATGTGAAACATTGTATTGTCGGTAACTGGTAACGTGTGACTGGAATTGAGGTGTAGCAACAATAAATGTGTTTAAGGAGGATCTGTCCGGTAAATGTAAGAACTACTGTTGTTGTTGGTGTCCAATCTATGGAGCCATCTGGCTGGCGTACCTTCGTACTGAACCTTCTAGCCTTAATAATTTGTCCGCAGTAATTCGGGAGTTCAACCTGTTCTACGAACTCTTCCATGGACCAGTCCTTGGGGACTTCTTGAACCACTCCCATACGGGAGACATTAAACGTTGGGATAATATCCTTATATTGAGCAGCTGATAAAGTTGGATTAACCACAAAGTTATTTGCATCTTGAGCAGAAAGAAACTCTACAGATATTCTGATTCTACCCACACTTTTGATTCCCTGTTGAACTATTTTGCCAACATTTGTGTTAATCATCATTTTGCCAAATAATATTTTATTTATAGTAGCTCCAGAGGTAGGATTGTTTTCTATTCTATGCACGTGGACCAAAAAAGGACCTTTATCTTCACTCGAGTACTTGTAAGGAACATTAACAGAATGATGGAACCATAAAGATTTGTCTGTGTTAAGGTCTGACGACAACGGTGCTTTTTTCGAAGGAATGTTCGATACTTCGTCAACCGCAGAACGTTTTCTCATTTCTGCAGGTCGCGACCGAGAGCCACACGTCTCCTGATCCATTTGTTCATTACATGTTACAGAGCCCGGGGGAGGGTCTGGTGGACCGGGAGGGATCTTCGGCATGCCGAAGACCCCTAAAATGGGTATTTAAATAAATTAATAAAAACTTACCTAATGAGGGTAGATTAGACAATCACCAAGGAAGAATAAATATTATTAAAGGAGTGGAATCACACATATAAAAGGTTAACTACATATAGATAAAACACATAGAACAAATTTAAATAAGCAAATTATCAATGAAACCAGGATAAACTAATATTTAAGAGTGTCAAAATCGCCAACGCGTGCGTTAACCACGGCCTAAGTTTGACAGTCCTAATTACATAGTTATTATAATTTTAAAGTTCATAAATTAATAAATCACAGTACTGTCATTTTTTTACTTTACAATGATAATAGGCAAAAGAAAGAAAAAAAAATGTTATCAATTCGATATGTCAATAATATCGATTTTTAAATACGAAAATTTTTTTTTTGTTTATATATTGCGAGATTGAATTAGTGGTATGTTTTTAAACGAATTATTTTTATTAAAAAAATCGATGTATAATTTGCTATACTCTATTTGCCGCCTTTTTTATTCCATTTCTATTTTAGTTATATGAATGTACTTTTTGCTTTGTTATGGATTTTTCGACGACTTGTGTTGTTTCGGTTATATTGATTATTTTTATGTTGAAAGGCTTTCTCACTGGACTTCGATTGCATTGCTTAGCTTTGGATTTTGGCGAAATCCTCTATCTAAATTTTTGGGTGTGATATAGATAAACGGGAGGTAAATTAATGGTGATTTAAGTTAGGGATATCCTTACAGTTTATTTATAGCCACTAAGGTTGTGAGGGGTGATCGAAAGTCGCGACCAGTGACCAAAACGGTGACTTGGTTAGGTTGGGTTAGTCTACACTCGCTTTGCTCGCACGGCTTGTGGGCTTTAGTCGGCGTTTTTAGACTGTTTTAAATGTTTTTTTACATTGACCACTACCTTTGTTCTGCATTTCTCTTCTTTAGACATAAGAAATAAGTACACCATTTTGAAAAAGAAATAGTAAAGTTATGTTTACAAAAAAATCATATCTCAAAAACTACATGTCTCCTAGACATGGGGGTTGCAGAAGGGAGAAGTACTCCCCCCCCCCTACTTAAAATTCAGTGACCACTATTGTAAAGTTTAACCGAAAATTTATCTAACTAATATTGAAAATCGTTTAAAAATCATAGCTACATTATTACCCATACGTTATCTGTCAATATCACATCACAAATATTGCCTTAAGCTCGTCGCTGCATTTATGTGAAACAGTCGATAACTAAAACATTATCCCAGATGAAAAAGTGACATAAGCTAAAAGCCCATGAGGCCCATGAACTAAACTGTCATTTTTATGTTTTAAAGAATGTATAATAAGAGGCAATGAAACTAAATACCTATGGATGGTAAATTAAAAAAACTTATATAATATGGTGATTTCTAATGAGATTTTATTACTATTGTTACATGCCGTCAAAGATAAGCGCACAGCTGCCTGTTGTAAGCGCAGTCCATTGTCTTCCCGGATTAGAAATTCTTTTGTCTTTTAAATTTGTAATTAAGAAAAACATGCTATTGTCTTTTTACTTGTTTTATAACCATCATTGGCGTCGAACTAATCCTTATTGTTATTGTTTTCGACTTTGTGGACGTTCGCAGGTGTGCAAATTAATATTTCTTAGAAACTCAGTGTGCGCGGCCAATTTCTTTGTACTGTCTAGTTAGTATAAGACGATGCCCGAATGGAGGGGCGGGCAGTGAAGCGACGACTACGAGACGAGTAAGACGTTTGTAGTACTCTCGATTAGCGACATAGACGACGGACTTTACGCGTGTCTAATTACATTGAATCGTGCAGTGTGAACTGGTTGCATCCAGTTTTATTTGTATTTGTTTTATATGTGTTTGTACAGTTCTAATAAATTCTATAGTAGTTCCAGCGGCATTTTTAATTCGAGTCCTGTAGCTCGTAACACTATAAATAACATGTTGAGTTAAAGGAGGTTTATTAAAATTCCAATTAAATGTATGTTAAATATTCTGTAATTTTTTAGACCTAAAAGTTTACTGTTTCTTGTTAAACTCACTATCATAACAAAGAAATCAAGTTCATATAGTTTAAACAACTGCCCACAGGACGTTGAGGTGAGTCGAAGCCAACCCGATTTAAAGTAATACAGTGAATGACATATTGTTTGTGACAACATAGGTATTTGTTAGTGAATTGAAAAAAACGCGATTGCAGCGCCATCTATTTTGCTAATCCGTTTGTGCTAAGGAAATGACGTCATTTATTGGGATAAAATGTACCCTAAGTGTTAAATCAGTTTATAAGCCAGCACTATGTCGATTTTCATTCATATACGTTCAGTAGTTTCCAAAAAAGATGCGATCGCAGCGCCATCTTTTTCGCTATTTTCATCTATCCCACGGAAACGACGTCATTTATCCTAAGTTACGCCCCGGGATAAAAGCTAGCTCTATATCATGTTTCATTTAAATCCGTTTAGTAGTTTTCACGTGATGCTTTAACATACAGATAAAAATTCTAAAAGATGAATTTTCGGAATCTGCTTATCCGAATTAGTCCGTCTGATTTTTTTACACATTTTTAAACGTATTGTAGAAACTCGAACCATTTACAAACTTATTATAGTACTAGGGTATGCTCGCAACTTCGTTCCCATTTGACTTGAATTTCCCACAGGATTACCGGGACACAAAGTACCGCAGCAGTTAAAAATAACGTAAGCTGTCGTTTAGTGAAAAGTGTGTCGGAATAAGCTAATATTTATGCACACCCGAACAACTACAAACCGCTCCCGGAAAAATTCCCGTGGGTTTCCCGAGATAAAAATATCGCAAATTTTAATAAAATTTGCTATCGATCAGTGAAAAAAATCACATTGCAATTTGTTTCTTTTTTATCTGGCCACTTTAAATAATTCTCAGAAAAATTCCCAAGGGATTCCCAGGATACAAAGTAGAGTAGATTTTAAGTCGAAGAATTTGCTCTCGGTATCCGCATCGCAATCGGCCCAGTAGTTTTTACGTGAATCACGAACAAACACAAGAAATTTAAAAAAAATTGCATCGTTTCTCCATTGTTTATACAGTGTATTCCAGTTGTGTTTTTTTTTAAATAGCTATAATGTAGAGAACACATAACATATTATATTTCATATATTTTTTAAGTGTTAACCTAAATTTCTAACTATGAAAAGCAACCAACTTCTTTAGTAATTGTTTAAGCTTATTGGCCGAATTTTCTATAATATATATAAAAACTCTGCGTACTGAAAATTAAAGAAATAGAGCTGTCCTCGCTCATACCATTAAATTGAAATCGCGTTTTTAACTACAAATTAAATTTTGTATTATCCATAACCATGGTAGCCCACATAGACAAATAAGGATAGAAAAACAGTTTTATTTACATTGTGTATATAGCATACGTCTTAAAAAAGAGTAACGTCATTTGATTTATTCATAAGCATCATAGTTTAATGACACTTTCTCACCTATATAAATGTGGGACAGTATTAGCCCAGAGCCCAGCCTCATGTTCGGAAACTAATTCTGAGAGACACAGCATAGCTTTGCTATTTGTAGACGTTGGCAATCCAGCGGCATCATAACTTTCTATAGCTGATAGTAATTTAACTGCAGCTACTTCCTTAGCCAAATCCTCCGATGGAGATGAGGCAGGATACGAAGATGCGGAATACGACGCTCCGACCTATATAATTGAAAATGCTCTTAACAACTATTTAAAACAATTATAAATATATCTAACCGTTATACTACTCTGTCAAAAAAGTACCGGGAAAAGGTCAATAATACACATGTTAGTTTTTCATTCAAATTTATTTAATCACCAAAGTATGCTCCTTCAGAAACGATACAATTACGCCAACGAATAATTCAATCATCAAAAAAAATTAAACGCTTTTTCCAGAATTGAGTTTAGTTCTCGTCGCGAATTCTCCTTTATGTCTTCTATCGAATGAAAACGGGTGCCACGAAGTGGTAATTTGAGGTTAGGAAAAAGAAAGATGTCGGCTGGATACCAAGTCTGGTGAATAAGGTGGTTGCTTGATGGTATTTGTTGAGTTTTGGTCAAAAATTCGTTCACAATGATGGCCTTGTGCGAAGGCGCATTATCATGGTGCAAAATCCGAGAATTTTCATTACACAAATCTGGCCTTATTCATCGAGTTTGCTCTCTTAAACGCCGTATAGCGCTCAAATAATATATTTACCGTTTGACCTCCCGGTAAGAATTCCGAGTACACAACACCGCGGTAATCAGAGAAAATAGCCAACATCACTTTGACTTTTGATCGACTTTGGCGTGGTTTTTTTCAGTTTCGCTTCAGTTGGAAGGCGCCACTTCGATGCTTGTTGACTAGATTGCATGTCAAACTCGTAAACCCAAATCTCGTCACCAGTTACAATACGTTTCATGAATGTTGGGTCGGAATTGACTCGTTCTAGCATGTCCTCAGCGACTCTTACGATTGAGTATTTGGAGAAAATTTTTTGGGACTCGCCGACCGGCAACTTGTTTTATACCCAAGTGCTTACTTAAAATGATACGGATCGACTCGTGAGACACAAAAAGTTCAGCGGCTATTTCTCTCAAACTATAATGAGGATTTTCAGTCACTATTTCTTTCACTTTTGCGATGTTAACTTCAGTTGAAGACGTTGATGACAAATTTTCCAGCATATCTCGACCGCTTTGTACCACTCATAAGCACGTGTTTTTGGTAAAGTCGATTCACCGTAAGCTTTCTGTAACATTTTCAGTGACTCCAAACACAAAATACCATTGATGATGCAAAATTTAAGACAAACTCTTTGTTCGATGTTTTTGTCCATTGATCTAACTAAAAACAGCACTGTATATTTAATGTAAATGACCGATGCAACTCAAACTCCGCGCCAAAATGAAAAACAGTTGTGCCAATCTAACAACAAAAAAGATTTGAATTTGGAACCATAAACAAATCATCCATTTCTGATACTTTTTTGACAGAATGTATTAATCAAATTGAGGTAATTTATTTCAAGCTGTTTTAGGTCATATGCAATCAGTTATTATAATATTATAATGAAAGAAATGTCGGTTTGTAACAGAGTTCAAAAAAGCAGGAACCAGCCAGACAGAGCCAGGAGTAGTCTAGCCAGAACCATTTGTTTCTAAACCAGTTTTGATCATTACTTTTACGTTAGATTTAGTATCTTTGGACTCCAAAGATATAGCAGATAATTTCTGGAAATCAAATTAAAAATGTTGTAATGATTGGGGTTTATAACTTTTAGTTTCTTAATCGATTTTAATCATTCTTTTTAGATTGTCCTCAGTATAGCTTCAAGTCAAATTTGTATTGAACCTTGGAATTAGTTGAAAGTAATGACTGTTTTAAAGAAAAATCTTTTTTAATGCAGAAAATGTCAATAGTTTAGTGAAATTCATATTTTTATGCGGCTACACGAATTCTGTTATTTAATGTTGCTATAGGATTTCATAATCATCGAAAACAAGTCAAACAAATACTGAGAGGGATTTAAAATTATAGTAAGATTATTTGTAATTAATCAAGTTTACTACTTGCATTATATACATATCTTTCATGTTTGCATTATATTACCAACAATCATGATAACAATTTTTACGTAACTTAAACTCTAGTGTGTGAAGTTTCACTAATACAAGTTGTATACAATAATAATTTACAGATTGCTTTAAAAATTAATCATCCATTAAGCACTCTGAATGTGGCATTATGTAATTCAGTCCTAATTGTGTGTCACACGCCTTATTATTACTCAAATTGTATAATTCACATAAAAGTATAGGCACAAAACTATGACCACAGTTTTTGTCATGGTTGTTTATGTTTATGAAACCTATAAAACCATATCACTCACCTTAACAGTGCAGTCATAGGTGACGGGGCCACGTTTAGGTCGTAAGTCCTGCACATTGTATACTGGCTGTGGAAGTCCCAATTTTTTACAAGTCCATTCTAACTTTAATACTGATGATGTTGATTCTGGTGGTAGTTCCAAATTATTTGTTTGACTTGTATGTGTTAGTTCTTCTGCATTTGCCTAAAAAATAAAGTAAAATCAAGAAACACTAGAAAAAGTAGCCAAAAACAAAATTATGGCAATTATGTACAAACCAAAAGTTCATTGTTAGCTGCTGGCAACTGAAGAGGAATTAAATCAACTCTGTTCAAACGTTCCCTTAAATTTGAAAGTCTTTGTGATGCCGATACTTTACTTCCCTGTTTACTTTCATTTTCGTTACCAGGGCGTGTGGAATGCTTAAACTGAAATAAGAAATAGATACATAATGAAATAAATAAAACATTTAAGATCGTTAATTGTTAATGGAAAAAAGTACATGAAGGCACTTTTTTGAGTCCAAAAGATACATGTCTATATAACATTTTACCAAATTTTCCACTCTTATCAAAATAAATATTTTTAAAAATCTGTAAATATTTTTAGTATTTTTTTTTCACAATAATTAAAATCATTTAAGCTGTCCCCAGATTCATAGAATAAATATGGTATTTGTAAAATGATTCTACCAAATTCAATCTTATAAGTCATTATAATATTTTCTTAAGTTTTCGCGACTAGTATACAAAATAAAACTTGTTTTAACGGTTTTATGTGCGGTAATTAATTTGATTTTTATTATTCCGACGTTTCGGCCACTTTTCAGTAGCCGTGATCACGGAAGATAAAATGTCAAGAGTCGATGAGTATTGTTAGTTTTATTTAGCCTACCGCCAACTTGTTCATTTTAATTATATATTTTTAATTTTGTTTATGTTTATTATTTACTCTATGGGAGCCTAATCTAATTTACCACCGCTTCGCAACATGTTGTGGCAGGAAGAGAAGAAGCGGCGCAAGAAACTATTCAGCAAACAAGTCTAGCTCTAATAATTTTATATAATATTAAACTGGGTGTGAGGTAAAATAAAAATAAATTGTCAATTAAGTTGGTTTAAGTTATTGTGCGCGCAGAAAGAGCTCACAGTGTCTCGAGGTCTGGCAGTTGGTTTTTGCTGTGTTGGGTCTTAATAGTTTTGATGATCGAATCCCAAAGAGGTGGTACTTGCCAACTATTTTCTCTATTGAAATTTGTGTGTTTTTTGATTTCAATAGCTTTACGCATCATTCTAGGTATAAAACAATTCTCTTTTGCGAGGATTTGTGGTTTATCTAATTTGATGTAGTGGTTGGGTTTATCCAGCGTGTGGTCACCGATCGAAGACTTCGCAGACCTTGTATGTTTCATGTCAGCAATGTGTTCGTTTACCCGTGTTTTTATGCTCCTCTTTCTTTGCCCAATCTATGATAATCACACTCACAATCTCCTACGCTCACTCCACACGCAGGCTGTCTTCCTTTGGAACTCCTTGCCCACAGACATCAGAAAAGCTAAAACCTTTGCCATATTTAAAAATTCACTCAGGAAACATTGTTATCTTTACACAACAACGTATGTGCTAGTGTACTCTATCTTCAATAGTAATCTGCTGTCCATTATGTATGCCATTTTTTTTACCATTTTCTTTTTTTTCTTTTCCTTAAATTGTAATAATTAGACAAGTTAAGAATTTCCTTTCAGTGCATCAGGTTGCCTGGAAGAGATCGCTTTTAGCGATAAGGCCGCCTTTTGTTTACCTAGTATGTAATTAGTCTTGATGTCCATTTTTGTAATTCGTGTTTTGGTGAACAATAAATAAAGTGTTATATCTATCTATCTAATCGAACGCATCCGGGAGTGAGATATTTAATTTCAGGTCTCAAAAACTGGGTAATTTTTTTATGCGGCTTGAAATATGTGAAACTCGCCTGAGGATATGTCCAATTATGTCTGTGACGCCCTTGATGTAGGGTAGGGTAGCAGGGCACCGCCCAACTGAAAGTGGTTTGGGGCCTTTGTGACGTTGGTGTGGAGTCTTCAGCTGATTGCGTTGTAAGACTCGCTTGATTTGCTGAAGCTCTCCAGCCACGTGGTTCTCGTCACAGATTTTTTGTGCTCGCTGTGATAAATAGTGAATAGAGCGTACCATTTTCTTATCTATGCAATTGTTACTTTTTTGTATTGTCTGTATCTCTCATTTCATTCGCTTCCTTACATGTCATTCTTGTGTGTGTTAATAGTATACGTCTCTATAACGTACCTTATATTTTTGTAAGTAAAAAAGTTTCCATTTTTTATATCTCCAAAATCCAGGATAATCGAGACAAATACATATCCATAGCATTTCATGGTAGCGCAACGTGATTCGTGGCATAACAATGGACCGACATACCGATATTATTTTTTTTATTTCAAATACGCATCCAGCTACATTGTCATCGTACAAGAAAAATTTCTGGAACAATGAACACGTCGTTCCAACAAATCAAGAAATTACAAGACAGCAATAATTGTCCGGCTTGGATATTTGCCGTAAAAACTTATCTACAGCATGAAAGCGCATTGTATTGAACCGACCGGCTACAAGGCAGTGGATACCGCTCAGGATATCAAAGCGAAGTCTAAACTAATACTATTATTGCCAAGATAGCAAAAGAAGTGTGGCAAAACTTGCAAAGAAATTTTAATGACAATGGATTGTCAAGGAAAGTGGATCTTTTAAAGGACCTCATAAATACTACGCTGAAATCCAGCCAAAGTGTAGAAGACAACGTGAATAGAATAATGTCATCGACACATAAGCTAAGAAACATACAGTTCAACGTGGAAGACGAAAGGCTCGGTACTCTTATGTTGGCCGGCTTACCTGACTTGTATAAACCTATGATTACGGGACTGGAGATCTCAGGCTTGAAAATTAGTGCTGACTTAGTCAAAACAGAGCTACTAGAGAGACTAATGCATTCTATACTACAAAAAAGAAGACTCGGCTACCATTTCAAGCGAAACCAGCAGTTTATCCAAGGGGTCCCAGATGTTACAATTGCAATAACAGGGTCATATTGCAAAATACTGCAAGGTTAAAAAAGGTAAGGAAACTAAAAACACAAGTTTTGTTGCAGCCTTTTCAGCGATTACATAACAAAATGTCAACAAATGGTATTTAGATTCAGGTGCATCCACGCACATGACAAGCAGAAGAGCGCTAATGTATGATGTGCATGAGCCACCCATCCAAAAGATTACTGTAGCGAACAAGGAACCACTGTCTGTGAGAGGAATTGGTTGTATTGACATTTATTTAATTAATAATAACCAAATTCAGGTGAGACATGTTTCATATGTTCATGGCTTAGCCATCAATTTATTATCAGTAAGTGCCATGGTCAAAAAGGGGGTTAAAACTTATATTCAATAGTCAAGGGTGTGTTATTTATAATAGTGATTGAAATTTAATATGTTCAGGAACATTAGTCAACAGCTTATATTGTCTTAAGTTGGAAAGCAATGACATAGTAGCAAATTTAACACCCAGCGAGGAGGCGGTCAATAATTCTATTCTGTGGCACCAACACATGGGACATTTAAATTTTACAGACCTACAAAAAATTCTGTATACAGAAGGAGTAAAGCTGAGTCCAATTGCTAACAACACATCAGAACCTGCACCAGCTGCTTCGAAGGAAAGCAAACCAGGTTACCATTTAATCATATTGGATCCAGGGCCAGCAGACCTCTGCAGCTCATCCATTTGGACCTATGTGGGCCGATGGAAAATATGTCATTTAGAGGTATGAAATATTTTTTAACATTTGTTGATGACTGTACCGGAAGAGTTCATGTATATTTCTTAAAAGATAAATTGAATATTATAGAAATTTTTAAACACTTTAAGACTAAAGTTGAAAATGAACTAAATTATAAAATAAAAGCTACAAGAACTGACAATGGTACATAGGATTGCAATGATTATTTGTCATGGTATATGTCACCAAACCAGCACACCCTATACCCCCTCAACAAAATGGAATGGCTGAACGACTGAACAGGACTTTAGTCGAGCGAGAAAGGTGTATACTTTATGCTAACCTAGATAAAGAAAATTGGGCTGAAGCTATATCTACAGCAGCTTATGTTATAAATCGCACCCAGATCAATTGATTGGAAAACGCTTATGGAGTTATGGTCTAGGAGAAAACCTAATTTATCACATATGCGTATTTTTGGAGCTAAAGTAATGGTACACACCAAAAGAACGACGCCAAAAGTGGGATAAGAAGGCCACAAAAATGATATTTGTAGGCTACTGTGAGACTTCTAACGGCTACAGGTTGATGGACAGGAAAAGTCATAAAGTGATAAAAAGTAGGGATGTCACATTTATGGAGAAGTCAAAGACAGATGATATTAATTTGCTAAAGTCACCTTATGTAATAATTAGAGAAACAGGATGATACACCATGCCATAGTTCATTCACAGCCACCGTGCCAGAGTTCACAGCAGGTACCGGAGGAGGTGGTGAGGTCAATGACGCGTCCCAGGAGGCAATTGAGAGTGACACTGATGTCAATGAATCTTACCGGCCTTCCAGGTATGTTACAACAGATTCTTTTCAAAACATTAGACTGAGGCCTTGGCAGAGAAGGGGCCATGTAGAATCTTCTGATGTAACACTTTAACAATACTCATTAATACTTGACAATATTTGTCTTCCGTGATCACGGCTACTGAAAAGTGGCCCAAGCGTCGGAATAATAAAAATCAAATAAATTACAGCGCTTAAAACCCGTAAAACGTAGTTTTATTATAAGTTATTGCTAATTATATAATACCAATAATACCCAATATTCTCTATAAGTATCTCATTTAGTCTAACATTCGTCAAAATATCGTCAATAATATAGAATAGAGTCAAGCCCTTAAAAATAGATCAGAATATAGGATAATTCATGCTGGATTACAGGATACTTTTGGCAGAATATAATCCAGACAGTTATGTGACCCAAGTAGTGTATAAACCGTAGGAAAGTTAAGATTTTTTTTCTTGGCTTTTGATTACAAACCTCTTCAGATAGAGTATTTATATCTCTAGCCTGGGACGTATGATTCGTACTTCTAGCTGCCGGTTTTTCCGTTAAATCAGAAGAGTTTTTCGATGTCTGTTTCAAATTCGCAGTATTGTATTTCGTGTCGTTCGTTTTGTAATGATGTTTGTTATTCTGTAACACAAAAAAAATATTAATTTAAATCCTTATTTTAACTACACTTAACTGGCTGCCATGATAAGCCATAGTGTAAGCACCCCAAGTTGTCTTTTCGTATCTTGTGGTCTTTTTAAGCTTTCCATAGCAAACAACAAACAATCAAACGAACTCATGCAATAACAAAAAAATAACAAGGAATAGTGAACTGTTCCTCTGAATGAGTGCTAAAATGAGAGGACTATCATGTTAATTGACTATTGTGTTAAGGATCCCATTGTTGCTACCGCGCACCCTGCTCGGCTGCAAAGCTGTTTTCTTCCGCAAGATGGCAAGGAAGTCATCTGTGCATGCAGACAAAAAAAAACAGCGCCCTGACCACATTATTGTATTGTACATACAGGACCTTAGATTATGTACTTCATAGGATATACTAAGCCCGTTGGGCAAACGTGAGCCACAAACTCGCGGAATACACGAATGTACAGTGAGCTATAACTAATGTAATTTTGACTATGTGTGAGCATCCAGCGAATCTGCAGGCCAGCATGTTTGCCACTGACATTGAAAAATGGTATAGTGAAATCGTAAAAAATCCAAAATTAGGGATGGTAACTAAACGATGTTTTTTTTAGTGTACATAGGCACAGTAGAGGATTTTCAGTACAACTCTATATGAAGCCCTGGAGCTACATCTATGTAAATAAAATCCTCCAGTTGCTCTTAACTGATCACATTTATTTTAACACCACTATTGCAGCAGTTGGCTGTACTTGAACCGAATTTAAGAGGTCTCTGCTCAAATTCAACTTTATCATAAATAAAGAAACATTTTACAAATGTTTCCTCGATCTAAACTAAATCTTTGAGAAAACAAATTCCTATCTGTAAAGGCAATGCATATGTTTGATATCTCTTTTGTTCCTCATTTACAGGGAACATTGCAAAATGAAAAGATGCTATTGAGGTGGTCATAAATTTCTTTCATACCCAAACACCTGTGTACCAGTGAATGGATACTAGAAATTTCTAAAAAGTATTCAGCATCATTAACAATAGTTGTATGTGAGTCGGGTATTGTTAGACAGTTCTTTAAAAATCATTTTGATGAAGAGTTTTTTATTTATGTCTAATGAGATATTTGCTTCCAAAGTTGATAAAAGTATATCCCCCTCTAATTTGCCAGGTGATAAGGTGTTTACCCGTCTGGATGGCTACCACCTCTGGTCTAGGGTATGCCGCCAGAATAACCTTGAGTTGTGTTCGGGCGTTAGTGGCCAGGTGCCATCCTGCCTCAAGAGAGCAGCAGCGCATTTGTAGCACCTTTGTAGTTGCTACAGTCCATAGGTGATGGCAACCGCTTTTCATCAGGTGGACGGTCTACCTGTCGGCAGAACTCGTGCAATTGAAAAGATTTTTTTTAAACTATGATGATGAATATTCGGTAAAAAAATCAGAGAGTATAGATGGTATTGACCCCATTCATTTTTAGTTACTCTACTGTATAAAATTGTCTTGTAATTATCAATACAAATGAAAATAAGTGGCAGTGTGCATGTGTGATTTACACATGGAGGATTCCTTTACAAGCTACTATACAAAAGGCCTATAGCAGCCACAATTGCAGATTCACATACGTGAAAGTGACAAGTATCAAAATAAAATAGATTATACTACATCTTACACCTATCAGTATCTAGATATACTGATAGGTGTAAGATGTAGTATAAAGTTCTATTTTATTTTGATACCATGTCAATTTCACTCAGCAATTGTCCAAGAGTGGCCTCTTTAGGCCAGCAGATATTAATATTCATTTCAAATTCCAGTTATCAACATAAATAAGATTTTTTTAAATAAATTCTATGTATTACTAATTACAATTAATGAATATGTTACCTTATAGTTGTTATTATTGTTATTAAAGGATTCAACACTTTTGGGCCTATAGTATTGACTTGAGTATTGATTATTATAATTTGTTGTGTATCCAGATACAGGTTTGCGCCAAGAGCCTTGCTTTTTTGGGAATCTATTCTAAAAAAAGATAAATATACAAAGAATCCATATAAATTAATAACCTGGCTTAATTTTAAATGATGATGATTTTGCCATGCCTGAACTTCATAAAATAGATCTTTTACTATTTGATAGATTGACTTCTACAACTTATTGTGCTTTTTCTGTGTGTACAAGTACATACATACATACCTATTATGATATTAATATATGCTATTAAATGCATACATAATCGTTTTGTAAATGCAAAAACTATAGTGTGTGTGCGTGTGGCTTAAATGGTAACTTTAAATACAGTATTACCCAAACGTATGTGATAGGTGGGAGGGACTGAGCAATAACAGAGTAAGTAGAATTCACGTAAATCCGGACATAATGTTTAGTCTGGGGCGAAAGTAAGTAATTGAGATTTCTTTAATGCCTTAAACAAAAGAACCAAGGGTTTCGCACAAGTCATTGAGTTGTAAGTTGAGGTATTAATGTACTTACATATCTCACGGAGGCACAATCTTAGGTTAAAATGTTATGTTGGTTGTATTGTGTATTGTTCAGTTATTAACAGTACACATATACAGAATTTCATATTAATTGGACTATTCCCAAGGCCATAAAGAAGGAACAAAAAAATATATATATATATATACATATATTCTATTAGTGAAAAAGTTTATTATTAAACTAGCTTCTGCCCACGACTTCGTCCGCGTGGAATAGTACTTTGGACTAACTTTAACCCGCGACTTTGTTTACGTAGAAGGTAAAAGCCCTTCCCTCTCATGAGTGCCCACCTGCCTTGCACACCATAAATGCGCACGCAGTACTTGTCATTATTTTGCTGCGATGTTATTTTAAAACTGCGATATCTCCTAAGATATTAATTGAAATCGAATTATGTAAATGGCAAAAACAAATTAAATACTTGTGATGAATAACGTATTTATTTGGATAAGGATTAATATCATGTTTATAAAAACACCTTCGCAAATAATGCATTATTTTAGAACAAATTGGGTTAGCATAAAAAAAGGTTATAGTGAGCCAACCTTAAAAGATAGACATATGCTATCGCGGACTTTTTTTTAGAACTTTTAAACAATTCTGTCAAACATAATTTTTACGAAACTTTAACCGTTTACGCAGCGCACGCAGCGGAAGCTCTCAAAAGGAAAAGAAAACCACTTTGAAACATTCTTCATTGGTGCACCGCTCCTATTGGTCATAGTGTGATGACATAAAGCCTACAGCCTTCCCCGATAAATGGGCTTTCTAACACTGAAAGAATTTTTCAAATCAGACCAGTAGTTCCTGAGATTGCGCATTCAAACAAACAAACTCTTCAGCTTTATCTTAGTCTGGCCATAAATACTGTTACAATTAAAAAGAAACAAAATATTACATTTGAATTTGGAATCTGTCATTTTTATATGATTGTTCATTGTGTTTTCTCATTTTGGCGCCAATACATTGTACAACATTTTGCGATATTAAAATGGAGTGGGGCGATAAAGAGAACTGAATCGCTGTGATTGCATTACACAAAGTAGGTATGGAGCCAAATGTAATTTTTAAAACTCTCCATACGCTTGATATTAGTCAAATATTTGTGTACCGGGCTATTAATAGGTACAATGAGACCTCGTCTGTTTGTGACAGAAAAAGATCTGGCCGTCCACGTAGTGTTCGTACGAAAAAGGTGGTCAAAGCAGTAAGGGAAAAAATTCGAAGAAATCCTGTCCGAAAGCAAAAGATTTTATCTCGGAAGATGAAGATATCATCTAGAACCATGTCGCGTATTTTAAAAGATGACTTAGGACTTGCAGCCTATAAGAGACGCACTGGTCATTTCTTAACTCATAATTTAAAAAAGAATAGGGTGGTAAAATCGAAACAACTACTGAAGCGGTACGCAAAGGGAGATCACAGAAAAAATTTGTTTACGGGTGATATTCTTTTTACAATTGAGCAACATTTTAAGAAACAAAATGACTGTATTTATGCTCAAAGCTCTAAAGAAGCTTCTCAATTAGTCGACAGAGTGCAACGTGGGCATTATCCGTCTTCAGTGATGGTTTGGTGGGGTGTTGTCTATGAAGGAGTGACTGAGCCATATTTTTGTGAAAAAGTTATCGAAACATCGGCACACAAGTGTATCAAGATACCATTCTTGAGAAGGTAGTTAAGCCCCTTAACAACACAATGTTCAATAACCAAGAATGGTCCTTCCAGCAAGACTCGGCGCCGGGTCATAAAGCTCTGTCCACGCAGTCTTGGTTAGAAACAAACGTTGCGGACTTCATCAGAGCTGCAGACTGGTCGTCGTCTAGTCCCGATCTTAATCTGCTGGATTATGATTTATGGTCAGTTTTAGAGAGTATGGCTTGCTCTAAACGCCATGATAATTTGGAGCCCCTAAAACAATCCATACGATTGGCAATGAAGAGTTTTCCCATGGAAAGAGTGTGTGCTTCTATTGATAACTGGCCTCAACGTTTAAAGGACTGTATTGCAGCCAATGGAGACCACTTCAAATAAACTTTTTATATTTTAAATTGTTTTATATTTGTGTATTAAACTAACACACTGTAAAACTTATAAATGTTATTTGCAATAGAAAAAAAATATTTCTTTGTTACAATATTTATGGCAAGCCTAGGTATATTAGTATAGATAATGTTATTCTGCCTTTCATAGAGACAAGTCCCAATATGCAGATAAATTTTTCAGGTGAACCTGGATGAACAAATTCATAATTTTAAGAAATAGTGAAAAATACTCAAATGTAGCATAGGGCTGATTTGGATAAAAACTGAACATTAGATTTTTATACAATCAATTATCCTACCCAGGTATCAAATCTGTTGATTATGAAAAAAACTGGACTATACTGTAAGCTTACAAGGATCAATTTTTGTGAAGAATTATTAAACAGCAAACTAAAGGAATAGGGTAATTATTAAATGGATCCATATTTTTCAGTATTCATAGATGTCCATAACTTATGAAATTAGTCAAAGCAATGCTCAATTTCTATAAACAATTTTTTTCAATACACTACTACAGTACAGGAAAATTATAATGTAAAAGGTAACTGGTGTATTAAAAAAATATATTAATAACACAGGCTTGCAATGGTTTTCCCCTTACAAAACTGAGTAACAATATCGATAGATATAAGGTATAGTATACGGAAAAAACATCTAAAAAAATCCATCATGTAAATTTTTAATAAAATATTTTTTATAACTTATACTATCTCAAAATGTTCTATGTTTGTAGAAGTATCGGTTATTATTGATAAATATTATATTTAAATATTTATCTACCCTCAGTATATATTGTTTATTGTAATATTAAGCATGTAAAAAGCTATACTACATGTAGGGCTGGTGCTAAGTTATTATTATAAATTTTACATAGTAAAAACAAGAAACTATTTCCTAATAACTTCTCTGAATTGTGTTAGTTTTCCAGGGCACTTTTTTGACATAAGTGGAAGATCTTGAAGCAAGAATATACAAAACTGAAAACTGATGTAGTAGAAAAGGAGCACAACATTAAATCATAAAATATTAGCTACAAAGAATATATTAACACCTGAAAGTATTGTTTTGTATTATAGGGAAAGTGCTAGTCCACCCTTGAAAATTCTGCTACCTTTTCCTCAAATAAAACTGGGGATTAAGAAGCAATTTGTAAAAGCAATATCTAGAGGCATCTTTATTTCAAATTTTTGAGTGGTAAATTTAATGCAAAGATGAAGGAAAAAACCGTTTTTATTGACCCTCTGCCATGAAAAAGTTAATGTGAGATTTCAACTTTAAAACATAATTAAAAAGACTAAAGAGCAGATTTGGAAGTCATTCCATGAGGCCCTAGGACATTTTTAAGAACTAGAAAAAACTGTGATTATAGATATAGTCAACAACAAGCTGAAGCATTTCCAAATCCTACATTCTTATACAAGTAAAAAAATTGTGTTATCTGCCTTAGTGTTGACTTCATTCTCAATAATTTTGGTGCTGAAAGTGAAGATATGGAGGAGTTATTTCGTTAGTCATGAAAGTTATGGAACAAAGATATTTAAAAAAAATAAACTGAATCACAAGTACTAGAGAAAACAATTAAAAAAGTATTTTTCCAAAACAAAAAAGATATTATAGCTCATTTGTAATATATAAATGCAAGAGTAGCCTTTCAAGGCTTGTTTGAAAACAGTAATGTTCATATTAAAACTCCAGATTTAATTTTATATTGAACTAGAATTTAACCCGCGGCTCCGCTGTGGGTCAACCTATAGTGAGTGCTTCTTGTTTAAAGAGCAGGCGTTAATACAGGTTACACTGTACTACATTTTTATGTTAGTGCTATTTGCACCCAGAAAATTAATTTTATTTTATATCGTAAACTATCCCATCTCTCGGCATGAAAAGTATCTATGTCCAATTTCGGTATTAAAACAACATTTAAACAAAATTACAGCAAAACCGATCCAGTACTCCTAGCAGTTCTTCCATGAAAGCTTGACAGAAAGTCATACCAAGTTACTATCACATTTTTTATAGACGATAAATTTTTATATCTGTAAACTTGAGAAATGATTGGTCTCATCCAAACTTCCATCCTTTATTTCAAACCTTCCTAGTTTTATTTATCTATCTCAATATATTAACACTATGAAAACTACATAAATAACAAAAGTGACAACAATAACAAAAAAAACAACAAAAAGGACAAAAAGTAAGAAAAGGACAAAAAGACATAAAGGACAAAGATAACCAAAATGACCAAAATTACAGAAATGACCAAAATAACCAAAATGATGAAAATGGCAAATCACAAAAAACTTATCCTACTTTTTGGGATAACCTTTACATAAATCTATCCCATTATCCGGGATAAAAAGTATCGCTTGTTTACCCTCGGTATTAAAATTACATATATACTGATTTTTAGCCAAATCGGTCCTGTAGTTTTTCCATAAAAGCATAAAAAACAGAGAGATTTTATCCCAGAAAGTATCCTATGTACATTCTCGGCATTGAAAATATATATATACTGAGTTTGAGCCAAATCGGTCCAGTACCTTTTCCGTGAAAATGGAATAGACAGACAGAGTTACTTTAGCATTTTTAATCTTAATAGGGAGATACTAAATTGTCAAGCAAAAATTTCTCAGAAATCTGTGAATATTCATGATGTATACAAAAAAATCTCAATGTGCTACATAAAATCTAAAACCATTTTTTAAATTCACCACACCTGACTACTTAAAAAAAAAGTACAATTATTTAAAGGAGAAAATAAAAGTTACATTTCACAGGCCTGTGTAATCAAATATTTTTTTGTTATAAGAACAATAATAGAACATTTTGTTAAAACTTAGCCATTTTCCTTAGTTTGTTGATTGTCAATGCTTCTCAGGAAGTGGTCCTTAAAAACTATACTGTGGGCCAGTGTTATAATATGGTTTTCTTTAATTTTTCAAAATAAGCCTCCGTTAAGTAATTTTATTATTTATTACAGATTCAGATTTAGCCACTCAGGCACATCTGAAAATATCACCTCACCTGGAACTTTAAAATAACTAAAAAATAAACTTACTGGGTAGTTCAGCTTGATAGTAGGTTTTTTACTCGACTTTTGTCTAGCTACCATTGAAGCTATGTGTTGTGTTTCTTGACTTGGCATAGCATCAACATACCAATCTCCATTGTTTTGAGTTACTTTAAATCCAGGCACATCCAAAAAAAGTTTCTCTAGAGTTGGATAACCAAGCTTTTTGAAAGGTATCCATTCTCCTTGTAATTCTCGATAATCTCCTTTAAAAACAACAAGTGTTAGAATAAATTTGAGTTTGTGGCAAACTTACTTCAAGGTAATAACTTACGGTTACACTGCTTTATAGTAAGAGCTCCTTTCACTGATATTAATGTAGCTCTGAGAGCTTGAATTACTTGTTCTTTGTCAGCCATTTAAAACTGAAAATAAATTACAAATTACTTGGTTTTTTTTTTAATATTATTATTATTGATTTTTTTATATACGTTAGAAGGCTAAAGCGGGAACAAAGCAATGCGGAGGTCTCGCCTTAGCATTCTAACCTGTATTAAAAAAGTTCGGATTTGTTCATAATAGTTAATAATAAATAAATAAATGCCCTATAACTATACCCCACCCAAAGATTAGAACAGTTTCTATTACTAATATAATGTAATGAGCAAAGATAAAATCGAACCAATCGTAATAATTCTTACAATACTTTATTTAGTATTACTTTAATTAAAACTTGAAACAAAATTTCATAGGCACACCAAGGTATTTGCAACTGTTCCTGTAGTACGAGGCCCAGATTATCGCAAATTATATAGAAAAATAATTTTGTCCATTCGAAATATTCTGGAAGTATTCCTGAAACCTTCGCTGAAACAATTTATGACGTGTAAGCAGGAGAAATCAGATCATTTCAATAGCATATGTATTAAAATTCACTTTCACTAATTAAATATTTCAGAAATTTTATAATTAATCAACAAAGTTAACTTACAGTTAAACAAATCATCAATTCTACTTACTTAATTTCTTGAGATCCAAAGAATACGGTAAATTAAAAAACTCGATTCGAAAAAATAATCTTCAAACAACCCTTTCTGATTTTTCTACATGTACCTATTTCTTTACATGACACATTACATGTCAAACACCAGGGTCCCAGATTTAATTTACGAATTACCCATATCCATTCCAAAATACCCCAAATGATTCTATTTCAGAAAGCTGAGACCCATTCACTATCCTACAGTGACCGGAGCTTATGCCTTGATCACATGAAACTAGTACAGTGGTGAGAGAGTAAAATGATACTAGGCCGAGAGAGTTGAGTGGGCGAGCAGGAGCTCGAAGTATTTTGATTATATGGTGAGGCAGGTTAGAAGTATGGCATAAATGTCTTGAAATGGAATTTTTTTTTCATTACTATCATTACTAGCAACATTTCTAACTAGTCTGTGATTCGGCTTTGACATATGATGTAAACAAAGGTAAACACAGGTACAAATGCTCGTAGCTGATGGGGTACCGGGCCGAGCTCTCTTTCTGTCCGCTAAACACCTACGCGGCCATCTTCGAGAACTTTTCAATGCCTGCATCAGGTCAGGCGTATTCCCGAAGCAGTGGAAGGAGGGCCGGCTATGCCTACTTCCGAAGGAGGGTCGCCCTCCCAACGATCCGTCCGCCTACAGGCCCATCGTCTTGCTCAACGAGGCGGCCAAGGTCTTCGAGAAGATCATCGCCGGCCACCTCGTTTGACACCTTGATTCGAATGGGTCTGGGCTTTCTGAAGCTCAATTTGGATTCAGGGCAGGGCGTTCGACGTTAGACGCCCTGAACGCACTACGGAGCCTCATGAGAGAAGCGGAACACATGAAAGAGTCCGTCCTGGCGGTTTCTCTTGACATTAAAAATGCCTTCAACAGTCTCCCTCACGAGACGATCAGGGCGGGGCTCCTGGCTCGTGGAGTCCCCCCGTACCTCACGAGACTGTTGGAGGACTACCTCCAAGACCAGTACATCCTCTGGGAGGGCGGTCGAGCTGGCCAGGTTATAGGTAGGCGACACGTCGCGTGCGGCGTTCCACAGGGGTCGGTGCTGGGCCCAATCCTGTGGAACGTTGGCTACGACTGGCTCCTCCGCGAGCCAGTCCTGCCCGGGATGGGGGTGCTCTGCTTCGCAGACGACACCCTCGTCACGGTCCGGGGCGGAACCTATGAAGAGTCTGTGGGGCTCGCCAACGCCGGAACGGTATTGGTAGTTCAACGTATCCGGCGCCTTGGCCTGAGGGTCTCCCCTGAGAAAACGGAGGCCCTCATGTTCAGCAGACCACATAAACGTGCACACCGGGACGCGCGAGTCGCTGTCCAAGGTGTTGCGGTAGCGGTCAAGCCCCAGATGAAATATTTGGGGCTTGTAGTCGATGGAACGTGGAGCTTCGGGGCCCACTTCACCCAGGTGGCCCCGACGTTGATCAAATCCGCTATCGCCCTGGCCACGCTTCTTCCGAACGTGGGAGAGCCGGGCGTGGCGGTGAGGAAATTGTACACCGGCATCCTCCAGAGTATGGCACTGTACGGAGCCTCCGTATGGAGCCATGCACTACACCGGAAAAACAGGACCCTGCTGAGGAAGACTCAGAGGGTCCCGTCGGTAAGGTCCATACGGGGACACCGTACTGTGTCATGGAGGACGGCGACATTGTTGGTGGGTGATCCGCCCTGGGAACTCCAGGTGGAGGTACTCGCAACAGAGTACCGCTTCCGGCAGGATGCTCAGGCGAGAGGAGAGGTGCCGTGTCCGGCAGAAACTCGGATGATCAGGGCCCAGGTGACCGAGGCTCTGATCCGAATTTGGCAGAGGGACCTGGAGTCACCAGAAGCTGGGATTGCAATAGTGGAAGCGATCCCTCCCACCTTACTCGTTGGGTCTCGCGGAATCGCGGGACCCAACGAGCTAGGTGAGAGGGAGGCGGACCGGCGGTCGAAGGCGCCGCTACGCGCATCTCCTCCCATAATTACCGTCTCAGGGGGCTGCTGCTACGGGGGTAGCAGCGGACTCCCCCCCTTGATTGATGAAGTGGGTCACTCTGCCACCGGGGTGGCCCAGTATTGCCGAGCGTGGAGGCGTCACAGTGCAGTAACTCTGTTCTAAATCCCGTGACGCTCTGTAAAAGCGTGGATACAGGGGCGCAGGTTTAGGTTTAGTGGGTAGTTTGGCAATCGGTTTCTCGCGACTGCTTCTGTTTGAAGCTAGCGTGGAGAACCGGTCGCTGAGAGTCCCACACACCCTCGATGCATGCTTCTGCACTGCATTTGGCCCTTCCCCCGAAGGTACAGATGCTCGTAATATTTCTTTTGTTTCATATTAACAGTGTAATATGTGAAAAGTGTAAAAAAAAGACTATTCTAAGTTCGGGAAGAAAATAATTTATAAAGTTTACAAACGACATCTTGCGGAATATGAAGCAAGAAGTATTCTTTCGAACTTCGACGATATTTGCCAAAGAACTACTGAAATGACAGGTATATTTAAGCTTATATTGTTGTTTTCAGCTCAATCGTATACAACTTGATAATGAATATAATAATAAGAATAAAACAATCGCTATTTAGGATCTCTCGTATAAGATACATGTGAAAATTTTGTACCGTTACCATTGACCAGATAGGTTTTTTAGTATTTGTTTGTACTGGGGCCACATCTGCGAGAATGTTATCACAAATATGGGATCAATTGAAATAAGTTTACGATATGATTTGAATAATTTTACGTAATAATTTCTTTTACTTTGAATTTTGGTCAATTTACATTCTATGTTGATTTAAATTGATTATGGTTTTTTGTCATTAAAGGAAGCAGCTGAGCGCGCATTTCGAGATATCACTAAAAATGATTAATAAATTCGTGCCAAATTACTCTCTGTGAGTGATCAATTATAAATTTTGAGGATGACATCTGAACCGAGTCCGACAAAGATGATATTGCTGCCAGCTCTAATCAAGACATGAATGTAGAAGCACTTAGCGATATTTAGATGAAGATTTATTGAAATAAACTATAATTAAATAATCTTATCTCAACATTCTCATCTCAGCTAAGTCCAATGTCCGGACCCGTATAGCATAATTAAATAATACCTAACATTATTTATTTCCGGAAATATTGAATGAATAATAAAATGAACATATGCCTTAACGTCAAATAACATTAAAATAAAAGTCTTTGGATAGTATTTTTGTAAACTTTGTGTATAAATCTACTATAACGTCGAGAACATGAACTATTTTTAGCCTTCTAGCAACATTCTGTCTTATTTGTAGTCGAGGTCAGTGAATTATTACACGATATTTGACGTAGTACCTCCTCTGGGATAACGTTACAAATATAGGCCGTTTCACGCTGATGTGGCGATGTGTGTAATGCGTTATTTGTGACCTAATTGGGCCACAAACAATATTGACATTATCGCAGGTCTGGCCCTCAGCATAAAAATTGGAGTTGCTAGAGTTTAGACAAATTTGCGAAAGTGGCACGCCTATTATTTTTTAAATTAATTTGCCACAGTATAGTCACTGCATTAACAAGGGCTATGTTCCATTAGAGACACAATGACCACGTTCACGACCGCGTTTTTTCCCGTTCCACTTGCTTGCCGGCGTCACAATCGTAAACCTTATTGGAACGGTTATTCGACCCACTTCTTGACATGGATCGTTGTTAGCGTCATGTGATCGAAAATAATGACGTCATTAATGACGTTTTCACCACGACCACAACGGTCGCGGTCGCCGTGTGGAACGGCTAACGGAGCGTTTTGGGTGGCCGTTGTGAGCTACTAATGGATGGTATGTTAGATTTACATACGTACAAGGGCAGCATGCCCATTGATATAGTTGCAAGACTGCAAGACACTCGTTAAATAAAACTACTTTAAATTATAATGTTATTTTTATTACTTTGGGAAATTTTCACTTAAACTACCTATTTTAAAATTATGTAATTAAATTATTATCATTACATAGTTTTAAAATAGTTAATTGATATAAAATTATTTGGAAACTTGTTGTAAAACAATAAAAAATACCATATACATTGCTATAACAAAATATTAAAAAATGCAATTTTGTTTTACTTAGGAGTAACTTCAAGATGTAGAAACAATTTATGGCCAGTTCCTATATGTTACCGACCACTCATTTGCCATATTATTAGTTAAAATTTCACATATGATCCATACAAGTAATGTCTAAGTTTAACCAATGATAAGGCAAGTGAGTAAACAGAATGACTATATAGTAATCGGCCATTCATCTGTTTTTAAAGAAATTGTTTGTCCTTTTTGACTGAATTTATTTCTGCTCAGACCTAGATACTTACACTACATTATATGGGTATGAAAGTAAAAAACCATATAAGTAAGTTGTATGTTACACATTTAATTTGTTACACTTATATCTAAAATAGGAAAAATGATAATTTTTCAAAAAGAGCGGTAAAAGTACTTACCGCTGCTCGAAATAGGCACTAAAAGCACTAAACCACAATAGTAGGATGTACTACACACACTACTAGAACACTATTTTGAGACAAACAGCGTGAAAAGTCGTGAAAAGCTTGAATATAACAATAAATACGTGGAACGCGCTGTTAGTGTGACCGAAAACAGCGCACAGATGAGGGAATCCTGAACCTGAAAAATATCATTAAAAATAGTCCCAAAATGGTGAACCCGAATTGGAGAACTTGTCACCGCTCAAATATTCAAAGTACCCACACATTACGGGAATCAGCCAGCGCCAACCGCGGCAGACGGATGAGTCCGATCAATGTATACACCCCGAACCGTAACACATTCTCCACATTGCTTTAGATTAGAACATCCGAACGCTCAAGGTTAGGTACGCGATTTATGACCTATAATGTGCACACTTCGATGGACTTTCCTTATCGAGATACATTGTAAGCCACGCTCCTCAGCCGCGTCTATTAACCGTGACTTATAATATACACACAGCTTAATTGAAGGTTTCCAGGACGAGAACAGAGAATGCGTAACAGTTCTGGCTACTAAGTCTTTTAAAATTGAAATTTCAAAAGAAAATACATGGACATTGTCAGTTCACTCAAATATTATCAGAATTTTTAAAATTACCCACCACTTAAATTTCTTCAATATAACACTAGCTACAATAGCATACATATATCATCACCTGCCTCTTTTACCGCAACATTGGCATAATCATTGCCAAAGCCGTTGGAGCCAACACCAGCAAGAATAGAATACAAGTACTTACTTATTTTTTACTTTAATGGACTATAAGTAGGCTACGTTCCATTTGAGACTCACAACGACCATGTTCACGACCGCGATTTTTCCCGTTTCACCTGCTTGCCGGCGTTGCAAACGTAAATCCAGGTGGAATGGCTATTCGACCCACATATGGACATGGGTCGTTGTGAGCGTTGTGTGATCGAAAATTATTACGTCATTAGTGACGTTTTCTCCACGACCAGAACGATCGCGGTCGCCTTGTGGAACGGCTAACTGAGCATTTTCGGCGTTGTGAGCTACTGGTGGAACTCCCTGCTAGTATCATACAGTAGTGTGTCACCAGAGTTTCTGATCTGACAAATACTCAACCACAGACTACGTACTATAGATACTACGTGATGGTGAACTCTCTCTTGTAGATTATCTCTCGGTTGTATCATTCCCATTACCGCTGCAGCAAACTGGACAGTGGACAGCGTAAGCGTGTACAATATTTAATAAACAAATACTTTACAAACTTGTGCTGCTAAAATCCCTCGCCATTTTCCTGCATGTTGTTGTGGAAGTGGGCTTAATGTAAACGAGGCCCGAGGGGATAATATGTTGTGGACCACAGAATATAATGTACTAATTCGATTTGACAACTACAACTAGTTTCAAAGTTTTATAAATTCAAAAAGACCTGTTAGCCAGAACCTTAAACGATTCTTTAAAAAAAATGTAATTTTTATAATTTGAGGAAATTTTGACTTGCGTTTTGATAACCATAAAATATTAAACATGGAAGTTACTAAATCAGATATTGATAAAAAGTCAATGGATATTCAGAAAGATGACGAACACAAACACACTAAAAAGAAAAACAAAAACAAGAAGAGACGAAGTGGAGGTGATGGCGACCATGGCGCTTCTTCATCCATCGATGGTTTAGTTCCTGTTACTAATTCTAATGATATACAGCAGAACATTTCTTTAAAAGACTTAAAAATGGCAATGGAAGTCCTTAATTTACATCAGAAACCGGCTAAAACAACTGAAGAAGCTTTACATAAATCTTATCAGTTTTGGTCAACCCAACCTGTTCCCAAAATGGATGAGAAAATAGTGTCTAATGAACCAATAGAACCTCCAAAGTCAGTGGAAGAAATAAGAGCTGAACCATACACTCTACCTGATGGGTTTCAATGGGACACTTTGAATTTAAATGAACCATTAGTCTTAAAAGAGCTATATACTCTGCTCAATGAAAATTATGTTGAAGATGATGACTGTATGTTTCGGTTTGACTATCAGACAGATTTTCTTAAATGGGCTCTACAACCTCCTGGCTGGAGGATGGACTGGCACTGTGGAGTTCGGGTTGTTAAATCTGGCCGACTTGTTGGTTTCATATCAGCTATTCCTGCTCAGCTGAGGATATACAATCATGTACAAACAGTTGTTGAAATAAATTTTCTTTGTGTTCACAAAAAGCTACGAGCTAAAAGGGTTGCTCCTGTATTAATCAGAGAAATAACTAGAAGAGTCAATTTGACTGGTATATTTCAAGGTGTGTACACAGCTGGTATTGTTTTGCCTAAGCCTATCGCTACTTGTCGCTACTGGCACAGATCTCTTAATCCAAAAAAATTAATTGATATTAAATTTAGTCACTTGTCAAGAAACATGACCATGCAAAGAACACTAAAACTTTTTAAGCTTCCTGATCATCCCAAGACTCCAGGATTCCGTAAAATGGAGGTTCAAGATAGTGAAAAAGTTGTCAAATTGCTAAATGAGTATTTGGCAAAATTTGACTTGGCACCCATTTTTTCAGAAGAGGATTTCAAGCATTGGTTTTTACCCCAGAATGGTATTATTGACAGTTTTGTAGTGGAAGCAAATGATGGTAGCATAACTGACTTTGTCAGTTATTACACACTGCCCTCCACTGTAGTTTATCACCCAGTGCATAAAACACTTAAAGCCGCTTATTCATTTTACAATGTATCTACAAAAACAGCATGGATTGATTTGATGCTGGATGCACTTATAACTGCAAAAAATTTAGGCTTTGATGTATTTAATGCATTAGATTTGATGGATAATAAGGAATTTTTAGAGCCATTAAAATTTGGGATAGGTGATGGGAATCTACAATATTATCTATACAATTGGAGATGTCCAAGTATGGCACCTAATAAAATTGGTTTAGTTCTTCAATAGCAATATTGACAGTGCTACTTTAATAACAACTATACAATTTAGATAATTGGTTTCTTTTTATTCTGTGTCACTATATGTAAAGTGTTTTAATAAAAATATAGTCATAGTTCAAACAAAGGCATTTTATTTGTTACTGCAGCATTTTCCATACATCAAATCTAGACTATAGAACAGCTTGTTTTCCAGGACTAACATAAAATTGTTTATCTGCTCAGGTAGTTAAAAAAGTGGCCATGATTGTCTGACTTGCACATGGAAGGTTCCTCTATCTATATTGATGCTTGAAAGGCAAAAATGACTGACATTGTATCGTTGGGACAGTGCATCGGTGCGTGTGGGGCAACCCTACTGAGAGGAATCACGTACGGCTGTATAAGTTAATAAAAGTGTCTAGTTAAAAACTGATGTTTTCTTCCAATCCTAAGTGCGTACCCCCGCTCGCACGTAACAATATATATATATTTTTGTTAAATAGATTTCGTACACTACCGGGTCTTTTGCTGGGGAATTAGACCAAAGTGAGCGAGAGTTAACCACTGAAGATGGCGTAGCTAACAATCGTCCGCCGGCTTGTGTAGAGACTCAGCAAGATAAAGACGTTCCCCATAGGCCACTACTCCACTAAACCTACCTACCTCCCATGTGCCCCGCGCTTATGGTAGGAATAGCATGAGAGTTAGAACGTAGTTACACCCACGCTAATCCTGCGCATCAGTACTTGAGAATGCCCCGGGAGAGGCAAACTCACTTCGTCAACAGAGCACCCCTGTAGCGGAATTACGGGAGATTTTGCGTATATCTGCACTTCCGGAGCCCCGACTGTCGTCGGTACCCGAGAGACGCAGCGCACCCCTTCTCTCGTTCAGCGGCCTCCTTTTGCGACATTACTACCTCGTAGAATTTTGACGCTCCCTCCAAATGATCGTCGCTGTGCAGTATAGCCTCACAACACCAGGACCAGGCTACTCAGCAAATTGATCAAACATACGACGGCCTCGAGTTCAATCTCTGAGGTGCCCATTCGACCAGCGTATGGACAGCAGTCTTGTGCGCCACATAGGCGGCACTGAGGGGAAGGCAGACATCCTACAATCTGATGCAGATATTAATAGAAGCAACCATATCCGGTACTAAGTATTTACGTCAGCCTGAAGGTCAGGGAGCCGCGTTTCCGCGCAACTCATTGCAGCAGGTGTGGCCGCACGGCCTCCACTGTGTCAATGCCAGCCGCAGGAGCTCTCTCGACGAGATTTGGATCATAGACGCGGTTTCCCGCGTCCTTATCGCCTGAAGCTCAGCCTGGCAGTACACCAGGCCGAGTGGCGTATATTATACTAACCCCCAAGAAAAAGGACAATATTTTTTGCAATCTAAAAGACGGTAATAGTCTATTATTATGCCTAGTTTTGAAATTGTGAATATCTTTATATTGTTTATTATAGGCACTCAAATTATTAGGAATATAAATTTTATTAATAAAATATATTGGGAGACGACCGTCACAATACCAATTTGCTTCTTGAAGTGAAAATTTTGAACAAGTTAGCCTATTTTTTCACCTTTCAACATTTAACCCTTAAATGCATCTTGTATCGATATTGATACATCGCATTCTAATCGTTTTTACCGGTTTTTTATTTGAAGTACATCATAGGCTGAATGTTTACACGTTTCTTTGCCTTATTGCCGACAAAAAAAGGACATGTGCCAATGTCATTTCTGAAGGATGATTTTCTTGTCTGTGCTAAGGACATCAACGAGGTGCGCATAATCACAAAACTGCGTTTTTCATTTAGCGGCAAAAACGAAAATATGTCGAAAAATAAAAATCACAAAATGGATGATAAGTCCTTCATTTACTTGAAAACATTTGAAATTGCACGACTTTTATGTGTTTACGTGAGCAAATATCGCATTTTATGTTTGTATCGAAAACGATACAGCATGCATTTGATTCCCGCCTAAACCCAATTCAATTGTTTGTTCATAACGGTTTTGCTTATGATATTGCTTGTTTTTAGATACACTAAACTATACGTTTACATTGTTCAGATATAGCTGAATGCATATTTTTGCTTTTCAGAGCAACAAATAGAGGATATGATATAATAGATGATTTAGAGTCAGATGGAGACTGGAGCTGAATTAGAGGACGATGAAGACGTTCTTACGGGACAGGACAATTCAGATTTTCTGGACCCTCCATTGATTCAGGATGAGCAGCTTGTGCAAGGCGCACAGCCGTTGGAGCGAGTGGAAGCACAACCGACTGAATTTCTCATGAATTTGAGGAATTTACTGTGGAGAAAACAGTCTTTTCTATTTGATGAGAATAACATCAAATTTGGTGGTTCTGAAGAGTTACCTTCATCTATAATGGAACCGCAAAGTCCGTATCAGTATTTTACCTACTTTTTCACGAATCCGTTTATGGAAAACATTGTTACTGAATCAGCACGCTATGCTGTCCAGAAACAACCTGACAGACCCGAAATATTCACACAGGGTGAACTTCGCAAATATTTTGGTATTTCTATATTTATGTCTGTTTACCATTATCCGAGCACAATGTCGTATTGGTCTAATAAATTTGGCTTCAGTCCCATCAAAGACGCAATGCCAGTAAATAAATTTGAGAAAATGCCAAAGTTACTGCACTTCAATAATAATGATGATCATCTGCCAGTAGACCACCCGCAGCATGACAGGCTTCATAAGTTACGTCCTATAATCACCCATTTAAATGGAAAATTCTCTAGCGTGACCATCGAGCAGCGATTATCCATAGATGAACAGATGTGCGCCACCAAAGTTGGACATTTTCTCAAACAATATCTCCCCAACAAACCCCACAAATGAGGTTTTAAATTGTTTGTTTTATGCAATTTGGGCGGTTTGGCTTATAGATTCATAATCTACTCTGGGAAAGAAGCTAATGAAGGATCCTCAAACAATAAAAACCTGGGAGTTGTGGGACAAACAGTTATGAATTTGCTGAGTGTGGTACCCGGGCAAAGAAATCATATTGTCTATTTTGACAATTACTACACATCTTTGCCATTAATGTGTATACTTGCTAAGCAAGGTATACATTCCCTAGGCACTATTCAAAGAAACCGACTGGGAAAAACTTGCAAGTTGCCAACTAAGCAGGATGTTATGAAGAGTTCAATTCCAAGAGGGTATTATGAAGAGTATGTTACAAATTTTGAAGGCATTAACATGACAACAGTAAGTTGGAAGGACAATAAGCAAGTTGTGTTAGCGTCGACATACGTTGGAGCATGTCCCGTAGGGAATATCGAACGATTCGATAAAAAAGTAAAAAAGAGGATTCTTATCACGTGCCCAAAGCTAATCAGGGAATATAAGATGCACATGGCTGGTGTAGACCTCATGGATTCCTTTTTAGGAAGAAATAGGATTCGAATGAAGAGCAGAAAGTGGTACATGAGAATCTTCTATCACCTGCTTGATTTGACTGTAATAAATTCGTGGGTGTTATATAAAAAAGTTGAAGAAAAAAAAGGAAACCACAAAAGAATCATGACCCTTGCAGACTTTCGATCAGAGTTGGCAGAAACTCTTTGCAAATATAGTCCCGCTAACAACAGCGGGCGCCCAAGCACCAGTGCAATTAGGGAAGATCAACCCCCACTTAAAATGCGAAAAGGGAAACATTGCCAAGTTCTGCCACCCCTTGAAGTTAGACTCGACCAAATGGATCATTCACATCATGAGAACAGAAACACGTGGTCGATGTATGATGCCATCATGTAATTTATTAAGTATAATTAAATGTTCTAAGTGCATTGTTCACTTATGTAGTAAGAAATCCAAAGACTGTTTCACCCATTTTCACAATTCTTCAATTTTGTAAAATCATGATTATTTTGTAAAGCTAATGCACACTGTATCGAAAACGATACAAAAATATTTTTATAAAAAAATAAATGTTCCCACTAATATAGATTTATTATTTTATATTTTTCAGTAAATGTTACGCCTTTACGAGACAAAACAATTTTTTTTGGGTAAAAATCTTTTATCATACATTTAAGGGTTAATTCTGACGTGTTAAAATCTATACTAAAATGCGTATTTACTTATGGTCGGTTCCTACATCTTACTGACCATTCATTTCCCTATTGGTTAAAATTTGACATAAGCTCCAAACAAGTAAGGATATATATAATTCAGTGGATGGTAAGGCAAGTGAATGTATTGTAAGATACAGGAACTAGCCATTACTGGATAAAGACAATATGGAACCAGGAAAAATAAAACACAAATTATTTAGAATATTCCACAGAATATAATATAACAAATACATAAAAGAAAAAATCAGTTACATTTTATATTAGAGACCAAGTTTACAATCCAAGGTATCTTAATCAATGCTAAACTGATTAAAGGAAAGAAAAATAAATATAAGAACAAAAACCACCTCCATTTTGAGAAACGTTAAAAGAAAATATGTGTAATTTTAATGACGAAACTAAATCCAATAATTTCCGAGTCAATGTAAAAAGTCAAGAGCTATAACTCTTTCAATGTAGAAATGTTGACAGTTGCTTTATTTTTGTTTGTGGGAATGCACTCTAAATGTTTTATAGTAATTATATTGTAAGAGCGCATGCCACATTTTGTTATTTTTTTTCAATTTTTATTTTAATATTTTTTATGAGCGGGATCAATTAAAACAGATGTTGAAAGCACTAACATTAGCAAGAACAATAACTGTGTTCTTGTAATATAGTAAAAAAGCTGATAGAGAATTATGCTTTTAAATCTGCAAACTGACATTAAATTGATTATTCCTTTTTGGTTGCTTGTTGTTTAGCCTGATGGGCTTGTAACACAGCAACTGCCTCATCAACTTTAGCTTTCAAAGATTCTCCATGTTCCAACATATGAAGAAGCTCAGAATTGTCAATTTCTAGAAGCATACCAGTAATCTTGCCCGCCAAATCAGGATGCATCCTCTGAATAAGAGGGAAAAGTCGTTCTCCAAGCATCTGTTTCTGTTCTTGCAGGGGTGCTGCCGCCAACATGGTCGCAGTCAGCGGTTCTTGTCCTTGAATATGAACTGCTGGCTGAGGAGCAGGTGGATTGCGCATATTTGCAGTATACTTATACCCTGCTGAACGGCCACCCTGAGTAACTAGAGGAGCTCGAATTGATGTTGCAGCAGCAACACCCTGTTGTCCAGTTATGGGTCTAGCCCCAAGTGAAGTGCGTAAGGTGGCTTGGGTTGGTCCTCTTGGGGCAGGACGGTATGGTGGTTGCATATTAGCATAGGCAGATGCTGCTGTTTGAGTATTTGGCCTAACTGGTGGCTGTGCAGTCCAGCGAGGTGAAGGTCTTATTTGGGTCATTTGTGCAGGCCCATAAAAACGCTGAGTTGGGGGAATTGTTGGTACAAAATATCCTCCAGCACCACCTGGTTGGAATATTTGTCCCATCTGCTGCATACGCATACTTGCCATCCGTTGCATATACTGAGATGTAAGATGGGCTTTTCTGTCTTCTTTACGTTGAGCCAAAGCTACATATAAAGGTTTGGTCCCCACTATACGCCCATTCATTTCAGTCACAGCTTTGGTTGCTTCCTCGGGAGAAGAGAAACATACAAATCCAAAACCTTTGCTTCGCCCATCCTCCAGCATAACCTACAATAAGTAAAAATAAAATGTAATACAAATATTTCACATTTCTCTACATTTAAAACTTCTATATACGGATTCAGATACTACTTTACTGTGTTTTTGAAACATCAGCTGAACTCTTATTAAAATAGCTATCAATAATTTGAATAGTATGAGTAGTAATTTTATTATGAGATAACTAAAGCTTTTATTGCTGTTTGTATGTTTTGTTTTTACAAAGAACATTATAAGATAATGAACTATAATACCTTTGCAGAAGTAATAGTTCCAAATGGAGCAAATTCCTTGCGAAGACGTTCATCATCTATTGTATCATCTAAGTTCTTAACATACAAATTGACACCCTGGTATCTAGTAAGGCGTTCCGACTTCAACTGTTCAAATTTACGCTTAAGTTCTTTTTGACGCTCTGCTTTCTTTTGAGCACGTCCTACATACAATGGCTTGCCTTCTACAAGTTCTTTGCCATTAAGTTCCATGCAAGCCCTTTCAGCTGCATCAGGATCTTCAAAAGCTACAAATCCAAAACCTCTGGAACTGCCATCATCCTTGTACATGACTTTGTGGCTGGTAATTCTACCATACTTCTCAAACATATCTTTTAACATTTCATCAGAAAAATCTTCTCCAAAGTTCTTCACATATACATTTGTGAATAATTTTGCTTTCTCACCAAGTTCCTTTTCGCGTTCCTTACGAGGGATGAACCTACCAACATAAACTTTTTTTCCATTCAATAACATGCCATTTACTTTGTCAATGGATTTGTTGGCAGCCTCTTCAGTTTCAAAATGAACAAACCCATACCCTTTAGAGGCTCCAGTCTCATCTTGAGCTACTTTACAGCTCAATATATTACCAAAGGCAGAAAATGTATCATACATTGCTTTGTTATCTATAGTTTTATCAAGATTTTTTATGAACACATTTCCCACTCCAGATTTACGTAAAGAGGGGTCTCGTTGGGACCACATGATTCTAATAGGTCTTCCTTTGATCATATCAAAATTCATAGTGTCTAGAGCTCTTTCAGCTGTAAAAAAATTGATTTTGGTTAGAAGCTTCCATATTTATACCTTTAATTATTTATTAACACAATAAATAAAAGAAGTGAGGGTTAAACTTTACATTAGTGGTCACTGAATTTTAAGTAGTGGGGGGCATAGGGGGGAGGGGGGAGGAGTACTTTTCCCTTCTGCAACCCCCATGTCTAGGAGACATGAAGTTCTTGAGATATTAATTTTTTTCATTCAATTGTTTCATTATATTGCAACAACGATGACCAGTCTGTTCTAACTTTGATTTAAAGTCCAACCTATCCTAAGTCACCGATCTAGTCACTGGTTGCGAATTTCAACTAAAGCCCACAGGCCAATAGAGCATGCCACAGCAGCAGCTAGCGAGTGTCACAACCGATTTGTAACCATTGCCGCAATATATGGGGTGTTTGGCGCATGGACCAACAAAAATTTTTGAGGGATTGGATTGATCAAGAGCTATCTTTAACCCATAGATCCCTATGTCCTAAGTGTCACTGTAATCGAGATACAATTTTTTTTGTTTGTTTTTGAAAATTATCTGGTTCATTGTCTTTAAAATGACATATTTTTCTAGTTTGTTGTTGTAATTGAACCAAATAACTTTTATTGCAGTCTTTAATGTATGATTATTCTAAATTAAACATTAATTCTTAGCATCGGATAACAAAAAATACTTGACGAGCTTTTAAACTCTTAAAAAAGAATTAATCTATGAAAAACGTCAAATTCAAAATTAATTAAAAAAAAACTGAAAGGTATTAAGAATTTCATTTGAATCAAAAAAAATCTGTACTTAATATCCTTTCCAATGATACCACATGGCTTTGAAATTATTTATGTCATCACAAAACAAGGTATTACTCAACCAGTGTCAGAATTTTTAATTAATTTTGAATTTGACGTTCTTCATAGATTAATTAATTTTTAAGAGTTTGAAAGCTCGTCAAGTATTTTTTGTTATCTAATTGCTAAGAATTAATGTTTAATTTAGAATAATCATACATTAAAGACTAAAATAAAAGTTATTTGTTTCAATTAAAACAACAAACTAGATAAATATGTCATTTTAAAGACGATGAACCAGGTAATTTTCAAAAACAAACAAAAAAAATTGTATCTCGATTACAGTGACACTTAGGACATAGGGATCTATGGGTTAAAGATAGTTCTTGATCCACCCAATCCCCCAAAAAAATTTGTTGGTCCATGTGCCAAACACCCGGTATAAGCAAAAAAAAATATTCATATTTAAAAATCAATAAACTAATTCAAAATTGTTTACTAAACTCAAAAACAGTAATAGTGTTTATATATTAAGTGTAAGTGTATTCCTAAACACAAATCGCACTTTGTTATCAACAAAAGTGGCATAACCTTGATAATCGAATGTATTTTTGTTTTTCCCATTATTCATTCAAAACTTGTTTCCTAACCCAAATGACAGGTCTAGTATCTACATATAAGGCGTTTGTTACCCCTAAACTCAAATTACTCTTAATCTCATGCCACAGCCACTCTATGTCAAAGCGCAGCCGAAGTGAGAGCTATAGAATACTCAATCTAAATTTTACAGTTTTAATTTTCATACAGTATGATTCTATGGGGAAATGAAATAGTTAATATCAATAAGAAACAAATTATATAACTTTAATATCAAGAGAAAAACTTTATATTATCAACCATATGGCATGACTATAAAGTGGCTGTAGCAATTTCGAAAGAACTTATAGTGGTGAATAAGTGTATAATATAGAAGTAACTTACCGTCAGCAGGCTGCTGAAAGTTTACATAAGCGTAGCCTAGTGACCTACGAGTTATCATATCACGGCAAACGCGGATTGAAAGTACAGGACCAGCAGTTGAAAATTTTTCAAACAACATGGCCTCGGTTATATCAGAGTGTAAATCCCCGACATATAGAGATGCCATAGGATAATTAGGTGGACCAGGATTCATTTTGAAATATCACTCTGGCAGCTTTACGTAGACATTAACTTATTGTAGGTTTAGAAAAACTTCACTTTCTCTTTATAATGACTATCGCATTCCTAAGACCACGTTGCACGCTTACGTACACTAACTTAAAACCAAGTGATTCCCGATATTTTTTTATATTTTACTATTTTTTTTGGATTTTTGTATATTTTATGTTTTTTTTTTTATTTTACAACAATATTTCACGAAATTCTGAGGATTGTGTGACCTTTTATCGAGGGGACACACAACCTCACGTGAACACACCTTGCTCACCAAAGGAAAAGGTGACGTTTGACAAAAATTAAAATGGCGTCTGCATGATCCAGCAAGTGATGTGCTTGATGAAAGAGTAAGAATTAAATCAATGAGTGCTGTAACTTTGCATTACATTAAAACTATTATTAAATATTTAATTAAATTATAATGACATATGTATTCTAGTACAGAGCAGAAGCAAAATAACTACTTATTGAATCAAATAAAGTCCGTATGATTTCAACAAGCAATATAGCAAATCACAGACTATAGGATTCTACATATGTGCAGATCGATTCTTTCGTTACTGTTAATTTATACGACAATTTACAAAAGACAACACTATAGCGTGCTTAACATAGGGTGTCCAGATTAAATTTATGAAAATACCTACATCCGCCAAATAATCTGCCCAAAATAATACTATTTCACAACATGTCCCGACATTTAATTGGTTGAAAAAATTGGGCAAGTGCGTGCGAACCACAACAATTAATGGATTTCTGAGAGTCGACAAATTTTCGTTATTTTTATACCGACTTTAAAAAAAGAAGGAGGTTCTATTTCGTCGTATATTTTTATTTTATAATCTGTTTATTAAACCCAAAAATGCGAGTTAAATGATTGTGACATATTATTTAAAGATAGATCATGATTTCACAATACTACCGTTTTGCTAAAATTATTATAGAATACTAAAAGAACCTGCACGAATGGTGATATTTTTTCTTTTTCTGACAGCAGGATTGGTCCACAAGTTCCAAGTCGCTTAACGAGCTATGGAGCGAGCTATGTTGGGTGTTTCTCTTATGGATAAAATTATAAATGAAGATATCCGTAAGAGAACCAAGTCAACAGACATATCTCGCAAAATTTGCAAGTAGAAGTGGTGGCAGTGGGCCGGTCACGTCTGCCGCAGGACCGATGGCCGATGGAGCAGACGAGTCCTGGAGGGGAGACCGCTTCTCAGTAAACGTAGTGGCAGACGCCCTCCGGCGCGATGGACCGATAACGTGTGTAAAGTCGCCAGTAGGCCCTGAATGAGGTAGTCAGAAGACAGGAATGAGTGACACCGACTTGGGGAGGCCTACATCCAGCAGTGGCTTGCGAATAGATGACAACGATTCTTTTTTCCATATTCTATTGTTTTTATTTTTTAAGTCAGATTTAGATATCTTTATTTTATATGAAGAAGATAGCGAAGAAATCGTCTTCCAGGTCGTGATGAAATCTGCAAATCAATATAACCCATGTGTCATCCCGCTAATCCACCTTGGACAAGCGTGTCGGGTATACTGATCGTTCCCCTATAATATAATAAGGGAGGCCCAAACGCAGCAGTGAGACGTACAAAGGTGGTTATTATTAATATTATGTGATAAACAAAATACTCTCTTAGGCAATAACTGACAATATAGTAATTTAAGAAATAAATAAGTGAACTATAATTAACTAGCTACTTCTTTAGCTAGAAAATACAATTACAGCGGCATAACTTTCTTTTTTATTTTCTTAGGTACAACTCGACCAAAATATCTAGAATATGAACTAATTTTTTGCCTTCTGGCAATATTCAATTTTATCTGTAGTCAAGGTTAGTGTACAAGGCCTATTATCTTCTAAAAGATAAGTTGACACTGCAACATACATACGTGAGATATAAGTAGTGGCTTGGGAAAGTATACCACAAAAGAAATCTACATTATCGTTTTCTATTTCTTCATCTTTGCCAACTTTTACAGCCGGCGTTGGAGCGGATTTGCAGTTAGCCATTCCAAATTTTTCAAGTATCCTTTTTGTATAAGACCTTTGGTTTAAGGTGATACTACCATCTTTGGTTTTATTTATCTCTAGTCCAAGAAAATAGGAAGCGGATTTTGTTGTTATTTTAAATGTCTTTTTTATGTCTTCAATGAACTTTCTTCCAGCATTTTCATTAATTGGGGCCACCAAACCGTCATCTACGTAAAGCGCAATCAAAACTTGCTCACGAATATAGATAAGGATCTTTTCTGCTCTGTTTGAATCCAGAATTTAAGAGGTACTCTGTTATGGATGCGTTCCAGCAGAGAGGAGCTTGCTTTAGTCCATACAAGCTGCGTTTAAGCTTACAAACTGTATTAGTACCATCATTGAATCCCTCTGGCTGCTTCATAAAGATTTCTTCTTTCACAACACCATTTAGAAACGCAGTCGATACATCGAACTGTTGAAATACCAGGTCCTCCAGAGCCGCTATCCCTAAAACAGCTCTAATAGTACTAAGATGGACTACTGGACTAAAAGTCTTATGATAATCAAAACCTGGTTTTTGTGAAAAGCCTTTTACGACCAATCTGGCTTTATGGCGCTCTATGGTACTAACTGGATCTCTTTTTATTTTGTAGACCCACTTGCAAGGTAGTGGTTTACGATTTTTGGGTAAGTCGATAACTTCCCAAGTTTGCATTTCATGCAATGAGTTTATTTCACTATGCGTTGCCTCTAACCATTTGGAATTATCTTTACTATTAATGGCTTCTTTAAACGTTTGAGGTTCTGTCTCATTATCAACATCCAGGACTGTCAAGAGATAATCTTCTAAATTTTTGGGCGGATCAATCCGTGATCTATCACTCAAATTGTATGTCCTTCGTTCTTCTGGAACATTTAAAGATGCCTGGACATTCATATCCGCTTCATGTGTTTCATTTGCATCATTAAGACTTTCTTCATTGTCCTCAATCTCGGTGTCATAAAATAGCTCGCTATTTTCAGCCCCATTTGACTGTTTATCACTATTGTATTCTTCAAAAGGAATGGAAGTCACATCTTCAATATCTTTGAAGAACATTTTCTTCAGAATACGAACATCTTTAGATACAAATATTTGTTTCTTCGATGGAACATATATCCTAAAAGCTTTTGAGACTTCAGAGTAACCGGTGAACATACCAGGAATTGCCTTTGAAGCAAATTTGTGCTCATTTTCCTTTTCTTTAGAATAAATGTTTTAGCACCAAAAACGTATAGGTGATTTACGCAGGGTTTTCTGACTACCCATGTCTGAAAGGGTGTTTCATTTTCAATGCTTTAGTTGACACTTCCATTTGACAAATAGTTTGCTGTATAGACCGCTTCTGCCCATAAACACAGTGGTGCTCTTGATTCATCTTGCTTTTTCTATTAAGGTTCTATTTTACCTTTTAGCTATTCCGTTTGATGTGGAGTGTATGGAGCAGTTAGTCTTCTTGCTATGCCATTTTGTTTTAAATATGCGTCGAACTTCAAATTTCTGTATTCAGTACCATTATCGCTTTGGATACATTTGATTTTATTTCTTGTTATGTTCTCTACTTCTGCTTTGTAGTCAATGAATTTTTGTAATACTTCATTTTTGTTTTTAATAAAGTATACTTGAAGGTATCTACTGTAGTCATCAATAAAAGTTACCGTATACTTATTGCCATTGAGAGATGGTTGTCTAAATGGTCCACAGACGTCATTATGCACAATCCCAAGACGTTGAGTCGTACGTGCAGCATTCTGAGAATTTAGCTTCCTAGGAACTCTACTTAACTTTCCTTTTATGTAAATTTCGCATTCTCCTAATGAACTATTTTTATCAAAGTCTAATCCTATTAGGCTTTCATTCTTTAGAGCAAGCTTCAAGACTCTCTCGTTCATATGTACCATTATAGAATGCCATTCTTTGATATCAGCTGATTTATTCTTTTCTGGTTCATCACTACTACTTTCCGCAGCATTGGCTCCTTGTCTGTCAGCATTATTATATTCGGTATGAAGATAATACAGACCATCGTCTTTTCTTACTGCTTGCGTTAGTACTTTTCGCTTGTGATTTTTAATTATTGCTTTCTTCTTAGTGAATAGAACAGTGTGTCCTTTATCTGTTATTTTTCCAACAGATAGAAGATTAGCACATAAGCTTGATACGTAAAGTGCATCAGTTATTCCAAATTTTCTATTTTCAATCTCTCTTTCAGCATGCCCCGACCCTTTAATTTCAACAGTTTTATCTTTAGAGGCAAGATTAAGGGTTTTTGAAATACTTTTCATATCATTAAAGGGCTTATCCGAAAAAGTCATATGTGAGGTACATCCACTAACTAATATCCAATATTTTTGCGGTTTTTTCATTTACAAGATAGGAACTGTGTAAGTTCGTTTCAATTTTGTTAGCTTTATTGGTGTTGTTCTTAGGCTTATTATTTGTCTTACCTCGTTTTTTATTCTTTGACCAGCATTTTGAGGCATCATGACCTTTCTTTTTGCAGATTTTGCAGAAATTGTGTAAACATTCTTCAGTTTCATTCAATATACTCGTACTATAAATATCACTACGACGTGCGTCACTCTCCTCAATAATTTTTATTTTAAGCTTTTCACGATCTGGCAGTGACTCTTGAGATTTGATTACAGTTCGAAAATTTTCATATTCCGAAGACAGACTGTATAGTATCATGACTGACAGTAGATCACTGTTGATAGTAACATTCATATCTTTTAATTTATCTTCTATATCCATAATCTTC